>CM026216.1:16845532-18045532 GCA_014839995.1 Xenentodon cancila
TATATGTATATATATATGTATATATATATATATGTATATATGTATATATATGTCAGAGTCAGAGTCAAGTTTATTGTCAATTCTACTACATGTGAGACACATACAAAGAATCGAAATTACGTTACTCTCAAACCCTCGGTGCTACACAATAAATATATGTATGTATATATGTGTAACAAGAATATTTACGAGTTCCAATTTACCGACAACAATCGATCGAACAATCAGTTAGTACTAAATATTTGTATGAATATAAGAAAGGACTACCTCTTTATTTAATTTACGAGGGTAACCGAGGCTCACTCAGCTGAGCGCTCTGATTTCCGATAGCTCTGAAAGCAGCATCAACACCAGTGGGCAAGGCCAAAGATAGCAGTAGCTACGCCACTATCACCAAACAGACAGTTTTTCTACACGAAGGTGAAGAAAGTCGGGGTTATCATCGATATCGTGAAGGTTAACGGAGTAACGCATTTTTCACTCGGGTAAGTGTTCTCGAATAAGAGCAACCTGAAAATGTCTTTACAGTACAGACGATCTCAGTTTGATCACCGCAGAGACCAAGTAAATGTGAGGAACTGAGGATGCTGTAGTGTTATTTCTCCGAAATCTCCGGCGTATATCTAAACACCTTAACACTACTTTTAATTGACATCTGATGAACTGTGTTGAGGACAGCCAGGGATACCGGGTAATTTAAGCTCTTTGTTATAAGCACATGAAAGCCTGGTGTGCTTAAATTTACCAAAAAAAAAATCAACAATATAAGATATATGTCTGTTTATTATTTATTTATTCCCCTCAGGTTTAACCCGTTTGTCTTTGTGCCAGTTAAGAGAAAACAAAGGTTCATTTTTGTGTTCCATCGCTTTAAAACGTTGGTGTAACGTTATTGTTGGCTAACAAAGCAGGCGAATATTTAAATAACGATACTGAGTTTCTTTTATTTTTTTCACCGCAGGTAGCGCTATTAGTGCTGTACCGATACCGGTTTTTTTTTTCTACGAAATTATTTTAGATTAAAAAAAATGCGCATTCACCTTTTAACGTTTTCTGGAAGTTTCTCCCAATACGATTGGTTGCTTTCATAAGTTTCTCCAGCACTTGCGCCTGATTGGCCTGTTGATGCCAGCTTCCAGATAACGTGCCTCCACAAAAAGTCTGTACTTTTCCGTTCACGGCAAAGATGACACTTTGTTTTCACCGCATTTCTACAAGACATAGGGCGACAGTTGTTTATATATATATATATATATATATATATATATATATATATATATATATATATATATATATATATATATATATATATATATATATATATATATATATATATATGACGATGTCTTTGGACACAAACACTAAAGAGAGAGAGAGAAAAAAAGAACTTAACAAAATGAGTTTCTTATCAGCAGCACACTGTGTCGGGTTTCCAGCACAAACGTCTCTCTGTGAGTCAAATAGTCAACAGAACAGACTTGTCATCGTGTTGTGTTTAGGTGTCACTCGTGTCTCTGCTGTGTCAGCTGGGATTTCTGTAGGTCTTGGCTGCTCTGTTCCTGTTTTGTTCAGTGCTCTCCTGTACTGTGAATGTCATTTTTGCAGTGATGTTTGGATGCTTTCGGTTACTGGCAAACACCTCTAGCTGCCTAAGGCTGGTTTCAGACCAAATCAGTTTCACAGTCAGATTTCTGGTCTGTTCAGATTACAAGACTCACTTGTTTGTAACTAGTAGCCTTCAGGTAATTGTGCTGTTCACGTTACATGAGTGATTGCTGATCAGAGGATGCTAGTATCTGCTATTGACTTTGGTCACTTTATTGCTATTAAAAACCACATTTTAACTACAAAACACGTGTGAGAAATGATGCGCAGCCCTCCTAAACTCGTTCAATGCTTAGCAACTTGTGGAATAGATGGTAGCAATCAAAGGGTTTTATGAGGCTTTAATTTCCTGAGAGCAAAACTGAAGTACTGGTATTTAACCAGAGTTTCAATCAACATAGAAAATTTGAAGTTGCTCCACAGTTAAGAAACTGGTCAATCCTTAAGTTGAGAGAAAGCATTAAATGCGCACCATAATCATCTGTTGATGCTGACATGATGTGTAGAGCAAGGTTTAAATCTAGTGTAGGGCTGTTTTTTCTCTATGGTTACCACCGTGTGAGTTTCTTAAGTCTAGTGTGTGAATTTTTTTTTTTTTTTTTTAATTTAACCCTTCAAACGACTTGTTTAGATTTAGGACTTTCTTTTTAAAATTTGCATGTCAATTTGTTACAACCTTTCCTTCAAGTAAGGATTGAGGATCAAGGAGGGAGTTACTCAAAATGAGTATTTGTCGATGCATTGCCATGGAATTGTCCCGAACGATTTTTCCTTGCTCATACAACATGACTAAGAACTGACTAAGGTAATTTTGTGACAAAGACCATGGAAATAATTGATTTGATTGTCCATATAGCTTTGTTTGCACAACATTAGTATAATTAGTTGTTTCTGGCTCCACTCTTATTTCTTAAGATTCAGCATGGTAAAACTTTGACTTTTTAATCTCACTTATCTACTGTTACATAATAGTAACTCTTCAAAGGGAAACTCATTTAGCTTGGCTAAAACTCTTGAACGGATGTTGTTGTAATCTCTTGCTGCTCAACTTGCCTTGAAGCGTCTGCTTGTGTAGATTCCTATTTTGTTTGAGCTACAAGAAAAACAAGATCATCAAGATGAGACCATACTGCTGACTTGTCTACATGATTTTTTTCTCTCTTGGGCTAGTTTAAATTGTCGTCAGTACACTACACATGTATGTAAAATTATCAGCCAATATTAAAATTCTTAATTTGCCTATTTTAAAAACAGTGAGGTACTTACCTCATTCTGACTGCTGAGTACACACATTAATGCTTTAATGCTGCATTTTGTCTTCTTATTTGTCCAGTTGTGTTTACTAAAGTTAAGCTTCTGTCTGTTTGAAAGCGTCACCTCAAGAGCAACTAGTACATTTTCAGAATGGCTTTTTGACCCATCATCACACTAAATAACTGTTAAGATGCATTTACTAGACCAAGATTTCTTTTTTTTTTGTTTTAGTAGTAGCTCTGTTGCCCCTAATTAACCTTATTCACATTTTTTCCCATTTTAACCAACCAACAAATGTGTTGGTTATAGAAAACACTGTCATTCAGTTTTACACCTTTTTCTTTTATAAACAGTTTTATGTGTCCTTTGAACTTTGTGAATGCCAAGTTCTCTGTTGTAGTGTATTATTCAGTGTTTAATTTTTCTATCATTGCCATCTCCTCTAAAGACTGAAGGCAGTGGTTCCCAAACGTTTTCTGGTGTAACAATTACGAATAAGATGGTGATAATGGCTAGTGATTGCCTGAACTGACTGCCAATCAGTCATATTAGGAATTAAATTTAATGCTTGATATAAACTATCCTGGCATGGTTTCAGATGTCTTGTCTTGCGAAGTCGCAGTCTGTCATTTTCATTGCCAGTTGCAGATTACAGTTCTGTAATAAGCTGATTTATGACGTCCACGGCTCTGGGGATGAGGAGCTCGCGGGCATCCTTGTGTTGTCGTCAACAAATCCCTCCTACGACCCGCCATTAGTTTTGTTTACATTATATCTGACCTGCGATTAAGTGTATCTTCAGATGCGGGTTATTTGCTGGGCAAACTCGACACGCCATCCTGCGTCAGTCAATGTAAAAAGAACAGGTCTGTGTGTTAAACGCAGGGTATCTGCCAATGTAAAAGGGGCTTAAAAAGGGCTAATAGTGCATAAAACTGCATCTTGGGAAGCTTGTGTCCCTTAGAAACACACACACACACACACACACACACACACACACACACACACACACACACACACACACACACACACACACACACACCCATTTATCAATATATTAATAATAATTTTGCTTTAATTTTTTTTGGACTCTTCTTTTAAGTTTGTGTTAAACATCACATGGAACTTTTAGCTGAATGAAATGTATGGAAATTAATTTATAGTTAAATATTGCCAAAAAAGCTATTTATTTTTTGGACATGTTTAAAATATGTGTGTCCGGTTGATTTTTATCATCTACCAGTCCCCTTAGCTATGGAGTCAGAAAGTTAATTTCGGAACCCGGATGAGTAGTTGTATTGAACGCAGCACAGGACTCAGTCAGTCAATAAAACATACTCACAATGGCTTAAAAAAACCCAAACATGACTATTTGATTGCAATCTGGAACCCTGAATATATGTTTATATAATGCATTGCATTATGGTTGATTGCATTGTGTGAATTACTACGGAGCAGGATAGATCAGGCATAATGAGTTGCCTACAGATGTAGAAAAGCTAGGTCAGCACATTTTCTCGACTGAGACCAGGAGATGTTTATCTAGGATTGTATGATTATGGAACTGGTTATCAAAATGGCCAGAGCCTAATTTTATCACAAAAAGGGTGTTTTTAGACTCGAAGATTTCAGGCCTGATTGCCAGTCGCAGAGCTCCCCTGCAGGTTTGTGACAAATTGGCAGGCAGTCGGCGGGCTTCTGGTGAGGTAATCAAGAAAAAGGGAATCCTTCCAGCAGGCCGTTACGTTTTCATTACAAAATACTTTTAACTCTGTCTAGCACTGAAAATGTATATTATCTGTGTGAGATAATCAATTCCTGTATACATGATCTGTGCTTCTTTTCTCTGAGAGCTTACAGAGGAGGAAATGACAATCATTGTAATTTCCACCTTCTTTCTGCAGCCAATGGTTTCAGTTGTGTTATGCAGGAAAAAGTAGTTGGGTACTGCAGTATCGGTGGAAGATTTGAAATTACTGCCTGACACAGGCATCTGAAAGCAGAGTTAAGTGCTTGTGCCATGTTCCAACGGAGAGTCAAGCGTTATTGGCACTGCCATGGTCCAAACGCTGCCTACCCCCACAAATACAATCTATCTGCAAAGGCCACAGGTTATAAATAGGAAACAAACAGGACACAGTGGACTTCAGTTTTGCTCCCAGGCTTGTTTTTAGTTACTCATAAGGGGAGAAAAAGGGAAAAAAAAGCCCTCAATGATTAAAAGTTTGTTTGGTGATCTTATTTGATTTAGTCTTTTCTTTTTGATGACGGTGAGGTGGGGAAGTAAATCCGGAAAGCACTAACATGTTTCAACTGTTGTAGCTTTTTTTTCTTCTTCTTTTTTTCAGCCTTATTGGTGTTTTAACAAATAAAAAAAACAAAAACAAATAGTTTGTTGGTTTGGATCTCTGTCTAATCATGTTGTTTCCCCTCTGTGCTCTGGTGTATCTCCATCAAAGCAAGAAGTGATAACCTCCTTTTTAAATGTTGACTTCAGAGTACATACAGCCTGACTGACTGGACAAAGCAATATGTTTTAAGAGATATACTAATGAGAATTTTCACATCAAAAAGTCACGTCATAACTCCTGGCAAAAACTACACAAAGTAAACTTTGGACTCCCATATCTGCTATTTCTCAAGAGAAGTGTGTATTGTTTTATGGTACAGTGTCACACACGAGGACGGATCCTCAACAATAAATCAAGTATTGATTTATTTGTAGAAGTCATAGTGCTTTACTTAGTCAGTTAAAGTATTTGGTTGTCCTTCAGTTATCTTTCATCATGTTTCTGTGTCCCAGCTTGTCAAACAATTTCAAACCCAAAATTGGTAGATTACATAGCTTTCGTTTGAAAGGCAGAAAACAAGAGAAACCTTTATTTTTAATAAAAGTTAAACAGCGGCTCTTCTTGTACGAGCGTTTAAAGAAAACCTGTTGCATGCTGTGTATTTGCCAACAAAAATACACCAGTGGTTAAGTTTAAGCCCCATCAATAAACTCCTACTAAATCTTGCTGACTAAACCCTACACAGTGTGATTTCACATCAGTGGATTTTCGATGTGTTGCTAAGGGGACAAAATAAACTAACTGTGTGTGTATGTGTGTGTGTGTGTGTGTGATGTCCATATAACATGTAAATCAGTTGGCTGGAACTTTAGGGGGAGATTTTTTTAAACTGAAAGTTTAAGAAATAGCTAACTGCTTCCTCTAAATAAAATTGCCTGATCTTTTTAACCCTTACAAGGCGCTGAGGCTCAGGTCAAAATGACCCGAGCCAGAGCGAACGCCCTCAAATCCTCAGAGGCCTTGCCTAACCCTTAGTCCCTCTTATGGGATAAATAATTATTGCAACATTTTATGCGCACACTGACTAAAGTCTGCATACTTTTTTTTTTTTTTTGTGTGTGTAATTTCCCCTTTTTTTCAGAAGTGCATTCACATTCATGTAGATCAGTTTCCAGAAAAAGGGGGCAGATGTATATGTCAACCCATTTTGGTGCAAGTTGAGACCTGTGTGTTGCAGCACTTTCAAAATCTAAATGTGGTGCAAAAATTAATTGGCATCAAATGTCTTTGGGCACTTTATTTAAGGCTTGTTGTCTCTTGTTTTTAGAGTTTCAGCATAACTCCATTAAATTCTGTTAAAAAAAAAAGTCCTAGGACTAATTTCAAACAAAGGAAAGCATAATTCATATTCTCCTTCAGCCTGAGGCTAAAGGATGATCACCCAGTTATTGTGTAATTTTGCAGTGCTTGTATTAACTCAGCTGTGCTCTTCCCAGCATACTTATTTCAGGTGGAGTTCAACGATGATGGATATCCTCACCATTTTGAATGCCATAGACTTCCTTCTTTTCCCTTCTCAAATATAACCCTGTGGTCTGGAAAGGAGGCATCATGCTGGTCACATGTGGCTATACTTAACTGCAGTTTGTTGGCCCTTATGTTGTCAACTAAAACATCTGAACAAGAACTTTACTGTTTCCACAGAGGACCCTCATTTAAAACCACACCTGTAAGCACACAGACGGAACGACAGAGCCATGGTGGAATACTACCAGATATTAGGAGTCCAGAAGAATGCAACACAGGATGAAATCAAAAAAGCGTAAGTTGCCAAAGGTGTTTTCTGTTCCATTTCCCCTGGTGTTACTGTGAAGTGTTGGCCACTCGTGAGGTGTTGGAAAGTTAAAAATAATTTCTAGTAGCTGTATAAACTGACACAAGGAGAGGGAGAGAGAGAGAGAATGTAGTCCAAAAAGTTTCCACTCTTCTTCCTGTAACCTTGCTGCTGTCAAATACCTTCCCCCTTTACTCACAGACTATTACTTGCAGTCACCTAGTGAACAGGGCGGTATTGGCTAATTTCAGTCGCTCACTGATTTCCAGACTTATTGTGAAGGCTCGTCACAAATGTTGATAACAGAAGTAAGCTTGTTAAAGTTAGGTATGTGCTTGAGGGGATATTTGGGATAAAGCAATGAATCATTAATTGAAGGAAATAAACATAAGGGATAAGTAAAGTGTTGAACAACAAAGATTGTTGCTGATGAAATCTCCTAAAAAAAATCCTGTGTGCTGAGAATCCGGAACGGAAACGCAAAAGCTTTGAGCCGGTTTTACCTGACACCAGTCACTAACTGTGTCCAGCTGTTTATTCTCATGAAATTTAGTACACAAATTCATGTTGGACTAAATTGTTTATTTATTTATTAGTTTTTTTTTATTAGTTTAATTTATTTATTAAAGTTAAAGAGTATTAAATTACAGCCCAGAACCAAAGTGCTGAAGCTGACATGGATGACTTTTAGGCTGAACATGGATAAGTCAGATAAAGTCTGCTTTTGCTGGTCACCCAACAACCCTCTGACTACAAAGAGTGTTTTTTTCCCCCCACAATTATCAGCCATTGTGCTTTGTTAAAACTGGTCAGACACTCCAGCTAGTAAACAGGCCTTAGGCATTTTTAGATTAGATCCTGGTATCATGCTGGATGATGGATGTAACTTTAACGCACATTGGTAATATAAACGCAAGGTGTGTTATTTACTACCCTATTCCTGAAGACAAGTTAAAGGGAGGGAAGGTGAGTCGGGAGGCGTTCTCCACGTAACATAATGTAAGATGTGCTGTGTGGGCCTGTAAAAATGACACCTACATTAGCAGGATGAAATACGTTGTCAGACCAGTGTAATTTTTAAAACAAGAATGGATGAACATCAGGATGAACATTTTTTTTTTGGGGGGGGGGGTGGTTACGGACATATGCTGGTTTATGGCGTCCTCGGCTCCGAGGCCGAGTAGCTCGGGGATATCCTTATCTCCCCAGTTACTCATCTAGCAAATGTATACAAAAAAAACCCAACAAAAATCCTGGGTGCATTGCACTCAGATCAACAAATACCTCCCACGACCCGCCGCTTGATTACAACAGGGATGTCAACTACAAAGACTATTCGCTTCAGTTCCACAAGGGAGTGAATCCCTGGATAGTGTGAGGGCTTTTTTTGCTTGCTGATATTCAGCCTCTTGTCTTGTCCATAGCTTCTGTGTGTCTGCTGCTGCGTTTAGAAACAAACTGCTGATGCAGCATCAGCTGCTGTGTGAGGCCTATGCAGTTTGACATTGAAGCTCGGGCGGTCTTTGTTATTTCTTCTTGTGTGGGGAGGAGGACATCTGTATAGAGTTATGTGTGTCTTTGTCTTTTCTGATGTAATGTTGCCATTATTAAAAAAAAAAGCGTGTGTTTCAGTTACAGAAAAATGGCATTAAAATGGCATCCAGACAAGAACCCAGACAACAAGGACGAGGCAGAGAGAAGGTTCAAAGAGCTGTCAGAGGCCTATGAAGTGCTTTCAGATGGTAAGAACTGAATTAATAAAAAATCAAGTTGTTTAAATAAATTGCACTCTTTCCAAAGATCTTTTTTTAACGACCATTAGCATCTCAAACAAAACTTTTTTTTTTTTTGGCTCTGCTTTCGAGAAAATAAGCTTGCATTATTTCAGAGTGAAAACTTTTGCTCCCAATGCTGTTTATTTAAAAAAACAAAAAAAAACAAAACAAAAACAACAAATAAAAAATTATCATCCCTGCTTATTATTTCCTTGAAAGTTTTTCTTGAAATTAAGAATAATTTTCTTGATTAATCATGTGCTACAGCTGCTAGAAATTAGTGAAATACTTTTACAAAGTTGCTTAAAGGTTAACCTTCCTAATTACTTTACTAAGAAATGTCAATTTAAAAAAAAAATTATTTATGTGTATTTTCATTTTAGACAGAGCAACTTTTACCTGTAGTTATCGTTTTCCTAGAAAATTTGAAGGGATTAAATCACAATTTTGTAGTTTAGCCATTCTATGAACTTCCTTATGAGTGCAGTTCGTTCAGTCAAATTTTTCTTTGAGCGTTTTGGCTCTGCTGTCACACACAACTGCAATGACCTGCAGTCTTAATCCTTCCTGTGGTGTTCAAATTACTATGCATTTTATTTTGTGTGTCACTTCTGCATCGAGGTTCCTGATGTATGTTTTGACTCGCAAATGGTTATTAAATCTACTGAACGTAGACCGTCTGTCATGTCTTTATTCTTGATAACTTGATGCACTCAGTTTCAGCTCATATAGTCACCCAGGTGGTTAAAACATATAATACAGAGGTGTTAATAGTTTTTTCCTTTTTCATAATCTAATTTCAGATTTATTATCTAAGAACTAGGGAATTTGACTTTGTTCCTTTTTTTTAGTTTATATTTTCTAAAGTTCTTTCGTTCTTTCTTTCTTTCTTTCGTTTTCTCTCAGAAAATAAGAGGAATGTTTACGACCGATATGGAAAAGAAGGCCTTTCAGGAGGAGGTAAGGAGATAATTTCATACAGAAACATGAGCTACTGACATGGACATAACTTACAAGATCGAGGCATTATGATATGTAACTGCAAAATTGTAGAGTATATTTAATAAGAATAATTGTGAATCTTTAAACTTTTATATATGGTTTTTAAAAAATTTTTTTTTAAAAACATTTAACCCTTTTTCTGAACATCTGTTGATTGGTTGCATTTTTTTTACACAGGTTTTTAAGCGTACATTTTCTTGGTTGTTTTACAGGAGGCCATTACGACAACTTTGGCAACACTGGCTTCACGTTCCGTAATCCCGAGGATGTTTTCAGGGAATTCTTTGGTGGGAGAGATCCATTTGCAGATTTTATGGGTAAGAACATCTTATTATTGTCTTTGCATTAGGGGTTTAAAAGAATTAACCTTTAGGAATTGGAACCTGAATTTAAACCATAAATATGTATATTGGTTAGAGCTGTCAGAGTTAACACGTTAATGCAAATTGTGTTTAACCCCACTAATTTTGCCAATGCATGATTAATGAAGGCACATTTCAGGAAGTATGACCCTCTGCCCAACCTGTAGTTTGGAGAAACAAGAAGCGATGCAGCTGTAATAGACTGTAAATACGATGCACAAAGCATCGGTCACCTGACGCAGTGGCTTTCTGACAAGTAGTTTTGAAACCTTTTTTTTTTTTCCTCCATAGACTGGAGAAAAAAAAACATACTTCATAATAATAATAATAATAACAATTTTTAAGCAAGGATTGTCTCCTCTTGTAGTACTGCAATCTGAAAAATATATATTTTAAAGCAAACAGAACATAAAAAGTTAACTATGAAAATCTTCCGATTAATCGTGATTAAAGAATGTAGTCATCCCTAATATTGGTACCTTGGACAATGCAGGGTGTCCAGTCAGCATCAGAGAATCAGTATGCACCATAATGATACAGGATCATCCCAACAGTGTGCTGATTTAAATGGAATCTGCGCTATTTTATTAAGTATAATCAGTCTCCACTCCTGCGTGATGTCCTGCATGCATCTATTAGCAGAAGTGCACCTTTTGCTCTCCATCACAGCCTGAGAAGTGAAAGTAAAGCATGTCTATTGACGAACATTAATGCAATTTACTTGAGAAGTACGAACGAAGGACAAAAGTCTGTAACTCAGAGGTAGCATCTGAACACTGACACAGGGTTTCATAATGATAAATAATGACATGCTAATATAGATTACAAGCAAAAAGATACATACATTAGATGCAGAATGTTTTTCTTATCAACTTGGTAAGGTCAGACATATGGCCAGCATTTATTGCTTGACATTTTGCTAAATATTTATACTGGAGTGTGGTAGCTTTATAGTAGCTTTATTATGATGCTTACCTGTAGAGATAATGTTAAAAGAACAATATGACAATATTTCTTTGACAAATGTTTGCTAGACTAGAATATCAAAGTAAAACAAGAATTAAAGTATTCTTTCTGTTGGGTGAAGTACCAATAATGCTTATAATTTATTGGTCTTTTGATTTATTAAATATTTTTGAAGGTAGTGAACAAATGCCACAGAAATTTCTTACTGTTATTTAGAAAGAAAAATTATTTTCTATGTTAAGCAAAAATTAAATATAAGTATATATTCATATCATACCGATGTCACTGATATGAATATATCTTATATGAAAGAGATGCACATCCCACTTCGTGGTCATTAACGATGGTGATAGTAGTTTGCAGTAGCTATTATTGTAAAATATTATGTAGTCATATATATTCCCTGGTGAGATGAAAATGTTAATAAGCTTGTCCATTAGCTGTGAATTCCCATTGTACACACATATGAGACAGAGATAGTTTCAGACTGACGGGGAAAAATCCCAGTTAATCTGCCACATCCCTGTAATGTGCATTTGTAGTCGCGTCAGCATTATTCACCTCAGGAGCTCATCTGCCATTAAATACCACAACAGCAAAACACCGGGTTTCTCTGCAGGACGTAAACCTCTGCTTTATTTTGAAGCCTCAATCAGTTGAGTATGACCTTCATCTTGTTTTCATCATCCTTATCATAAGTTTATCAGCAATTATGTCACTGTAAAGTGAAAATTGTGCCACCTGCCATGTAAACGTCATGAAACAACGACAACACACAAAAATAAAACCCCAGAAGAAAATAAACTGAGGATATTTTACTTATTAACATAAAGACAAAGATGCAGATTTTTGAGTCTGTCTTGATTCATCAATTTAAATACATGTTTTGTTTCCACACGGAAAACCTTTCTACATCGTTAACATCATCTACTAGTCCAATTATTCCTTATTGCATTAATAAATGGAAGAAATCTAATGTTGTTTTGTATCTTGTGGTGCCAAACGGCTAATTGTTTTAAGTACAACAGGAATACATGTTTAGTGTTTATCCAGGGGTGTCTGGGTTCAGCAAAAGGCTGATTGGAAAGCACGCGTAGTTCACCTCGTCTAGCTCTAAATAAGGAGCTCAGACGCAGGCAGAAGATGGATTTGAGCATCGACATCACTCAACTGGAATGCTTTCAAAAATAGCTTCTGTGTTCAAACAAAAGCAGATGTAATAACGGCAAGCGTGCACGGGCCGTGTCAAAGCGCTTATAAAATGTAGGATTTGAGTTTTGGAGTCATCTTTTACAAAACATCCTCGTCAATACCGACGTGTTGCTGTTGTATTTACAAGGAGCCCAGCTGTTGCTGTTCACTGTCATCAGTAAACGCTGGACTTAAATACACAAGCTATCCATGAAGCCGTTCACACTCCCACGCATAAGAGTCAAGTTCAGCTTCTATTTTGAGTTGAGACGGTCTTTATTATGCTTGACTGATTGGTATGTAACTTCATATATCGAGTTTATTTCAACCCGTGAAGAGCTATTTTGGTTTCCTCGATTGTCCTTAAGATGGCAGCCAGAGAAAGCAGTCCGGTTACGTCTTAAAGTCCCATCCAGCCTCCAGGCCTGACTGTCCAGCAGCTTGTCTCGGAGAGCAGCAGCTGGTCCTGTGGATCTGTCACTCATCCACATCAGAGCAGCCAACAGACTTGGGAGGGTGGGGGTGTGGGGGTGAAATGAGCACAGTGTGCTGCTGAGATAAATGCAGAATCAAACGGTGACAACGGCCGAGTTGTCTGCCAAGAACAGCAGTCGCTTATTCTCAAAAGTATGTGAAGAAATGGAAGAGGAGGGAAACGTCAGCTGACTGTTCTCCCTGCTCTTTAGGCACATCAAAGAAGTTGTACAGAAAATGACAGCTCCTTTTACCTGAACTTGTAGAAAGTTAGATTCAAGTGTGTTCTTCTATATTTGGTTTCTTCCTTGTGTTAAGGTTGCTTTTACTCACCTTTTGTACATGTTGAGTAACCGGAGCTCTGATTTTATTCATGCCTTGTTATGTGACACATCTGTGGCACCTTCTTTGGAATTTATAGTGGTTTTAAAACATTACTGAGTAACATCTGTTTTATTGCCCTGTGCCTTTTTAATAACACCTAAGAATTTGTTTCAGCTACTTCTTTGTGTTCGCTGGTCATGCAGAACATCACGACCTTAAGCATGTTCCAGTGACCTTCCCCACCTCCACAGTTTCTCCTTTTTACTTAACAGTTCTGTAAAAGCTCATCTCTGTCATTTTATTTTCCTCCTCTTTTTGGTAAATGGATGCTTGACGTTATTAACTGTGAACGGGACAGACTTTTCTGTTTATTGTCGGAGAGAACAAGCAGAGCTTTCTACTGCAGCCTGTGAAATTTGAAGGAGGAGTCTTCTCACAGGAAATGGTGCCAGCGATCCAACCTTATCCTGCTGAGGTGACCTAGATTGGCAGAGCGCAATTAGTAGCAGGTCCAAAGGGCTTTAGGATAAAAAAAATTGGTGCGGGGTACTTTAACAGCTTTTAGGGATGAGAACGTTCTGGAAAAGAGCTCCGTCTTCCACCTCAGCTTCTGTCTAATTAGGTTCTCGTGTCTTTTTAGAGAACGATAGTGTTTCTCAAAAAGCAAAACTCAAAACACATTTCTCACTGTGCAGTATCAAGCCTACTGGCAAGAATGTTTAGAGATTAAAAGATTTGCCCAAGAAATGAAGACTAAATCAAAGAGAAAGACAGTGAATATTATGAAAAGTAATGAAGTGATTTTCGTATAGTTAATTTTCTCTTTCACACATGACACTCTTGTGATTTGCTTCACAGCTGATGACCCCTTTGACGATTTCTTCGGAGGCGGCCGTCAGAGAGGTGCAAGCCGGAGCAGGATGGGTTTCGGCTTTGGTGGCTTTCCAGGGTTTAGCCATGGCTTCTCAGGGTTTGATTCAGGTGTGTACACCTCAACAAATGACTGTATTTACTGGGTAATAGGATTAGGAAAAATGTCCTGCTTCACCTATTTTAACTGAGATTTTGGCTTTCAAAAATGTGTTCCCTTCTTTAGGTTTTAACTCATTTGGAGACATGGGTGGAGGAGGCTTCACCTCCTTTTCTTCATCTTCATTTGGCGGGGGAGGAGGGGGGATGGGTAACTTCAAATCTGTGTCCACCTCTACCAAGTTCGTCAACGGCAAAAAAATTACCACAAAACGGTACCTGAATATCGACTCAACTGCATGTTTATAAGACTTTTTACAATCACTCTTACTCCATGATTGCTAAAGTGACTTTTCTTTCTTTTTTTTTCTTTCTTTTGTTTTGTCTTTGTGTGAACAGGATTGTGGAGAACGGCCAGGAGCGGGTAGAAGTGGTAGAGGATGGTCAGTTAAAATCTCTAACAGTTAATGGTAAGGAGCAGCAACTAAGACTGGATAATAAGTAATTATCTCGCCACATAGTCTTCTCATCTGGAAAAACCCTGGCAGCCGGTCTCTCCTTTCTCTGTCCTCCTGAGTCTCATTCCCAAAGAACTATTTTCTCGTTTTAGTTTAGCTGTCAAGGAGGAAGGAGGCAAGTTATTAGTATTTGTACATGTGTATTTATTCTATTATTTTGCGGGGGACCAACTTGTTGGGATATTTTGTTTTTGTTTTCTACAGTAATTGAATTGTACATTCATGCTATATGCACAAAGTTGGGTATGTGCTATGTGTATTCTTTTCCACATGGGGTGTACATTGTCTTTCTTGTTGTACGAGGAAAACAGGTTACTGTACATACAACTTGCATATGCAAATATTTTTTTTTCTCTTTCATTTGACCAATTTAACAAGTGAATGAAGAGCCTAACCACCTCACCCTAATGTTTTAACATGACCTTCACCACGCTAACCTGGCAATTGTTTGTGCCATAGTAATTAGAACGACAGATTAATAATAAATTAATTATAACAATGTGCATTTTTGATTATTTTGCATTTTGTTTGTGCATTTGGAAATACCACAGTGTGTTTGACTTGTTCCTGCATGATTGTTGATCAAAGACGGCTCTGTTCTGGCTTCACTGTAACTGACCACAACAACTCGCACTGATAGCACACACTCGCACAGAGATTTTTATTCTTTAAAGAGTTCAGATTTGATTAATAAAGTTCAGTTTGTGAAACTTCATGGGAACTCTGCAGTAGTCACATGGTGTCTTTCTTTTTGCTTGAGTGGCTTTGAATTATGTTCACCCTACCTGAATGTGTGATGTTTGCTTGTGCCTGTTGACAGTTTGTAAATGCTTTTCACATCAGCAGTAAACGGGAGGCGCATCACCTGCTGCTTTTGTATACTCACCATCCATCATACAGCTCACATCTGCATTTTTGACATACTAATGCCTCGGTGACTCACTTCAGGGCTTGGCCATTGTCTGATAATACAGTGTTTGGAAGTATTGTCTGCATGTGGACACCAAAATGTGATTCTCATCATTCAAGAGGAAAGCAAACGTCTTAACTTAGAGACTTCTGTCTTCAAATCCTGGGGTATTTTCAATGTGGACCTTATGTCTTACCTTTTCTAAACCAGGTGAGTATGAAACGACGCCCATAGTATGGATTCCTCAGGCTTTACTTTTTTTTTTTCTCCTTCAACCCTCCAATCTGCACACTTGGAGCGCACAAAGCGCTGATAGTGCACGTCATTTGCCCTCAAACCGAGCCTGAGCTCTGCTGAAGTACTGCAGCACTCAAAATAATTAAATTGTTTAGTCAGTCTATTTAATTGCTGTAAAAATGCATAATTATGCTGGCTGGGATTTGTTTGCATTCAAAATGACTGGCTCATATCCGTGGTTGAACTGGTTAGTGGTTTAGATGGCTGCTTGCTCCCAGGAACACGGATGGGGGTTTCTCCAGGAATGTGCTCAAGGCTAGTTTATTTACACAAGCCCCACTGCACATTTTTCTAAGCAAGTCATGAGAGAGGAACGTTTGAGAAACAGAGAAGCAGGTTGGAATCCTCAGTGAGTCTGGTAAAAACTGTGTAACAGCTGTAATGTGCTGCTGTGACGGTACCTGTTTTGTTTTTGTTTTTCCTCTTTCCAATGGTCTTCCAGCGAGGCTGCGTTTACGCCTGCGCAGGTCTGTTGCTAGGCGACATTTAAGCCCTCCGCCAATCTCCGACAAAATCATACATTTCTTCCTTATAATGTTCTTACCTAGATTTATTTTTGGATAAAAATAGCATTATTGATGGACGCCGTATATTTACGAGGCTATTCAAATAATTTTAAAAATTGACCGTGAAACTGCTAAGTAGGTGTTTGTACGAGTAATCGTATTTGTTGTGTTATATCGACCTCTTCTGGACGCTCGTGTTATGTTTGAAATAGGTTTTCTTGATTTTAATTTGTTACGTTTCTCCCTTACTACTTTATCACAAGGCATTATTTCTTTTTAAACTCGTACAAAACAAATCTGGTAGAAAATCATGCCGAGTTATCTGTCAACATCCCCGTTTACGTGGCTTGAAACAAATATTGATAAATTACTCTAAATGTTAAGAAAACCTACAAAGTCAGTGATTGTCAAGCAGGTTTTTAAGCAGTGGGGAGTCTCTGTAGGGCATTGGCGGATAAATCTCAGTGGATGTTGAAGACGAAGATCATCTCCGCAGGAAGTGTAAGTTACAGTAAATCCAAAGTACGTGTATGGTGTTTGCCTGCTGGGATTCACTGTCTTGTGACTAGAAGGAGCTGGCTGTTTTTAAGGAAACAAGCAGCCTTTTACACAAAGTATTCCAACTTTTTTTTTCTTTTTTTTTTTTTTACACAATTTTCTGAGGTTTTAACCCCCTGAAGCCAGACCAATAGTTGTATGTGGGGACAATTTGAGATATAATTGAGCTGGGGCCGATGTGGGACTTTCTACTGGTTCCATATAGACTTGGTGTGAATTGGTCACTGGGGTTCACTTATGTGCTTCTCCCAAGTGTGACCCAGCAAGTACACTCGTTTGAGCACATGTGCCTGAACATAACCATTGTGAGGAATTCACATGGAGCCTGCACGGTCAGTCTCTTATGGGACCCTGTTTCTCAGCTCGTTTATATCTCAGATGGGCCCCACATACAGGTGTTGCTCAATGCCACTGTAAATACTGTATCACAGCAACTTAGCCATTAAGAGGTCTAATGAAATATCTGTGACTTAGTTTGGTCAAGATACAGCAAAATTATACTGCCAAAGCATCGTTTGCAATCAGGTCTCCACTGTCGTCTTCACAGCAGCCAGTTTTTGAGGAAAGAGTCGGCTACAACACTCGGATCCAGCCCTCTCTGCAATGAGGTGTGCCAATTTTGAAACGAGTATAATGGCTTTGAAAATACCACTTCAACCGGATTTGTGATGTCCCAGGAATCTGCAAATCTGAACAACTCACTGAATTACACATTTTACAACCTTGGAAGCTCTATGTAAAATAACGAGGTTGCATTATGGCCTAGTTTTAATCTGGTAGTCACTTTAAACACCCAAGTATGTGCTCTTCAGCAAATATCTCCTCTTTTAAAATGAAGCAACTTCTATTTGTCACCCTTTACCCTCAAGTTTAAAGTAGTTACTCTAATGCAAAATGCATCCTGTCCAGAGTATTTTATACAGTGCATTTAGAGAAACTGAAATACTTTGCTTTATAGTGTTAATCTCGCTTCTCATGTCCTAAAAATCACACATAGCTGGCTAAGACACCAAGCAGAGCTGCTGCCCACCACAAGATATTTAGGTTAGAGAGAGGACATTAACGTGGCCACTAGATGCCACTGTTTATTTACAAAACATGGAATAACGTAAAAGAGGGTGAAAGATGAATTCTGGGAGGACTCACAAAATCTGGGCCCTGATTGGAGTAAACTGAGGGACACATTAGAGCCATGTATACATTTCTTCTTCCGGAAAACGAATATAACATATTTTAGTATTAATAAGACATTTAAATGAAAAATGATTATTTCTGTTTGTTTGGTGACTTAATTTGTTAAAATTGTCCCATCCTGTTTTCAATATGTCATGCTCCTTTAACCCTCTCTAAACCCCATCAGCATGACCGCCTATTGCACAAAACCATGGCCTGCCATGGAGCCTCGTCCTGAATGATAGGATAGATAAGCTGCCAGTTTCTTTTTGCCGTTGTCAGAACAAGGACTGTATCTGTCTGTGCTCAGCAGTAAAGCCACATCAGCATGACGGTGGATGTCTTGAACCCAGGGAAGGTCGACTGTTGAAAATAATCTGGTTGTAGTTGTCATATAGGGTTAGCCTCCTCCTGAGCAGTGATTTATTTTAGGCCTCCTCAGTCGACAACTACAGCTCCCGCCTGCTGCATGTGAGGCTGCATTTGTCCGTCACGCATTGATTTCGTGTCTGTGTTTGTTCAGGTGTGTATTGGCTCCTGCGTTTCAGTCTAGACAGCGTCTTTCAAACAGAACCGCACTGCATTGTTTAGCCTGGAGATAAATGACAGGCACACTCAAGACGATGGCTGCAAATGAAACGTCCAGGAGCTCAACTGGGCTCACTCTTCTTTTTAAATTAAGTCTTTCATCCAGAAAATAAAAGGATGCTTTTATGAACATTAAAAAAAAAAATCTCATTATCATCACTACTGTTTGATATCTTCTTTGTTTAAATTAATTAACTGTCGATGGATTATGCAACTTGATAGCAAAAGGAGTCTTATCACCTGGGTTACTGAACTCCTAATGGATGCAAATATTGATCCTCAGGGGTAAAGGAGACTGAAATGAAACACGCAACCTTGAAGTCACAAGTGTTTTTGGCTTGATCCAGGAATCTAACTTCACCTGAAAGGATCACGAAACAAATGCAGGTTGGGATTAGTTTTTTTGTTCTTGCAGCAGCCTTGAGAGTAAAGCCACCAATTGTCCTGTTGTCTGGCAGTCCACTGAGAGCTGGTGTCTCCTTGCAGGGTCGACTCTGTGTTTTAAAAGTGCACTCAATCTAACAAGCTGGTTGGTAAACTTTAAATGAAAGAAGTTCAAGTCTGGAACCAAATCAGCATATATTACACACACTTCAGATATTTCAGTTAGAAGAAACAAGAAAATAACCACATTTTGTGTAAACGACTAAGTCAGTTTCAAACTTAACACAGTGGAAAAGCATTTGGGACACAGAATCTTGACTTGGGTCAAAAAGGATGACCTGCGGTAATAAGATTCCCATTCAGAGAGAATTGAAATCCAACAGTGTCTTTGTCTCGGTTAAGACCTAAGCACAGCCAGTTGTCTTTGACTGTCTCAATACCTCTAAGCGCCAGCTGAAAGAATCAAGACACTAAATTATACAGTCCTGGTTGAATTGATAGCACGCCTGAATTTAGAGCACAGAATTTGTTATATTTTCACAACCAAATGGAAATTAACTTTTTTTTTTCCTTTACCTCTTGATATGTCTGGTTATCTTGGACTGAACAAGAGAAACCACAAAAAAATGTATGAAAAAAATACAGGCACAAACTTCACTTGCAGAATGTTTATCATTTATAACAACTCAGCTAAACTTTATTTATGAGGCATGTTTTTAAGCATGTAAAAAGTAAAATAAAATGGATAGCAGCAGAATCTAAAAAGTCTGAAACTAATAGGGTTAAGACGAGATGCACATTTAAACAATATGTTGTGTACATTCTGAGTCATCCTTAGTCACTCCTAAAAAACCTGACCCCTCCCCCCCAGCTCCTCCAAAAGGCTTCTTCAGTTCTCACCAGACAATTACACCTTATGAGTTGATGACATTCACATTTGTGATCAAGATTGAGCTTTTAATTTCAACTAACACTAAGGTTGGATGTACACAGCTGGTCAATAGACATATTGATCTGACGGAGCACAGAGGTATTGATAAGGAGTAGAAAAACCTTAAACAGTCATGTTGATGGTTTAGAAGCACCGGTCGTTGATCCTGAGGCAGATCAACTGCAGAGAAAGATTGTAGATAACGTCTAAATCAAGATGTTTCCCCATTTTCAAAGGCTATAGCATCGTATATCATAGATGTATTGATTGTGAAATGAAAAACAAACAGAAAATATTATATATATACATAGACATACATTTTCTTTCTGTTAAAAAGTCCATAAACCCATTGGTGAAAAGCACTGAAGGCATGCATTGTACGTTTTTTCCTCTCCAGTGTTCTTGTTGTTTGCTTTAACTTGCATAGCTGTGAATTGTATTGAATATACCCACTGTGAGTCAATATTAACTTCTTTTGTGGAGCAACTTCTAAATGTTTCTTCTTGCCATCTAGAAGCGTTTTGCAGCATTCTCATAATCCCTTTTTCTTTTTGTTAATGGTAGCTTTCAGCTCTTTGAGGCGGTATTTGGATCCAAGTCAGGACTCACGATTTGACAGTTTTGAATGAAAATTGCCTTTTTCTTTTTAACCATTCAGTTTGCTTTAAAGATTCATAACCTTGACCTCAAGCCTACTTAAATTTAATTCCAAAATGTCTTGATAGTCTTCATATGGCATCATTACTTTAATACATTAAGTATCTCCAGTACTAGAGGCAAAAAAACAAAAAGCACACCCGCACCATGATAGAACCGTAGCCATGTTTTACTGTGGTGAAGTATCCTGCCCTTAATGGGTTTCATTTTGTAGCCTAACACAATCGGATGCACTGCATTCCCAAAAACTTCCACTCTGGCTCCCGTGGTCAGAAGAATATTATCCATAAAAGACAGTGGCTTATCTGCGGGTGTTTTTTTTCAGTGGTGTCCTACTGAAACAACCACTTCAGATGGGTCAGGAGCTGCTTAAAGCTCTTTAAAGAAATGTTGTCTTTTCTTTTTCTTTTTGCAGTCTATACCAGCTTTTCAAGACCTCTTTCAATAAATCTCTTCTTTTTTGTCTTTCTTCTGTTTTTTGTTGTTGTTGTTGTCTGTAAAACATCTTGATAAAATAACAAGCTGTTGACGCAGGTATTTTTAAGAACTTCAAAAAAAGGAGTCACTCAGACTCTTGAATTCAGTAAAGTAATCATTCACTGATGAATTAAATCATATTAAGATTGTAAATTAGATATTGGACTCTTAGTTGTTTTGTTTTTTTTTAATTTTGTGTAAGGTGCTAATTAAGATCAGTCAAAAGGTTTCTAATAATCCTTCCCAGGTATGTTTTTTTGTTTGTATTTCATAGTTTAGTTTTAGTTTCATAACATTGGAGAATAATATCCCCATTGTCATTCTGTAATTCTGTTTATCTTATTCAGATATTCAAGTTCTATAATATTGGATTACTTGTATTTATTTATGAAAGTGTTCTATATTCTGTTCTTACAGTTCAGGGTTGCCAGTAAGTTGTACAAAGCAACGACATAACAAGAGGGACACATTGATTGGTAGAAATGTTATTTTAAAGCTCAGATGCTCAAACAAGTACAGTTTACACTGATGTCAGAAACAGTCTCTGATGATTTGAGATGTGTTTAAGGCCAGACTGTTGCACTCTGAGCAGAGGATTGTTTTTGTTTTATATCCTGGTGCAGATCCTCCTCTAAATGGGACCGGTTTCAGCATGGCGAGCATCTGGCCTCTTTTCTTCTCTTCTCTGCTGCCTTAATTACACAACACAATTGCGATGAGATCTGCCTGTAATCTCCCAGCATAATAACCCCCCCCCCCCTCCCAACACTACTCCCTGCCTGCCACTAATTCAATATAAATGTAAATTACCTAGAGAAAAGAATAACCAAATCTCATTTTATTTACATGACTAATCACAATAAAGTCAGGCAGATGAAATATGAATGAAATATATGGCTTATGTTTGAAAGAGAGGGCGGTGGCTGTGTATCCTTGGGGGACTTGTTTTATATCATCTTTGCAGTTTTTTGTTGGTTACATCAATATACCTTTTGGACTCATGCTCAACTTGCTGTAATAGATGTGTGTATCCATTTTCTCCTGTCTGATTGTATTCCCACTGCCAAGGGCATCACAAGGCAATATGTTTTCCTTTTTTGCAACACACAACTTGTCGGAAGGATAAAATTCACAGGGGCTGCATGCATGGATAAAAAAAAAGAAAAAAAGAAAAAAAAAAGATTTAATGTTGAACACCTCAGGCAATCCATCCAGACAGCAAAAAGCTTAGGTGTGATTCATTTCTACTCTACCCTCAGACATCGCAGCCCAAGACCCCTTTGAGGAGGAGTTTCGTCGCCGCAGACAGAATACACTCCCTGGCCATGGACTACACCAGCGCTACCTGAGGAACTCTGCTCAAAACCCTTCAGAGGAAGAGGAGGAGCAGTGCCCACAGAGCCTGGGACTAACGAGAGGTTTGCCCACCCACCACTGCACGGCTTATTAATTACCAGCACATGGAGCTCTCCTTTAAAGAGTCTTAATGAGCGCAGCTAATTGTCTACTTTTGGGTCTGATGGCCACACAAAACATGATCACGAAGAGTGGCATGTTTGACGGGCAGACGTAAACACCGAGGACAGAGATGTTCATTAGGCAGCCCTGTTCTACGTAGCAGGGAGGACTAGAGGTCAGGGTCCGCCCCCTGTTTTCCTTCATGGGATCAGGAAGTCGGGCACAAAAGCTGAGCAATTATCTGCAACACAGTCACTGAGTGTTTTATAATGGCAGCTTCGTTAGTTAAGGTGGGAACCTTCAATTTCAGTGTGTTCATAGTTGCCGCTGAGATGCAAACAAAGGTTTTGATTATCTCTCTTTCTGAGATAATGACTCAAACTACTGGCTTGTCAGAGAGAAACGAGAACAAAATCATCACCAGGTTGTGACAACTCAGCAGCGTTAACAACCAGAATCCAGTCATTTTACTAACAAACAATTGGAGTTATTATTTGTTAATGATTTATCAATAAGGACTAGTTTTGGTCGCCATGTTTTGTTTATTCTACTCTCAAATCACACTGAGCTTCCGGAAAAAGGCAAAAATCTGTACTACAATCAATTTATAAACAACTTTATTTTGCAGAGCAATTAAGGACTTTAAATTTAAGAAAATGTTAGATAATTGCTTCTAAGATCTCAATTTTTTCATTTTTCCTTTCCTTTCCTTTCCTTTCCTTTCCTTTCCTTTCCTTTCCTTTCCTTTCCTTTCCTTTCCTTTCCTTTCCTTTCCTTTCCTTTCCTTTCCTTTCCTTTCCTTTCCTTTCTCACTCTGCAAGTCTGTAGAAATATACACAGATATACTTTTCTATTAATTCCAGGCAGTGTTTTCTCCATCACATACACACAATCACACTGAGAAATGCATTGGAGGCAATGTGGAGTTCAGTGTCTTGCCCAAGGACACTTTGTCATACAGCCTGGAATCGAACCACTGACCTTCAGGTTACCTTTTAATAAAATCGTTTAAAGATTGAGATCCGGAGGCATCTTTATATATAAGGGACAACACTGCAAAAAGCAACCCTGAATAGCTGTGATTTTCAGTCTTCATCGACTGAGAAAAACACTTGAAACTTAAAATACGTTTGTTGTTGCATCTACAAGTGTAAAGTAGGAAGCTCTTTTAAGAAACCTCATGAATCAAAATGAAAAAACTTGCTGCCATGTCCTCCAGGCCAAAGAGGAGACGGACAAAATATTATCATTACACAGTTCAAAAGGCAGAATTAGTTATGGTATAAGGTTTACTAATAATGCCCAACAGGGTTACATTCCCTTATTCATTTCAGCAAGATAATGCAAAACTACAATCTGCAGGTACAGCAATAGTTTGGCTATGTTGTGAAAGAGTAATGTTTTAGAACTGCCCTGTCTGCAGTTTACACTTGTCACTGTAAAAAAAATGTATGTAAAAAAAAAAAAAAAGAAAAAAAAAGGAAATTACTGCAAGAATTGGTCGTATAGTTGGTATCTGCTGTTCCCAAACTCTTAGAAAGTTAAAACAAGAGGTGAAACAACATAGTAGTAAACACGGCCCTGCTCTAATGTGTTACTGGTTTCAAATTCACAATAAATCCTCAATAAAAGAAAAGGAAATCTCTTTTTTTATGAAGTTGCAAACTATTGCATCATTTAAAAAAACTGATTACATTTTTGTGGGCATTTTGCAAGTATCAAACCAAAGCAACCAGTCATTAACCAGGTGACCTCTTTACAATCGCATCTCTTCCTGAGAAGAATAGAACTAGTTAAGATTCGACACCCACATTTTGCTTGAATCGTCATAGCGACACAGAAGACGTGTGGATCATTTTGCCACTGCCATCCGGAGGTGTTGATAAGTTGAATGATCACTTGAGTCAAACATTATGTTGGATGCGTGTGAAGTAATAAACACTGACTTAGATTAACTTTATGTTAGAGGAATAACTGTTGGCACTCTTGCAAAGTACTTGACCGTTTATCACACAGTATAGTATTGGTTTTGCTTGCGCGGCGGTAAATGGCTTTAAAGTGCTTCATGGTAGGTTTTTCTATCATTTTAGTCCAGGCATATTGCTTATGCCTGATCCATAAATAGCAAGTAAGTAACTTATTGATATTGTGATAACAAAGCCCTCAGTCCAGCTCTTGTATAGGAAAGCTCCTGGGTGATGTGATTCCAACCTGTAACTATGTATTATTTACTAATATTTAAGCTAAACTGTATTTTAGAATGTCTAAGACATGTTTATTAATACCTAACTCTATGATTTTATAATGATAACCTTAACCAACCACAAGGGACAGTGAAGTTGTAACATGAAAAGTCTTTATTAGGTTGTTTGGGGCTCAGACGTTGATGTGGCATTTGACTGTGTAATACCATTCTTCGCCCTCTCCTACCACCTTATAATCATTTCTGAATATATTACAATTTTCCAATTTCAATTTTAACACTTTCACTTAATGGGGAACAGGCTGGTGCATTTGGAAAATGTGCATGTAAACATTGCTGGAGCCTCGAAAATGTGGCCATATTACAATTTTTGATCATGTGTGATGGTTTCAGATGAAGCAAAATGTTTTACAATCTCACAGGGCAGACAAAGGTATGCTGTGATGTGAGATCCCATTTTTTTGGGGCCTTTTTTGTGAAATTGGAACTTTTTCCACTTTGAACCAACATAGTTATTTGACATTTTTAATTGAGACTGCACTGCATAGCATATAAAACCCTTAATATACGAATAGGGAAATGCTTTTACCTGTTGGCACTGAATTATTTTTCTTTGATTTTGAAGGACACATGGATTTCAAAAGGAAGAAACTGTGGCTCATGGAGGCGGAGGCCAAAAAGAAGCGAGCTGCTCGACTCTTCCCTCGGTTCAGTGGACTTGGTACCTTTTTTTAAACACTTCATGCATACATACTTCTTTTTCTTTTCTTTTTTTCTTTTTTTTTTTGGGCAGAAATGCTCTAAGTTATATGTGGCATTAGTTCATTTTTGCTATATACCAGAGACCTAAGCGCTACACTTATCAACTTATCTCTTCTTTTCTGTGAGCTGCACTTCAAAGCAAATATCCTTTCTGCTTTTATCAGCCAAGCAATAAGCTGCAGAGACCTCACTTTAATGTTTTGTTTTGTGCAAGATATTTGTTAGTGGTTCACCTGTTGTTGTATTTATCGTGGGTGGGCCTTGAACTTAAATGAATCTTTAATAATTTGATGTTTCTGATTTTTAGAGCATGTTTTGTGTGATTTTTGATAGAGTTCAGGTGAAAGGAGAATTACCATAAAAACAGGCTAATTTACTATTATTATAAAAGTAACAGCAATAATCTGGTATAGCATGGGAGAGTAAGTGGATGTCAAACTACTCACTTCTTTCATAGGAAACAAAGAGGAAAAGGAATGAAAAGGGAATTTGAGAGTAAAAAAGGCTGAAAGCTTTGGAGAGTGTTACTAAGAGATCAACATGTTTAGCTTGCTCCTCTGTGAACCCTCAATATCGGTATCCAAAAGATAAGAAGTCACTACCCATCTAGGTCTCTATTGTTTTTTTAAATACTGTTTGGATGAAGTGGTTTCAGCAGCAGCTTTCATTGCTATTTTTGTAAAAGATTTACTAACAAAATAGTTCCCTATATTTGATTCAGTCTTGAAAGATTGTTCTCAAGACAAACTGTGAGTGTAAATGTGGGAATGTCAGAGAAATGTTCATTTTTTTATGAACTCTTACCATTAAATGGTTAATGGAAATGTTTCTTCTGTGGCAGTCAACTTTTTATTTTACACTATCACGTCTTATCACACCAAGAATCATCTCAGGAACACATCTAGCTGCTGGGAGATTGTCAATACTGATGAGACAGTAGATATTGTCATTATCATGACTGTTCATAAGGGCTTATCTCTGCAGACTCCTGTCATTCACAGAGGCCAGCAGGTACCTGTTGTGCTCAGTGGTTCACACCATAAATGGCAGCATTGATCTGTCACCTAGGCAACCAACAAAATGTGCTGCAATGTGACAATAGCATCATTAAATTTTTATTTGTCTTTTTTTTTTTTGTTGTCCTGCACTCAACCATATAGTTTTGATTTTTTTTAACCCTAACCGAGTAGTTTTAGCACCTAAAGCTCACCAGGATTCTGCATTGCCTAACTCTAACAAAGTGGATATAGTATAAATAGCAATTTAAACCAAAACAAAGGAAATAAATAGCAAATCCAAAAGAAACTTTCACACAGAGATTGATCTATAGAGACACACTGGAGGTCCCTTCTTCATTCCACCTCCAGTCTCCAGCTGTGCACTCAGTGATCCCACAAGGGTGCGATATTTCCTCCACAGTGTGTGATTTCCCAAAGTATTATGGCATTCAGCAATTTGAACATGGTGTTCTTTTTCTGCTTTGCAGTCCACAGTCCTTAATGTCTCTGGTCACTCGCTGTTTTATTCAGTCTGCCCTGAATGAAGGACAGCACTGAAAAGAAACTTAAAAAACAAAAAGGGGTCTACTTGGTTGTTCCCATGAGGCGCACACCGTAGTGCTGGCCTCATTTTCATCATCACTCCTTGTGTTTGGAGTACTAGGACAGCTGCTGGAGGCTCCTCCAGGTCGCTAACAGCAGCAGGGTTCGCCCAAGTGCCAGCTATCTTCACTTTCCAGTTGAATCCCATGTGGGAGTGATTTTTGTTGCAGTTCCTCGCCTGGCCGCTAGAAGCTGGCTGTAAAAGTGAGTCAATCTCCATCGACTCTCCTTAAAATGTCCAACTTCAGAGCACAAATAAACATATTCATAGCCTCATGCAAAAAAACGTTATGGTCTCAATCATTTGATTTCACACCCATGACAACTCTGAGGGGGGTGGATTTTTTTGTACCACATCAAGAGAATTTATATAAAGCAATTTATTTATCTATAAATGAGTGACAGTCGACTCAGCCATTTTGCTAATAATGATCACTTCTTCACCCATAATTGTCATGCTACCAAGCGTACTGAAGCAATCAACAGTTTGTACTAACCCGTCGGGTAAATGCAGCAGGGAGGTTTGATTTCTCCAGACATCAACGTGTGAAGTGGGATATTCTGCTGGGCAGGTCTGCAGCTACTTCGGCAGGGATCATCTCAAGGAGCTGGTAGCCACAGGTAACTTTGACTAACATATGGTGGGCGTGTTTCAAAGAAAAAAGGGCTTTAAACCAGTCTTAATAAACCTTTGGGCCACGTAGCAACAATGGACTATGCTTTGTCCAGTCTCTGCCTTCTGTGGTTGAAAACCCAACTGTTTTTTTTTTCTTTTTTGATGCAGCTTTACCTTTCTTGTCAGTTGGCTGGGTGCTCTGACAGCGGTCCTTAACGCCACTTTCCCTCCATCTCCCACCACCTTTGCGCCCTTGTTATACCTTTCTGCGTTGCCACTTTACACAGCACTCATTTTGCCGGTACCTCTCCAGATGTACAGAGGGTTGTTCCACAGCTGTTTCACCATTGTGGCATTCACACAGAACTATGTGCCACATGCTAGAACAACTGGCAGTGGGAACGCGGATAAAAGAACGGTGGAAAGTAGTTGTTTCTCAAACTGGCTTCCCGGGGTAAAAAGTGTGGCTTGCACTGGCGCCATCCATGTCTTGGTCTCATTTAATTTCTTAGACTCAAAATACTAAATAGATTTAGGTGGAAAAGTGGTTTGAACTTCTATGAACCTAGAGTTTGCTGGTCCTGCAAGTTGTTAGTTCAGTGTAAGACATAACACAGGCTATGGCCAAAGATGCAGAAAAGAAAACATTTTAAAAGATGGCTTGAGTTCTCTGGTGGACAACACTTTTCCTCTGCTTTGGTTTCCAGCCACTCTGGAGGGAAACATCTGACTGCTTTAAAGCTGGTTTGTCTGCTGTTTGGGGTGGGGCGGGTGGCTTTCACTGAGCTTATTATCACCCGTTCTGCCAAAAAAGACAACAGCCCACTACTGGAGATGAGTGTGAATAAATCAGCACATTGAGGTTTAAGTGAAAGAGCTGTTTGACACTGAAAAACTCTGATAAAGAACAATAACTGCTTGTCAAGATACACATAGATGTTTGACACCTTATAACTGTAACAATAATCATTTCAAGCAGCTTAAACTAAAAGACTTCCTAACTATATGCACCAAAAATGCATCATCCATAAAAATTTAAAACAATACATTTGATAATGTGGAAAAGTATATATTGGCACCATTAAATGCTGCTCTTAAAGCCTTAGTCAATAGATATTACTTTTTTGTGACAATGCTGAGTCAGCTTTTTAATAATGCGCATGAATTTTTGCCAGCTGCTCCAAAAGCACAGCACCTGACTGGAAGTAGGGAAAAAGCTGCCTGGATTGTCCTGTCTCATAGACAGATTTTTAAAAAGAGCAATATTCTCAGATTATTGTGAATGAGCCTGCAGCGATTTGTATTATTCATGCGGCAGAAGACATGCACATGACCAGGCAACTCGTTTGGTCTTTATTCCCATGCAGTCTGTGGTCTCTGAGGGTTTAATTAAACAGTGTGGAGGCAGTGGCCCATCCCTCTCCGTACAGCCCTCCTTCCTTCTGAAGACATCACAAAAACACCTCCTACAAACTTTCACTGTGAGGACTTCTACGTCAGAAAGAGCAGAGTCAGAGTGACGCCGCGTCTTCGAGCTTTGTGTCACACAGGCAAGCAATCCGTTTTTGGCGGCTTCATTGAAGTACATGTGAGGAAAGAAATAAACGTTAATTCTGTCTTGGACTTGCTGTGTTAATTCAGCTAAAGGCGGGGCAATCGTGTGCCAGCGTGTGAATTCAGACACCACTAGAACTACAACAGGACGCCGCTTTGCGTCAGCTTCAACGTGAACGACAGATGTAGCACTGAGGTCCTGAATTTTTACCCTTTCGACAGATTCCCCATTGTTTCACTTCAGTTCCTCTGTTACAACCTCCTAAGGTGGAACAGTGCTGCAACAAAAATGGCCCGTCATTCCACATCAGAGGTGTTCTTATACGAAAGCAGAATACTGATGCAACCAAGTGTATCAGTACAGTTGTAAAGGACTAGTTTAAAAGACTTCATTATCTGATTAAGATATAATATAGGTTTAATGTAGTGTTGTGATTCTTAATTATCAAAACATGTGGAAGAAATAGTGAAGGTCTACAGTAAATGCTTTTTCTTACTTTTACGCTGCAGCCTGACACTTTTTGATCAAATGTATATCACTGTAATCAAAATGTGTGCAGTCGGCACTCAGTGAGGAAATCTGATGTTTTTCCACGTTCCTCATACCCCACATAGCAGACACATTTTGGGGCTAATATGGGGTACTTTTGCACTCAGTTAAGGCACTGGCAAGTGCTTGGTGAGCCAAGCATGTGTCAAAGTTCATGAACTTGGTGCCAAACTAGAGTTTTGGCATTTGATGAATGAGTCAGATGTGGCACATAAGGCATAAACCACTTTGGACATGGGACACAGCAAACGTTGTGTGGATCAGGAGTGGCCCAAAGCTCCACAGAAAAAAAAGGAAGAACTGGGCCTTCTCTGGTTGATAAGAAGCCAATTTTAAACAGCAGCATGCACACTGAATCAATGCCATCGGTCCAAGCCAAATGTGGACCAAAGGAAACTGCGGATACGGGCCATGTTTGGGCCAAACATCCTTAGCTATCCAGAAAAAAAAAAAAGTTCTGTAAAAGACTTTTCCTCAGACAGCTATGTCTGACCAAAGAGCAAAACAATGTCTGAAACGTGCTACCTGATCATTTCAAACTTGAATACCAACTTGACACCAAGTCCTTGTTACTTCACGGTGCCTCTTTGCATTCTGTGTTCAAAATATGACAAGACACAAACAAAAAAAGCAAAAAAAAATTACGTTCTTCAACTGTTAAGAACCGTGATGCCGCAATGCAGCAAAGATTTTTTGCACAAAAATGGCATTCAGATATAACAACAATTTGCGTAAACGTCATTTACATAATCAACAACGTTCAATAAGCGCCAATCAAAGAAGTGCCCAAGACACGCACCAACAACAAAAATGTTTCAAATAAGAACGGTTGCACCAGTTTCCCTATCTGTGTTTCCCTATCATCAGCTGCATCATTCATGTTTTATTTATGTCATGCAAAAACCACAGAGGAGTTATATTGTTCAGGCAGATCAGTGAGGATGGCCTCTTTATTGTTATCATGATAGAAAGGTACTGCAATCATTTAAATAGGAGTTTATGTGTGCAGCAAATGCCCAGTGCTGTTAAAATGAATAAATATAATTGGGTTTAGATTGTAAGTGCTCCTGATTGGATTAAGTCAACATGAAACAATGTAAGCCCTGAAACGTTTTTTCCCTACCAGGTGTATCTAATTGGCTTGTTGCAGAAATTGCTCATAAATCCCTTGTATATTAAACAAGCTTTGAACAGTAGGCTCAGCGCAGAGATTTGGCCCTCATCTGCTTGTTGCAGAGCTTTTGTTGCCCCTCAAGTACTTGAAGCTTTCAGCGAATAATTAAAAAACGGTAGGGTCAAATATGCTTGATGCTCAGAGTTTGAAACAAAACAATATATCGACTACCTCACAGAATAGTTTTGAGAGGCTGTAGAAACAGAGCATGCGAAGAGAAACACAAAAGCTACCTGTGTGTGATTTATTTTGGAACAGCTGTCAGACAGGGATTTGGGTGCCGTTAAATTAGGGAGAAACTCCTTTCTAGGGGCTCACGCTGAAGATTAGGAGAGAGGAAGCATCCTAACAAGTGTCCTTTCAGGAAAATGGAGAGGGGAGGAAGGAGATTCACACCTCTGCCTACAGTTTGAGACTATTGTATAACATCAAACATTTTCTCTAAATGTCAAATGAACTGTATAAAAAATAAACATAAACATACACACAACATAATCATCTTGTGTATATATATATGTATATATATATTATATGTATATATATGTATATATATATTATATGTATATATATGTATATATATATATTATATGTATATATATATATATATATATATATGTATATATATATATATTATATGTATATATATATATATATATATATATATATATATATATGTATGGATAGAGACAGACAGACAGATCTCCAAATTCTTTCAGTGATTGATTCCTTAAGCTTGTTGGTGCTTCTTATTGCATTAGCAGTATTCTTACTGCTTCTCTTGCGAATAGAGGAAGAATTTTAATTTTGAGTTTGTGTACAATTTGGAGTGTGTGTGTGTGTGTGTGTGTGTGTGTGTGTGCGTTTTAATGACAGGGAAAGAAATTGTTCAGGACAGTTTGAATGTCACCTAATTCCTAAAGGGTGCAACATGTACTTGCTGTGGGTCACTGCTTGGAGGAGAAAGAGAAAAGAGTTTAGATGCATCTATACTCTTAAGAAGCTACATCTGAGATTATTCCATTCTCAGATAGTGAAATGGTAAGATAAATATTTTCTCTGCAGTTACTGCAGTGCAATCACTTCCTTGTCCATCATGACAATTTTGAGGCGAACAGGACACCTCTGCAGCACAGGACAGCGACATTTCAACGGAATCAGAGTTTGTGTCTTTCAGTTAATTTGATCATTTCAGTTTAGTTTTAGTTAGTTTAACAAGTGCATCCGTAGTTTTAGTCTTAGTTTTAGTTTTTGAGGTACTATATGGACGATTGGAAACTATGCTATACAGTAAAAAAAAATTGTTTATTTTGCATAATTAAAATGAGAAAAAAAAGCAAACATAAAAATATAAGGCACGAAATAAAAAACTGAAAACAAACTTAATTTTACCTGCAGTTCTATTCTATTTCATTTCAGTTACTTTTGCATTCATTTTAGTTTTCATTTCGTTGTAGTTTTGTAAAAAAGCTTTGTTTTTTTAATTTTTATTTCAGTTAACTGGATTATCTTCGGTCTTTTAGACTTGGTTTTCGTCAACTATAATTACTCTGATCCTGTCATGGATTTTTAGCATGCAATAATTACTACAGCATGTCCATCGTTTCAGTAGAGAAACACTGTCTTATTACTATCTACTGGCATGCTGGCTGCTGCGTGAATCCAGTGTTCATATATACTGCCACTTGTGCACATACTTGGTCTTGGTTTTAAGTATTATAAGAAACACTTTTACAACAGTTAGGTGGACAATCTTGTATCTTGTGTTATGGAGATAACTCCTGCAAAGTGAGTCTACTTCCAGGGTGGAAAGAATTTCCCTGTAAAATAACTTTACAAATCCTTTAATAAGCCACAAAACAACACCACGGGTTATCACTACTGTGCTATCATGTGCTGTCAAACTAGATGGTAAGAGATCAGTGACATTATGGCGACTGATGCCTGGAGTCTGTGATGTAAACTTCATATACATTTTTATGAATATGTATTGTGATTGTAGTCTGCATGTCCGTCTATCCGCCTGTCCATTCATTCAGTTCAATTCAATTTTATTTATATCGCATCTATTACAATACAAGTTGTCATCCATCTATCCATCCATTCATTCATCTCTTCTTGCATATTCTTAATTAGGGTTACTGGGGTCTACTCAACCCTATTCCAGCTGTCTTCAGACAAAAGGCAGGGGTACACCCTGGATAGGTCACCTGTCCATCACAAGGACACATATGGAGCTATCAGCTCATATATACAACCACACAACTTCCTATGGACTGTTACAGCCCTGGGCCCCAGTCATGTTCACTTGCAAAGAGATCACCTTCAATTCCCTCCAAGAACTGACTGTTCGACTGTTTCCTTGGTGGTGTGCATCGTGTAAAGCGGATGTTTCAGCGCTGCTTTGGGATTGGCTCCATCCACCTCTGCTGCTTCCTCCTGCCTAGTTACGTGGATCCTGGGCCTTCATAATCTGCACCTGCTACTGGCATCTGCAGGACCTGCAGTCCTGGCCAGGCCCAGGTTGTAACAAGGAAAACGTTAGAATCTCTAGTTAGTCCAACGTGAATGTTTTTGGACTGTATGTGGGAGATGGAGACGATTATTTTCAGTTTAATGGTGTATTTCTTTTTCTTGTAAAATAAATGTCAAATTTAAAAACATGTTACAGAGACTAACTGGGATCTTTCCTTAAGGTGCCTTTTGTCTAACAGTCACCAGAAGCTGAAAGTGACTCAGCAGTTTTGTCAGATGACAATCCCTTGACGCAGCTTCTGGAAAAAGCGTATTTTGGTGCCCAAGAGGACTCCTTTAGTAGTGCATGTCTAGAAAGTTGGCATGCTGACATTTTGGCATCGCTGATGTCATGTGTTAATGTCCGACTTGAATTTTAAAGTTAGCCATTCAATACTTGTTAAGATATTTTACTTGCAGCTGCCAAAAAAAATCATTTGCTCTGCGCCACTAAAGAAAAAGCGTGTAGATCTTAATACATCCTGGGGGGGGGGGGGGGGGGGGGGGGGTTGTGAATGTCTGTGCAGAATTTCATTACAGTGTTTCCAATATCTTGACGTGACTCTTACAGTACATGCCAACCTGCTGAAGGTACCTGAGGACTAAGTCGGAGCAGAGTCCATGAATGTTTTCAAAAGTTGTTGAGGCGTTTCACATTGGACCATGGTAATTTGGTAGAAAAAAAAGAAAAAGAGCAATACATAAAATGATCAGCTTTTAAATTGCCACCATCTATCAATTCTCATTTAGGACATTTCCAAAAATGCTCCAACATCATGAAAACTCCAGCAGCTTGAAGTGAAATCCTACAAATGAAGAGCAAAAGTAAAAGCAATCTAAATCTTAACTGGTACGAGGCACCTGTTGCTTTTACTTTAATCACAAGGAGCTGTAAGAAAGTAGCTTCTCTCGAATATCAGATGCTATTTTGCCCTGAAATAATTGGGGATGTGTTTTAGAGGATACAGTCTGCAAGTAACAACAGTGTACTGATTGGAACCTGGATCCAGAAACATGTAGGCAACAATCTACAGGGTTATTTTAATGACAAAAACATCCCCCTCCTGCTGTGTGCAATCAGCACATGCCGGCAGGAAAACATACATGAGGTGAGTGGAAGAAACAAAATGTAAATCACTTTTAGTTGTACTCTGGAATAAACATTTGTGTACCATACGGTATACCAGGATCTTCTAATAGATATTGGGTTGTTTAAATATGGTTTATGCCCCCAGAATCTTTCACAGATTTAACATAAACAGACTTTTATCCACAATCTCCTCTGGAGAAGGGTACAAAAATGTAAAGAAGTTTTGTCGCATCCATCTTGAGGTTCGTGCATCCTTGTAGTTACCCAGAGTAACCTGTTTTTGGCTATTATCTGTGTGGCTTTCTTCATTCTCGCATTTTGGAAGAGGAGACCCGTCTCTGTAGAAAGAGCAAGATTAGTCCAAAGTGGAGAAGTGGAGAGGAAGAAATCAGCATCACATACTCTCATCACGGAGAGTATTATCAGACCATTTGGACCAGTACAGAACATGTTCTTTTGAAGTAAAGATCCTGCCTATCTAACATCAGATGCTGGTCAAAGTGCTCTTTAAATAATGATGTATGATTACAGTGAAGCAGGTGAAGAAATACATCTCACGCATTGGGATTATTTGCATGTGAGAGGATTCTTCTGGAAATCAAATTGATTGTCATTATGTTGTTTACAGGCTGCCAAGTAGTCATTTACAAAAAGGTAAACAGCCTTTATTGATAAAGTTAAAAACAAATGTGCTCTTAAATGGCACAGAGGGATATAAACCCAGACATGCAGACAATTAACCAACACTAACTACCGTTACATCATTCTGGTGCTCATGTACACTGATACGCAGTTCTGAGCCATGTCCCCCAGGGGCAAACTGTCCTACGAACCCCATACATGCCGTTAGTTTTTGTAATTCCAATATACGATATTTCTGCATAAGTTTTTACAGTTCACATGTACACAAATTCATATTCACACCCGGCAATAGCCAGTCCCATTGCAAAATCATCCTCGGGGGCGGGACTGGTTCAAAGCAGGCGGCTTGTATTGCGAGCAGGAAGAAATTTAATTAGTTGTGTTGAGTGCTGCTGCTGTCTGCGCCGACCTCTCCCAGAGGAAGCAGGGAGTAAAAGACAACAGGTCAGCAAAGGACCCAAACTATGTACTGTGCATATATAGTATATACTTTACAGGGGGATGTGTGCATCAGTAAAGGAAGAAAGGCCTTTGTGAGCTCAAATTAGATTCAGCAAGTGTTTGAGATTGTAAGTCAATATTCATAAATGATTCTAGAGTTTGTTGTTGGAGATACAGCGTTCACGTTTGTGTGTGTATTTTAAAAACGATTGCTTTTTTGATCATTTGCTGAAACATACAACGCAGTGCACAAAGTTCCCAGTGTGTCTGACTCTGTACTGACAAATGTGAATTTTACCCTGTTTTGATATCAAAAAGACAAGTGAAGTAGATTTTGAAGACTGTCGACTTCTGCAACTCAGGAAAGTCATACTTTTTTGATAATGTGGAAACTAAAGGTAATCATTTATTTACATCAGTAAAGGGTTCAGGTACGGTATCTTTACATCGTTACTCTTACGAAGTTGTTCATGTGTTACTGTTTGAAAACCTGGTTCACTCTCAGGACATGAAGCAAAGCTGAAAGCAATAAATCCATCAGCCCTCTGATTGGAAAGTTTGATTCATGATTAACACTTTCAACTCAATTTTGTAATTTCAGAGTCATACAAAACTGAAGCGGAAACTGAGCGTGGAAAATTTGAGTTTAACACATCATCTTCTACTCTGTGTGATCACAGAAACGGTACTTTCTAGGTGTCTTTTGAGTATGTTGACTGTATTTTTTTTTGTATACATACACCTGTACAAACATGAACTTCTCTGACAGATTTATTACACAAACTGACAAATAAAAAACTCATATGATGTCAATGCATTTAAGCTCGCCCTTTAATCGGCTTTAATTAGAGCCTGCAAAGCCTTGATGAAGGACAAGATGTTTCAGGCAGTTCAGGGACGACGTATTTTGAGGGATTGTAGCTTTTCTATATTTTCATGATTAAAGATGCAGAAAAAGCTGTGAAAGCTGACTTTTTAAAAAAAATATCTGACAGGATTATGTTTTTCTTTTTTTTACGATCACATCTAGGCCGTTAAAGAACTGTTTAATCTTGAGACAGTATTTAATGTACAAGCATTTGACCAAAACCACAATTTACACACAGTTATGGGTTCATACCAACTTCTGAGGTCACACTCATCATCGAGTGTTGCTTCATCAACTCCATTGTGTAAAGTTTAAACACCGCTGACTTTCAGGATCTGTGAAAACAAAGCCAGACATAAAAACTCAAAAAACTAAAGTACTCAAGGCCATCTATGTGGTTATCTCTGCTACAAAAGGTCTCCAGGACCACATGATGACATGATGACATATGGTCCTTGTGTTCTCCTTGTGTCTGCGGGACATCAAAAATACACATTCGGGCAATTTTTTTGTATAAATGTTGATATAAGAGACACTGTCACAAATGACCTCAAAAACACCATCAGGCTTAACAGAAAATACAGAAATGAATGTAAATTTACACACATGAAGTATAAATACACATAGACTTGTACTCCGGAGTTCACAGCCCTGAACACACCACCGTCTGACCAGCTGCTCGAGGAAACGCATCATCAGGCTCTCCACATGCTGCCTCGTCTTCATTGGCTAAATTTTGATCAGGCATCAGAGTTCCTGATAGGCTGCCACGGCAGCGGAGAGTTGTTGCTGTTGCTAGGATCCTGTTGCTAGGACGGTTGCCATCTCAGAAACCTCAGCAGGAAACATGTAATGAATCATGGATGGTTGATTTTTCTCTAAGAACCCTAATCTGTGATGCAGATGAGCCCAGAGCCTGCCTCCCCCGACTCCACCCTCCTCCCCCTCCCGCGAACGAGCAACCCACCCACCCCCCACCTCTGGGTGGGTTCATTAAAAAGCGAAAAAAAAAAAAAAAAAAGAGAGATCAAGTTTAGATTGTGAAGGCTGACCTTTCAAATGGTCCTGAGGTTGTCACAGAGAGAGAGGGGGTTGTGGAATAATGATGTCAATTCTCATGCAAAACAGAGAGGTCAGAGGTTATTATCAGTTGTTTGTTGAAGGAGGGCCGGAAGGCAGACCAGCAGTGACCCCTGAGATTATTCTCAGTGCTGTGACTTGCTAAGTTTGCAAAGTCTCACACCTCCTGAAAAGAAAGACAGGTGCAAAAGGCTGATATTCTAACAATACACAGAATGCAGCTCATTTTCATTCAGAAAATAAAGAAAAATGATGCTAAACCAATACTGTGCTACTGTGGTTAAACGTTCAGCTGCTTGCATTTTTTACGCAGCTGTCATGCTACGCGCTACAGTATGTTTTGCTTTAGAAACTCGTGAAAAAAAGCCTCATTAGGATTTACAAAAGGTCATCCATTGTGGCGCAAATGCACCGGCATGACTTAACAATCGCTGTGGGCAATTTTAATATCGTGCTGTTATGGTGTGCAGAGGGTACACAGGCCTGTGTTTAGCAGGAAACACAGGGGGGGCGTTTTAACCCCCAACTGAACCACAGTGTGCATGACTTATTTATTCCTGTCCTGTAAAAAAGAGTGCAGCTGTTTCATATAAAGTGGCAAACAGTTAAACCGTTCAGATGAAACACTTCTCATATAGACAGTGAACATTACCCACTGAGGGTAAGACAGTGTAAAAAGTGGTAATTACCGACAACAGATGACAGACAATATGGGCCTGCTGCTTTAATGCCACACAGCAGAAATACTGAAATGAGCAGCTACAGTGACTCTGCCATATGTAAACATATGATGCTGTTCACCGCTGTGGGTTTTCCTTCTACTGGAGCGACACTTTCTATGATGTAATTGTATGTTACATATCACAGTCAGCTACTTTTACTGCGTCCTGCTGTTTTGAAACTAAACTAAAATCTTTTGAGCGTCTCCTCTCACCTTTCTCAATATTTGTGGGAGCAATTTGTGTGTGTGTGTGTGTGTGTGTGTGTGTGTGTCTAAAACAAACTTTTAATCTCAGTTGGGCTTCCTTTTCAAACGATGTCACACTTGTCCATATTTTCCATCCTTGGCCCTTTAATTAACCCCTTTCTTTCATGCAAAGTACTTCCCTTGACAGTCCTGCTCTCTCATTTTGCTCCCCTCTGCCCTCATCTTTTCTCCCGGTATGTCACCGAACAGATCCTTTACCATCTAGTTGTATACTCGATGCTAATACCTTCTGACACGTTTGTTCACCGTCTCTTTATCATTAATAATTATGCAAAGAAGGCGCGTTCTCAGCCGAGCAAAAGAAAGCAATCTTAGTATGCAAATGGTTAAGGTCCCTGCGGAGTGCAGCGATTAGATGTGTGTTGATAAACTCACTTATGATGAGTGACATTGTGCGGGATTGAAGTCGTGCTGGTCAGCGTCGCAGACGCTGATTAAAAACACTGCAGCCAAATGCCAGAGTATCCCCAAGATGCATGATGGTACAGGGATGAAATTGTGTAAAATGTCACTGGGGCTGTTCTGCACCCATTAATAACCGCAGAGAAGGAAGCAAGAAGGGTAATGAGAGAAGATTTTGTCACTGATCATCTTTGGCTTTTCTGCTCAGACAGATGTTGACTGTGACTCTTCCCCTTTAACGCAGAACCTTTCTCCAAGTCTCTTTAAATATTGCGGTTGGACCGCTGAGCCCCATGAGGCACCAGTGTGATGGTGCTTCACCTGGGCTCTTCATAAACCCTTCATTACATTTTAAAACAGTTCGTATCGTTACTTGATTCATATCTCGCACAGAGTGTAACAGATCAAATTTGAAGGAGGTCACTGTGAGTTTACTTTAAAGTTTATGCCAGTCTTCAACAATTTCTTTATTCTAAAACATATTGCTTCAGAGTTTACAGAAATGATCATTCACAGGTCTGATGTGCACCTGTGGCAAAAAATAATAATAATAAAAAAATCTTCAGTAAGTAAGTATCCAGCTGTGTACCTTCCAGATGTTGTCATTTTGTATGCACTCCAAGTTATAAAATTCTTCGATTTTTGTGAATTTCTTATCTCATCTTGGTCATTTTGTATTTCTTGGAGAAGGGAAGTCATTTTGTGTGACAGTTTTAGTGTGGCTCAACCTTTTTTTGTTTTTTTTTGCATCATTTTTGTTCATTTGAATGTTGTTGCATCGTTGGTCCAGTTAATGTGTTGGTCATTTCGTCTCGTAAAGATTTTAAATGTATTTGCAGTCTTTTGAGACTTTGTGGGCATTTTACATAAATATTTATAGTCTTGAAACACCTAAATAAGATTTCAGTAAAGAGAGAAAGTATTTGTGGCACTTTTATTTTTTAATAGTAGTTTGCATTTCATTTTAGTAGTTTAGTAACTCATTTGGGTAACTTTTCATCCTTTCACAATAACTCAGCATCTCTTTACTGTAATTTGTTTATTGATTGATGGCAGTTTTGAGGGTTGTATTTGTGATTTTCTGTCCCATGTTGTCCATTTTGTTAATTATAAGTCTCTTTGCGATCATTTGGCATCTCTTTATGGTTGTTTTCATAATTCTCTTTTTGGTCACTTCCCATCTGTTTTCAGCTGGTTAATTTATGTTCATTTGATGTCTCCTCCGTGTCTCCAAGTGGTTGTTTTGTGTCTCTATCTATGCTATATGTATATATTTAAGATTAGACTGGGGGCTGCCTGATGCTTTCTGAAAGCGCCTTTGCCCAGGTGGTCTGTTCGCTTTTGATATTCATGTAATCATTTGTGAGTAAGTTACTGGCGATCTTGTCTTATATGCTCTTACACTCTGCTGGCATACTATCAGTTATTTTGTTTTAATCAGGAAAAGTATATTATTAGAAACGTATAGTTTGTTTTGTCATTTCGTATGACAATAAACATTAATTAAAAAGAAAATCACACATTTTACCTGAGGTAAATAAAAAAGATGTAAACACATTGATGTAGGCTCAGCATTTTTTCTTTTCTTTTTTTTTTTTTTTGAATAGATTCGTGAAGTATTTCTTTTGGCTCAGCATCAAAGACGGGAAAAAAGAAAAACAAGCTTTTGCAATTTTATTTTTCCTGAAGCTACGCACTACCATGTGGTGCTAAGATGTGGCAGAACTATGCTTTTTTTTTTTTTCATCTCAGCCATGCCTTGTTTGTGTTTACTGCAGTACAGCCAAACAGCCTATTTGATCTAGTGTTTAAGATTCAAATTAAAAAATTTGCATCAAAGTTCTTGTGGGAGCATGGTAGGAATCCGCACTTTAAGCTACATGACAGTGATAAGCACGAGGAGCTATTCATGCTAGATCAATTTTCTCAGGATCAGCGTTTTGACGACCAGAGAGGGAAGAAGAGGAGAGACACTAGCCGGGAGTGCCAAGTTTAAAAGCTTGTTTGTTTCTTAAGAAGATCAAAGGTATCAAGGCCTTGGACAGACATGAGAAGCGCAGCATCTGCAATCTGCTCTCCATTCACTCCTTACAAACGCCAGCAAAGGAAAAACAAGGCTTACTCTTTGGGAAACCTTGGAAAGTATCCCATCAAACAAACACTCTGGGATTTCCCAACTCTCCTCCACAGGAAAATGACATCTTTGTCAGCATCTTTGTTGTTGCTATTCAAAAGATGAATTATCTGCAGTTTTTTTTTTTTATAAAAAAAAAAGTGCTTTCAAGCCAAAAATAAAATGTAGCTTGTAAAGTGCAGCAACTCTGCATCTTTCTCTGGTGATCTCAGCTGAGCATCTGAGTGGATCAGCTGTGTTGAAATTCCACCCAATATGATGGGAGATCATGCTTTAATACCAACAGTGATGTTTAGCTTACGTGCACACACCATCTAAAAGAAAGATTTCACCCGTGAGTCTGCTGGGGCAAATACCAATAGCAGTATCTCATGACAAGTCTCAGCTGGGGCCAGATGGAACATCTGCTGCAGCGGTTTCCAGCAAATTTGATCTGATTATTCTTCGTAGCTCTGGGAGATCCGATAAAGTGGTTGAGAAATACATTTCTCAACAGATTCTTTCTTCAAGCGTCATTGGAGCCCCTGCCATCTGATTTCACAAATAATTAACCTGATAATGTTACTTTTACTTATGGCCTACTACTTATAGTCACAAGAACACCCCATCTGACCACATGGGGGCAGAATATCAAAAGGAAGTTCAGGTGTCACGTGTCGCGGTACAAATTGATATGAAATTACAAGCTGAAACATCTCCGCTCATTTGCAAAGTATTGTCGGTGGCTTTTTTTCAACAAAGCAGATCTACGTAACAGGTTAACTGTCCGCTTGAAAAGTAAAAGAGTCAGAACACCTTGGGGCAAAGGCATTTTTAAAATCAGCTTTTGTCTTAAAATAACCTTTGCTATATTATTATATTATTATAATATTTATATTATTTCAAATAAAACATCTGTTTTCAGCTTGATCCTGGTGTCTGGTGAAGTTGGGGTGACAAAATGACTTGGTTTGTTTAATAAAAAGACTGATTTCCAAAGCTTAAATTGGTTAAAAGTCAATGGGTATTTTTCTGTGGTTTTTAGTTGACTTTTCAAAGCGGTGAGCTCGATTGGACACTTGGGTAAAGAGAAGAGCTAAGCTGTTAAGTGACCCAGTGGACGACTTGGATCCGATGGTGGGAGAAGATGCCAAACAGACCCAGCAAGCCCAAATACCTGGTGAGGGTTTGCTGGGAACGTCTGGTAGGTGCAGGTGACGTGGACCTGCTGGCACCTCTGAATCTGAGGCCACGGTAATCAGTCAGAAAAGGGTGGACTGCCCTCTCTACGTAGGGAACAAGGTTCTGCTTTAAGTGGAGGAGTTTTAGCATCTTGAGGTCTTTTTCATGACTGCGGGAATATTGAAATGGGAGATTGACAGGAAGAGCGGCGTCTGCACCAAGACGGACTCTCAATAGAGCAATGAGCCAAAAGGCAAGACTTTCTTTTTATCGGTTGATCTCTGTTTCTACTCTCACCTATGTTCACAAACTGCGGGTAGTGACGGAAAGAATAAGGTCATGAATACAAGCGGCTGAAATAAGTTTCCTCTGTAGGGTGGTTGGAGTCGCTGCTCCTCATCAAAAGGAGGCAGTTGAGGTGGTTTGGGCATCTGGTGAAGATGCCCCCTGGATGCCTGAGCATCTTAGTGGATCTGAAGAAAGCTATGTTGAAATTCTCCCCAATATCATATAAGGATCATGGTTTGATAGTAAGAACAGTGGTTTTAGTTGACCTGTACACAGGAAGGACTGAGTTTGTCCAACTGGTAAAAGCCTTCGAGGTAGACCCAGGACACACCGGAGAGCCTCTCTGGAGGAGGTGGCTGGGAAGAGTCTGAGCCTCTCTGCTTAGGCTGTTGGCCCCACAACCCGGATATGCAGAAGGCAATTAAAAGTTGGATTGATGCTCGCTAGTACGCTGACTTCTATTTCTGTTGTCTGTGAATCATCTGAGTCCACAGATGAGCCTCTCTTTTTTCTTTTGAGCAGGTACGATGTGTTTGGTGCTGAGTTGGAGTGATAATCAATGTTGTTTTGCTGATAGTAGCAGCTACCGATAAATGCTTCCACGTCTTTGCTCACATGCTGAAATCAGTGGTTTTATATATAAAGTAAAAGTGGTTTATTTTGGGAACTGCTATATTGTCGGTATATTTTGCACTAGGAAAAATTGGGGCACAGTAACGCTTTGGGCCATAGACTTTTGCAGAGCTGAGAAAGGAAAAGAAAGTCGTAGAGAAACTGTTAATAAAATAATAAATTGCAACATTACGCTTGCACTTCCTCATAAAACTACATGCATTTACAACTGAGATCCAACAGTTGGCTTTTTACAAAAAAAATGTCTCCCTTTTAAAAATATATTTCCTTACATTCATAGCTATGACTTTTCACAACTGTGTCGCTCCTGTGTTTCGCTGATTTTACAGCTTTCCCGCGTGGTGGGAGAGATTTTGTCACTTGCCAGACAGGTTTGGGACTATTTTCGGCTGGCGTCATGATTACTCAGTCGTTTTGCTACTTTCCAGTTATTTATATCCCTGTGATATGCCAGCGCTCCTTGAGAACAGCCAGATATGCCGATTCTGGCGCATCTCACTCCACAGACTTATCCAGGCTTAAGCAGTAATTTAGAAACCCCTAAATTAAAAATCACATTGAGTTAAACCAAGCATCCAAAGAGGTAATACACAGTATCTAATTTTGTGACTTTTCCAGAACGCATTAATCCTCCCCAAATGGGAGCTGACAGGATATCACATGCTATTGTAGCACACCAGATACCTCAGGAAGCAATTACCATGAATACATTTTCTAATAAACTTGTACCCATCAGATGATAAGCAATTAAACATGCGTAATTATAGTTTCCATACAGTAATTTCTAAGCTGATTAGGTTTGTGTGCTTTACAACCTGAATAGGAGAATATTAATAGGGCTTTGGTTTGGTGTTGCTGGTTAGTGGTGGCAGCTCATCAGTGAAAAATATGCAAATGAGGCTTCAGGAAGTGCATGAAGCTTCATTCCCTGCTATTAGAACTGTCACGGGAGGGAGGGACATGTCAACGGGCAGCGCGAACATGAATATGCATTTGCACAAGGATCCCACGCACATATTGTTGAGTGGTAGGAAAGTATATGTTCTCTAGATATGCTTCCTGTGCTTTTTTTTGTGTGGTGATTGATGCGCAAACTCACCAATTACAGTTTATTTTATTCTCTTTTGGGAGTGCTCCATGTCCACTATTCATTGACAGCCAATTATATATTACATACTGCGATCTATATATTTAAGCTTTCTGGGTGAAACCTGCTGTAAGGACTCATTGGAAAGGTACGATAGAGCATAAATTGATATTTCTGTGCACATACATATAGACTGTGTGGTATATTTGTCTTTGTGGTTCTGTTCATGTTCAACTATGTCACGTGAGAACATTTTAGTTTTATGTCGACACCCTGAATGTGGGTTTGTTACAATATGTAGTTCAAAACTTTGCTACACTTTATGATCTAGACCCACGATTCATCCCACAATATGTCATAAAATATTCAGAATTATCTGTGATAATAATTTGGGAGCAACTTCTTATAAAGTGCTTCATTAAACAAAAACTTGAAACCACATCATACCTTTAATGTTTCTCAAAAATGTCGTCAAAAAGTGTCATCAGATCAAATAACTTGTAAGATGACAGTTAATTCCCCCTCAAGTTTCCAGATACATTCAGTCAAGCTGGAGAAAGTGCATTAAAATTCACAAATCTATTCTTTATTTGTTAATATTTCGTTTGTCAACATAGTTTCTAAGGCACATTATTTAAGAGTACATTGCTGTGTGGCTCAAACTTTGGGTCTTGATTTTAAACAAAAAGACTTGAAACCGTCTAACTTGCAAATTAATGAGTTGGTCCAACCTCGGCGACTATCAGTTATTACTGATTTATTGATTTATTACAGACCCACTCATGTTTGTGACTTCATGATGTTGAATCCCTTAAAACTGGCTGATGGTATTTTCAGAACATTTTAAATCCTGACATTGGATCTATGAAGTACTGGTCAGTCGTTAGAACATCGAACCAGACACACAGCATCGCTGACTAGTAAATACACTTTCCATCCTGGAGCTCAGTTTACTGAAGCCATAATTCTCTCTTGTGAATTGGGTTGGTACCCTTCCATTTACAGTCATTCCCACTGATACAGAACGCATCACACCCATCAAAACGAGGCGATGACTCGCACAGGAGCATTAAAGTACCACTATTCAAAACAACTACGATGGCTGCAGAAGTGCTAATAACAACTTGGATCAACAAGCTTTTGCAGCAGAACCGACCTTCTCCACCGCACGCCATTTTGGATGTCTTTTGTTGACGCCAGCCTGGTTGCTGCTCTGCCGGCGTCACGTGCTTCATTTCTCAGACTGGTCGAATTGCTATCCAATGGCCTTCTGAGGCAGTTTCTTCTGCATCTGCTGGTACCGTCTGCAGGAACTGAGAGTTGAATCCAGAGGAACCGGATGGATTCTTTGTGTCAACGAGGAAAAACAAAAGTAGGATGTCTGGCCAGACTGGTTGGACTGGACTGGCACTGCTTCCCTGTTTCCAGTTCAGAAAAGGATAAGCTCAAGTAGTGGATTTAAATGTACATGGACTAATCTAACTCTAAAAAAGCCTTTCAAACTAAAGTTAATTGGACCTTTTAATTAATCTTTCTCATCTTTAAATACACCAGCTTTGTTCACATATAAAAGAACTTCTTTAAGACGCCAGTAAAGCACAAAACAAAACAAAACTAAATTTAAATTTGCACACTTGTGCACCAATAAGTGGCTCAAAGAAATAAACAAACCAACTTGAACAAAATTGTTAACGAAAAGACTTATTCAGAGTTGTAACCTTTTTTTTTTTTTTTAAATGAGAGCTAAACATATAAAAACCACAAAATACACAATTACTATTTGATGCCATTAAAATCGTTAAGGTGATGCTGATTTAAGGGACTGTAGACTGGAGTTTGAGATGAGCTGAGGAGGTGAAATACATGACAGATTTAATTTCACATCCCAGCTGCTTCCTCTGTGGACTGAGCTGGTGAACCAAACACTTCGTCCGAGCAGACCCGTGAGTCTTTCTCCAGGCTTCAAACCATCAGGGAACAACTGCCTCTTTTCTCTTTCTGTAACGTCACTAAAACTGCCGTTCAGTCAAATCCCTTTTTGAGAAAGGTCGGTCTCCTGGTGTCTTTCTGTGAGTGCGTCAGAAATAACATCACACACGAGGCAGCAAAGGAGTGTAGTCTGTTCGGATTTATTATCAATCTGCATATTACTTCTGACACAAAATATATAGATCTCACTGAGGCTCTCAGTGTGTATTTCAGATCCACTATAGAAGGATTCATAAAGTCATTCATTGTCTATACATGGAGTGAATAATCTGCACAAAATGTCACAATATACCAGAGATAGAGGGACAAACTATTTCAGCAAAAATCCCAATGCAAGTTCTTGAATATATCACATTATTACTACTGATGAAGGATGACACCAGTTCTACAGAGAGGAGATAAGTATCTTAGCTGTTACAGTTCACATTGAAAAATAAAAGAGATGTTTAAGTACCAAACCGGAAGTTAGAATTGACTGTAGTAAGTAAAGTCATTGATATGTTAATGATGATCTGTGAGGTTTTTTCAGAGAATCTGTGGCTGAACACAAGACCGACACCCAGAAGTACAACACACATACTTCACCATCCGGACATGTGAAGCTGAATATATAGTAGCTGATTCAGGTCACAGAGGAAGAGAAATGTGAGGAGGTGACTTCCAAAACGCCACGTGAAGCCAGGACATCACTTCATTTAAAGACACTGTCCGTACATCCGGATTTTTACAGGCAAGAACTTTATTTACATGTTGTTAGTCTCAAAGGATGACAGCTGCAACAGTTAGTTGATTTATCAGTTAGATGATCTTAAAAAAATACTTTAGCAGCCAAGTTTTCTTTTTTAAATTCTTTCTTCCACCCTTTTGAAGCAAACATACCAAATGTCTGATTCCACCTCCTCAGAAATTATTATTAGCAGTTTGCAGATCATTTACAATGTCTTAATAAGTAATTACACAAAATTAACAAATTGACGTGACCTCTGAGAAACTGTAATCACCATGTTACACTACTTTTTTTTTAAAGATTGCACACACTAAAGACGACTAATTGAGACAATAATCGTTAGCTGCAACCCGTCCTTAATTTGTTCTCTAAGCATTTGAATCAGTTTTTAATAACAGATAAAACTCGTTTTGGAAAAAGTAATCTTCACTTGACATCACGTAAACATCTCTTCAGTGGCACTGCAACAGCATGTTCATGAACAACATCACAGTTATAGATGTGGGTTCATATTCATACATTTCAGAGTAAAAACGTTGATCTGTGCTCTCGCTTGTGATCCGACGCCGCCTCCCTTTCCCTGAATTGCTAAAACGACATCCGATCAACAGTAGCACTTTGAAATGCGTGAATATGGATCCAGGTGAGCTACCCAGCACGACATTCAGAGTACAGGATTATATTGAGGTGAAGAGGAGGATGAGATGGAAGAATGGCGAGAAGGAGAAGGAAGGGCAGAGGGAGATGTCAGTCTTGAGTGGGCAGAGGAAACTGGTGGTTGGCGAGCAAGAAGAAGGAGAGGAAGAGGAGGAGGAGGTGTGATGCCTTCACTGAGGAAGCGCTTTCAGGATGGCGTTCACCTCCTCTGCCACGGCTGTCAGCGCAAACTCGAACTGCTCCTGAGAAAGAGAAAGAGGAAAAGACGGAGGAGGAAATGAGGGGGGGGGGGCAACATGGGAGTTAAAGTTTGAGCTTGTGTCCAAGTGTGTGGCAAGTCTGAAATGCCATTTCACAATGATTGGCAACTGCCACCTTCGGCCTCTTCCTCCATATCTCCTGACCCCGCCTGGACGCGGCCGCGGACCTGAGCTGAACCGCTTTCAACCCGAGCTGCAGGCACAGCCGGCGCCGGCATCGATCCGGCCAGGTGTGTCTTAAAATGGAGCTTTTGAGTCAAACTGTCTCTCAGCCTTTCTCTCGCTCTGTGTGTGTGTTTGATTGTGAAGCCGACTCATAGTTTCCCCAGAGGAGCTGATTGATGTTGGCCCCACGGACCTGGTGTTTTTATATTCCTCTCCTCTCCCCGGGCTGCAGGCCACAGGGCCCTCTCACAGAGAGAGTGTACGTAGGAGGTTGGAGGGAACAGCCTTCAGATGTGTCAACACACAGCCTGCCGTAGTCTGGCCTGAGGATAGGCTAAATCAATACACAGGAGTCACCGGTGGCCGTGCCTTTTGCTTTGCAGAAAAAATAATGTGGAGTTTCTATTTTTATGTGTCTTCTGAAGTTGCGATGAGGCCAGAAAATGTGTGAGTACATCCATCTTTCTCTCCAACACAGTTATAAGTGATAATCTATTCCCTCGCTGAGTCAAAACTTTTGAGGTGCTTTAAAAATAAAGTTTTGCTCATGCTTACTTAAACCACTGGGGGGAGATCAATCTCTGCTCACCAGATCAGAAATGGCTGTTAGTAAGAAAAAAAACCCCTACAACTGCACATGTTATTACAACATGTGAATGTCAGTTGAACGCAGCAGCCAGAAACAACAGTATTTTATGCCCTTTTTTTAATATCCAAAGGCAAAACAGACATGTCATGAAGTGAAAAAAGATAACAAGTTGTTAAATCCTTGAAACTTTAACTCTAAATTTCATACCTCATTACAATCTCATCTCTGCGTCGGGCCAGCGTGAAGCAGCAAAGTGGAATCAACACTATTCCAGTGTAATTTCACGTGGAAAAAAAAAAAAGAGAGAGCGCTTGAAAAGCTTCTCTGTTGAACAGAGTGCACCTGTGAAAGCGGCATTAATGAACCATACACGAACGCCGGGGTCTGTCAGCGAGCAGCTCTTACAATTATTATCACCCAGGTTTGCCTTTATCATTATTATTATTGTTATTATTCTCTTCGAATGCAAGAAAGAAACAAAAGGGCCTGTTTCACTTGCATTAGTGGAAGAGAGGACATGTTTTGTCCTCTTAGCTCTCATTTATCCCTGAAACGGTGTGAAGTGGAGGTCCTGCTGTGGAAACTAAACAGTGCAAGAACTGACAGGCATGTTTATATGACTTATTTAGTTTTTAGACGTGAATCCCTTAAAGATTTACTGGTTTCAAGCTCTTTTCATCGTTTTATTTTATTACAGGAAGAACATTTTATTTTATTTTATTTTTATCTTGGAGTGTATCTAAAGCCATCACCTTCGGCTCCAATAAATCATTTATCAGATTATCAGTTAATTGAGAAATTCCTGCATTTCAACAAGTGACAAAAACAGCCAACTGCAGCCTTATTGTGTACATTACAGATACGGCTTAATTCTGTAATTTTAAATGATTCTTGAGATTTCAGGTCAGTAATGTGACAGTCCTGAAGCAGTTATCAGTTACGCCATAATTTCCCTTGATCCTGTGCACATGAAGCAATCGTCCTTCTGAATGAGTGCAGCCCTTCCTCCCCTCCCCCAACACTCCTCCTTCAGCCCCCACCCCAACCTCTGACTCAAAGCCGGGAACCTTACCTTTGTCTGGACCATGCCAGCTCTCTGGTCTCTCAAGTGCTCCAGGGTAGCGGCAATATCAATCTCTTTAGCACCTGCAACAGACCGAAAATTGGACTGAGTTCAAAGCGGCGGAGTAATCCAGCTCACATCTGTCAATCTCTCTTTATACTGGGCTCCCTTTGGAACAGCGCAGCGATTGAAAATTATTACATTCATCCCTCGAAAGACTTGGAAGGGGGCCACGGCCCGTTCCTTGATAAAATATGCAAGAGGATATTTTTGGGGAGGTATGGGAAATGTGCATTAATGCATTTAAAAAACACGACATACAAAAATTGGTTTAGATGACAACTGACTAGAGAGAGAGAGTGTGTTTGTGTGAATGTAAGAATTAACAATTAAAATGATTTGCAGCAGCTTCGCAGCGCTCATTCTGATGATTAACCCGTGCAACAGTTGTTCGAATGGTGACTGGCTGCCTGCACGTCTGTGATCTTAATCTGGGAAATCCTGTTCTGCTTTCAGATTTACGGATTGCAAGACCGTGCTCGTTTGAGAAAACGACAGAGATGCAGAGAGGAAGTGAGATGTGCAAAGAACCCGAGAAATCTTAAGATGTTTTTTGAAACCGAGGCAGAGAAAGGATGCAAAGGAGATCGAGCAAGAGAGCGAATGTATGCTTGTGTGGGGGTGAGCGACAGAAAAGCGGGATTTAGTGCAGCTGGACTTAGCACTCACAGGTACTCCAGAGCTCAGAGGAGACTTTTATGTCTTAGACACACAAGAATCCAAAGTTAAGCTGAGAACAGGCTCTCTGACCAAAGGAGAAAAAGCTTTGGAGAGCGTGCTTATGTACATTTCATGCATTTGGTTCCAGCTGAAGGGAAACAAAAGGTTAAAAAGAGACAGAGCGGCAGCGTTCATCACCGTGGACAACAGAGCATTCGTCACTGAACTGCTTGAACTCCGTGAGGATGGGTCAGTCTTATTACGGTTTTACAGGGAAGCTCTGCATCAGAGGCGGCTGCTCTCTTAACCAGCTCTGAAGGGGCTGCATCGCCGGAGGACGGCACACAGAGAGGGAGGCTAAAGGTCAGAGGGCAAAGAGCAGGCTAAGCCACAGCGCTCCGGTGCAACAATAGATGTTTATAACTCAGATGCCTCAAAAGAATTTCAATAGAGAAATTTCTCTAGGTTTCTGAGCAGCGTGATAGTATTTTTCTAAAGCTTTACTAAAGTAGAGATTCAGCTAAAATCTAAAGTTTACTTTCCTGCAGCAGACAAACATTTGGAAAATCTTCTAAACTAATTCTGCTTTCAGTAAAAAGACACATGCAGGCTGCAGATATCGTTTTAACATAGCTATTCCAGCTTACTTGCTCATAAATGTTCATTTAGATTTACATAATGGTGCCAAGTCACTGCAGGAAATAAAGTGGAAATGCACCTTGAACATTCCTAACGTGCTGACAATGTTCACAATTAAGAGTATAAATTGTCCGAAATGAAAAAAAATGTCAACACTTTTCTATTAAGAAAAAAAAAAAAATCGAATCAAACAAGAACTTGTTCACATTAAATATTAAATATTGATTTAAACTACTGGACCAAATCGCAAATGTTTAATGCATTTTCCCTTTTAACATTTCATTTCCATGCATGTGCAATCTAAATTTATGTTGCAGCTGCTGATGTAAGTCAATATGGTGTGAAGGTTGCTTAAAAAGATAATTACTAATGTGGGTAGAGGTTTTCTTTTTTCATTTCCCTTCTCTGCGCTTCGCCTTTGTTCTGCTCTCCTCACATCTAGTCCGCCTCTGTCTTTGCCGCTTCTCCAGGCATCAGGGAAGTCACCCTCTAATGCATCCCCAAGACCCTCTGTGGAAAATGAGAGGCTTTCGCGTTGCTGGGGCAACGCTTCAAGCAGAAAGCGTGAAAGGGAAGCCATTGATCGTTACCTTTAGCCATCCTATTGAGGACCATGTCAATCAGAATGTAAGTCCCACTCCTGCCGGCTCCATCACTGCAGAGAGTCAGAGAGGCAGAGATCATTAAGGTTGCAGTGTGAGATGCTTTAATCTCTGAGTGTTTCTCTTATAAGAAAACAAATTGCTCATTTACATGTGCATCTGCTGCAAGACTGTCGAGTATCTTTAACCAAACATTAGTCTATGCATACTGATGCACACTTACCTATGTGCAAAAACAAAAAAAACGCACATGATTTTAATACTTAAACAGTAACAAAAAAAAGAACTATTAATCCCCAATATTCTTCTACCTAATCAGATGTAAATATTTCCAATAAGAGTCAGCATGTTAAAGCTTTGGGCACAAGTGCATGTGTGGTCTGGAGAGCTGCCTGGCTACTGGAAACAGGGGAGTGGTTTCTAAAGCACGCTGGGGACAAAAGCTTTTAAATGCATGCACCTCAGGAGCAGAGGAGAGGTTGAGAGGCCCGGGGCAGTTCAAGAACAGCTTTTTGAGAGACTTGCTTTTCCATTACTCCAGAGATAGCCCCATGAAAAGCCTCCCTTTGTGCCCGCCGGCCATTCAACGGCTCTGCATGTTAATTGCAAACAAGGCGTGGACATCTCTCTAATAAAGGCGAGGCCAATAAAACAGGAGAGCTGCCTGAGCACCACAGCTTCATTAATCCACTGCTAGACACTCAGTCCCTCAGAGGGAGAGCGGGCTTACTGGCCCCATGCATGACTTAACAGGATGTGACTATTAAAAATGGTCAGACAGATACCTGGAGTTTAATACAAACCAATCAAGGCCAGTTAACTAACTCAACCAAATGGGAAATGGAAGGGTCTTTGGCTGAGTAGCTTCGCGCCATGTTATTTACATAAGAAACAGTCAGTGAAATAAGCAGCAGCTCCAGTGGACCCAGATAGAGTAAATGGACTGAGCAGGTTTAAATAAACAGCCTCTCCGCTCTAACACACAGGCCATGACAAAAACACTGTCCCAATTCAGCTACTGCCACAGCGATCAAAATGTTATACTTGCCTGCAGTGAACAATTATCGGGCAAGATCGACCCCGGTAGCACTTGTTAACCTTTCTGAAAACACACACACACACACACACACACACACACACACACAAAAGAAAAGATGATATTACTGCAAGCTTAACAGCAAGTTTTTCTTCAGTTCACAGAGGCTGCAAAGTCAAATTTAGGACACAGGACCGATTCTTTTTCTTTTGGCTAAATAGCAACAGATGTGACTCACGAGGGACTTCAGCGCGGCGGTCCGGATGAAATTAACGACAGCAATAATCAAAGGAACAAACACAAATCTGTGAGATGCTCCCTCCTGTCAATCAGTGATTTGAATTCGAGCAGCGAGTGAAAGCCGTAAATAAATCGAGCATCATGTCAGTCACAGTAAATCATTGTGACATGTGGGTGATGGACGCGATGGTGTGATGTTGTGATCGTCGACCGCCGACGCATTAACCTCGGCCAATTATGAATGTTTTACACCACAGGCACGGTGAAGGCCAACAAGCCTTTTCACACCCCGCTGTTGCCATGGAAACTGACTACACTCAGAGCTTCCTCTTGCGTCTCTCTATTTCCCTGCATTTATAACCTTTTAGTTGACAAAAAGATCTCTTCGTGGATGATATTGTATTACGTGAAAAACACGAATTGTTTTTATGTAATAATTATCCGTTGTGAAGTTATTTTTATTAGCTATATTAAAAAAAAACAACCCTTTTTTTATATTTATATTCCCCCAACATGTTATATCAAGGTGTTTTCTCTGTTTTACAACCCTCAGAGCTACAATATGAGCATATTTAAATTCATTATTATTACATTCCATTTACATGCTTAGCATTTTGAGATGGTCTTAAGTTAAGAGAGGAAAAAAAAAAAGAGAAAAAAGTCCTTAATCAGACATCGTACAGAGATCGTTGTAGTTCCCATGCAAGCCAGAGGAAGGAGCAGTGAGAGGAGGGGGAGGGAGACAGCGAGTCGGGGTTGAGAAAAAAGATGGTGTGTGCACAGGCCTGGCTGAGGAGACACAGTTTCCAATGATCACTTTTGTGACTATGCAACTGGGCTCATATTACTAGCTGCAACATCACAAAAATGACACTGGCAACCGCAAAATAGCGACTTGGCTGAAACCATGAAAAGCGTGAGTGTTAGAGGAGACCGTGTGGATCTGAGACCTCACTTAAACACAGAGGTTTGGATGTCCAGTGGTGGACAGCAGCATTAACGGAGCTAAATCCAGGCAGGATAACTGTCGGAGAGACCCCAACAGCGGGGCGTAAAGGTGAATGTTAACTGAGACACTGCAACTGAATAAATACCGGACTGCAGGCTACACAAAGCTTAATTTGGAAGAATAGCACCAACTCTGTCAGAGAGGCACGTAACAATAACACTGTGCAACCTTTCATCTGCTTCACAAACTGGAGGGACACACTTCCATCCACAAATCAGATGTATTTATTCTCATTTGGAGGGCTTTTCCTATCCCTCCCGGGTTTTCCCAGAGGTGCCACTGCTGCTCTTCTGCCAGAAGACATTATGTAGAGCACAGAGTGAGGTTATTCAGTCACTGGCTTTCCTCTTTCTCCCATGTTTTTAGTGAGACAGCTCTGGTTTAATTGGGTGTTTGAATTAGGTAGAATTTTTTTTTCTTTCTTTTTTTTTTTTTAATTCTTTCGTTCTTTTCTTCCCAAGCCAAGCCAGGCAGTGCGGGTCTGTTAATTTGCTGCATCACATGTGCTGGAGGGAGGTGAGGGAGATCGGCCCGGGATGAAAGGGATGGTACAGAAACGCAGTCCTTATTAGAACAACCATTCTCTCAAACACCAAACGGCAGAGGGAGAGGGGCAAGAAGGGGAGACGGACCAGAGAGGCGCTAACAGAATGCACAATATAGGGGGAGGTTATTAAGAACAAGCGCAGATTAAAAGGCTGGTTTTAAAGACAGAAATCTGCCTGAGATCTGCTGAGAGGCAGCGGGCTGGATCTCCTCTCTACCTGCGGAAGTCTAACAGGGTCCTGGCAGAGTTGGGAATCCCGCGGTCCATCCAGGACAGGAAGTGGAACTGGGTGACGGTGCGCGTCTCGTTAGTCTGCAGGTTTTTCAGGTAGAAACTCCGCACCAGAAAGTCCTCACACCAGATGTGCTCAGACACCAAATTGACCTAAATATAGACAAAAACACACAAAGGATGAGGTACGGTTTATTACATTTGACACAGTTATAACAGTGAATGCAAATATGTATACCAGGAGGAAAGAATTTAACAAAAAAAAAAAAAACATTTTCTGGAGGTTGTTGAAAAAAGATTTTAGTTTGAGGAAAGTCTATTTGCATTAAAAAAGTTGATGAAATGAAGTAGCGATAAAAGACATCCTGCTGTACTGTAACAGTTTGTTTTCTTGTACTAAATTAGAGTTATTTTGTGACTAAATGAGTCGTAACTAAGTTTGACACCAAAAGAATGTGAGAATAATTTAGTTTACTTTGAATGTGCTCATGTTTTAGTGCTGAATTAAAAGGAAGAAAAACCCTTTTGAGGCCCGTTAGGGTTTATAGACTTGTGTCAGAGGATGTGCTTCTCAGTCATATTGAAAAGGGTTTGCTGCCATGTTTTGGTTGAAGATTGCAAATAAAGAGTTTTCCAAATTTTTAATGTGAGTGCTCATATTAATGAATGATTAAGTCAATATTTGAGAAACTCTGATATCATCTGATACTCGACAGGTTCATAGTTTTACTTTAAAGACACTGGTTCCAATAAGTGATGTCAAGAGTCCTTTTTCAACCAGAGTTGCACAGCTTCTGATCTGTGCCTTGAATTTTGAACAATTTGCAGCACTTCAGCTCATAATAAAGTGATTTAAAATTTGGTTTTGATCGGTGGATGTTCCCTATTGCAAAGCAACACCTGCTATTTTTTTTTTTTTTAACTTATTCTTGATTAAATTCCCTCTGTGTCTGTGTAAATGTGGGCACCGAGATTCTGATAGAAACACAGACAGTACAAAAACCAAAACAACCACGAAGATCATGAATGATGAAGCTGGCTTTGGGACAGACATGCCCCCTGCTCAATCCTTTACATGTGAGTCCCAGACACCAAATTAAAGTGGAGACCAATTTATTTACCTCTCAGCAGATCAAATCCAAACACAAGCGTATCTTAGTTTCGTTTCAGTCCAGGTGCGAGGATTTTGTGAAGTTCCCTTCTCCCTGACGTACCTCATAAATGTGGTAGACATCTGATCCCTCGTCAGGCCAGTAGTGGTGACACTGCTTCACTCCATTTTCAGACAACGGCGTCAGCATGACAATGACAACGCAGCCGCTCTCCCACACCATCTGCACGGCGGAAAAGAGATATCCACCTAACACATCCGAAGACAGCAACCCCCCCCCCCATGTGTACCCGTGTGACATTCAAATAGCTCTAATATGTAGCTGAACTAAGTCACGGGGAGCAGCATATTGCAGTGAAGAATTGTATTAAAGGGGAAATTGATTTCTTGATCTTCGTGCAGGAAGTATGAATAAATGTCACCTCTCAGTGTGTGACAAATGATAAATGTTGTGTGGAGCAGCAGGAGGGCGCCTCATGTGTCGCCCTCTGAGCGACATCACAACATCTACTGCTCTGCTGCTCCATTTCATCTTATCACAATCTAATGTGTCCTTGGGAGGAAATACAGGCCCACGGCAGCCATTAAGAAAATGAGGAGGAAACGCAGGTTTTATGATTGCTATAAAAACACAATGGCCTTGACGATACACTAATCACAAGCTTCTGTGATCCGGCCCAGTGGACACATTACATGCCAACTGTGCCAACTGTGCCAGGTTGTGATGAGATTAGGCAAGGTGATAATGTGAGGTAATATTATCTATTTAGTCATGTATAATTCAACAAATATTTGCAGGTAGTGTGGTTAAAAAAAAAAAAAAACAAAAAAAAAAAACAACCCAAAAACCTATGTCTCATTTCCACCAAGAAAAACCCTGCCAGTTAACAGTTTCTAAAAAAAAGAAAAAAAAAGAAAAATAGAGCTGAGAATGGCAGGAGTTTTTGCTCTGCAAACTCATGCAAATTGGCTGCGAATTCTGAGAAGATGCACGCACAAAGGCCCAGGCAAGCCAAGGTAATAGAGGGGAGACGGATGGAGGAGTAAAGGATGAGGGGATGGAGGAATGAGGAGAGGAGGATTAGAGCTGAGCTGCCTTTCAGAGCACTGCCTGGGGCCGGTGAGGATTAGATAGGAGAGAGCAGAAAGATTTGCCTCCTGCACAGGCCATTTGCATGAGAGTGCCAGTGTTTCCCCTGTTTGTTTACTTTTAATGGGGTAGAGTGTGTTTTCTGTTTTTTTCTTTTCTTCGTTCCAGCCACAATCCAAGGTTGACCATGGTGAATAATGAATGGCCACTGCCTTGGACCAAACTGATGATAAATCTGTCAGTCAAGCTGTATCTAATGCTCCATCATTTGTGCATAATTGAAAAAGTCATTAGAGTTAAGGTCACATCTTGATAGCTAACTTCAGTAATTAATAAATATGTTTATTCACCTGGATCAAATGAAACGTAAAGACACCAACACATAAACAAAAGGATGAACTACTTAATTCCTAGTTACACCGATGTGCCGATGAGGTTTTTCCACCATGTTACAACTAAACCCCCTTTGGCTTACAGGACCAGAGCGCTCTGAGCTTGGCCGCACCGCCCTCTTCAAATCACAAGCCACTTGCAAACACGACGTCAGCACTATCATAATGGTTCAAAATGAATATCCGTTTCCGTGTATGATGCAGAGTGCAGAGTGCAGGGCCAGCTGGTCTGCGGGATTTATGCCTCGCACTTCCACACCCCGGTCACGGCTAGCTGGAGTTACTCCACCATACGGAGGAGATGGGCCCACTAATTACTACAGCGCTGTCCTATTAACACAGAAGAGTGCCATTTGGCAACTATGCATCATTTAAGTAACACTTCCACGCGAGTTGACATGTTTTACAATAGCCTGTATGAAGTAATTGATGACAGGGTGCTTTGGCATATACAGCCATGGGAAGGAATGCAAATGTCTATAAGAAGAAATGCAAATATAAGCATCATTATGAACAGCTTTAGACTTCCCGAGGGTGTGTAGGATTAGACTTCTACATGAAAGTAAAAGCTGGAGGCCTGTTGTACGTATGCAGCCAGTGACACTGGTTTATTGATGGGATGGAGCAGTGGGAGCACCATTATCAGCTTGTTCTTCTCATCTAGGAGCTTTACATGAGTTTTTGAGCAATGCATACAAACATCTTGAAAATGTACGGTTATACTTTCTTTCTGCTTCAGGGATAATCATGCTGTTTTGGAAACACAGCTGTGACACTTCTTTAGATGACATAAAGAAGTACTGTACTGACTACAAAATACAAAAGAAGCTGGTGTCTTTTTTTTTTAATGCCTGGCACAATTAACACCATCCAATGAATAACTTTCAGAGTATTCTTAAATGTACCGAAAGCTATTCCTTCGAGACCGGACAGAGCTGGATGACTGTGAAGAAAGTTCTGCAGCCAGCAGAGATATAATGATATCCTAGGTAAAGGGTAAGTCACACCAAACGCCTGTGCTCAGGCACCCATTACTTCTGCTTCATTGCCTCATTGATCCTCCTTAATCTGGACGCTCCCTTCCAGCACAGAGAATCAAAAACAAACACCACTGGGTCACACACAGCATAGCTCCGTTGCATTTCCCCTTGTTTCTGACGCAAACAACGTCAAAAGATGAAAGAAGGGCGGCGGGCGAGCAGGTGACTCGTACCTGCCACAAGTCTGCCACGGTAGACGCCAGCGGGCCCTGAGACGCGATGTAAGTCGGGTTGCGAGGGTCGTGGTCCATCTAGGGGAGAAGAAACAAGAGCGTGACATGGCGTTTGGGCAAAGATTCAAGGATGTAAACGTGATTCTGGTTCCTTCGAAGGCTCCATCTGGAGGCAAGACTGTTAGGAGATCTGTTGGAAAAAAAAAATCACTTTGGTTTTCTTCTTCTCCTTCATTTTCCTCTATGTCTTTGTGTTGCTCAGGATGTGAACATTTCTTTTGGTCTGATCTGAGTAAAGCCGGGAATAACACACTTTGTGGGTACACGGAACAAATATGCTAAAGATGTAAGTTTACTTGAAGACATCAGTGTCTGAGGACATCACATTTACACAATCTTTGCTGCATTTACTCTTAAAGCAAACAGGCAAACAAAGCACACTGTACAAATAAACTTGCCTTGCCTTCATAAGTTAACATGCCTATTAATGTTTAGACCAACATGTGCTCTTGCTCTCTCTAAGAGTCAGTGAAATGGTTAATATAGTGGCAGGGGTTGGGGGGAAACCATGAAGGAGCTGAACGTTGAGGTGGGACGTGATGGCACGGGAGACTGGATTATAGGCACGTAATTGAGATTTGATCGATTAGGTGTTGGCTGAGCCATTGCTCCCGCCCTTTAATCAGCGACCGCAGTCTACTGAATGAATTCTCATCCGGCGGTGAAAGATGCACCACTAGAAGCATGACGATGTACTTTTGGAGGTAAAAGATACGAGTAATTATGCATTATACTAAAAAGCAGTGTTTCATTTTTGTAACTTTGGGGTTATAAAGGTTAGGCATTTCAAAAACAGTCTTTATTAATGAAAACTCAGTAAAACTCATTTAAAATAAAGTGTTTTTTTTTCTTTCTGTATATATGAGTAGAAGTCATTTGAGGAAAGATCTCTGAGCACAAAGGAAGAAAGCTGCTCACTGAAAGGCTTTTTTAGTTGTATGGACTTGATTCTGAGAAACAAGTTGTCAAGGACTCTTTAAAGAGCTTTAAAGAACTAGTTTTTCATTTGACGTCTTTGTGTGCGTCTTACACTAATCTGTCTCGCACATGGACCTCGACACTCACCCTTAAAAAGGAAAATAATTACTGAGCATTTTTGTCATGGCTTTATTATTACCATAATACTTTTCTCCCTTCATGTACAATATCCTGAACAACACGATTAATTCTTAATGCTTCAAAAAGCTGATAAAACCAAAAATTACAGCTTTAGCTAAAAAAGAAAAATCAATTACAACTCAGTTTTTTTTTCAATCTCAAGCCTGTTTTCTATCGTTTTTTGTATTTTAGTTAATCAAATGTAGCTTTTTTTAAACAAAAAAAATTCACATAAATCTTTTTTCCCCAAACAGAAAAGTGTAAAGTATTGTGCTTTTTTTAATGGGATGTGCACTTTTGGATGCCAGCATTAGTTTTGTAATATTTTTAATGAAGCACTCACTTAAATTTGTCAAAGTTATCTGTAAAATGTTAGTCCAGTTGTTTTTTTTTTTCATATCTGGGATATTGAATAATATTTCTTCTGAAAAAAGAAAAGAAAAACCGTGTACAGTATCAGCTGTTAAACTTCAATTATCCATAACTGCATTGTTCAGCTTTTCATTTATTATTCTTAGTTGAAATTTCACACATGGGCTGGGATAAAATAAATAAAAAAAATGCCCCAGACTGAAATAAAAAGGCGATGCCAAATGGTAGCCACTTCCTGTAGCCAATCTCAAGGACGCAGACGTGCTGTAGCTGCTTGCTGACATCTCTGCATGAATACTAAAGCGCAGACATGAAAGAGCCGTCCTGCGTTTCAGCTGTCCTTCCTTTGCCTTTGTAGGAAGAAGACAGACTACAACCAAATCAGAATAGAAAAAAAAAGTGCTCTTTGTCTCTAAGCAAACGAACTTGCACTGAAATACCTGACACGAATCTCTTTGTCTGGAGAAACACCTAAAGTTTCAGCATCATGCTGCAGAAGACCGATCCTGTGTTTCTGCTTGAGCTCATCGCAGATAATCCGAGACGAAACCGTGGAGAACACGTGGGAAATGGAAGCGCTGTGCAGCCTTTGTAAAAGCCAGGCAAGACAAAGACGACCAGGCTTTGACCACCGTTTGTGTCACAGCACATTCCTTCAAGCCATTCCTCACGCTAATAACGCTGTACATCTGGGAGCGCCTGCATCAACTGTGGTCAAGCATTTGCCATTATCCAGGCTTTTTTTTTTTTTTCTCCCAGCGCGGATGTCCTCCCGTGCTTCACAGGGGAGCGCTCGTCGCGCCTTCCTTTCGCCTCTCTGACCTCAGATTTTCCAGAAAGCAGTAGCAGATTATTTACTCGTAGGCTGCTGCCCCTGGAGCTAATGAGGAGGAAGAGGCCACATTGACAGACATAATTATCACAGTTTTGTTGGGCTCAGACAGGGGTCCTATTTGTGGTGTAATTACCGTCCTTTTATCCACACACCGCTGCATCTGCCATTACTTCACCCATCTCCAACATCCGCTTGAATTTCCTCTTTAAATCACCCCAAAAACAGTCTCAGAGAACTTTTTCACTCTGTGCCTTTTCTGAACAGATTCCTTGCTAACTTCTTTCCATGATTGATTAACTCTATTATTTTTTTTGTTCCCATTGAAATGGTAAATGTTACACTACAGTGCTGTTTAAGTGAAAAACCTCTATGAATATGCCATTACATAAACAGGAGGAATAAATAGAGCATCTGAAAGTCTCTGTTGTTTGTTTCTGGAGAGTAATAGGCTTTCCGAGCAGCTGCATGTACCCCCCTCATCTGTCTCCTCAGAAATTTTTGGCACTGTATTTGAAATGCATAGCTTCCTGTTCCCTTTGATGGAATCCCTTTTCAGCAGCCTCAGGGGAAATCATGACTTACAATGTTTTGGGAAAAAATACAGAGGCACACACACAAAAAAAAAAAAAAAAAATAGCATTCTCCGGCACTAAGGTCTTTCTGGATTTGCAAGAGGATACATTTGATTATTCAAAAAAAAAAATTGTATTCTTTTTAATGTAGGTGAAAACAGGGTATCTGCAGTAGAAGTGTGTTATGCAAAATGACAAACCAAAACCACCGAGGTTCCAAAAAAACAATCATGGATCAATGACAAGTCAAATCCAACAACAGGTGATGCAGATACAAGAAAGAGTCAGAATGTGCAGATAATTATTAATCAAAATATAAAGCCACAATTAATGAACAATACTCACTATTGGACTAGCATTGATGTAATCCGAGTTGCTGTGGTTATTCTCTGCTTTCAAGGTGATCCTGGAATGATCATCTGTAATAGAGATGCATAATTCATCTGTTCATATTTCCCTGCACAATACCAACAGACATTTGCAACTGAGGAATATGAAAATATAGGACCCCCTCCCCCCTCCCACACACACACACACACACACACACACACACACACACACACACACACACACACACACACCGCTTCACCTTCACTGAGGACTGCTCCAAGTGAAGTAATAGCTATTTTATCTTAAGTTGCCTGCAAGTTGTAATCTCTAAAACCTATTTTAGTTAAATACATGAAACTGCTGAAAGATGAATGAGTCCAGTGGACGTGAACCCACTTCAGCAGGGTCCTCAAGAGGCTTTCATTTAAATCAAACCTCATGAAAACTTGGTTTTAAAATCTATTTGTGCAGCCGTGAAAAAATAAGGTTAAACCAAAGAAAATAAACATGTTAATGTAGTTAGTCTGATAAGTTTAAGACAAATGTGTTAGTGTGGTAACATTGTGGGTCAGACAGGTGACAGGTGACTCAGCAGCCGTCATCAGTATCTGATTCAAAAGCGTTGCTCAGTCGTGATTGGTGCATGTGACACTTAGTCACTGATGCTAAATGTGTACAAAGACTAAAACAAAACCACTTCAGGGTCATCCAGTGGTGTGTGGACAACCATTTTGATTGCATTCTGGTACAATTGAAATCTGTCAATCGTATAATCACGTCACATTAAAGTAGGCCTTACTTTATTGTCATCAATGCATCATTGTGCTGCATTGACGAAAACTAAGAAAGAGTGACCATTAGTTCATTAGGAAGGTGTTTACTAAAGTTCAAATCAGATGAGAATGAGAGCAGGACCTGCTTGTTTTTATGATATGACGATTGGATTTTGTCCTCCAGCCAGACGAGTCGCCCTCTACTGGTCACCGGAAATAACGCAAGAACACCTATACCTGTACGATGTCAATCATTTAAAAAAAAAAAAGAGAGGTTTTTGTCCTCCGATAATTTCTAACACTGAACATGTTCTATAAGAAAATGGGGAATATTTACCACATATATTAAATTAAGCTATTTATATACCGCCAAATTATGACAAATGTCAACAATAAATGTTAAATTGTTCCAAGATAGTCCAATCAATACAAAGCCAATAAAATAACAATAATAATTATTGCTTCACTAATGAAACCAACAGAGTGCGTTAAAAAATTTCTTCGATACAGTCCCCATATCCTGAGCAAGCACCAGGTGACTGTGGAAAGGAAAAACTCCCCTTTAACATCTCAAATGATTTTTTTTTAAATTTAAACAGCATCACAAACAACACTTTTGATTGACTTTAGGTGACCAGTGCAAGCATAAGAATCTCTGCCGAGCACATAGTGCTGATCAGAACCAATCAACACACTCAGAAAAATATCTCTTTAATTCCCACTGTTACAGGCCTTTAAACCTGTAATCTTTAGCTTTTAGGGTTTGTTTGTTTTTTTACTATAAAATTGGTTTCAAATTTGAAATGAAAATTAAGAGTCGCAAAAAAGCAAATGCAAGGTAGGAACTTTTCATTTCATTGTTGAAAGCAAAAGAAAAAAAAATCAGGACTGTATTGTAATTAAAAGATAAACATATAGCCATTGGGCAATAATAAACAAAGGAATATTTTATCCTGTATTTGGAATGTTGTAATTTGCATTTCATATTAGTCAGTATTGTCCATGTTTCACATATGTAATATATGTTTTCAATTATCGTCTGCCTCCAGGGATTAATGAAGTAAAATTAAAAGAATTGAGTTCCTTCTCTAGAAGAGGACATAACTACTTTCTCATGAGACCAATGAATAAAACACTCTCTTCTTCAGAACTTTCTAACAAATGGAGTTATCCTATCCAATTATGTACACTAACTTTTTAAAAGCGAAAGCATTCTCAAATCAATTCAATTTTTCCTTTGTTACATTATGCAGTTGCAATTAACATTTCTAATATAATAACTTTGCATTAGAAAATATGATTACGATGATTACAAAGATTATTATTTTTTTCTCTTTTTGGCCGTTGATTTGGCATAGGTTTTTATGTCCCAACCCCTCCCATTTATCTGGACTTGGGACCAATGGACGCAATGCAGGGCTCAGCGTCCTGCCCAGGGACACTTTCAAGCTGGCAACCTTCTGGCTGGAGGGCGGCCAACTCTACCTACCACACCACGGTCACCCTGCGACCCATCTGTAGTGACGGTTTTATACTGTATCAGTCTGGGCAGCTTGTCAGAGTTGTGGAGATGAAGAACTGTAGCTACAGAGCAGGTTACAGCAACTAGGGTACGGTCAAGTCTGTCAGGCCTATCACATAAGATGAAGGATGGAGGGCTGCCGGAGGAAGCGATGGATGGTGAGGACAGACACGGTTTCAAACTTGCATACATCATAAACATGAGATGACAGTGTTTGTGTTGCTGCTCTCACTGCCTGAAGAGAGGTTCTGGACGATACGTTTAATGCCTACAGTTGATTTGGTTTAAAAGAAAAACAATGCAAACGTGACTTTAATATGTACATCCTGATGATATATGGTGTAATGTACAAGACAAAAAGTGATGATGCAGTAAAGGACCAGATTTGTCTATCTGCTGCACTAATGACCTAAAGTATCAGAGTACAGTCCTGTTAAATACATTTAATTGTACATATGGAACTGTATTCACTTTAAACAGCTGTTATAAGTTTAGGATAGATATTATGAACAAACATTTATGGCCAAGCATCCCGAGAGTTAAATTCAAGTTCTAATCTTTCTATATTTAAACTGCTTTATATAAGAGGAGTGAACTTGCACTGAAGACTGTATTTTTACTTTAAACTCTGATACGCTCTTCTTTCCTAATAAATAAGTGCAAATGCCCTTTTGCTTTAGACAGCATATTGAAAAAGAAAAAAGAAACAGATAGGCAAAATGGAAAAATTCCCCACCACATGGCAGCGACCTTTGCAAAAAAATTTAAAAGACAAATTTTATGTTAACAGTGATTATTTGTTCATTTTGGAAGCCCATTTTCACCAGTGCTGGTTTGGCATCTTTACATGACTTGTTTTATGTTCTACTTTGAAGCATCTGTTCACAAATATATCAACAACTACAAGGCTAGCTCCAGTCTTGTAAATCATGAGAACATTTCTGCAGATAAAAAAAAGAAAGAAAGAAAGAAAGAAAAAAAGCACAGCCATCTGAATGGACTCACATACGACCACGGCGTCAGAGCGGTTCCTCTTGGAGTTCTGCTCGCCTTGGCCCACGCTGCAGGCGCTGGGCTCTGCCTGGTAGGAGCACAGTGCCTCCCACTCACGTTCCAGACGGTTCTTGTTCTTCAAGTGGTCCTCCATGTATGACTAGAGAGAGACAGACAGAAACTCAGCCATTACAGACGACAAGCCAGAGCCCTCCGAAAGAAAACAGACTTCATTTGTGTGTAGAAATATTTGTTTTTGCAGCACATTTTTGATTAATTAAACAAGAATCCTGGAAAAATTAATCTTTGCTACTCTTGTTAATTCTGGTGACAGCTTGCTATTTATAATTGTATTTTAGCAAGAATAAATAAACAAGAGAAAACACTAAATCCTCTGCTTTAAAGCTATGATCAGCTGTCTTGGAGCATTATTATCCAGAGCTGCAGCATAACAACTGGGTGAGGAGCAAGCTGCTGAAGATCTAGGTGGTGAAGGTGTGCTCATGTTGGAGCATTTGTGTATGTGAGGGTGTGCGTTTGACTGAGAAGAAACAAAAAAGAAAGAAAACACACAATTAAGAATCCTGGAAGGTTTGCCTGCATTGAAAATACTTCAGGGGTGTTTCAATCACATCCCTCACTGCTTGCACAGCCACTGATAAGATTGTCTGCATTTAAGCCGTCGTTTGGAAAAGACAAAATTGAATTCGCTTGAGAGACAAAGATGGAAAAGAATAGGGGGAGGGGTATAGGCCTCTTCTCCTAAACCAGGGCAAGTCTGAGCGAGCTTAGAGTCTGTAGCTGGCAAGGCGAGTCTTCTTTATCGTCGCACTGTGTTTTGTTTTCTCTCCTGTATCACAACTCCCCCTCCCGATGGGGTTAAATGGTTCATTCTGCTATTGTGTGAGACAGAAGATTACAGACTCATAAACTGATGTCAGGGATCAGCTGGCTAATACAATGACAATGATACCCAGATGCGCTGGGCTTCTATCCCATATTAAAAGCAGACTATATAGGTAGGGTGAGTAAAGAGACGACACTCTATTCTTACATCCGACTTATTCATTCCTGCCTGTCAAGAGGGAAGTCTTTGCAGAATATATACAATTACTGCCAAGATGATAATCACAAATGCGCTTGTCCAACTCATAATAGGCAATTACCCTTTGATGGTTCATGAATTCTAAATTCTTTTGTGTGCATACGAAAGATATTAGGTGACATTACAAATACTAAAAACAATGGAAATCAAAGTCTATTGTTAAATACAGAAGTAAAGTTGCTGTTCAGGTTTAAAAAGTGACACTCAGAGGAAGGGAAAAACACTTGAAGAAATTCCTGCAACTGCATCATGTGATAACTTGGTGGCTTAATGTGCTCCCTATGAACTCATTGATGACATAAAGGGAAAATTTTAAAATATAATGTAGTAACCATTACTCTTATGCATGCCAAAGTAAATCTAAAAAAAAAAAAAAATCTAGTTAACCTCAGTCCTAATGGTGGGTCACGTATATGTTGGCATATTTTTGCATGTTACAAAGAAACCAGCTACAGAAACAAAACAGTTCTGTCTTCTTATGAAAATGACAGCATGCCATTATGGCCACTTGACAGAACCTGTCACCACGATGTGCTTGTCACTGCGCACAAGTACCCTCTCCTTGCCAGCCTGACAGCCCCCCACCTCCCCTACCAATATTACACCTCCATGTACTCGATATATCCACTCTGAATTGCATCCCATTCTATTCAAATGATGCCCTGAATCGATTGCATTCCAAATTCATATTTTCGTAGCTTAATGCAATGCAGCCGGCAGGCCCTTATCAAGCCCTCCCGTTTCTAGGGGGAGGCAGTGGACCATGGCGTATTCCAGAGACGAGGTAACGAAGGCTTGGTGAATTGGGGGATTATGTCTGCCAATCAGAGGGCTGGGATGGGAGGCCTGACTGTCAGGGAAACAATGTCTAATCCTTCATAAGCAGCCTCCACGGCAGCAGAAGGGTGGCTGGATGAAATCAGGATGAAGGCACGACCAGGGTAGGCACACACAACAGGTAACACACTGCTTGTCAAGCTTCGCTGTCAAATTAAAACCCTGGTAGCAGTTTGTGTGGGGAGCTTTATGATATGATAAGCAGCTGTAACACGTAAAAAAAGGCTATTAATATGCAGTATGATTTGTGCAACAAACAATAGCTGAATAAAAACAGCACATTGTGTTACCTTAAATGGGAAGGCAAATTGTGTTTTGCTCACAAAGTAAATTTAAAACTACAAGTAAAAGTCAGCAAGGGCAGAACATTCATTTTCCTGTTGAGCAAATAATTCATCATTTCAAAAAGTAGGGGGAAAAGGGGGGAAAATAATAATTCTTAATGATAAAAGCCTCAGGCAACTTAAAGATTGATTTCTTTCCTCGGAACAGTAATTAAGTCAAGGGACAGCATGACTTAACCATATGTATACATTTTCAACCCTGTTTCTCTTGTTCTTTTGACGGGGTTTGCTGTGCAGTGCTGTCCATGGTGCTGAAATGACTTATTACAGAAATGCAACCACATGCCTCTTCCATGCTGCATCTGATATTTTTTCCTATTAATTCTTAACTGCTCAGTACATAAAAAGTATAAGTTATAGCACTACAGTGTAGTAAAAACAGGAAAACAAAATAAAATATAAAAAAATAAAAGGCACCACAGCCATGTCAAATGTCTGAAAAACACAGATGACTGCAAAAACAAAAAAAAGGATCTAATTTAATTTCTGAAGTTTCTAAAGTCATGCAACTTTTTGTGTTATTGTGGGCTGCACCATGGAACACAACACTGTGGTTGATTTATCCTGATGTTTCACAGAGTGTGTGAATGTGAGCATGCATGTGTGTGTGCGTACTTGCATGCATGTGTGTGTGTGTGTGGTGTGGTATGAAGCAATTGAGCCAAAAGACAAACAGGAACTCCAGCAAGCATGCTTTGGAAATCTGGGCATTCATCACTCCTCTCCACATAGTTTGAGCTCCGAAGTGATGAGAGGACGGGTGTACGTGTGTGTGTGTGTGTGTGTGTGTGTGTGTGTGTGTGTCGGGGTGGGGTGTGTGTGTGTGGGGGGGGGGTAGAGATGGGATGGGGAAATATAGGTCTGAGATCAGTGATAACAAGGCAATCTCACACATGGTTTCACGTCAGATGGTCATGGAATTTTAAAGAAGAGCCCCTATAGGACATTGCCATGTCAATCAAGTCCTGAAAAAGGAGTAAGGGTCCCAATGCGCTTTACCTTTCTATATTCTAATGCCTGCATTGCTGCACTGAAGAAATGAGGGCTAATAATAACAACATCTCCTAGGAATGGTTCACCGTGGATCTTTTGTTATTTGTGCGGCTAAATGCTTCTCTATTGTCAGGGCTTTCAAAAGAGGCTTCACAAACAAGCCTTGACGAGTGCAACAAAACCCATCTATTACCACCAATACAAGGCATTACTCAGATTCGCTCTCATTCATTACAGACTCCCAGTATAAAAGCTAGACATGCCGTGTGATGAATGCTCTCTCCATTAATGGAAACACTGCAAGGCATCTATCCATTTCTTTTATCAAGCTTGTTTCAAATGAAAATGTTGCAAATTTTAAACAGTACACGGTGTTTTGTGGGAATGTTGGCAATGTAAAGCCTTTTCATAAAAAATGAGAAAAAAACCTCACTCATATACACATGGATAACTTTTTTTTAACACTCAAATAACAATCTGCAACCTAATGATATGTCATTTTTTTCATCATGCAAAACAATATCTGGTTTATTTTGCTGTGGCAGTGAGAGAAACAAAACAGATGAAAGATACAAATTGACAGAGTAGAGAAGCTGGATGGAGAGATAAAGACAAGAAAAGCAAAAGGAAAATCTTGGATGAGAGAGAGAAAAAACAGAGACAACAGAGTATAGTAAAAACAAGAGGGAGAGAAAGGCTGAAAGAGTAATGAAAAAAAAATTTAAATTGCTCAGAAGAGAATGAGGTGAATGTGGGATTAAAAAGAAACACAGCCAAACAAATAAAAGGAGAGAAATATGGCCCTTGGTTTTCAGCACAAGCATATTCATAGATGTTAGGGGGTTTGAATAACTTATTGTCATGTAAATTCACTAAATATCAGAATAGATCAACCATTTCTATCCACAAAGGCTGATGAGGATGAGCTCAAGTACCCCAACATTGTGCTGCAAATGTGTTCATTTGAATTATAATACAAAAAGATAACTAGGCATTTTATTTGATGCTAATTATGATGTAAAAGTACCACTTGGAGTTAGAAAAGTTGCATGTTTCAATCATTTATTCATCAACATTATTTTCCATCACCATTTAAACCTTGGTTGAAGATAGTAAACTACTAGTCTTTACATCCCTCTGACTGCAACTTATCATTCTGAGAGATTTACCACTAAACAAACCCAGATTTACTGCTCTGTCATAAGGCTTGATGAGATGCTGCGGTTGATTGCCTGAGTCGATCCAAAAAGATCCACAAAGGCTCTCTGATGGCCTTTTCCTCCTCCCTCTACACGTTCATCCTTACTGGAGCCCTTACCAGTATCATGTGACCAGTGGAGATGTCCATGTTGGATGGGACTGGCTCCTCACACCAGGAGGAGGTGCTGCTGCGCGTTGATGGACTGGCAGCAGGGCCATCGCTGAACTGAGATGACACGCTGTTGAGACGAGAATGGCGCAGGGTCTCTGGCCGCTCAACTCGCTCCGATGTCCTGATTGCCATACGCTGGCGACATAGCTCCTGTAAAAGATTACAGGTCACAATGATGAAGAAGGACCGGATAATACTGAATGCTGTTTTTTCTCTCATTATTTGCAAGCTTTTATGTGCTTATGTTTTTTTGTAATGCATATAACAATACTTTATGTATTTTAAGTACTTATCCTTTGCTCTAAGGAACTGAGTTCTAAAAATGCACTTTGTAAAATCCTGCATCTCTTGTCTGTAGATTAATAGCTTATCCTTGCGGATTATGGAGCTTATACTAATTATGTCAAAAATACATGGTTGAGAAAGCCTAGAAGACTTATGGAATAAATATAACACCTTGCTATCACACAGTGACTGTGTTCGTTGTTTAAGAATGGGTCTTTTAGTTGTGATAAAAAATGCAGAACAAAACCACCACACTATGATGCTGTTAAGTTGATTCCTTTGAGTGAAAAATGCATTTTTAATAAAAACATTAATTGTTTTTAATTTTTTTAAAAACATAGACAGATAACAGAAGAATCAAACTGTAAGGGAAATAGAGGTAAATACATCCATTGGGAACTATAAGTGATAAATAAAATCACTGTCATAACTGTAAAACTTAATTCTATTGTGTCTGATGTGTCCATCTCTTTATGCTAAAATGACCATCTGCAGCAGATTTCTCCACTGATACCCCATTAAACTGGGGTATTATGGTTATCTGCTGCAGTGTAGTATTGGGTAAATGACTGAAACAAAAAAAAGAAAGCAGTCCTTATTTACATTTTTTTTTGCCATCTTAAACATTTTGCCTGTTTTTTTTTTCCTTTAGGGTGTGGATTCTGTTTATGTTTGTATGTTAAATTCTGTAAACCCAAGCATGTTTGATTTTGGGAGCCAGAGCAGTCATCCCCTCAGAATTAATTTGCATGCTCAATTAATGTCACCAAGGACAGGGCAGGCCAGAGAAAATGCCTTGTGAAAGCACATGCTATCTCATGATGAATCATAGTGATATTTCCCTCCAGAGCAAAAGAGTCCTTCTAAGCCCTGGTCTTGGATCAGCTTTTTTGCCTTTAGACTTTAATGATTAGAGCCATGAAGCAGTGCCCAGGGCCTTGGCCCCAAGGCACCATCCAGGTCCACCTCATAATTCATCCCCACTCCTCAGCATCTCTGCAAAGTGCCAGTGCTGTGTTAGGGCTGAGAAATTGCCCCAGAAGAAATCAGAGGGATGCCGTTATTACCAGAGGAGAGACAGAAATGAGAACATGTCATAGGATTACAGGTTTCTGGGCGCCTTCTTCTTTCAAGTGGGCAAAAAGATTAAAAACATGCTGGAAGTAAAGTCTAAACAGTCTTACAATCTCATAATAATCTTTCACTGAAATTAGTACTGCTTAAAAAAAAAAACGAATGGGAAACCCAGCCCTATAAATTCTATATAAACTAAAATTTGCATTGTACGAATCAAAGAATGCAAATTGTAATGTGCGTGTGAGCCTAAGACAGAAACAACTGTATTTCATGTTATTGCCCATTTTTTCCTTATTTCTATCGTACAGGTATATTGCCTCTGTGGCCATCCCTCTTAACACATCTGGCTTTTGAGAGCAGTCGGGTGACAACCTGATTAAATATTGAAAATGTTAACGCGACACACAGATAAATGTGTTCTGAGTGCCACGCTGGGCACAGCTGAGCCCCAGCTCTGAAAATCAATACGGCCCAGGCTGCCCCCTGCCCTGGAGGAACAGAGGGAATAGGTCACGGTGATGACGTTACCATCTCCCACACACACGCACACACACGCACACACACGCACACAGTAATTGTGAAAAGGTAAGAATTAAATTACAGGATAAAAATGACCAAGATGCAGTCAATGGATCCATAAATTTAGAAATCTAAGAAATAAAAAGCTTGAAAACTATGTAAATAAATTATCTGCCCATTACAAAGCGATTAAAAAAAAACAAAAAACGCAAATAGCTTTTGTTACTACTAAAACACATCTCAAGTTCAGATGGCATAAAATAACTGAAACACACACATGGACAAACAAACATATTCTCATAAACTAATTGGATAATTGACTGTCTCCAGTCAGGGTGTGTGTTCCTCCAATGACAGCGGACAGGATGAGTGTCTTGCCTCTGATTGGCTCATAGGGAGGGGGCAGGTCTAACCTGATAGGTTGCTGTGGCGTCAGTGCTGGTGTCAGTCCCCAGGCTGACCAGCTTCTCCTTCATGAGGAGGTGCGATCGCTGGCGCACGCAGAAGAAAGTGGCAGACACTGCCACGGCCACCAGGATAAAGAGCATGCAGAGGACGGAGAGCAGCAGGAACTGGCCCGACTCCACCCTGGTCTCCTTCACCACGGGTATCTGGGTCAGACTGCCCCTCTGCAGGAGACACACAAATAGAGAGAAAATACACTGTCAGTGCAGTATAGGATGCCACTCCATCTTCTTCCAGAGTCATGTCATCATTTTTGATTTACAGCAACCGCCATATCAAGTCCGCGGTGGCTCATTTTTTCACCTGAGGGCTTGTGTTGACTTTTCAGTATATAAAAAAAAAAATGGACCTGCCTTCTCTTCCTCTCCTGCTTCTTCCATCCACCCACAGCCAGTGTGTGACTGCCCCCACTCATTACATACATGCAATACTCTCCATAATAATTGCATTCAGTCTGAGTCAACTATTATTACCAGCCCCTGTCCACTGTTGTCTCTTGTCTGTGCACCACTATAGATATTTACAACCCCACTTAGTGCTGGCATGAGGCAGGCTGGCACTGTGCACCTACAGGAGACTGAGACACTAAAAGCTTGGGCTTAATTAGCTCCTGCAGTTCTGAGTTTGGCTTATTTAGGCCCTGACCAAAGCTGCACAGCTAATGGCTCAGGGGTTTTGGAGACAGTCAAACCAGAGTAGACCTTAATTTATCCACCACCAGTTGAATGAAAACGTTTATTTTTTTTATTTTTTATTTTTTTTAGATCACTGCAGCAGACTAGTAACATTATCTAAAATAGCTATATCAGTCAAGGTAAAAGAATTGGCCAACGTTTTGATATTTGTTCCACTCATGGCTTTTTACTGCAAGGACAATTTCCTCTTAGGCCTTTCTGATACATTAAATTTTAAGAGCACAATAATAATAATGACCTGCGATGAGGATGCTTTGCTTAAAGATCTCAAAACTGTGGCTCCAAGTATGATTATGTTCACTGATTTCAAAAGCATCCCGTAAAACTGATCTAAAAAACAAGAAGATGCTATTGGTCCACAAAGACTGACTTCACATTAATCACCACCCTTACTGTGTCTGCGATTGACCAAAGGAATTTAAAAAAAAAGGGAAAAAAGTGATCTAATTTTACCAGATGCACACCCACTAATCGCCATACATCAGCAAAAGGGCAATATCAATAACAGCACACACATACATCAGCAGGCTCCTAATTGTCTGCATGCAATATTGAAAGATTGATGCGTGGAATGAATCAAATCTATACCTTGAAAAAAAATATAGAAGTGCACTGACATTTAGCCTGAGGAGTCTAATGGGCTGGCTGAAAGATGGCTACAACTTGTTATAACATTTTCCAAACAAGACACTTCACCTCGGACTGCTAACAATAGGATTTGACCTTGTGGCTCATAATTGCCAGAGCTTTAGCGCGAGTCTGTTTGATGACTGTGTTGGGCCCGAAGACAGTTGCTGCTGATTGCAATTGCAGAGACTCCAGCATGTAGTTTTAATCAGGCATTAAGAGGTTATACTGCAACTAAGAGATCTGAAGATTTGTGCATGGATGCTGAGGTGAAAGATGGCCCCCGTCCACCAATGTGTATGTATGTTCAGCAACCAGATGAATGTACAGACAGCAACAGCGTTAAAAATGAACATTTTCTTTTGCTGGAATGCTCATCTTCTAAAGGAAATTCTGACACAGTCACGAATGTTAAAACTGAAAATATAAAATGTAAAATCCTCTGTTTTCATCTTTCAGTATGTAGCACAACACACAACATCAGTGTTGGACTGAAGGCCAAAGTCTCTCCTGAAATCAGCTCTCAATTCCTTCATTAGTATAAAACTGAAAAAAAAAAAAACTAAAAAAAAACTAAAAAAAGAAGAAGGAGAAGAAGACGGATAATCAAGTTCATCAAAGGCAAGGCCCTCTGTCTGTGGCTACTCTTGAAAAACATTCACCTTGAAATGAATGAAAAGCATTTCCACTGTGGGAGCAAAAAGGCTTGAAATTCAATGCAAGCATAAAAGAGTGTTTGAAGGCGGTAATCGTGTTGGAAGGAAACCAGAGGAGGTCAGAAAGAAAAAAAGGAGGAAAAGGGAAGCTATGTGAGGATGAGAATTATCTACATATGCCTTTTGTGTGGAATCTCTTAGCTTTTTAAATGTATTTTTATTTATTCGCTATGACTAAAAATGATTGCGTTTCATCACAACTGCAGTCAAGCAGATAAAAAAAAAATCATTATGGTAGAAAACAGCTTCTGACTTTATAATAATACAATAAATCTAAACAGCACACACACACATCTATTTTTTGATAGTCAAATACTTTCCTTTTTGGATTTAGATGGTTTTCCTAAAATTTCAAAGGAAAGAAATACTACAATATATATTTTTTACACAAACAAATAAGTAGATAATTAAATGTTTAAAAATAAATAAATAACTTCTGCAGCCCTAACACTCATATTACATGGGTATAACACCCAGAGTGGTTGCTGCTCCCTGCCTCTGTGTTCATCTCTGCTTCTCCCCCTCTGTTCATGTTCCCCTGTTTGCTGAATTAGCCAATCTGAGAGGAGACAAGGGGCAGATGGGTTTCGGTGCTCTGGATTATTCAAATGATACGAGGGAAGGTCAGGCTGAGAGGTGCAGAAAGACTATCCATTCACTCACAGTAACATTAAAGCAAAGGAAAATCAGCCCAAACACACAACCATCACACCATAAAAATAGGTGATTTTTGAAAAGGACGTAGCTCTTACTGCTAATTTGAAATCATGTACATTTATATCAGAATTTATTATACAAAATAAGAGTGAACACATGCCTAGTAGCCTACTAAAAAAAAAAAAAAAAAAAAAAAAAAAAAAGGGGGGGGGGGGGGTACATATGATACATATATGACCAATTCTAATAGAGCACCAAGAGCTTTGTGAGGTTATGAAATTTTGCAAATACATCTATACAATAATACAATGAAATTGCTTGGCCTTATTGTACAGACAAATTAAGTATAAAACACTTGAGAACATTAATAACTATTATTCATTTGATAAACGAAGATTAAAAAAACATCTTCGTATACAGACAAACTCAGACTACCTGAAAATTGCAATCTCAATTTTAGTTCTATTCAGTAAGATCTGCACAAGAATTTAAAAAAAAAAGAACATAATAATTTAGTTGTTTTTTTTTTGTTTTTTTTTTTTTTTTTAATTGAACACATTCATAGGTTTGCGCAGTCACTGAGCTGATTTGCCAACTTTCTGATCTGGAATTAAGAGTTGGAGCTGCGGGCCGGCACCGTGCAGGATGGACCTGCAGAAACTTTGCCGCCTTCAGCCAGATGTGCTCACAGCAAGGACCGAGTCCTTTTACGAGCTCATAGGTTCATGTACATGTGACTGCGATGCTCCATCAGGTTTTTGAAATTCAGTCTGCTGCAAAGTATCAAGTATCGCACAGAAGGATGAAATAAAACAATTTTCATTCACATCGAACACATATGGGTTTTTTTCTTTCAACTTCACAAATCCACCATCTAAGATATCTTATCAAACAAAAAAGAAATAAAAAAAAATGGTTTGGGGTGTTTTAAGCCGCAGATAATTACCCGAACCCGCGTCGCCCAGCAGATCGCGCATTTCTCCGTTTAGTGGGTATGCCGTGTCTTGTATTCCAGAGAGCGTGGACGGCCACTGACGCTCGCCGCAGCTCCGCGGAGCGTTTGAGCGCCCCGGCCGCCCACTCACACCGCTTCACCAAAAAAACTTCTCCTTCGAGGGTCCCAGCGTTCCCCAGCACCAACAAAAGCCCGCGGCTTTAACACGTAGATGAAGAAAGAAAGAAAGGAGGCAAAAAAAAGAGAGGTCGGAGTCGGTGAGAATAAGAAAAGGGAGAAGAATGTGGGATATGCCCGCCTGATTTTCCGAGCCTCGGAAGAATGTGCAGAAGCCCCACTAGTGAGTCCTTTCAGCTCCTCTGTGCCAATGAAAAGAGACGGGGAGGTGGTGGGGTCGGGTTTTTTTTTCTCGATCATTTAGTTAAGGCTGAGCCCCTCCTTATATTCAGCAGCTCAGGAGTCCCCGTCCATTGCACATGTCATATCCACTGGTTGCTATAGCGATGCCTCCACATGTTGTCGACAGTGAATGTTCAAGGAGCGATGCCTGGCTAATAGGCTTGCGGGCCGAGTGGCGATATGAATGGACATAGGGCTAGTCACTCATTTGTTGAGCTACCAGGGGTCTCTGTGTTTGGTGTGTGAATTGCTGTTTTCTCAGGCTCTCCTTTTCCTCTGCTCCCTCTCCCAGGGATTCAGTTATGTGAGTAGAATAAGGGAGATGGGGCAGACTATTCTTCAGAGTAGGCGTTTGCATTCAAAGCTGAAGTGAGCGCTATAATAAGAAGCTGCCACACAGTACAGTAGTTGTAAACTATATGAATGCTACACTGGAGATTAGGTGCAGTCTGAAAAATACTCAGCCCATAATGTAAATCACATGTAATTGGCTAAGCCCTTTCTCTGCTCCCTTCTTAGATCTGTCTGACTAAAGAAAAAAGGGGGTGGAAAATTGCAAGTTTAACAAGTTTTCAAGATAAAACTTACTAAAATGCTATCCTAATTAGCAATCAGCCTGAAAAAAAAAAGATCCAATGGAGAGCAACAGCTGCACTTAGCAGGGAGAGAGCGAGAAAGGGGGATTATGGAGAGCACAAGGAGAGAAAAGGAGAAAGCTAAAGAAAAGGGGCGGTGAAGAGAGGAGAACGGGGGTCCTGTCAAATGCAGATGACGAGTCGTGGGGAGGGGGGCTCTCCAGTTTATTTTTTCCATTGAGCGAGCACCCCCTCCTCTCCTCTATTGTCCCTCAGTGTGACAGCTGGAGTTGGCGATGTGAAGGGGAGAACAAAAACGAGCTTGCTGTCCAGCCTGTGTCTGCGGCCGTACCACTTTCTAAAGGCAGAGCCAGAAATTTGGCCTGCATGGACCAAATCTTAATCCGGCCCACCGATCTTCATAAGATCAGCTAAATTCTCAAATACCGCCATACAATGCGGTACTTGCTGCAAAACTAGAGAATTTTGTGATACCAGATGCTTTGTTTTTCCTTCCACGTTGTCACCTTGAGTGGCACTTCTCACATAATGCTGTCTGCACACTTGTATCCTCGACCAAGACTCTCTTTTCCTGTTCGCCAGAAAACATACAGATCCTCAGAGAGGCACTTTTTTTTTTTATCTTGCTGTATTCTCATTCAGCTTGAGAACTGGAACACATTCTTTTTGAGGGGTTTGCTGCTGCACAGGACGGGGTGCAGAAGTAATGCATGGTAGGAGATTTCTATCATGACTGCCAGTGATTACTAGAGAGAAATAAATAGTAGCCCCTGAAGTTAATCCTCAGAAAATCAGTCCTGACATGAAGTCAACCATGTGATTGTATCTGTCTGGTTCTCTTGTGAACTGGAAGAGAACCCGCTCCATTCTTTTTCATGTGAAAAACCCCGATCACCCACCCGTCTGCCCTATCTGTACAGTCATCTTAACAAGATCACCAAAGAGGAATGACGCCAGGAAAACGGGATGTGTATGTACACTCTTTCTTTTTTATTCATATTCTTATTCTTATTCTTCATAGCCTGACATTGACCTGTTGTTTTCCTTTCTTGAACTCTGCGCAAATGGACACACTTTCACACGTCATCTGCTCTGCGCCGTATAGTACAATTTCACAACCCATGTCACATCACACAGCGAGGCCGCCGCTAATGGTTATCACACCAGGGAGGCCTGACGCGCATCGATTGGTTCTCATGAAAACCCACGAAACATTGAAGTTGCTCTCATGGTCAGCGGCGATAGATGCTGTCACGCGTCTGTGTGTTCCCCCAGCGAGTACTTCCTCAGGGTTACAACATGCTCCAACAGTTGCCGTGAGTAGAGCCAAGGCTTATCTGTCCTCCTCTGCTGTCGCTGCTTCGGTGTTTGCCTCCGTGACACATTTTGGTTTTGTAATAAAGAAAAGATGGAAAAGTGGCATGTGCGTTTAGACGCTGGTAGGAAGGGGTGCGCAGCATATCAGAGTGTTGCTGAGTGAGGGGGGTGGGTGGGGGAGAGGAATGTTAAACAAATGTCAGCCTCTGGTGCTCTACCTGAGATGGCAGAGCAGAGACACCCACTGATGCTTGTGTAAAAGCCTCGAGGAAGTGTTGGTCTGTGTGTGTGTGTGTGTGTGTGTGTGTGTGTGTGTGTGTTCGCGCCATCTGAACACATCTGCATCCGAACGTTTGGGCATCCCATGGAAATGTAAACACTTAAGTGAGCAAAACAGAAGAACGGATTTGTAAGAGGCAAAATGTTTGACAAGTTTAAGCAAGGTTATTTGTCACGACCACTTTTACAGTAAAAAATAAATAAACTGTCAAAGTAAAAGTTTAGCCACTCTGAAAGGTCAGTGGGTCTCTGACAAGCTCTGAAGAGCTTTTAATAGGCATTATCCATTCTTCTGGTGAAAGTCTTTGCATTCTTTCGGAATCTTGTGAAGTCTTGTTGCATTATTTTTCCGTTCTATATAAAGATTTATATGGATTTTTTACTTCAGGAAACTGTAAGGACAGGCAAATCCTCACAGCTGGCATCTCCGCAGTTGAATCATTTCGAGTATTAAAGGATGGTTTAGGGTCAGCATCTCTTCCCTCTTCAGCTTTTCAACAGAATGGAATATACTCGCAGGATGGTCTCGCAGAAGTACTTGAAACAACCTGGACCTCTTAACACCACATCACATGATCGTGGCAAGTAATGTATGTAAATTACATGCCGGCATCATGGAAAGGAAAAAAAAGCTCGTCATCCACTGATTATATGGTGCTACGAAGTTGTGCACTTCTATGCCCGTCAGACACTCAGGGGTCCAACAGGCATGGGATAAGGTAGCAATGATGACTGCTCCGCTTTTGTAGAAAATTTATGGATTAGTTCTCTATAAGCAGCTCTCTTAGGATGGTTTATGTATGTTTTAGATTCACCTGGACCTTCACTGTTTCTGTTCCCTGTCTTATTTTATGTGTATGACAAAATGGGAACCAAATAGTCTTTTCTAATAAGCTGTAACCCTAAAGGTAAGTTGAAGGAACATACCAGAGTTAAAACAACTCTAGATCCATTTTTAGATAAGTAAAGCAGTACAGCATAAATCAAAGCAGGTTTGACTTTGAGCAAAATGGTAATGAATATTAACACAATATTAGGGTGCCCACAAACAAACCACAATAGTTTTAAGTTTGTATGTGTACAAAAAGTGTATAAAAAAAGGAGTGTTTGTGCAGGAATGTCACGCACAATTGTAAATAGATGCAACAGGCTCTGCTTCTTTAGAACCAGATCAATACTGAGATATTTAAGACAAAATAGGCAAAAGTTCAAGGTTATGACGTGTCCTTCTTTTGTATCTATTGACAGTACGTCAGTACTTGTACAGATTTATGACAATAAATGGACAAAGATTACCGTACAAACACTCCTTTCTAAACACGTTTTGTGCACATACAATTTAAAATGACCTTGGTAGAACATTTGCCACATTTTCTGTATCTTATCAGAGGCTTAAAAATCGCTATTTATTTTGAAATAGCTGCATTGCTGCACTGTGCACCCAACAAAAGTTTACACTTCTAGCTATCTAATAAGAGAGCGAGAGTTCCTTTAAGTTCTGAAATCTTGCTAAAACTTATGCAAGAGTTCTGATTACCACCGTGCAAACTTTTGGGCAGTTGAACAGGATATGCACTTATTTTGCTTAAAGCTTGGAAAAAAAAAATATATTGCTGCAACTTTGTATTTTGTAAAAGTTGTAAGTCTTTATCTTTTGAACCTCAGTTCATGTGCTATTCAATATTCACACTGGGTGCATCTGTATATACTTTCACCTGGTGAGACAAAGTGTTTAATTCATATTTTAGCAAACAGAAGAGAAAACCAACCAACAGGGAATGGGGGGGGGGGGCATGCCACGCTGGTGGTGCAGATACAGTATATAGCAATAACGCTGTAATTATATCAGTGAGCGGCTAATGTTATTTACTATTATTCACAAGGAACCAACAGCTGCAGACTGTGTACCTGCAGACTTAAGCGATGTGAGATACACCAAAAATAGTCGGGTTTTCTGCACGGCTCTTTGAAATGGGGTCCAATAAATTATTCATAATAATATCTGAGCCAGGCTGTTGCTGTAGCTCAATTTAGGAAGGTGTTGGAGGACGCAATTCAAACTGTTGTGCAGAGAGAAATGTATGCAAAACAAAATACATTTGGGTGTTGTGGGGTTTTTTTTTTCTATTTTTTTTTTGTTGTTTCAGATCCTCCAGCTGTTATTGTTATTGCTGGAGTGATATTACAAGATATGTGCGAGAGAGAAAAAAATACCCCACTTCATCTGGGATTTTACTCTTTTCGTTTTAAATGTTTGATTTATATGCTTGTCATATAACATTTATAATAAAACAAAGCTCTCATATTGGCAGAAGCAGTGATGTAAAGATGAAGTTTGGTTTGAATGTATTGTCTGTTTGGATGAACAATTCGGCGTTTTGGTATATTGTCATTTGATGCACTGCAGTTTGATTTCACCCAGCTGAAGTAAGATAACACAGCTCAGTAAAATATAAAAGCCGACATTTTATTCTCAACTCTAAACTCTCCTTTATACATCACTTAAGGTGCAGAAAGTTGACAGGTACGTGAGTACCTTAAATGCATTGTGTGTCTCTATCTGTGGGTGTGAGAATGATGTTCGGAGACACATAAAGGTCCCATTTCGGGGTTTTACTTGAAACATTTGAATTACTGCGTCTCACGCTCATCACTTGCTCAGAGATGAGATATTCAAACCCTGTGAGAGAGTGTGTGTGTCAGCCATGTCATTCTGGTATTTTCCCTAGATGAACTTGTTCAAATATGACTCCTTTTCTCGTGTTGACTCGCAGCCAAGGTTTTGCTTCGCCAAGTAGTTCAAGGCAGTAAACATCAAGGTAAACCCTGTGCCTGTCACCTCGATTATACTTAAAGTGGAAAGAGAGTCAAAGACACGCAGGTGTGACAATGTGCACTTCAAAATAAGACGGTCTTGTAGTGTCATAGCCTATGAAAACTCACCAAATCTGTGAAATCATGGATGATACTATCATCCATCAAGTATAAAAGGAAAGGTGAGGATTCTTCTTTTTCAATAAATCCTTTAATTTACTGTCCTGTAAAAATTGACTATAATAGATATCACAATTACGATGTGAGCACCCTTTGACTTTTAAAGCGCACCAGTTCTCCTCGGTACATGTGTGGACAGTTTTTGAAAGGCAGATAGGTTATTTAGTGGATTCTGGGTGTAACGTTTTCTGTCTGAAGAGACCAGGGCTCTGCTGGGTCACATCTTTTCTTGTTTCAGAGGGTAGTTTTTTTTTAATAACTTTTAACATGTGTGCTTGTTGTCATGATGAAGAATTTAGGACCAGCCACACTCCTCTGTGATAGTATTGGATGATGTATGAAAGGCTTAACACATTGTTGGTGATCTATAAACATTTTCTCTTTAATATTTTGTAGCCAATTAGAGATGATAGACATGATAGACAAGCTCTGCTTTGCAGAGGATAATTGAGTTTAAAACAAAAGAACTACAAACATTTGGATGTCGTCTCAACAGAATGAAGCGTTGGCACCGAACTGGAGGTTCTTCTCAGTGAAATCAAATTTTAATTATCGCTAAATCTATTTTATATAATAACTTTGAAAGTGTTGGGTTTAGTTCCATTTTATTTAGGTTCTTTATAGTTAGAAGTCATTTTATTTCCTGTCCTGTCAACCCCCACTGGTCGAGGCTCCCTGAGCCTGGCTTTGCCAGAGGTTTCCTCCTGTTTACCCTAAAATACCAGATGTATCATATTTGGTACATGGATTTTTGAGACCTTTGTAGCATCCCCTTTAATCAAAAAAGGGGAAAAAAAAAAGATTTTCCTTTTCACAGTCGCCTGCTGCTTGCTCAGGAACGGGGGATTGTATCAAAGAAAGGTTTTGATGCAATTTGTTGATTTCATTAGCTAGGCAGTTCTTCTTATTGTGGTTTTAATGGGGTTTGTAGTAATTTCACTAATTTGGAATGAATAGATTGTATTCTTGAGGTGCCTTGAGATTTCATTTGTCAAGATTTAGTGCTGTATACATAAAACTGAACCGAAGTGAATTGAATGTTATCATCTGTTCCCCTCCATCCATCCATTTTTTATACCCACTTCATCTTATTTACAGCTGTTGTCTGCTGGAGACTATCCTAGCTGTCAGTGGGCAAGAGGCAGGATATACCCTGGACAGTTTGCCAGTCCATCATAGGACCACACAAAAGACAAACAACCATGCACACTTCCTCCTATGGTCACTTTAGTATCATCAATCAACTTAACAGTTATAGTTTTGGACTGTGGGAAGAGCAACCTCACTCAAGCACACTGGGAGCATGCCAATCTCACAAAGAAAGTTTTAGGTCAGGATTTGAACCAGAACCTTCTAGCTGTGTGACAGCTGTAAGCTGTAGGAAATGCTTGGTTTCTTGTCTTCACTCCACAAGACTTTAAGCTGGATTTTAAAGTCACAGGCATCTGTGATAGAAAAAGAAAATCTTGATTGGAGGCAAATTGGTGAGCCATCATTGCTGGCATGTTAGCAATCGATGTAAGAAATACTCAGAGACACTTGAAAAGGCTCCCCAAATATCTAGTATGCTAAATATCTGCAGCTGTCTGCAACTGAACAGCGAAGCTACAGCAGATGAAAAAGAGAAAGACATGGGGTGAGGTCTCAACTGTACAACATGTGTGTGGAAGAGACAGCAACAACATTGGAATAAACAACTTGCACCATCTGCTTCTTCCCTGGAAAAAGAAATTAGATGGTGTTGCGATGGCCTCCAGTACTACTGTGTGAAACCTTATAGTTATTTTCAATCAGGATTTGTCATTTAAACAGCATATTAAGCAGCCTTATGTTCCTAATAGAGCTCTCCGCTCTCAGAGTGCAGGTTCACTCGTAGTTACTAGTGTCCAAATGTAAATTTGGAGGACGGGTCTTCTGCTATCAGGAACCATCACTATGGAACCAACTTCCAGTTTGGTTAAGGAGGCCGACACCACCTCCACCTTTAAAACCAAACTTAAAATGTTTCTGTTTAGTAAAGCCTATCGTTAGTGTAAACTTTAGTGTGTTAGGACCAGTAGTGACAGCTGCAGCTGCAGGACCAGACTGGTCTCCAACACAGCTTCATCCTAGATCTGCTGCTGTAGACCTACTGCCGGGGGACACCAACATGATCCACTGACTGGTGCCCTTCCCCTCCTCTGTTTCTCTTTCCCTTCTTCGATCTTCCTCAATCCTCAGTTATTAATTAGAAGTATCTCATAAACATAATTGTTCTCAGTTGTTCTTGTAGTTTACTGTGCTGGTCTGCCGTCTCTTTTTTTCTTCTGTACATGTTTGCAGACCAGAGCCTCAGGAGCTGCATGCTGCCCTGCAGTCCCACCCTCTGACCATCCCAGTGTTTACTCTCATCTGTGTGTATGGAAGTCTCTGTTGGATATCTGTTGACATCTTGACCTGCAGTCTGACCACCTCAGTGTCTGCTGTCTACACTTGTTTATATATTCGTTTCTGTAGTACATTAACTAACCATGTATCAGTCATATATATGCATAGAACTCTTAGGAGAGACTATGTCTCTTAGCTCGCCTGGGAACGCCTCGGAATTACCCCGGAAGAGCTGGAGGAATTATGTAGGGTGAGGGAGGTCTGGGCACCTTTCCTTACACTGCTGCCCTCGTAACCCGGTCCCAGATAAGCAGATGAAAATGGATGGATGGATGGATGGATGGATGGATGGATGGATGGATGGATGGATGGATGGATGGATGGATGGATGGATGGATGGATTAATTAAACTTAACTGAATGTTTCACGCATGGTTTTGAGTCATTTTTTTGTGTCATTTCTGTTTTGTTTGTGTGTATTTTGCTGGCAAAACATGGTTCGGAGACCAGACAAATAGCAAGTCTGAACAGCACAACAATCTGCAGATGGGGAACGTTTTGTAATCTGAAGCCAGTAGGAGTGTGAGAGTTAGGCTGTTGTTGAAGTGCTGCAGTTTTTAAGTATTTATGCGTACTCTTAACTATTGTATTTTAAGAGTGTATTGTGATTTATGTGTTAGTATGTTTTGGTTCATGCTGGTAGCATGAAGATAATTATAATTACAATTAAGGAGACAGACTAACAAATTAATGTGGGTAAACCATGCTATAGGCTAAACAAAATGTGAGAAAAAACTATGTGGATGTGAGTGTGGCAACTCTTAATCACCCAATTAAGCCAGAAAGCCACTAAAATTTTTAAACAGAAGTGTTTTGACTTCAGAGGACGTTAAACATGATTTCATATTATAATTTCTATATCCAAGACCATTTTAGCTGATTATTTATTTTATTAAATAGCTGGTTTGGATAAAATGGAGCAGAGTCAGCTGAGGATGTGGATGAGAATGATCAAAGCAAAACAAGGTCCTAAAGTAAGAGTCGATGGCTGACGGTCATTCGTTACAACCCCATACTCTTGTTAAAATGCTGATGTTAATTTTGAAACATGAGCCAGTAAAAGATGGTCTTCAATTTAGTCTTGATTCGGAGTGAATGCACTCCTCAGTCGGAGTGCAGCTTCAAATTTAAATTCAGATCTTCCTTTTCAACAGCTGATAAGTTCATTTCAGACATGAAAAAGGGGTTAAGTGTTTGACAAAGTTCAGCTGATTTAATTAAAAATTTTCTTATCTTTATTTAGCTGTAACCCTAACGTTAGTGCCTGCAGCTGTCTTTTAACAAAAAAGAAAAACAATTGTTTGATATGTTTGCTAAAATGGTAACCAAAATTGAGGAAACTAAATCACCAAATGGTGCTCAGACCTGAAAATTAAAAGCCACTTAGGATTAATGAAAATGTCTGCGCTGAGTTAATTATAGCCAGATTTGTATTAATTATAAAGACAAGAATTACCTTATAGATTATTATCATTATTCTTTTAGGGAGAGATAATGTGATACTGTCTTCAGGTTCACAATCTGATCTAAGATGAGATCGTTAACAAAAAAAAAGTATAAATAACCAAATCAGGAAAAAAAAAAAAAATTATGCTACTTAATTCTATTGAGTGAAAAGATAAATGACCACAACAAATCTTATCCAACTAGCCCAACATTTCAAAAAAAGTAAGGAAACTTTATGGGTTTAATTGTTTTGTTTGAACACAAACCAAACTGCCTTTAAACTATGTTGCTCTGAGTAAGCTTTTTTTTTCTTTCTTTATCTTGGAAAAAGATAAAACTGCAATTAATTTTAAGAGGCGAGGAGGAAACAGTGAGACAATACATCAAGTCACACGCGAGTGGTTCAAGGCAGGAATATGTGGTCTGCTGTGGAATAACAGAAGTAGTCAAAGGTAGCATTAATAATTGAAACCCCTGTCACACGAGACTTGATGTGCTCGGAGACTCTGATATTGAGTCTGACGATAAACGGACAAAGAGAGGTGTTTAGAGGGGAGTAGAGACTGACGTCATGAGTTTAACAAGATGTGCTTTTGTCACACCAACCCTTCTGAAAGTCCTTCTGAAAGCACCTCAAATGCCAAACTGATTATTATATCTGCTTAACTGTAACACAATTTGAATCTGATGGTCTCAAAAGTTAAAATTGAATTTAAAAGATGATGATTTGTCTTTGTGTTTCTTTTTGAGCATTAAAGGCTTCCATTGGCTCAAACACATATGTGGCAACCTCTTGCAAGCATGTTTAATGTGTATTCCTCCCTAATTCCTGTAAATGTAAATCAGGTCAGCAAAAACATAAATGAATAGAAGGAGACAGTACAGACGCACAAACAACCGGGTTTTGGAGATGATCCTCCATCAGCTTCCATCAATGAACACTGCCAGTTATCATCAATGAGATTGGCAGTTTGGCATTCATTGCTGTTGGAAGACAAATTCCCATCTTTGCCATGGTGAATAAAATATTTTCCTAAATACTATTGCAGAACCTCTTTTGGTTTTGTATTTTAATTTAATTTATTAACACAATTTAAATCTAAAGGAGAGAGTGAATTTTAATAATTCCATAATATGCTTACGGATTGGAGAAGGTTTTGTAATATTGATGACAACAAGCACAGGCAAATGGGACATGCTCAAAGAAATTATATATACATTTCTTCTGCAGACATTTTAAGGTTTTAAGATGTAAGAGGACAGCTCAGTCAAATGGAAAAAGAAAGTAACTTAAATCTATATAAACGACTAAGAGGTTTGAGAAAACGAAAACAGCCTCTTTTTAGAGTAAAAGGGGAAGCTTGTCCAAACCTCTCACATATGGAGTCTGGTGTTCACCAAGTGACTGAAATATGTGGAAAAAATCTGGTAAGGAAATATAATAATTATGTTTAAAAGAAAGAAAGAAAGAAAGAAAGAAAGAAAAAGAAAGAAAGAAAGAAAGAAAGAAAGAAAGAAAGAAAGAAAGAAAGAAAGAAAGAAAGAAAGAAAGAAAGAAAGAAAGAAAGAGGAGTAAATTTGGATCTACAGCCAGTTTATGCAAACCTTGCCAAGCAAGAAAAATCAACCCAAGAGGTGGCAATTTAATGCAAAGAAAAGACTTAAAACAACCTCACAATTTGATCACAGGATCTGCAAGTAAATTACAGCAATTACAGTCAGAAAGGATTTGCATAACTTTGACATGTCCCTGGAAAAGTCTTGGCTCTCCACCATGAGCAAAATCATAGCAAAACTACTGTTTACAAAATTTTCTGGAGAGTTGAAGCACAGACAGAACTGCTTGGGTGCCACGGCACTCTTGGTGGAGCCCATGAACATCCTGTTAAGGTCAAAACTGAGAAAGATCTCTCATGATAGTCCCTGATATAGTTAACTCATTGCTCTAGCTCAGCCAAACTGTTTAGTTTCTGAACATGGATATTAACTTTGAATTCCCTCTACAGACTCCCAAAAGGACTGAGGTCTGGGCTCTGGATTTTGGTGTCCTTAAAATAAGTTAGATTCTGGAAATAAATTTTTTTGTATAATTCCCTAGAATTATCAACATAATCCTCTTTTTTTTAATCATGCCATGAAACATAAATAGGATCTCAATGCTGGCGCAGTAAAACAGCCCCACACACATAACACTGCCACCAGTTTTCCTCACTACTGCCTTGTTTGGGCTGGAGACCTCTTCCTTCCTTCAGCAAACAGTAGCCCTCCCTTTCAGATGAGGATCCATTATCGTGTAAGTCATTTTTAGACTGACTTAAAAAAAAAAAAAAAAAAAAAAAAAAAAAAGATTAAAAAAAAAAAAAAAAAAAATATATATATATACATATATATATATATATATATAGAGAGATTTTTTTACAACTCATTATTAACAAGGACATAGGAAGGGTTTCTCTCAATAAAATGCTGAAATGACTTGATCCCTCCTTATGTCCTTTAAGTCAGGATGAAAACTAGATTGCTCAAGCGAGGTTTGAAGGCAATAGGGTAGTAATATTCACCACCTCAATTTTCAAAACATTTTCTGTATTTCTATTTTTTTTTAAAGTGAACTAAATAAGGACCTTAATATTGAGGAATGTTTTACAATGTTAAGTTTTATTAATAATGTAATAATTGGTCAATATTTTGGAGAAATGTTCCATAATTCATTGGGGACTGATCATTTTCACCTTCACTGTATCTAAAGGGGAAAAACCTTACTATATGTCGGGTTTACAACGTATACAACCCCAGAAACATGACGTGCTACTGGGGTTTTGTATATGTTTCATGCTTTAGTACATCTGTGGAAAAATATTATAGAATAGGAAGTTTCTCAGCAAAGGATCAAACTACGACCAAAGTTTAAGTCTAACATCATCAAACATCATCTAAATCAAACCCAACCTTTACAAAGGGACAAATACTGTGGCAAATACACACTCAAAAGGACTTGGCCCTGTTTGGTCAGTGGCAAAGATGCTGAGAGAATACAGGAAAGGCAAAAAGAGCAAGAACCGAGCCAGAACAAGCATCCTAACGACATAAAAACATCTCTGATGTTACTGGTCAGTAAATGTGTTTGTCCAACCAGCATGTGGACATAATGGCACTCAACTCTTTTTATTGTCACATTTCTGCCCCTTTCCATGTCTGAAAATGCCAAATTAGATTTTGTTTATAGCATGCAGCCTCTCTAATACAATTTGTGTTTAAATTGCCTCTCTGATAGTGTTACTCAAGACATTAGAAGATAATTATTCATTAGTTTAAATTAAACGAAAACAATAAACATTTCTGATCACATTGAATTAAGTTCATTGGACAGCCAGCGCCACGTGTCTCCAGCTGTAACCTCTGTGCTGCAGGACTTGCAGCATATTGTGGCCACCTGCCTGAGCATACGCCAAGATGATCAGCTACAACTTGTGTAAGTGAAGATATAGATGTAGAACCACAGGAGGCGGTGTGTGATGGGCTAAGGGTCGCATCCTTGTAAATGCACACTACCACAGCCTCATAAATTCTCATCAGTGTCTTCATTAAACATTTTCCCCTGTTATCACCATGACAACGCCAGCCTAGCATGTGCCCTTGGGGAGAGGCGTGTGTGCCTGTGTAACCCAGGGGGTTAGTTTGGGGGTAACTTGGCACAGCCGGCAACAGCCCATACCTCTACTCCAGTCTTAGTCGTGCTATAGGAACAGAGGGTGTGGGTGTGGGTGGGGTGGAGTGGAGTGGCACGAAGCCAAGACCCCTAGATCCGTTCCACAGCGATCACACTTGACAGGCACTGGCTGTGCCTGGACTGGAGGCAAGAGCTCTAATTTCTGTCTTTAATTACTGCTAATCGAAGGAGCCGCAACCCATGCTAATGAAGCCACACCAATCAGCTGGGGGGAGTCAGGGGCCTCGCGCTGCAAAACAACTCTTTGCATTGACAGATCTGATCCTGCCTGGAAAGCGCCGTGACTTCCCTCGCTTGTCTCACTGTCTGCCTCACAGCCGCAGCTTCTTCGTAGGAGTAGTCTTCCCTCAAGCCAAACCAAGCAGCGAAGGCTTGTGGCGAGAAACCTCTGTGAATCCCTAATGAGGCTCTAGCCATGGCTGTAGTGTGGTATCAGCTGCCCGTTTGAAGCTCACGCTGCCTCACCACAACCCCTCACAACAATACAAAGTATGGCCAATCAGAGATCCTGAAAGCAGAATTAATTATGATCCATGCCAAGATTTTGATGGCTCTGTTATGTAATAATACCTAGATGGCTCATTACTGTAAATGCATATAATCAATCTAGCCTTTTTTCACCCACAAATATAATTACACCGAATGGCTTTTAGTGAAACTGTGAAGGCGTCTTTCTTCATGTATGTAATGAATACTGACAGGTGACTGCATGTGTCTGAAGACTTTCTAAGATTCATTCTGCTTTTGTCGTTTCTAACAATGAAATGTAATTCTGCTAGTAAATCTTTATGTTATTAAAGCTGTAAAAAAGTGATGCAGACTAACATGGATTAGTTCAGTTTCAGGTATTGGTCACGTGTTTGTACATGCTTGGAGTAAAATGCACACAAAAACAGCTTTAGATTGAAATGTAGGCAACATTTGTGGAACCAATCAAGTTGAAGTTATGAATAAATCCATCAGAACATGTTAGGCTTGTTTCAACCAACTGCATCCTGGTGTTGATGTCCGCTTGGGTTCAAACTGTGTAAGATGCAGATGCTACTGTTCACAACCTAATCCTGTTCTTTTTTTATTTTATTTTATTTTTGTCTTCGCAGATATGCACCTGCACCACGCTGGGTGTTCGCTCTGCGTTTGGAGCAAACACCCCGCTATGATGGAGCTGCTTGTGAATGTAAATAGGCCTTTTCGCAGCCATGTATACATGAACAGGACTGTGATGTGTAAAGAAAAATCCCACTGCAGCAGGATGCTTTTGCAGTTCACAGAACGCCGTCAACAACAGATCTTCACTGCGGCTTCTTTACCTTCACTTGTAGAACCTGCAATGATTGCATCATATATTAGGATGAAAGATAACACGCAGTATAGAAAATACCTTCAATTTCTGGCAAACGGAGTGAGTAAGACCCCGATGTTCAGTCCAGGAAGATAAATATTTTTTTGCAAATTAGAGGCACAAATTAGAAGAATAGAAATTATAGTTTAGTTTTGAGTAGTTTGAGTAGTATCTTAATTTCTTTTGTTTCTTTCACTGTTTGTCCAGAGAAAACATTGTTCAAAAATGATTTTGAAAGATTTAAAAAAAAATAAATCTACAGGATGGTCTGTAAATGTAATGGAAAAGCTAGAAATTAGATTTTAATTAAGACTTCAAATAAGGCAAAATCTGAAAAGGTAGAAATAAAACCAGCAGTGAGGCTTTTCCTAAATGGATGTGGAGTGCAGTTTAGGAATTTGTTAATTTCCTGTCAACCCCTGAGCTTTTTCCCAATAATTCCAAGATATTCGGCGTTATATATATATATATATATATATAATATTGGCATTGGTTGGGAAACTCCACATTTAGCTCATGATTCGAGGAATTCAGTTTTTCTCAAACTTGCACTAAATTATCTCTTAGATGGTAAAGGATAGATAAAACACAGGCAGTAATGTGTGGAACCTTTGTTCTGTTTGTGAAAGACATAATGGAAAATAAAAGGTGCCATGTGTTTGAAATTGCACAATATGAATCAGAAGCTAACTTCAGCGTTGCGACGTGAATGTGGAGTTCCCCGTCCTGATGCCAACAAAAACCTAAATGCCCTTGCTGCAGTGACTTGACTTTTCTAGAGAAGGCAGAGCACAAACTATCTGTCACACCAAGGAAGGACGCATCCACCCATTTTCTACACCAGCTCAATCTTATACAGGCGTCTGCAGGTGAAAGGCAGGGGTACACCCCAGACAGGTTGCCAGTACGCGGAAGGGCCAAATAGACAAACAACCATACACGCTCACGCATGCCTATGGGCAATTTAGAATAATCAATAAATGTACATGTGTTTGACCTGGAGTACCCGGAGAAAACCCACGCAAGCATGAGAAGAACATGTAAACGCAGCACAGAACAACTTGGGCTTGGGAGTCGAACAAGGAACCTTCTTGCTGTTAGGCAACAGCTTACCACTATGCCACAGAACCACGTAAGTATTACAGCTATAATACATTTTGAATCTATGTGTGACATAAAATAAAATGTTATCACGATGCATCGTTCACAAATATGCCCTAGTATACACTGTCGCCCATAAAATTGGAATAAACTTTTTTTTTGTCTCTTTTCATGAAAATATTGTAACAAAAAAAAACAAACCCAAAAAACTGTCCAACTTCTCATATGCATCTGTTCACACGATTGTTTTGACTCATTGCATAATTATGTGAATGTACAAGAAAAAACATATAAAGAGCATTATTACTAGTTTCATCTAAGAGGCAGGGATTTATATTACTATGTGAATATCTGTGTACTTACACATGTGGGGGCCTGTTAACATTATATTTCTAACATGTAAATATCTTCTGTCATGTATGAATATTGGCAGGGTACAGTATTTTTAAGAAATGAACACAGCCATTAGATGTTGTAAACCTGGCAGAGCAGTGGTCCATTTCATGCTTTAAGCCACACAAATTCAAGAACTTCACACACCCGCCTTCGTCAAGGTCATCATATTAAAGACCGTAACAATTCATCAAGCAATTTAGTTGACCTTGCCATGCAGAAAGTAACTAGCAGTTACAGCAGGACTCACAATTAAAGTCAATTAAAGTCAATAAAAGATAATATGACAGTTGATTACGTTTAATTTGCTGAGAGCAGAGCTGCTTCCGTATTGGGCAGCCACTGAGCGATAATTAATGTGCTGCTTCACAGCTACCGCACATTCAAATTGTGGTGTTTGCTAAAAAGACAGTTATGAGTAATTCAAACATCAAGAGGAACATTAGACTATATTCTGAAATCAGTGTTTTTTCTATTGACTATAACACCCTTCAGCATAAGTGTTAGAGTAAGTGGATTATTGTTAATCCTATTAAAAGGACCTGTACTCTGTAACTATGAGATGCTGCTCATTTCAGCAAATCTTCCAAGCTATAACACAATTCTAGTTTTCTAAAACATAACTGCTTTTCAAATATTAAAAGTAGTGAAACAAACACTGCGTGCCCTAATTTTATTGTGATGTTAAAAAGATTACCATGGTCCACTGGTTGGCCTGCAGCAAGGGTTTTTCCTGCTGCTGTCAGTGCTGAGGTGCCAGATGCGCTAGGCAAGAAGCCGCATGATAAATGGCAGAAGGTGAGAGCTCTGTGGCCGGGACCGGGAGCGCCCTGCCCCGGCATCCCGCTGCCAGTCCCTTGGCATGCAGCTCATCAGGCCAAATGGCAACCGCTTCCCTCCTTCATCGCTGACATTTAAAACCTCTGCCATGCTATCCAGCTGTGAACACTGTGGGCTCCCTCAGCAACGTACCCTCAGCCTCTCCCAGGCACCCAGCCCTCAACCCTGCTGCTGCCGCTGGCAGATGCTAGTCAACAAATTTCCATAAACACAGCGTCAGTTTCCACAAGTACGGCATTGTGTATTAGTAAAGTGCAAGACTCAATAGTGATAGATGGTGCACATTTTAGGATGCTTCAGCACTCTCACTTTCTATAAGTGAACTGACTTTGAGCAAGAATACAGCCGTTGGATGAGACTGTTTGTCTTCACATGCAGTTGAGATGGACCATGGTGCTGAGGAATTTATTATTCTGGAGTCTCCACAGACCAATGTGAGTTTTCTCCATGTACTCTGGTTACCTCCCGCAGTCCAAAAAACATCTTTTAGACCAATTGGTGATTCTAAATTGTCGGTAGGAGTGAGTGTGTGCTTGTGCTGTCTGTAGATGTGACCCGAAAACTATCTAGGATGCACCCCTGCCTTTTGTTTAAAGTAAGTTGGTATCAGTTCCAGCAGACCCATGTGACCCTAAACAGCAATAAGTAAGTATAGTTAAGGGATAGATGAATGAAAGGCTTTATAACTCAGTGGTTGGTGCACTTAAATTTGGGATATGGCCCCTAGCAACTCTGCAACCAGATGTAATGATGGAGTGAGAACCTCAGAAATGATGCAGCTTCATCGGTTAGTGGCTTGCCCATCGGTGGTGACCGCCTCATATCATATTGTAAATGCTTAATTTACTCTAAACCTGGAACTTGGTTTACATATAAATAAAAGGACAGTTGTAGATGGAAGCCACAGAAACCCCAAGAAGCATTGTAAACTACACGTTGACACGTCAACTAGTGTGATAGGTTTGCAAGAGTGAAAGAGGGATAAAAGCAGACAAAGCCGACAATGTACAAGGCTGGTTATCATGGATGGAGATTCCCCAACACATTACAGAAAAAAAACAATCAACCCAAAGAGCAATGTTTTCATTGTTAAGCACAGTGGTGGGACTCTGATGTCAACCATGTCAGAACAAACAGCCTCATGGGATATGTGGGCTACCTTGAGAGTGTAGAGGAAAACATCAGGCAGGCAGCAGAAAAACTTGGGTCAAGATTGCTGTATTTGGCATGGCACTAAATGACTACGGGCTGCGTGTATGTACATTGAACCAAATTAGGATACGTTTATGACAAACATGCAGCTTTAAGGCTCTCACTAAGCTACTTGATGTTAAATCTGGCAACACTGGGATAACGCTGTAAGACTGTAAAATAGATTGTCAAGAGAAAAAAAAAAAAGCTAATCCAAACTTCAAATGGTTAACATTGGGTTTTTATGTCAGTTACTCTGCGTCTGACTCTATGCCATCTATGACAGAAAGGAAAAGCCACATCTTATACTCAAGTATGACAGTACGATATATATTTTTTCTTTTGTTGAAAGCATTTGGAGGTGTAGTAGGCAGAAAGGATGGAACATAGATATAAGAATAAGACATAACACACAACTTTTGGATTTGTGCACCAGCAGTTCTATTGACTGTTTTTTTATAGTATTGAAGCTTTCATCACCAGATTCTTGCTTTAATTTGATCTAAACCTCTATAATACTTCTAAGGCCACCTAGACCTTGAGCTTTCTCCTGCCAAGAATAGGCAACCCTGCAATAAAAAAAAAAACCAAAAAGAAGAAAAATACAGAAAATTTCTTTTCAACTTGAATCAGCTATACACAGTAGCCACAACTTTCTTTAACAAAGCAGAACATAAAAGAGGCAAGAGAGTAAACACTTTACATTCTGACGCTCATTAAAAACAGACAAGTCCAGCCTTTCCCGAGGGAGCGCACACGTCATGATATATAGAGAAAAGCAAATACCAAACTGCATGGCATGTTATCAAAGGCATTGCTGCAGTCCAAAGGTCAGGTGATGGTAAAAGGTTGCTGAGAAACTAAGCTGCTGGACGGGCTTTCATCAGTGGGAGGCAGCTGGAGTCTCCAAAGAGGCTGCGTAACTCGGGGCTGCAAACACAGTGGGGCTGCTCCAATATGACATTTCACATCCAGATCTGCCACAGTAATGGCATTTTAGCCACTTTTAAAACAGCCAGATTGGCCTTCCTGTACTGTTCAAATTTTTATAGGTGGCAATTTTTTTTTATTGTTTAATATAGTGTTTCGAAGAAGCTCAGATAGGTTCCCAATATGAGAAAGGCAATTGAGGGCCAAAGAACAACTGATTGGCCGATGAAAAACACACTTAAAATTCACGCTGGATGTATGCGTGCACACTACACAACACCAAAAGCAGCACGACATACAGTACGTTCCACGAGGCATGCAAGCCACTCTCATTTCCTCTGAGGACAGGAATAAAAGATGTTGAAATTAACATAAAAATAATTTTTTTTCCTCTTATCTTGCGATTCTTACAGTTTGAAGAACCAACATGGGAAAACATGTTTTGAAGTAAAGCATATCCAGGATCGATTTGCACAAGTCTTGTCGCATTTATTCCAGCCTGCGCGTCTTTTCTCTCTGGTAGGAAATGGTCACTTTAGTTTTCCTTTGAAGTCGCCTCTGAAATGATTTGTCCCATTTGCTCAGCGAAATTGCAGACGCTGGTGGTTGCACAAGTAGAATACACTACAATATGCAGGCTTTGTTAGATTAAAGGAAAGCAAAACATACTGATACTTCATGATAAAAAAAAAAATAATATGAAAATAAATATTCATGAGGAAAAGTTTTCCATCAAAACAAAATGCAAATTTAATGTGATCTTCTCGGCACCAGGAGATATTGGATTGCATCAAGTGCATTAAGGGTGACTGCACAAAAGTAGTTTTTGTTGCTCAAGTTTTGATTATATAGGATCAAAACATAAAAGAGACATGTGACATTAAATTTATATTTACAAGTTCTATCAAAATGTTAATACAAAACAAGGGAAAAAAAATAAAGCAGCAACAAAAGACTTCCTTTCATGTTAAAATATCAATTTAAATTTCATTTGAAGGAATAATTGATTACTTTACATTTAGCTCTTGTGATTTATTCTACCTAGAACCCAGTCAAGGTAATTGTGGAATCTCATCCTGGCCATCCCTCATGTTACGATTGTTGCATATGTATGGTTCATGAGCTAAATGAAGATAGGAAAACAAAATCTGACATACTGGAATGGCGTAGTTCTTTTTCTTGCGTGCTAAGTGCAGTTTAGCACATTACTGCCACCTGCAAGTAAAAATAACACATATACCTGTTCATTTGCATATGCAGAGGGGGAGTGAGATGTGATCGCTGTGTCACTGTGGATATTCGTGTTAGCACCAGGTGTGGACAAAGCTGTGTACTTGTCATCCGATCACTCAGGACGGACTTTAAAATCAGATATAAGATATAATCTCGATATAAGAGAAGGGTGAAGAGAAAATGCATACAGATCACCTGACTGGCACTAGTTGTTTGCAGCCCTGCAAATGACTTAAATGTAAAATTCTGCAGGTTTTCATGAGAGTGCCGGTGCTGTTGCAACCACCCTGGTAACCAAGACAACCAACCAGTTGAGCAGATTGATTTCTGTTGCGCAAACATGTATTTTTAACACTTTGCATGTCTCTACCGTGTAATACAGTTGTTTACAGGAGGTCGTGGTTATTTCAGATATCTTGCGTTACTTAAACTGCTGAATATGTCAAAAGTAGAACTGCTGTGTACAAAAAAGCTGAAGCATGAAACTCATTTTTGCTCTAGAAGGACTAATATTCAGTGTGAAACCATCTGCAGACCAGCCTGTTCTGAGCCTGATATCACACGTTCAGTTGTCCCAGTTGAAAACATTTGGACAATTATTACGTATTTTTTTTCAAGGAAGTCTGTCAGCGCATCTGCACGTCAAAATAATTATAGCACAGGATATTGGAAAGAAAGCTTTCACATCCATTGTCGGATGGGGGGGGGGGGGTCATCATTACATGTGACCTTTCTCTGAAATGAATTCTGCCTCTGTGCCTCTGTACTTTGTCATTTGATTAGGATGATAACGTGAGCTTTCAGCATTCATAAAACGGTGCCATTTCCTCCTTGTTCCTCCAGACTGACATGATGGAATCATAGCGTCATTTCACCTGCATCGACTTTTGAATAGAGGCAAAATGGAAAACCATTTAAAAATCTAGGTACTATTAAATCATCCAACGTTTAATCAGCAACCAGAAAAAAAGTTGTGCTCATATATATATATATATATATATATATATATTACAGAAAGCATTATGGACAAACCCTGCACTCACTCTCATATTAATATGATATATAACAATATATTACACATCTGTGCATGCATATACATAAACAACACACATGTGCACAGTGCAGAGACTCCTCGTCTGCCATACATGATTTACATTTAGTGGTTGAATAATCAGTTGACACACAGCTCTGGGATTTCTACTCTTAATGAGAGCCTCTTCACATAAGCAGTTTGCCGCTGTTATCCTGAACATAAGACCGCTGTCAAAATGTCAATGAATCTCACTTTAAATGCAAACTTAATCACAAGGGAAACGTCTATTCCAGCGAGGCTGTAGGCGGAAATGAAGTCTTTATGTGTTTTATTTGGAAATACTGGCACAAAGACAACATAAAAACTGGGGAAAACGCTCTAAAATATCAGCTTTAGTCTGCAGCTGTGTTATTTTTTTTTTTTTTCCTAATTGTTCCATTTTTAATCTAGAGAAAAGTCTCTAAGCATCCGTGCAAATATTTACATGATCTTTAATAGCAGGTGCAGGTTTGTGGTCATTAAGACTCCAATTAACTGAGAAATATTTAAGTTCAGAAAATATTTTTCTAGGTTAAATATCACCTAATAAGAATTAAGATTTAAAGGTCATTTCCTTCATGTTTTTTAGCGCACAGGAAGCTATTATTTATGGTCTCACAGACCCAATGAGCGCAGACTAAACGTTTCAGTCTCCTTCTGAAAGCAGACTGACATGACCCACCAGAACCAGATCTTTCAAAGCCTTTTCCTTTCGTTGCTTCATTACTCTTCTCAGTGCCACTAATATCAGTCTTGCAGCGTCTCTGGATGTCAGCGTTTTCAGCCATCTACAGATTTCAACGTGAACGAGAGGAAGAGCAGACGGTCACAGAGCATCTGAGGAACAATCACGTTAGAGGAGATGGTGTGTGGTGTCATCTGCCAGGGTTTATTTTCCACACTCAGAACAGTAAGTGTGTGGTAATAACATGTTTTCTATGCATGGTTTCAGTCCAGTATGAATACATAGAGTACAGCAAGTTAATGCTGGGCCACATCAACCATGACTTTCTTTCCACTTCAGTTCATCTCTCCCTTTTACTTTTTTTAACACATTTACCGACTCATGAATTGCTGTGAGGAGACCTCCATGTGCCTGCTGGGTTTCCACAAGACTGCCGCTCTCTTGGGAAGAAGTTGTTAATAAGAAAGATACTCTGAAAATACAATACTACGTCTCACATACAGATGGATTTAGTAAGAAAAGCAATAGTTTCTTCGCTTTTTTTTCTTTTCTTTTTCCTCTTCAAGAAGACTACCATACAATCTATAATGGAGTAGATATTTCTCAGCTTATTGACCCATGTCTCCTCCCCCCCGCTTTGACATTTGCTTATCCTCGTCTGCATCTACTAGTATTGATGTTCGCTCTATCTGGACATCTTCTTAAGCTGTTTTGTCATTTGTCACCTCTTAAATAAAAACCAAGGAGGGGGGTGGAGTTGTCAGTGATGAGACTTAATGATACAAACCACTCTGGCTACAGACAAACTGAGGATAAAAGAATTCACAGGAAAAGATTTTTTTTTTATTTTTTGCACTAGTTAATTTCCTGCTCTGTTCCAGTAATGGATTCATAGAGCAATTTCATCCAGCACATTTCTACTTTTTGCCACCTATAAGCAGACTAAAGAAGTACCTCTCCGCAACCTCTGGCATACATTCACTCATAACTGTGGTCAATTTAGAGCAAATTTACTGAAAGCAGGCTTTTGGTTTAGCACCTTTTAAACTAATGTATTTGAAGAGCCCACTTCACAGGCTCTCTCGTCAAAAGCTACCATTTCCCCAACTTACCCTCAACTCTCCACTTCTTGAATACAAACTGGTGACATCAACATATCCACATTAGAGCTGCTGCTCGTGAAACACTTGTACTTTGCTAACTCACTATTTGTAGTATGATAAAAGCAGGGCTTCCATAACATGCATCCCTAACAAACACAGGCTGGCGCAGATTTTCTCCCCATGAGGTGGAAGAAAGACTTCCTTTCCTCCCTCCCTCTGTCTCTCTCCATCCCTCCCTCACCCTGTCTCCTGCAGAGAGGCTATTATTGCAGCTAATTATCTACAAATAGGCCCAATATGACAAACAGCCCTGTACCAGTGCTGGCTAAGTGCAGGAATCACTCGGAGTGGGAATAAAAGACCAAAAAAAGGAGGTAAGAAAGGGAAGACAAAGAACAGAACAAAGGTGACAGTGAAAATAAAACCGAAAAGTATGAATATGGAGATTATTAAGAGAAACCTGATGGAGACACAATGTGGAATGAGAAGAGAGAAATTGTGGTGCTAAAAAGGACAAATGGGAGGAAGATGGGCAAAGAAAGGCTATGGTGCCAAAAAGCACACAGTGAGGACTAACACGGGAAAATTATGTTGTCTATCCAGTGTGTGATGGTTGTTGCTATTAGCAACTGTCTTGCAGTGCACAGGCCACATCCACTTAGCTCCCAGCATGCCTCAGGATCAGGGCAGCTCAAGGGTCTAAGGCTGTCTGTCTCATTTCCATAGAGAAATTCATTTACCAGGCAAGCATAGAGGGCTATGACGCATCAGTGGGTGCTTGATTAGATCCTTACCTTTGATACATATGAATATTTATCACTGTTGAATAAATACACATTTACTCTCCTTTCATCTGCATCATCTAGAGAGTCCTCCTGCTCTCCTCTTAATTTTTCCAATGAATATGTCACTGTGGCATCAGGGCTCTCGACAAGTGACAGCACTCAAGATAATCCGGTTATTGTTGCTTGGAGGCAGTGATCAACACTCGCTTTAAGTTTCGTAAAGTGCATCAGGCTTTGTCTTGTTGGGATTTAAAAAAATATATTTACCATGGTGATAAGAGTCCTGAGGGATCTAGAGGAAATGAATTAAGGGGACTTTAATCACAGCGGCATCTTAAAAGAATATGTGTTTGGAGTGCATTGCTATAAAGGATTATTGTTTGGCTGCACAGCTGAAGCTGCAGGTGTGACGTAGATGCCAAGGCAAGTAGAAATCCACACAGTACACCCACTCTTCCTCTTTTTTCTTTTCCTCTTTCTGTTTTTTTTTTTTTTTTAACTTGTAGAGCTGAAAGTGGATATTTTTAGTTGAGTTTTACTTACATCACTAACTCCAGCCTCCACTATCTTCAGGCCTGTCTCCTTCTCCAGCTGCTGCTTCTCTTGGACTGCACAGGGAGACAAAAGCAGAGGAGGTGTGAAGTGAGTATGAGCAGTGGATGACAAAGTAGCAGATTTTTCGGTTCCTGAGGCAGAACAAGTGGTCAGTGAAACCGAGAATGATGCAAAGGATGCATCAGCCTGAGTCAGATGTCAAACTGGTCAGAGAAAATGTCCAACACACACAGACTAAGCCATCCACTTTCTATCCTGCGTCATCTACAGTGTTAGGGAGAAAGTAGAGGGGTACAACCTGGCGAGGTCACCAGTCTATCACAAGGTCACACAGGGACAAATGAGACAAATGAACATGCAAAGTTACAACCTAACGACTGTGATCAATGTGGAATCACCAGCGAACCTGACATACATGTTTTTGAACGTGGGTGGAAGCAGGAGTACTTGGAGAAAACCCATGTACGCTTGGGGCCAACATGCAAACATCACACAGAAAGGACCCAGTTGGGATCCAGCCCCCATACGAGCACAGAAGATCTTCATCAGGAGCAGAGCAAGGCAATCTTTGAGGCAATCTTTAGACAGCTGAGAGAGAGGTCTGTGGTGGAACCTATTTAGGAATGAGTAGATGGCGAGCCTGTGATAGATAACAAGGCAAAGTGTCCGCAGCTGCTCTACATGGCAGCCCTGTGAGAGTGTGCTTAGGCACAGAGGTGCTTTGAGTTAAACGCCTGCTTCAGCAGGCTCACAGTGATGACGTTAATATGTTAAAATTCAAAGCAGAATCAGGGTCGATGAATGTAATAAATCCCTTTTTAAATCAGTAAATCATTGCTTCAAAATCCAAATCCTACCTTTAACTCTAAGTATTAACCCAATAGTTAACTTACAAGGAGGCAAAAGAGAAAACGTTTAAAAGCTAAACAAAATCATTTGTCCAGAACTAAATGCTGATTCATTGTGACAGCTGCATGCGAGGTCCAAACTACTGTGTATTGTGGCCACGGATGTGAAGCAAAACAAAAACTCTGATCTGAGAGGAGGCGTGCTCCAACACCTGAGCCGCAACAGGCAAAACATTAAACTTATCACTGAAGATCCTTAAAACCTTTCTCTTGACACAAATTGATATGAAAGGACACGCTGAAACGTTAAAATGTGTTGACATGACGTAAAAGTTTTATGTTGATTATAACCAACCAGCTAAAAAATGCAGACTTTGTGTCTCACGCCTTACATTTTCACGTTCATGTCATAAAAAAAGAACAAAAGTTGAATAACATTTTGGAGATAGTCCTCTTGCAAAACATGACACCACTGCCTTTTTTCTCAAAGCAGATTTTACAACCTGGGTTTATGTTTCAAACGTTTTCAATCTCTATACAACCCAGAAAACTGCTAAGTAGTGTCTGTATATGTCCTAACAATAACAAAGTCATTTTGAATTTAGAACCTGATCATTGGATGGATAAAAATGAAAAGACAGGCTGTTATTGAACTGATATCTCTGTATGGGAGATCTAATCACAGTCTTACCCCCATTACAATAAGTCTGAAAGGTTTTGAGTTTTTGGAGTACAGACGTAACTTGACATCTGACCCCATAATAGTTTGATATACAGAGAAGCTTATGGTTGACTCAGTGGTTGCAAGGTGTGCAAGACCTGTAGATGCAAAACAAGGTTGAAGTCAAATTTATCTATATAGCATATTTAAAAACAACCAAGGTGGACCAAAGCGCTTTAAAGGCAATAATCAAACAATTATAATGCGAGTACACGTAAAAAATGGCAAAAATATTTATTTATAGTGAAGATGTCAAAGTTCAGCTCAATTAAAAGTTAGTGAGTAGAAATGAATCTTGGGAAATTATTTGAAGGTAGGGCAGTTTGAATAGTTCTAATTTGTATTGGTAAACTTGATCAAGAATGGGGACCACTGCTAAAAAAGCACATAGACTCTAAATTTGGGAATATCAACGACCATCTGATTGGAAAACCTCTAGGTTCTGAAAGAATTATGGACATGAATAAGCTAAAAAAAAAATACAGTGGTGCCAATCTACTTAAAACCTTAAATACACACAATAAAATGTTAAAATCTATCGTAAGTACAGACAGGTGGCCAGTGGAGTGATTCCAAAACACATTTTTTGGTCCCACTTAAGAGCTGAGCAGCAGTGTTTTGTCCTGACTGGAGCCAACCAAGAGAAGACTGCTCTAAGCCAACATGCAAGGAAATACAATGATCCATTTGTGCAGTTATAAAAGCATGTATGCGTGTTAAAATCGTTATAAGGTATGTAAAGATTCACTATGGGCAACAGCCTCAGCTGGATGAAGCTGGTTTTTACCATGTAACTAATTTTGTTTATCAGATTTTACTGTTAAAATCACACCCAAGAGCAAGTACTCATGCTTCCACCACGAGACTAGACAGCAAATATGACTTTGGTCTCATCTGTTCAAAGGACATTGTTCCAGCAGTCTTGTGGATTCTTCAGACGCAATTTTGGCAGACTCAGCTGTGTTGGTGTTTTCATTTTAGAGAGCGCAGCCTTCTACTTGGAACACTTCCAAACAAGCCACAATTATTCAGTCTTTTTCTAATAGTTTTTTCATAAATGTTAAAATTTAACAAGCTCACCGAGGCCTGTAAATGTCTGAAAATGACAAGTCCTGACCTTGAGGTGAACTTATTGGGATTCCTTGAAAAAATAGCAACTGCTTTTTTTTACCCCCCCACTTCTGAACAATCTTCCTCTGTGTGGAATGATGTGAAGTTTTACAGAAAATTAGATTAAAAGAATTTCGCATTTTAAGACAATATCTATGATCTAATATTACATATTTTTTGTCTGTGAACATTGCTTATATCTTTCATCTTTGTCATTGTGTTAACACACTGACAAAACTTTGGTTTTTATACGATAATCCACAATTGTTGTTGGTCAGTTTAATAAGAAACCATTTGAATAGCAACACCTGGCTCCTTCTTACCCTCTTACCTCTTATGGAAACATATATTTTACTTTAGTGTTTTTTTTTTGTAAAAAAAAAATACTGAAAAAATGTCATGTACTGTTGGTTATCAGGTTATTTAGCTTCTTTTAAGACATGGTATAGATCGGTTGATTGGCAGTAGATCAGAAGTTTGGCTGTCAGTTTAAAATACAAAAGATACACTTAACAACTGTCAGAATATCGCACATTAGTTCATGGTGCAGAGGACAGTTGTGGAAATGACCAGTCTGTAAAATTCACCCTATAATAAACATAAACATCTGAATTGAATTGTCCACGTTATCTCATAGTCCACAAGACAAGTGTGCAGATATTTTCACACTTAAGTCATACAGCTATAATGTACAGAACAAACAGTCCCAATTAAAGTGCACTCATCATCTGGCTATGCACAATGATCCAGACACTGAAGATTACCAGAAAGCAGATGAAGTGCTTGTGGATTCACAACAAACAATAACTTGAGCTCCAGCCTTTGTTCTTGCAGTAATTAATACAAGACCCGAGTTAGATCCTCAGATCTTCTGATCTTATCAAATATGGCATGCTATTTCCAACGCTTTGTTCACAAAGGATATTCTCATGCAAATCTCACTAAAGTGTGGCGATGTTGAATATCCATCGTTCAAGATCACACAGTTTTGCTGAGTTTTTCCCTCCTCCCTATGCTTATCAAGCCTTCCTCACTTTGATGGAAACATGTATATTGAAAAACAAAATCAAAGGGACCTAAATAGATTATAACAAATTATGGATTAAAAGTGGGGGGAAAATGGAGCATAATGTTAATTAAGTTTGTTAGCATGTGAATGTGACTGGTAATGTGGAAAAGGAAAAAAAGAGAGTTAAAAGGAGAGCAGGTCCTTTAAATCCCATCTCCCCAGATGAAGGCTATGCAAATGACCCTGAAGAGCTGAACCCCACCTCACACACCAAATTCAGCAATGCTCCTGTTTAATTAGTATTTTAATCTATCCCAATGATTTCGCTCAGTCCTCAATGCATGTAGAATTCTATTTAATTAAGGACACCACTTTTAGGTTAATCATTCATCTCCCCCGCTCTTTCTCTGTCGCCTTTTCCCTTTCTGGTTATTATGGATCCTGCAAACATTGATCATCCTATCATCCCATCAACACAGCAGCGGAGGGTAAACCTTCTATTTTAGGTGTCAGCAGTGGTTTCCAAGGGGAAGGCAAAAAGGTGCAGAGAGAAAACTGAGAGAGAGCCGGAAAGGTCAAATATACGTTCAAAAGTGTCTTAAGTATAGAGAGTCAAAGAATGGAAGTAGACGGGGGAGAAAAAAAGAACATCTTGTGCGATTAGTGAGAGGGGAATGAATTTAATTTTAATTGCATGTTGCCACCCCTGTATGTAGTCACATATTGGCTCTCGGTAGTTACCTCCAGTACCTGCTTGGTCCTGGTGCTATTTAGGAGGGGGGTAATGAGCGAGGTAATTGGGCCCAGCTGGGTGAGGGCGTGGGTGGTGGAAGAAGGCCAAGCTGCTTAAAGGTCACATAACGTTTTGGTCCTAATGAGGACCCCTCTGGGGTGGCAACACATCATGAGTCAAAGTACGAAAGATTAGCCGTGATTCAACATATCTCATCGTCTCATCGGCAGCAGCTCAGGTTTGACTGACAAGCTGACATTAACCTTCTTATAGTGAAACTAAAGAAACCTGAAGGTCAGTTGTGAATCAAAGGTAAAAACTCTCCAATCAGCCCAAGGGGAAGGACAGTCCCATAACAGCCCTTTAAATGTAAATACAATGCACTTGCCAAGATCATTAGCAGGTGACTGGATGGATCTCGGGTGCAGCTACAATCCAGCCAATGGATTGCTTGTTCTCTCCATGGCTGTACAGATAACAGCCTACAGCATCTCTTTTTGGTCACTGCCTCTATTAACCTCCCACTGGAACTCACTCTCTCTCTCTCTCTCTTCTCACAGGAGCACACGCGTGGTTTTTATAGGTTTCAAATTAGTGACCAAATACTCCTGACAGGCTGTGGAAAAGAGATGTCAGGTCCTATTTCAGAGAAGCTCCTCCGGCTGTTTTAATAGGCATTGTCTGAGGCTATCTAGTCTGATTTCTAATGTTGAGATCTGATCCCTGCTGTTCATTTGATCCTTTTGGTTTCCAAATCAGACAGCGCTAAATCACCTGATGCTCTGCAACCAAAGAAAAAGGGCCAAATGGTTTTTGGGTCTTCAAATATCTTCAATTTGCATGTGCAAATTTAATTTACCCAAACTAAGAGAAGACACCAATTTGTTTCTGGTTCACATAGGAATTAATAACACAAATAAAACAAAACCATCAATCATCAAATCCACAATTTGCATTTGGCTAAGCAATAATATTAAGGTACTTAGATCCTTAAAATACCCAGATATTAGGTGATTTTTCAATATTATTTGCAGATTCTGCTGTTGCTGCATTGCTTTTACGTCGCGTGAACTCATACTATGTAAATATATGTTTGTGTCTCATCTTTAAATATAACTTTTTTCCACGTTTCTTTCTACAGTTGATTATATTCAACATCTGCAAAGGGACTAAAGGAACAAGAAGAAGCGGAAATGATGAGAATTCTCAGGGAGGGAACTGATTTTACTGTGATTTATTGGAGTATGGAAAACTGCTCACCTCACACAGACGACAAATTCAGAGCAGCACTGCAAATGTAATTCACTTCAAATTTGCTTATTTAAACCAAGGCTCAAGGTGCTTTGCAATTTTTCTGGCATGGCTGATCAAGAAGTATTGTTGCTTTTAATAGCCCCTGTTTGACATCAATAACCACATTTACTTTGGAATTCTGGATCAAAATTAAATAGTTGACATAGGCTCATTCACATGTAAAGCTTGTTTTACATAAAGTACATTTATTACAGCCACAAAACACGTCAGCCTCAACCTCTTTATTATGTATGTTAATATACTTTAGTAACTATTTTAAAAAGTACTTGTATTATGAGATATTAGACGGCTATTGCGGACATGCATTGATTTAAACCTTAATCACCTTCTCTTATAAGCTTAAGAACAGAGACATACTTCAAAAACTCATCTGGGACTTGTTGAAGAAGACGAAAAGGCCATTTCAATCAGCAGTCTAACGGGTGATTGAGAAGATTGCTGCTCTTCCTTTAGATGCACACTAATAGAGAATAATAAGGAAGAAAAACAGCCATGGAGACATTTAAGTTAAATTTCTATGCTGTGTAAAAAAATGTACTCAACAAAAGCTATTAGTGGTGAACTGTAATTTGAATTGATTAAAATGCTACTTGTGGTTTAAAAAAAAAAAAAACAACAAAAAAAACCCCAGCATGATACAATCTAATAGCAGTCACAAATGATTATCATGAAATCATCAGAGCTTAAAGTCTCTAATAAATATATTAATTTCCCTGGTATGTGACAGGCTTGTTATTGTTAGAAGTAATCTGAAATCAGCATCAGGAGACCAATCACCCTCTCCAGGCTGCAAGTATTTCATATTTAAATGTACCGCAGCAGTCTGCACTGTCAAATAACGGTTATGTTTCCTCTTTGGCCAGATGGTGGTATATAGTTGACAAAATGCATATTTCACCATCCCCTGATTGATCTGTTAATATTGAATAACACTCCCATCCATTCCATCTATCAGCCCCCTCTCTTCACTGTTCCTCAGGTCGTCCATATTCACCACTTCCATCACTCCATCCGTCACTCCAACCAAACAAAATGAAAGTGTTTATTGCGGAGGAGGGTTGACGCTCACGCCTTTCCCCAGCTGTTAGCCTTATCAGCAGGCAATCGAGCCGATATTAAAGTTGCCATTCTGCCCATCACTTTCCCCTTGCACATATGATGGCTGTCTCTACTGATCAGAGGTAGAGAGAGGAGGAAGGAGGTGGAGGGGAAGCAGGGAGGGCAAGGAAAAGAAAGGAAGATGCACCTGATCCCCCCCTGGCAGATAAGATGCATGGAAACCCATTTTTCATCCAAAACCCTAGGAGAAAAGCAAAAACAATGATATTCCTTCACAGCTCAGGGTACGAAGAGACGCAACACTGACTTCAGAGCTGAGGCATATTCATTACATGTATGATATAAACACATACGTGACCCCTTTAGATCTGGCATCTGCTCACTGATGCTTATCAAAATGTAAATCAGCTCACAGATATTGTTGTGGCATTTATAAAGCTTATGGTTTCATCTTATTCTCTCCGACATGCACGCATTTATAGCTAAGACAACAAGCGATCAAGGTGATAAAAACCAGAAAAGCCAATGAAATTCAGATTTTCAACCTTGTTCCATGTTTCGGTTTTTATGCTAAAAGACATACCATCAGCAAAAATAGAATAAGATCAATTAAAACCAAAATTACAGATTTAAAAACTCACTATTTCATATTTAACAAACATTAGGACACAAGATCATTGACTTGCCTGGTGGAATTATACAACAATAGTGATTGGGAACAAGATTTATCCAACATTAACAGCATATATTAGTTGGTTGTGGTGAAGCTGAGGACTAGAGGACTGGGTGAGTCGTGGGTGAGTGGGGGACAGGACTAATCTGCATATTTATAGAGCCATACATATTAAATGAGACTAACACGTGGAATTACACTGTAAATCTAAGCCATTTTAAGGTTTGGATTTAGGTTTAAAATGTGTTAATAATCTGACATCATTATCTGCTAATATCTGACTTTGTGATAATTAACCCACTGAAGTAAAAAAAGAGGAGAGAGATTATTGTACCTAAGGATTATTTGAATAAACTGATATGTCTATTGTTTATTTTTTTCAATAACTTGATCCGGCTGGCAATTTGTAAATACAACACTGATTTTTTTTTTTTTTTCAAAAAATTAGACAAAAAGTAGGAAAAAACAAACAATCTAACAAAAACCTCTAAAACATTTTACTCTACAACCAAACTAAGATATCGATTGAAAGAAAATTGTTGGCTGCTTTGGTACAGGACTCCTCATTTAAAGGTAGGGTAAGTGATTATTTTGTTACTTTAAGTGAGTACCTCCTTGTCATCTGCTAGCTTCCCATTTTGTGACTAAATAAAATGAAAAATATAAAAGGTCTTTATACACAGCTGTTAACTGTTTTGTCGAACTGGCTTGAGAGAGTTCATGATGGGATGTATTTTCCTGGGAATCACTAAGGGGAGCAAGGAGGAGGAGCCAAGTGTCTGTGTTTTGTTTGAAATATCAGCCGATGTGACATCCAGAAATCGCTTACCCTAATGTTAAATAAAATATCAAAACATTATTGCACCTTCTGCAATAACACTTTATGACAAAGGTCGCAAATTTCAACTACTTACCAGGAAACATATGCAAAATGTGAGAAAAACAGACTCACTGTTACTTAATCATTAGTTGAGTTGTAACTCAAAACTAGCTTATGATTATTTAATTTCAAACCATACAGCTAATGATTATTTAAGGATTCATAATACTGTATAGTGGCACTTGTATGTTAATTCATTATAGAGGGATAAAAACAGTTAGAACTGAATTAGAACAGACTGAAATATCCACTATCAATCAATAGTTGGGTGATGATTAGTTCATAAATATCTCTGAGTCAACCACGCTGACTACTTTCTTCAACTGGTGGTCCAGATTTAAGTCTGAACCAGGTGCTTAACAGAAGAACACCATACTGGCTCATTCAGAGCTGATTGGAAATGAACGAAGAGGTATTTTATTACTTAATCATTATCTTACGATTACCTGTTCTCTTGGTGTCCCTTAGCACCAAGTAGTGCATCACACCAAGCAGATACTAGATAGTGATACCTTACTTCATCATTCCTTTACCATGAGATGGTGATGGAGGCCAGATGGTGGGACCACTTGGAAAGAAAAATATCAAGTCATGTTTTAATAATGAGAATGCTTCTTATAATAGGAACCATTATCCATCACTGTTCTGTAAATGAGATCAGACCACTAACTCATTATTATTAACTACCTTCAATAACGAACTATCAAGATAGCAACCTGTGAGAACCTGTAAATCATACATTAAAAAGTTTCTTAAACCCAGAAAAGAATTTAAAATTCTTCTTTTTACATATGGACCACGCTCATTCTTGCTTTGAAAATTTCATAGTTCCATACTTTCTCAACGGAGCCTTTTGCTCTCTGATTGTAGGATTACCGGTGGTTTCTAGAGCTTCCAAAAGTAGAGTGGGAGGCAGGGCCTTCAGTTATCAGGCTCCTCTCTTGTGGAACCACTTCAAGACAGACATCCTGTATGAAAGTCTGTGTCTGTTAAGAATGGGCCTGAAACGTTTTTGTGATAAAGCTGGGGCATGGGCCGGATCATTTGCCCTGAACCATTCCTTTACTTATGCTGCTATAGACGTAGACTGCTGTGGGCCCTCCCATGATGCACCGGGCTCTTTCGTCAATCTGTTCTTTTTACTCTTCTTGTATGTGTATGTGATTATTATTGCAAAAAAACCCCAAAAACAAACTAAAAATCCCACTGTCCTTTCTGTTTTCTCAGAGGCAGCTGTCCCTGGACTAAACCAGATGGCTGCCCTCTCGGAGTCTGGTTCTGCTTGAGTTTATTTTTTTTTCTTCGTTAATTAGGCTTTTTTTCTCTCCACTATCGCCTCATGCTTGCTCAGGATGGGGGATTGCACCAAAGATTTTATGTAATCTGATGGGTTCCCTACACAATTTTTTATGAGTTACTTTTTACATAATCACGTGAAAACCAGCATATCCATGTATTCAAGAAGCTGGAAGCAGTGAATGTTGGTCAGTGATGTTTGATGGGGACTTTTTCAAGATTAATTATTTAGAAAAAAACTATATTTTAAGAGTGTTCTGTCAGCCAACTAATCATTTGTGTATTGATTAGTATGTGTTACAACAGCACTTTGGCTCACTAATCATTCACTCTTTTACAGTGGTTGCTCGTGATAATGACCACATGCACGTTTAATAACATTAAACGTACTCTAGTACAGAGTAACAGTTTCTTTATCTCTTTGAAGGACAAACTGAGCAAATTTAATCAGTGGAAACGAAAACAAGTCTTTTTCTCTCAGTAAACCCAATATGACGACACCCATGACATCATTAAGCTCTAATGTCCAATAAGCAGTGCCAATCTTAAACCACCATGCCTGTCACATGGTAGGACCATGCTGTTAACATCAGGGTTCCTGGCTGGCTCAGTGTTTATTCACCCTGATCGATTGTTTCCTGCGGATAAGCCAACAGTGCAACCCAACAAACCAACTGCTGTTATTCAGGCTAAATCAACACACCAGGACGCTTTGCAGTCCAACTGAATGCAACTGATGAACTCTGCTGCAAAATAGCGCATTTTACAAAAACACGTATTCTGGTTTACAGCCTGTGTGAAAAGACAACGTGGAAAGCTCAAGGAAAATAGGAGATTAAGAATGTAGCCTGGTTTCAGCTCCTTTTATGGCTGGAGCTATGCAATCAGCCCCCTGCACTTTGAGTCTCCTAAAGATACTTTCAGATGCTTTACAGGCTCTTTCCTATTTCAATTAGGACACCCGACATTTATAATTGCATCCTCCCTTATTAGAGACCCCTTTCAACAACGACTGAATAATAAACCTGGATGAGTCTTCGACGGCTGCTTTTGAGCCCACATACACGCACAGCCCCAGACACACATAAATAATATCTGTTTCTTTGCCAGCTTGTTGATTAATAGATTGTGGCTGCTCTGACACTCTGTGTAGAAAAGGCATTTTGCCTCTGATAGGTGCTGACACCAATTCTTCACGGACTGCAGGAGACCAGAGAACAGAGGCGGCACTCACGAGTGATGTGGACGGCAGACACCTCCAGATGTGGGAGACACCCCACGGACGTCACTGCGCGTTCTCACAGGGACACGCTTAGATCGTTTACGCCGCCTTTCAGAAATGACAGATGTGTGACATATGCGAGGCAAATCGCATCTGACAATCGCTCAAAAAGAGCTGGTAAGTTTATGGATTACAGTGACGTTTGAGGTAAACAGCACATACCTGAAGCAGCTGTGGTTACCGGAAGCCTAGCGCACTAACAGAGGTCTTGTCAATAAAACATAGAATTAGTTGCATTTACTGCAATCTTCAGGGAAATCTCAACTTTGCAGCTATATGGCACTTTAAAGGTAAATTAAAAGTATTGCTAACTGGTCTTTCATTGGCTCTAACCTTAATATTTACATCAAATTGATTAAATTATGCTCTATGTACTTTCTTGGTATTTATGTAATAGAAGCTGACAATACCTGGAAGTTTGCCACGGTATCTTTATCTGGGAAATGCTTATTGAAGGAAGGACTAGTGAAGCTGACACACACATATATCGTTGCATACACTCCCCTTCTGCTTCCCCACTGAGGGAACTCTGACAGAAGCAGCCCTACCTGTCACTGTTGGAGCAATTATCCTGCAGGCTTTCTCCATGGACCGTCTCCTGCAGGTCTTCACGTTACTAACCATATCACTGAGCGCACATACAGACGCAGGCACATTGAGTACACAAACTAACACACAGGATGGAAAACCCACAACTACTCTACATATCTGCAGACACATACGTACTCCATGAGCTAAGGGCCGCACAGATTCAGCTTATGAATCGATGCAGAAATCCTGCTCAGGCCAAAAGCAACACATGATTATGTGGAGGTAGGTGCTCATGCGAGCATGTACACATTTCCCGTTCTCTTTTTTTTTTTAAATTTGTTTAATATATATAAATGCCTAACCTAAGATGAGACAGGTCAGATATGTATAAATTCTCAATGAAAAACTTATATTCATCAATAAATATGCAAAGGATATCAAAAGGGAGGTGTGGAAATTAAAAAAAAAACACACAAACATCAGGGCAGGATATGAGCTCCAGTGAGTCCAGGGATAATTTTGGGATAACAGAAAAGAGCAGACATGCTGAAAGAGACAATCTGTCCACTTTGGCTGCAGGGACGTCTCCTTAAGTAAGCAATTGATCTGTTGCATGCTGGTTGACTGCAGCTTGAAGTCAAATAGGAGATTCAGGAGCAGGTTCACTGTATGGAGCTGTGAAGGGTGATTTCAGCAGGGGGGAAAAAAAGGAAAAGAACCCAATGTGACCTCATTACTGTAGATTTGTTCCGACTGTCATTAGGAATGATAAACGCCATCACTCAAGAGAGGAAGACGAGGGAGAGGATGGGGTGTAGTAAGCTGGGGTCGCTGCAGGGGTGAAGCTGCGCTTACTTGATGGTAATCAGATGCATTTGATCTGAAAAATACATCTATCATCAACAATCCATAGAACACCAACACATCCAGTCTGTTTATCTGAGCATAAAGTTTGTGCCCAAGGAAAAAGATTTGTGTTAGCAATGGAAAATGATTACCACCACAACTGTGACACATTAAATACTTAATGGGCTTAAACAATTTGATCTTCAGCTTTAAACCAAAGCATAAGAAAAAAAAACCAACAACAACTAAATGAAACGCAGGCTTCTCAACAAATGAAACAGATGTTACAGTGATGGTAAATTTCTTTGCAACTCGTATAAAAAATCCACAAACCATAACTTTTAGCAATATCAGTGACTTCCGCATAAAAGAGCATCTAATGTTTTAACTAATGCAACAGAAAAGGCTCCTTTAATTCAGCTATAACAGTTTCTAGTGCCATGAAATTGCCTCCCTACAGACAAAGCTGACTCAAAATGACTCAACAAATATAGATGGTTGGAAGAAGCCTGCCAATAGCTGCACATTTCCAACAGTTTTCTTCCCCTTCTGTTATCTCTGTCTCTACATTTCCTTTACTTCTATTTTATCCTTGTATAAGTAGGTCCATTAACATTTGAATTGTTGCATAGGGCAGGTCTCCTGGGCTCTTTCTGTAAAAGGTTATAAAGATTTGTTAAAATTATTTGAAGAGATAGACCAGACCAGATAGCTAAACTATGAAACAAGCTGGACAAGCCCTTTATGATGTCACCCACAGGATTTCTGAAGAGTTGATTTAAAGCCTTCTCTTTTTTGGGGGGATGGGGGGCTTGAGCAGCAGTTTATTGACAGGTGCTTACCCTGTCCAAACTCACTAATAAATAATAAAAATAATATAAAAAAAAAAAAAGGATAAATTGAGCAAGCCTGGAAGCTGCTTGAGATACGCCCACTTTATCCACAAATTAGGTCATTTAGCTCGCTTTAGCTTATACTTATATCAAACTTATGCATTCTTAATAAATCTGTGAATCTATCCTTGATTCTGATGTTGCAACCAAAACAACATTTGAAAGAAGTACTGCCAAAGCCAAAACAAGGACCAGCAGAGCTCAGATGGAGCTCAGATGGAGCTCAGATGGAGCTCAGATGGAGCTCAGATGGAGGACCACCAGGACCCCCAATACTTGCTTAGCTATCATGCTAACAAGTGTTACCTTACATTTAATCTGACTGAATCTTTCCATCCATACTCATTTCATTTAAAACTAGTAATATAGGGGGGAATTGGTTGATTTTTGAAGCCAGCTCCTAGTGGTCAGTCAAGAAACTGCAGTTTTCTCTACCAGTGAAACACATCATTGTTTTAGTACTACAATAAATAGCTTTGAGGAGATAATGTCATACATTTTATTAATTTATTTCGTTATCTATCCATAGCTGTACCTAATTCATCCATGTCCATTCTAACATAAAGCCAGAACCATTTTTTTTTTACAGCTAAGTGAACATTGTGACATATGATCTTCACCTGACCTATTAGCAACCTAACTAAGCAAACCTTGAAAACAGTCCTGTATAATTACTTAATGGATACGTTTTCAATAATAAATGCCTGCTCTTCAGTTACTAGTGCTGTAAGGTCAGAAAATGTGGCTGAATATGTGGTTATCACTGTTTTTCTGGACAGAGTATCGGCCATTCCATAATATACTGTAATGAGTTTAATTACAGTTTTATCTGAAATCATCAGGTCCACATATACTCCCAAAGACATTTATTAAATTACAATTTTATATTCAGGCACTGAATACAATTCTCTTTATTCTCATACTGATATGTGTGCATATTTTGTGAAGCATTTCAAATGCTGAGGATATAGTGGAAAAAAGCTCTCAGGTCTCATGTGGCCCCATCCATCCATGCATCCATCCATCCATCCATCCATCCATCCATCCATCCATCCATCCATCCATCCATCCATCCATCCATCCATCCATCCATCCATCCATCCATCCATCCATCCATCCATCCATCCATCCATCCATCAACTTCCACACTCAGCAGAGATGTCCAGACCTCCCTCTCCGCAGGCACCTCCTCTAGCTCTTTCTGGAAATACAGAGTTGTTCATAGGCCAACCAAGAGAAATAATCCACGGGTCACCCCAGCTGGACAACCCCAGATCTGCTAGTTCTGTTGATCTGGAGAAGCAGGTACTCTACTCTGAGTCCCTCACAGCTGACTGAACTATGGATGAAACTCATTTCAGCTGCTTGCATCTGTGATCTTCCATCTGTGAGCTGTCCCAAGAAATCCTGTCTATTTAGTCTATTGTGGACCAAACTTTTGCTCTATTAGGGATTGGCCCATAGCAAAGGAGCCAGGACCCGTCCAGATGACCTATTCTTAACCCTCTGACTAGGTCAGGTTGTCATTAGTTTGTAGAAGTTAATTGTCAAAGAAAAACAAATTTGCTGCCAGTGGCCTTTAAGTAAATCCCTCGATTCATGTCTACAGATGTTAGTGCACATCTTCCCTCGGAGAGTGAATAAAGCAACCAAGAGCTGTGTCCTATAAGCCTGCCTCTCCGCCTCTCTGTAAAGCGTCCTGGCTGGTCCTCAGGGTGCAGTGTTAATCTTGCCACGTTGCTTTCCGGAGTACAGCTGGGATGGCTGGGCACAAAATGAAAGTGTAACACAGCAGCCTCACACAGGTGTCACAATGAGAAAAATGACATTTCCCTTTTGAGATTTTATTAGCTCAGATATCATTTTGCATTCAGCCCTCTTGGTGTGTCAATGGACTCTTATTTTATTACTATTTTGCTTCAGGAGAAAATGTGATAATCATTTGTATACATCTAACATCGAATAGCTTTGAATGCAGAGAAAAGCAAGAAACATTCACGACAGGCCACAATTCGAAAATCAAAATAAACAGTTTGTCTTGTGTGTTTACCATAGTTGCCCACACTATGAATCAATCTAACTGCAGACTATTTTAAACAATTCCCTTTAAAATAGAGTGGTTCAAAGTAATCGCATGATGATCAAATCTATACTCAACATAAGCCCTGACAATGCGTTTTTCTTTTAAACTCATTTTTGAAATTTTTTTCAAAATCTCTCTTTGTGCCAAACCCTCAAGTGACTGATTTCTCAAGTAGTTAGAGGGGAAAAGAGGAGACTGTATAAGCACACCTCCCTTTCTTTTTAAAGACACCTGTTGGGCTGCACGGCTCATCTCTTCCTCATTTAGCCGTCTGCTTCGGCTCCGTGGGGCTGATTACTAGGAAGAGCTGATTCCAGTTGCACCGCTTATCAGTCTAATTAGAGCCCCTGGCAGGTGACTTGAAGGAAGCTGTGTGTGTCGGGAACGTTCAGGCACAGATATTTGTGCAGGCACAGGGCTGTTGTACGGGTAGTGGTAAGGTGATGAAATAGACGAGTATAAAATTATGGCATGAGAGCTGTGGTGACAGATGACTCTGTGAAGGTTGTTCAGTGCGTGGGACATTTTCAAGGCCCTTTCTGGGCAGCAGAAGGTGCCTTAGGGAGGTTAAACAGAGCATTTTGCATCACAGAAATTTAAAAAGAAAATTTAAGGTTGTGACAGCCAGTCAAGATAGAAGGTTCCCTGGCTAACATTTTCAGGAAAAAGCACCAAGTGTCAAAAGAAATGAGAGAAACAAAATTCATTAAGGTCACCGTACTGGAGAGGTTGCTTCGATAGCCACAGCAGAGAAAATGTGAGATTAAATAAAGGCATGTTTAAAGATAAGAAAAATAACAGACACCAGAAACACATGAACAAAAAGACAAAGTAAGAGGCTGGGGCAGAGAGACAGAGAGGAGCTGAGGACAATGTAAGAATCCACAGGGGGCGAACAAGTTTTCCAGGTAGTGTATCAGTCGCCGATAAAAGGTCAGTACTTTGCTGTTCGCACATCCAGGTGCTAATGTAACACCTCTCACACCTTCCTCAGTTGCTTGTGTCTGGCTGCCTGCAGGTTGGAGGGCAGGGAGACTGTTGTTTGTGCTAGAATAATATGTTGTAATCCCCTGTCTCAGATGTGGCCTTAACACAGGTAATTGGAATTGGAGTGTGAGGAAGCCTGTGGCTACATAAACACACACGCCACTGCGAAGCACAAAGACTGCAGTCGGATTTGAAATATGATGGCAATTACTCATAATCTCAGGATGGATAAAAGTCTTTTGTTTGTAGAGATACTTTGATAATGATTTTACATCTTTTTTTTCTCTGAATTTCTGTGTTATATTAAAGATGTTTGCAGAAACAAGTTGATTTTTCAGTGTAATGTTTGCATCTCTAAATATTTTTGTAGCCACTATGTATAACCTAAGGTAAATGTTTGTGTGTAATAAAGCTTCTTTTATGTCAGAGACTTGTTTCTTCATATTTTTTTTTTTTTTTTAGTTTTTCTGGTTGGCAACAGCAAAAAAAACAAAAATAAAACTTAAATTTTGTTAGCTCATTGATCACAGTTGGGTATACTTTCACATCAGGCCCCAGATAGTGTTTCTTGACATGATAATTGTTCAAAATTTGTAGTCTGTGCTAGTCATGGATGATGATCTCAATCACAAGTTGTACTGTTTGTACTATTTTTATTCATTTAAAACTGTCTGCCACTGACGGTTTTGGTATAAATGGCAATTGTGTTGCATCAGAACGGAGAGGGCATGTACAGTCACTGACTGAAGGGACATTCAGACTAAGTCTTCAAAACTGAATTATCTGCTGGTGAACGAAATTGAAAAATGAAGTTTCTTCAGTTTGTAAATGTGGTTATTAAAGTCTTGCATCATTACGCTCATCATTAAGCTCATTTTTACAAGCTGTACAGGACAACATAGAAGCAGAATTGTTCATAACATCTTGGATCAACAGGTTTTCACAGCAAAACTGACAACAGTCATCCACTATTGTTTCTTCTGCACTGCACACCGTTTTAGATGTCTCTTCTTGATAGTCTGGTTGTTGCATTCATGCATCATTTCTCTGACCGGATTTATGTCTCTCCAGTGGCATCCAGAGACAGTTTTGTGTCCACTCGTACTGTCCCCTGCAAGTCAAAGTTAATCCGGAGGAACTCCTCTTTTTTATTACCAAAGAGGAAAATGATTAGGCTGGCTGCCCAGGCCATAGCTGCAGCTCTGCATGTATTACAAAACCAAGATTGGAGAGTGAATATATATATATAAATCAAACCAGTAAATTCTGGTACCTAAACCTAACCAGCAAGTCAGAGGGAAAGGAAAACAGTGATGAAAATGTGAAACGTGAATACTGGTTTTTGAAAAAAAGTGAAATGCAAACATTAAAAAAAAACTTAGGTGGCATAATCCTAGTTGATAAACATTATTTCATAATTAAACATACAACTGCACAAGAATTTTGGTGCTCACTCAAAAGAAAGAATTCAGTTCGTTCAATTGCAATGACTGAGACCCCCTCGAACTGGTGACTGTCAGTTAGTTTCATCATTCGTATGAGTTCGTTATTGCATGCTCCCTAAAAAAGCCACTCTGTTTAAATACACATGTAAGCACAAAACAGTATTATATTGGAAGTTTAAGTACATTGGTTGCAAAATACTTGTTAAGAAATTTGTCCTATCAGCGTCAGACCTTCAGGTTTAGATGGGTAAGAGTGATAGATGTAAATAAAGTGTCAGTGTGAGTGCCACATCAAACCAGATGGGTTAGCTAAAGGTAAAGAAAGAAAAGGATATTAATATAAAATAAAGAGCATATCTATAAGTGAACGTTATAACATTTTACAAGATTCGGCTGCAGGTATTAAAGCAAACTCACAAACGTGTATGTATACTTTCTTTGTGTCATCTCAAGTCAGTTTAAGGTGATTTGTGGCGTTAAACTGCTGGTGCCTTAAAAACAGGTTTGAGATACAGTTATCTCCTCCACTGTGAAACACAGCGCTCCACTGTAGCAGCCCAGCCTGGTATGTACAGGCCACTGACCCATGACAGCCAGCCAGTATCGATTTAAGAAGAGGCAGAGGACACAGAGAAAAAGAAAGAGCAAGGGGAGGCAAACAGAGGACAGGAAAAATATAATGAAGAAGGTTTGGGAGCAATATAACTTTTAAAACCTATCCATAATTCATTATTTTTCCTTTCACGCCTCCTTCTTTACTTTCTTTCTCCTTTAGATGGCTGTACGTCTGGTGAATGCTCATTTTAAAGGGGATTAGTAACAACCTGTTTTTAAAAAATGCTTCCCGCAGACAGAGACATACAGAACTGAACAGTCAATTTCCTATGGAGCGAAAGATATAGGTGCCAAAAAGAGCTATTTGTATATTAATGTAATGAAGTGCTTATTGTCTGTTTCACTCAATGAGGTGAATCCATTATTGCAGGCTTTAATGCTTCTAATGTAAAAGGAAGGATAAAATACAGGCATGCTAATGATAAAAGCAAAACATTACACAGCCACAAATGAAAGTGTATTTGTAAAGATGTACTGAAGGACTTTGCCATTTTTCCTATTTCACGCAAATAAGCAAACTGTATCTTGCCTGTGAAAATGTGCACACTAAATCTATACCATACTGGGGAATTTAAAAAAAACAACAAAAAAAGCATCCCCCGGTAATTCTTATTGTGGAGTGGAAAGTCTGGCCTCCTACACTGCTGCCACTGCTGAGGATTCCTCTTCTAAAATGTTGTTAGTTGCTCTTAAAATGTTCACTAATCTCACACAAAGGATGCGTGATGTTCATGTGTAAAGTAAGTAGAGGGACTGAGTTGGAAAAATTTGTACAAGGGCACAATAACAAAATCTACTTTCACTAACTGTAGTGGCATTTTGGTATGATATGGTATTGTAAACTTTATTAACCCAGATGGTCAATTTGTTTTACAGTCAGCAATATTGGCAATTAAATTCATACACACAGACAGAATCATACGGTGACATGTTACCAAGTGCTGGTAAGACTTACAATGGTGGCAGGCACAAATTAATTTTTAAACCTGTTTGTGCTCCACGTCGGCAAAGCACATCTGCGACCAGATGGTAGGAGCTTAAAATTTGTAACATTTCTTAAGTGCAGAACGCAGAGCTGCAGCTAAGCACTCTTTTTATCTTTTGGGTATTTTTTTTTACTAATTCATTACATCTAACATGTAAAGAAAAGGATTAATCCTAAACAAATTTAAAAGCATTAGTTGTCTTTCAAATACCATAGTGTTACGTTAGGCTCCTGTGTCTGTCTGACCTAAGTTCTGCAAGTAAACTTGAGCTAAATCTGCCTCTTCAGCAGCTCTGTTAAGGGCACTGCATTTATATCATATCATTTTTTTGTAACTTTATGCACTCGAAGCCAAAAGCACATTCAGCCATTTACAGATTATTTTTCTCACAGAACTATGGCTTTGTGCTTTCTTTTTGATGCACATTTACAAGTTCATTTTAAAAACAAATGAAACACACAAAAACATGCGCCATTTGTTTAATGCCACTTTTGTGTTTTATTAATGTGCACCTAGCTTTGTCAAACATTTCCTTAAAAATAGCTTCATTGGGGCTGAGCTTCGGCGACCCATTTCAAAACAGAGGAAATAAATGGAACAAAATATAATCTCCGAATTCGACGATGAGAATTTTGCGGCGTGCTTTTACAGGGGTGCCATTAGGAACTGAAGACCATTGCTGTTCCTACTGAACTCCTGCTTCAGCACAAAAGGAACCATTAGTGACACAACCACACTGAGATATGATTTAAGAGTATGTTAATGTGTCAACACATGAATGCAGCACTGAGGTGCACTGGCGACTTGTACAGGGTGTACCTGTGCCTTAGACCTGAGGAGAGCTGGCATGGGCTCCAGGAGATCCCAATGATCCTGTAATGGAATAAACAGGTGTAGATAATAGACGGGTGGATGGATGAATGCAGTATCAGCAACCAGCAGATTAGAAAGTTACTGTCAGCATTGTGATGATGGATCTTAGGGACAAAAGGTTTTTAGGTTAAAAGGTTGGGCCACCAGAAAAATCAAAAGTTTTTTAAGTTAATTAAATATTATACAATGCTCTACCACCCAGCCTGCTATTCTGCTAATTCAATGTTTCTAATGGAAAATTCAGACAGAGAAACACCCTTATGGGGCCAAGTGGCCTTGCCTGGACAGATGTGTCCAATCTCCCTTGTGAACTGGGTCTGGTTCTCGTCTCGCCAAGAGCCATTTTCACCTGTACGAAATGTGCCAAACTATTTGCATTGTTGCTGCAACGGACATCAAGAAATGACTATATGCATCGCATAAAGACCGCCCAGAAACATCTTGGAGCCACTATTGAAAATAACCCAAAATTCTGCAAAGTTTTTAACTGAAAAACCGTCAGCATTCATTCGCCGGGGTCCTTACCCCACTGCACTGAATCCCAGATGTCCTCTGTTGATGCTAGTCGGGTTGCCATTCTGTCCATGTTAGAGTCTTAATTTCTCTGATTGGCTGTATTCCCACTGATGGTGTCCAGAGGTGGGTTCTTTTGCAAGTATTGGCACTGTCCCCTGGAAATAAAGGTTGAGTCGAAGGAACAAGACCAATTCTTTGTATCAAAGAGGATAAGAAATAAAATGGCTGGCCAGGCTACCAGTCATCCACGGACACGGATGGTGTTGTTTTTTTAAAGTGCTAAATAAATAAAATTGAGTTAAGTATATAGGGTTATAGAGTTAAATGTATACTTGAGAGAGGATATCATTTCTTAACATGTTTATAACAATATTTTCCTCATCCATCTATAATTGCATTAAGAAGACCAAAGTTGTGATTACAGTTGTTTTCTGTTTATATCTTATTCTTCAATTGTTTGTATTTGTTTTCATTCTCTTAGTGTCCAGCACATTGGCTAAATGCATTGTTTTTTAAATGCCTTACAAATAAAATTGAGTTGAGTTGAGAATTAGTGACAGCTATGGACGTTTTTAGGCTGTTTACTACGTCTAATATATAGCTATATAGACAACATCAGGGTTAGAATGGATTTTATTTTTATTCCTGTCTGTTTATAGTTCTATGTATTCTTTTCATGCATTAGAATCCATTTGAGATGAGATTTTGTTGTATTATCTGTACATAATTACATCATAAACGTGTTAATATGATGCACATAATTGCTAAACGGTATCACAAAAACAAACAAATTCCATGGGGGAGTTTGTCATGCTATGACATCTTGCAGTTTTTAATTTAATAAGCTCTTTATTGCCTCTTGGTTTCTCTCTTTGCATAAGCTATCTGAAAGTATTCTAGTCATTTACTGCTTATGGATGCCAAAATGGTGCATTAAAACATAGTGGTACTAGGGAAACCACAGTGAACTTAAGTAAATTCAATAAATCCACAAACATGCTGCATGCCACTTAGTGCATAAAACTATACTTGTGACTTTTCAGTATAGATATCCACCTGTAGAGTTTAGCCACTCACATTTGTGTTTTTCATGATCACTAAAGTAGAACTCTTTTACCACTAGATCTACAAAAAATTTACAAAGGTTTGGTTAAATATCTCAGTTTCATTATCTGTTTAAGTTACTGCACTGAAACAACAAGCATCTTAAAATGGGTTATATTAAAACCACGACATCCTCAACCGCATAAATCAGCAGCCAGTGGTTAGTTCTTACACACAACTCATTTTAATTACTCCTAATTCTGAATAAAAGAGACACTGCAATCTGTGTTATGAGTATAGACAGACATGTATGGAGAGGTACACAAAGAAAGGGAAAATTGAGCATCTGTCTTTTTTTTTCTCTCTTTCAAAGCCTCTGCCCAAGAAAGCTGGCGCTGCACCTGGACATGAATTATAGAGAGGCACTTGGATGAGAAAGAGCGACTATAAAGAGAGGTGAATAAAAATAAGGGGACAGGGTGGATTGCATATCTCCCCCATCTGGAGGTGACTCATTGGGTCAGTGATCAATTCAGTGCCAATAGTTGCCAATAAAGAGCAATACTGTGATATAGCGTTCTATATGCTGCATAAAAACCTGTGTTAAATTATGCACACAGCAGTAAATACATTTCAAAAATCAACAGACAGTTTCATTGCACAACTCATACTCAGGATGAAATATGAAATGGCCCTCAAATTCTACTCCAAGTTTTCAGACAGCTGTAACCCTTTGGAAAAAAAAATAAAATAATTATACTCAAAGAGGAACTACAAAAGCAAATAGTGCTTTGAAGATTGAAAGCCCAAAATGTCACCCACCTGCTTTGAAGCTCCCTAGCTCTCTTTGTTTCTCTACACTTGTAGCTCACAAAAACATAGACACAGTGCACTGCATTCAGGGGCCAATTTAGCATGGATGTACCATTAAGAGAAAACACAAACAAACACATGAGCCCAGACAATGATATACTCTAGAAATAAAAAAAAAAGGAAAATGTTTTCAGATATACACACACCTGGGAGAGCTACATTGTGCAGATGTGCGTCCATCTCTCTTTGATTTGTACCAGGCCTTTGTGGTTTCAAGCACTTTAAGTGTCATCCGCTGTCTCTTTGATACTCTCGTGCGGTTTTGTAAGTCCATTAACAGCCATATTCAACAACAACAAAAAAGTATCTGCATTTCTTCAGCATGTATATATTCGACCTTTACATGGAGCTTCTTTTTTAATCAGGAGATAACTCATGTTTGATCTCTATGCACGTATAATGAACAAACCATTAAGTCAGAGAGAATTAAAAACAGATCAATAATTCTATTCATTTTTTAAACGAAACCTTGTCGATTTGCAGTTGAGTGATAAAACAATCCCTGGTGCTTCGTGTGTCCGTTGATCAATACCAATTATCTCTTCAGTAGGTTTCTTTATTGTCCTTGTGTTTTCCTAAGCCACATCACTTATTTGTGTCTGTTCAAATAATGTTTCAAATTACTGGCATCTCTGCCAATCTGCCATCATTACATAGGACAATACAGAAAACCATGACAGACAGACTACAAATGGGATCATTGTTTTGTGGGGGGGGGGGTTGTATACTGGCTAAAGTCCTGCACAGTTTACCATTACAGAAATTGCACTACTAAATTGTCACATTATTAGGCACGCCTGTTCAGTTAATAGTCTTAATCACCCAGTGATTTTGCACAAACACGTTTATGCTTGTAGGAAGTATTCCAATGGATGGGCTGTGTAAGCAAGGTACAGAATGGGCAGGCCATGGGATTTAAAGTGAAAAGTCTAGGTTGCACAAATGATATTCACCAGCAAGAAAAAGTATGTAAAACCCTTGGAATTAACTGGTATTCTGCACTCATTTGCCATGAGATCTCATCTAAGCTATATTTATAAACATAATTTCCTTAAGTAGATAACACATTATTATATTATTTGCTTGTCCTTGGTGAAAATATCCATTAAATACCATTAGGTGCAAGAGGAAAACATGAGTTAACACTCGGAGATAATACCTGGCTGAACCTCCTTTGGCAGCAATAGCCTCAAGCAAGCAGAGTAGCTTTTGATCAGACTTGCATAACATTCAGGAGAAAGAATGAACAATTCCTATTCATGACACATTTGTAGGTTTTCCAGTGCCCTCTTAAAGTCCTTCAATAGCATCTCTATGGGATTAAAATTTAGGCTACAAAAGTGGACTAGGCCACAAGGCAATGAAGCAAACCTAAATTATGATGTTCCTTTCATTATACTCAACCCTGCCAGTTCACTTGTTTATATGTGGTAGACTTGTGAACAGAAGTGTATCAGTTGTAGAGATGTCTTCAAGCCTTCAGATGTTACTCAAGAGTTCTTCTTTACCTCATTTATGATTCATCATATTTATTTGACGCAGCTTTGCTGAGATGATGACCTTTCAGGTGTGGGATTGGTTGGATTAAACATTGTAATTTTCATTTTTCATCTAAGAAGTCTTTCTGAACATGCTTTGAAGAAACAATAGTGGCACTACTACTAAAAAATAACCAGACTGCCAAAGACATGCCAACTCTCCAATGTTGTGGTGTTGGCGCTCATTTCCAGTCAGGCAGCCACGAGGCCATGCTTGGGTCCTGCTAGAGAGCCACTGAAGATGACATGACGAGCAACCTATTTCACAAAATGTATTACTTTGTTAGATCTATTTATCGGGTTTAATTTATTCATCATTTAATTTTTTCACTACAAATGCCACACTGATCCAACTGTCAATCTTCTTTTCAATATTCCCTCACTCATGAACATGACGCCAAGATACTTAAACTCCTTTACTCGTGGCATCACCTTGCTCCTAACCCAAAGTTTCACCCTTTTAATGTCTGGGAGCCATGGCCTCAGATTTGGAGATGCTGATCCTCATCCCTGAGTCCCTCACATTTAGCTGCAAATTGCTCCAAAGAAAACTGGAGCTCAGAATTTGATGAAGCCAACAGGACCACATCATCCACAAAAAGCAGAGATGGAATTCTTTGGCCATCAAAACCAAACCTCCTCTACAACTTGACTGTGTCTAGAAGTTCTGTCCATAACATTTATGAATGGAATCAATGAAAAAGAGTACCTCTGATGGAGGGTCCCCTTCTTTAAAACATCACTCCAGTCTGCAAATTCAGAAGTGCTGCTCTTAATGTCCATGATGTCCATCCAGAGCCTTGAGGAACTCATGGTAGATCTCATTCATCTCCAGAGCCCTGCTGCTGTGGGCCTTTAAACTAACTTGACTACCTCAGCTTTTTCAATGGGTGATCCCACCCCAGAGTCTACAGACTAAGCCTCCAAGCCACCAAGACATTTTGGTGGGATTGAGAAAATCCTCAAAGTATACCTCCCAGCAACCAAAGGCATTCCCATTCGACCTCTACCCTACAAGACTGTTCAGTGTTGGTGAACCACTGCGTTCCCCTCCTGTACTGCCTTCTAGGTGCCAATCAAGTGTCACTCTACTTGGCCTCCCCGAACTCCTCCCACACTCCTTTGACTGAGTCCTTCTTTAGCTTGATGGCTTCCTGGTGTCCACCATCAGGTTAACAGATCACATGAACACAGAACATAAGCCCATTCAGACTCAATGTAGGAGTTAAAGATCTATCTGACAGGTAGGTCAGTTGCTGGGAACCTCTGCCAAACATTCCCAGCAAATCCTCACCATACATTTGGGCCTGTCGGGTCTGTCTGGCATCTTTCCCAGCCATCTGATCAAACTCACCACCAGATGGTGATCGGCTGACTGCTCAACTCCTCTCCTCACCCAAGTGTCCAGAACATATGGCTGCAAGTCCAAAGATACAATTATAAAGTTGTTCATCGAACTACGACCCAAGGTATCCTGCTGCCATATACACTTATGTTCGAACATGGTGTTTGTTGTGGACAAACCATGTCTAGCACAGAAGACCAACAGCAGAACACTTGGTTGTGAATTGAGAGACCCAAATTATTTCATAAACAGCAAATCTAAAATATTTGAAGAGCTTTAATCAATGTAGCTCCAAACTAATTTAATTAACTAGAGGCAGGCAAACTGTTGCACATTGCGTTTGTCTGTTACTCTGACTTACATCAAGATTAAATGATATTTAAATTGAAATGTAAATTGATGCAGACAACCAATCAATTCCAATTGGTTTATGTGCTCTTTCATGTCATAGTATATAGTATTTTCTGTTAATGTTGAGTTTAAATAGTTAATCAGTTGAATGTTACCATCAGTCAACCAACCAACAGATCTCTGTATAGTACTTTTCATATATGTTCAACATTGTATTCCTTTACAGGATTAAAGCATTCAAATCAGCATAAACATTAAAAGCCCTCCAACCCTTCCACTGATACATGTACTGTACGTGCACATGTACACCCAGAATAATGACAATATTTTAATTGGGGAATGCATGAATGGAAGGATTGCTATCATTATCCTTATTATGTCACATTTATTAACATTTTTGTGCCCAAAATTTTGATTTCCTTAAGGGGGGGTTTGTACTTTGAGATTTGGAAAGTTAAAGTTCTCTCTGATTCAAATACTCACCACAAAGAAATTATTACAAATTCTTTGCTTTCCCGTTGCTGAAATTTGGCTCATAGCAGGAGATAGGAAGAAACTCTTATACATAGGTTGTATCTAGTGTTTCATAAAGTAGCACTCATCGAGTAAAGAAATGGCTGCACACACAACAAACGCAGTGTATGAGTACCTGCTGTTCTTGATATGAGGGCCATCAGCACATGGTCTCACTCTTAGTAGCATTCACTGCGGGTAAGGGCATGGAAGATAAAGGGAAGAGGGAATATAGAGATGGGGGTTGAAGAGATCAGATGAAGCGACAAGAGACCGAGACACTGCTGGTGGTGGCAGGATTGAAGTAAAGGTTGGATTTTTCTGCCCAACACTCATATCGCCTTTGTACCTGTTGATTTTAAATTAGTGAGTAAACCTCTGGAATCAAGGAGGGATTTTTTTCCTTTTGTTTTCTGTAAACAACATTGCTAAAAAAGATATTAGTCTTTATGTTGGGTTATTTTATTGAGATGCTCAGTGAAACCAGCATTATAACCATCACAATGACAACTAATAGTCTTTACAGCTTTGTGGAAAAATGTTCATAAAACAGGAAGCCACAGTGAGCCATTCTGTCATTAATTCACCACCATGTGTGAGAAAATGTTTTGTTACGAGCACATAGCTCAGCTGGCAATTTAAATGATGACAAATTCCTCAGTCTGATAAAAATAGCAACATCAACACTTTGGCTCAAATCCAGAAAGGATTTATTATAAATATCTGCGTTGCATAATGACGCATCCCTGCTAATTAGAGCTGTTTTGACCAGTGTAGAGATAACATGACGTTCACCAGCTCTGTTTGCTCACATCTTCAAAGAAACCTTTGGGTGGGCTTTTAATACAAAAATAACAGGCAATATTGTCATTTGGGTGTATTTTTCAAATATCAAGAGGGACAAATCTTGTTAATTTACCGTCTCTGATAAATTAATGTAACTGTTTTCACGTTACCAACTGAGCATGCTATGACGAACTATGAAGAGACCAATCTAAAAAGGTGTGCCACATATCTAATGAGAAACCTACATTTATTTTTCATATTTGACAGGTTTTATGTCAGAAGCCGAAACTGACACAACCCTCTCTATTTATCCAGGCTCGTGTCTGGAACTATGAAAACACTGGTTGTGGAAATTGGCAGTTTAGTGTCCAGTCCATTAATACCTCAGCATATGATGGGGCTTGAGATCAATCTGGTGACCTTCTGGCAGAAGAGCAACTGACTCTATCCACAATGCTGCAGCCACCCAATGTATTCTCAGCAGATACATTACATTGTGGCTTTGTTTGACTGTGGATGCTTTTTCCTTTTCTTTTTTTCCCCCCTAGAGTCCAGAATTTTATGCCTTAATTTTCCATATATCAAGAAGGGCTGTAAGAACCCAACAAAGAGACTAAGTTGTTCCAAACTCTTCAGATGGAAGATTCTGATGGAATCTCTTGGCATCTTTGGGAAGCAAGGCTAATCCTCAGGTGCACCACCCCAAGGTTTGAAGTTTATTCATTTAAAACAGGAACAGCATATGTACATGACAAGAATATAAATGAAAAAGATTTTAGCCACAGGAAAATCTTTGTCTTTCGTCCCTTGGACTGATTGATTGTCCCTAACTAACCAAAACCAGTTAGATAAAACAAAACAGAATAAAACAAAAGTGACTATAGCAATGACATACAGGGCCAACACAGGAATTCTTGTCATAATATTATCTTTTTTTTAATAATGTACAGTAAAAAGGAAATGTTTTAATAGCTAAAAGACATAGAGCCAATCATTCTCTACATTACAAGTTATACAGTCGTGGTGAAAATAAAGGCCTTTAATAAGGGGAACTTGTGGATCACTTCCTCCAATACTTTCTCCTTGAGTGGGAGTCTGTGAAACCAAACACAAATTTCCAAATATATGCTGATATGGACGCTCCATTTGGAGGATGTCTTTGTCAGCACGGTGGCTAAAGTGTTGAGCACTGTCGCCTCACAGCAAAAAAGTTCCTGGTTTTACTCCCGGGCCTGGCAGGGTTGCATCAGGAAGGGCATCTGGCCAAATCAATGGGCGGACTATGATCTGCTGTGGCAACCCCTCTGCAAGAGGGTTTTAAGCTGAAATGGTTGATGATGAAGCGTCTTTGCCAACCGCTTGCCTAGTATTTCTAGTTCTGCTTGCATAATAGTAGGAACTTATGCTTTTCCCACCCATAGAAACCACAAAGACTGCATTCTTTCTCCACTCTCACAGTTACTGCCTCTGTTGTTGCCTCAGCTCCAAGGACTCCAGCTTCAGGCTTTACTGTGGCTGGAGCTATTGGGTTAGTCACAGGTTGGCTGGAGGTCCTACAATCCTCAAACGACACTAATGTCTGCTGAAGGGGATTCTTCACTTCCTCACTTCCCTGCACACCTTTAAGCTGCTTGGTCACTTTTTAGCAGTTTTTAAATCAATGCAGCAGATGGACTTAGGCTCAGAGCTGATATTAAACATTTCAAGTCAAACCCTTTTCATTCCCTGTTTATGACAGCCAGCTCTCACTTGTTCATCCATTGTGACACAAAAACCCAACTTAAACTAAAAAAAATAAATAAAAAAAACCCAACTACATTTTATACTGATGTAGATTTAATGATTTGATTGCAGGACTTTGGTAAGAAACTACAGTGTAAAAAAAAGAACTTTAGGGTGCTGTATAAAAAATGAGACAAACACCAGAGTTTTGTCAATTCATCTTACAAAAGAAAATGGTATTATAATTCAGTGCCAGAGGAACCACTGCCATACCTGTGACAAAAGATGATATGAAACAAGTATGTGAAGGTATGTGAAATGTTGTATTTTCTTAAGCTTTTCTTAACTCTGACTAAACCATTTTGGTGAATCACCCAAAATGCTTTTGAGGACTAAAACCAAACAATAAAACAGAAACAAAAGTAATAGTAAGTCTAAGTAGAAATGTACAATGGATGTTTGTAACAGTTTCAGAATAATTATCCAAATAGCCGCTCAAAACTGTGATTTAAAGATGCTTTGCCAAGACATTGTCACATTCTTTAAAATGTAAAATAAAACAAAACTTAAATATTAAAGAGATGAAAAGCAGCCCAGACATTTACAGTCATGTATATGCTTTTGCCTTCTTAATAAAGATAATTCCTTGCCAGAAAAAAAATAATAATTATGCAAATAGATAAGTGCCTGCTTTATGTTTCAGCTGCCAAAAAACTATTTAAACCTAACTGATGCAGATGGTAACTTCTTATACCTTAAACAACCATATCAGAAGACAGATACCATGGAAAAGATGACCACAGACAAGGGTCTAGCGCATTATTAAAACTGCAAAGGCTACTGGTGAACCATGCTCTTCCAGGGAGAAATGCAGTAAGAAAACTATGGGAATGGTCACGTTTAGAGACCATTTCAAAACTTGGTGAAATCCAATCAAAAAATATCCACAGTAAAGCTCAGGGCAGTGTCTGATAGTGAAAGTAAAGACACTACCACGTCCACAGCAAAGAGAATGCAAGGAATGCAAGAAAGCCTTAAAAATATAACTTATCAGTGAACCTAATTGAGGAAAAAAAAGCAGCTAAAATTTGCTTGCGAACGCAAAGATTGGAATCTGGAGCAATGGGAAAAGGTCATGAGCTCTGATGAGTCCAGATTGATCCTGCTGGTGGGTGAACCGGGGTAAGAAGAGCGGCAAATGCAGTGTTGAACAAATCATGCTTAATGACTGCAGTGCAAGCCACTATTATGATCTGGAGTTTCCTTATGTGGTCAACTTGAGGGTCAGCAACATTATGTGCCTAAAAGATGAGACCAGCAGACTACTGGAATACACCAAATGACCTGATTATACAGATTTTTATTCACCTGATGGTACCTACATATTCCAAGATGACAATGTCAGGATTCATCAACTTTTCAAAATATGAAAGAATGATTCAGGTACTGGGATGCATGATTTTCCCATCTGGATTGGCCACCACAGAGTCCAGACCTGAACCCTACTAAGAAACGTTGGTAGTCATTAGAGAAGACTTAATGCATAGTTCAACTCTTTCATCATCTGTTATTAATTTTGGTGAAACATTTTGACATTGTAATAATGTAAGAACACAATCTGTGCTCTAACTAAAGCTGAAGACTATACAACTAACTATAGGAGCATGTTACATAATGCCAATTAAAAAAGTCTGGATTAAGTGGATGTGCATGGACTGATGTCATCAATAAATAAAATAGTGTTGAATTAAAACTGACATTTTTTGCAAGCATTTTCCTTCAAGAACTAGGTGAAACTTATGCATGCACAGCATTTCTTCAGAGCCTAATTTAGGAGTTTCAAAATCTTATAAGAGTGCTTCATTGTTATCCGAACCCGTTTTAGGACAGACAACATGACAGTTCCCTCAAAAAGTGCTCAAAGCTGATTGATAGAAAGAAGCTTAATGCCTTGGCATCATGCTTCGACACAAACCAAATTTAAAAATACGTCTGTATGTCCCTCCTGATCCGAGCTTGTTTCCCATTTCAAAGCTTTCATCCACCTCTGATACAATGCATATTCAATTTTTGTTTACGAACTCTGGGACTCTGGGTGTCTGAGAAAGGTTGTGCCGTTGTTCCAACTTGCTCATTAATCTCTCTCCATGCGCTGATAGCTCCGTTCCGTCCACTAAAAATCACTTTCAATTATTCATGCCTATTTTCCACAAATACCTTGGAGATGGAATTAGCAAATAAACAATGCCAGGCGACACTAATCCTCGTCTACAGCAAAGATCCTTTTAATGCACTAGAGATCAGCCCGGCTGTTGACAGGCACCTGTTACTGTCTTCAGCTGCCTCGCAACAGCAGTGTTGACACAGTAAATATGTTTACAGGAGCAGTGCAGCCCTGACCCTGCACTAGAGGTGCAGCAAAGGAGAGAGGAAGTGCAGGAGAGCATGGAGGAATGGTGAAAACTGAAAAGAGAATGACCAATGAGGATAAACAGGATAAAGATGAGGTATAAGACATAGCCCTGTTGGTCCGTAGGAACATTCTCTGCTCATCATTATGATAGAAAATATTTTCACATGACACCTTCTTTCACTGAGAAGAGCACAAATATTTAGCACGGACAAAAGCATACTCTCTGAGTCAGGGACAGGGATAAAAGCAAAATGTTTTAGACCGATTTACAAATGTCAGAAAGCACTACTAGAGTTTTTTTTTAATAGCTCTCTTTCACAATGAGAGAATTATTTTTTTTTCTTTCTGGAGGCACTAGAAGACTGGGAAGAAGTTAAGGAAGAAAAAAAGAAAAAGAAAATTACACCATGACCTTGTAATTATAAAGATGCTTAACACCCTGGTAGAAGGAGAGTTTCAGATTAAACAAAACCACAATATTTGGCAGTTCACTGTGAGTCAAACAACTCTGGTTATCTGGCCCTGGCCCTGCGGCAAACATACACATGCACACTCTCACGAATGCATGCATGTGTGGAGTGAATAAATTACTTACTGCAGCAAAGGGTAAAGGTTTCTGCAATCAATGCATAAGAGAAGAAATTGAGATGTGTCTCACCGAATAAGCATCATTGTAGGTTTATATAGTGTACAGTATGCTTGTGTCTATAAATGTGCATGTGCATGTGCGTGTGTGTGTGTGTGTGTGTGTGTGTGTGTGTGTGTGTGTGTGTGTGTGTGTGTGTGTGTGTGTGTGTGTGTGTGTGTGTGTGTGTGTGTGTGGTGTGGTGTCTTTGCCCTCTGGCAGGCAGGCATATGATGCAAGGGAGCCTGGAAAGGTACCACTGAGGCTGAAAGAAGTTAGCGAGAGTGACGGTTAAGACGACTGAGAGCTCAGCTTGGAGGTGAATGACACACACACACACACACACACACACACACACACACACACACGCACAGAGTATTTTTTTCACACACTCACTCACAGAGCCGGGGGCAACGGAGGAGAAGAGGCTGAGGAAGACTTTGATCACCGAACTGAGCACATTCAAGCACTCAACCAGAGAGGGCAGCCAGTGATGAGGAGGAGAGAGGAAAGCGCCCAGGGAGGGAGGAGAATGGGAGGGAGGAAGATGGGGAGAAGGGACTCCTGCTGTTTTTTGACCTCTGCACTCACTGATACAGATGTTAAGGTATGAACACACAGACACTGAAGCATCTGATAACAGATGCCACCATGTTCTGGTGGAAAAGAGAGAAATATAACAGGTTTTCTTAACATGTTCCTTGATAGTCCAAACCCATGCTGACAAAACTAATATCAGTTCAGCCACATATGTCTGGACATGAGCGCACCGAAGGCAGTGGCAACATTCAGAAAATTTAATTCACACTTATTTCTCTTGCCTCTGGCGGCTTGCAGGCTCCTGAATGGCAAATATTACAGTATCAAACAGGCACACACATGTTTCTCAAAGGAGTCCCTGCAGCTTACATTACCTTACAAGGAGTCTTTGTCCAAAAAAAAAAAAAAAAAGAGGTAGCTAAGGTGCTGCAAACCATCCTCCATGCCTGAGATGCAGGTGGATAAACCACAGTGGTGTTTGCGAAGAGAGCAGGTAATTATTGCTGGCATTTTGACAAGTGTTTGCCAGAGTGAAGGTCAGCTCTGTCTGCGTGGGAGATCTATGCTAATCTGCTCAGCTGGAAAAGACTACCATTCACCACTCAAACGGCAGCGAGCACCAAGGTACAGACCCACTACCATTTTTTTCACTTCGGGCTTGTCTGCAAGGCTATGTGTGTGTATTTAGAAGGGCCTGTGTACCCCTGAGAAGATCAGAGAGCTAGACTTCTTCTAGACAGGTGAACAGACAAATAGAGTGGCATAGAAAGGCTGCCTGTTACCTGCAGACGAGCTCCCTCATCCCTTCAAAACAAAACAACGGACAATTTAGTTTTACTTGTGTCCATTTTGTAGCTGTGGATATCCTTAACATACATTTGGGCCAATAGGCAAATCATTGTCATTGGTCCATATGGGTGAATTGACATGTTAACATGTCACCTAGGTAACTGACAAAATTATGTACCGTAAACTATGCATTTTAGCCTGAATCATAATTTTTTCTCATCTAAACCAGGTAATTTGTTTATACCCAGTCTCAACCAAGTAAATTTAATATCGAACACTAAGCTGGAAAATATGATTTACAACCTTTACTGAGTAGTGAGGAAGTTTAAGAAACAGTTGCTGTTAGGTTTGCAGGACTGTTGGACCCATGTGAAGAAAAAAACAGGAGGCAGGAGCAACAAACAATGTCCCTTCATTTTTCACAAAAAGTGCTGCACTCACAGTGCATCCAAAGCTGAAGGCCAAGAGCGCAGGCAGGTTTCTCCACGACGTGAAGAAAACAAAACTAGAGAGAACAACAGGGAAACACATGTCAAGCTGGACAAGGACCATTGCAACAAAGCAGCAAGAAGAGGCGATAACAGACAATATATAGACAAACATGTCCAGACCGGTGCCTAATGAGACACGGGTCTGAGAACCAACAGAGGAAGTTAAAAATCAAACAACAAGGAAAGAAAAGGCACTTTAAATGAAACAGGAAATCAATATAGAAAATATAAGTACAACAATAAAACATCAAAAGAAAACCAACACTGAAATTTAAATCTGGAGAGCACAGAAAGAGTCAAATAAAATGAAACTCCCCGTGTCATGACAGTTGTAACAGTCCCACGGAGACTGTGCTGTAAAGTTAGTTGAGACTACATATAAACTCTATATAAATGTATTTTGTTAGTGTTTAATGTGGTTGGGGGCATCAAACACTATCGTCCCAGCAGAATTTCATTAAGGTATTAATGAATAATGAATGTATAAAGAATAGTTTAAAAAAAAATGTATAACACAAAAGACAATGATGGACATGTGTCATTTTTCGCTTGCTTCACGAACTCCAATAAGCATTATTACAGCTGCAGAATCTCACTTTAAAGCATAAGCCCAAAACTGAAACTAAAAACAAACGTAATATACCACTTTAAGAAAGACAGCCAGAAGCAACAGGAAAATCTAAGGCTGCAGCCTTTCAAACAACGCAAAAATCCCTATGTCAGATTAAAAAAGACCAGTGTACCATTTTCCACTGAAGTATGTGGTTTATTCAATGGAGGAAAACATTTTATCAGATTTTTTTGTGTAAAAGCAGATTTAATTTACAGACTATGAAGTATGTATAGGGTTTTATCCAGTGTTAGAGATGTCAATGCCATGTATTGCTAAGATTATCAACCCAACTAACCAGCTATCTCCATATTGGACCCTAATGTAAAAACTATTTGTACATAAACGTTTTCAGATGGGTGTTTGAGAAGACAGAAACAAAACCAAACACATTTAAAAAATTGATATTGAATTAGTTAACTTGCTTTAGTTGCCTTCAAGCTACCTCCAAGAAACGACAGCAATGTCATAATTTGTCATCTCCTCTCCAATTTCTTTTTGAAACTTTTCCAACTCAGAGCTGTTAAACTAATTTTTAGTACCTATTTTATATTTGTCCTTTAGAGATAATAACAGACAACACGAATTTTAGTTGTAAATAAACAGGTGACTGTTTTCCTTCCACCTCACTGCTCAGGAATTTTCTCACTCACAACTTTTACTTTTTTTCCCCCCTTAAATGCGTCTGAACACATGCACGTATGTGTGAGACCGAAGGATGGGAGCAGAGGCGGAAACCAGGGCGCAGACATTGTCTACATTCACGTTTCTGCCGTCTCCCCTCGAGTGACAGCCGTGTGTCAGGGTCTCTGCTTTCTGCTCCAGATGGCCCAGCAAGTTGCTCCCAGGATCCCTAGGATCCCAGCTCTCATTGACCAAAGGCGGAGTTCTCACGGCCTGGGGGCTCGCGGACACATTGCTGTCGCCTGGCCTCTGGGGCCTTTGAGGCCTCTGAAGGGCTCCGGGGTCGCCCAGCCGTGACAGCCAAGACAATAGGAGTGTCCTCACCCTGCTCCCACCCACCACCTACAGCCACTCTTAACACTCACATATCCATTCACACACACTGGAATTTGGCGTGGACATCCTGATCCCAGTTGGGAGACGGTCTGCAAGTCATCGGCCGCAATTTTTATAACAAACACTCAAATATATTTAAGTGCAGTCATCATAACAGCAGCAAAACACATTTATATCATCAAATGAAAAAAGAAAAAAAAATGATGGCTGCACATAATTACACAATAACACTTTATTGAAGCAAAACACCCTTCCTACACATAAATCCACCTACTCGCTGTAAAGAGTACAAACACGTAAGTGGATCAAATCCATCATCAGCAACAAAACGTCATTTCACAGTGAGCAAGAGCAGTTCTGGCAGATCTATCTTCCCCCGACTGAAGGTGATTTACATGTTTAGAAATCACTGAAAGGAAGCGAGACGGTGAAAAAGCTGAGTTCTAAACAACACATTTCAACACTGGTTTTAACAGTTTGGTTGCCACTTTATCAAATATTGAATAAATCATTTTCTAGGCGCAATACGAACACAGCTGCATGAAGGAAAGAAAATGAAACACACACACACACACACGTGTACACAAACCAACATCCACACACGCTTGCACCAACACGGACACAGAATGCCTTGTAGTTTTGATAAAGCAGCAGCTTTCTCTTTTGTTTTGCAGCCGAGCAGGGATTAGGCAGTGCAGGTCTTTGTCCTGCGGTTTTCCAGTTGAGCAGAACACAAGAGCCTCTACCTCCACTAATACAGTCAGACCTCCCAGCAGGCCTTTCACCACACAGCGGCTAAGAACCTGCTGCCTAAAAGATGCTTTTCAATGAGTTATCAAATCTCTTCTATACTGTCCATGCCTTTCAACCGAGTCTCTTTGTCTATTCTTTTCAATGGGGCATTGAGCACATGAAGTAGAACTGATGGGCAGATAGATGGACAGCAGCATGTTGCAGAGGCATATTTATCTCTCTTAAACACAGCAGAGTACAGTCAAGATAACGCTGGTGGTTGTTTAATATATAATATTCCTCTGACTCACAGAGCTTGAAGCAAGTCTTTCTAATATTTTTTCACCTTTTATAGGTGAAAAACCTTTGAATCTACAGAAATAAATAAAACATTTATGATTAAAAAAGAGTAATAGTTGTAGTAATAAGCAAAGACACAAAACTCATCTGGAGCTGCAACATTTAATGATTTCTTATATTAATATCTATGGGTTTTGAACGTGTAAAGGGAATTTATCCCTGCTTATTTTCTATTCTATAAATTAAGCACTTAATTGATTGATTGGTAATCAAAGTCAAATTGCCGGTCCATTGGTCCGTCCGTCCATCCACACCTATATATTCCTATTCAGGATCTAAAGGATCTGCTGAAATATAAAATATCCTAAGAAAGTCAGCAAGTAAACTAAATGGCTACAACTCTGGTAATATTTATCCAGTTTTAATTGTAGCTTTTAAAATAAGAGTTTTTGTCGTGTTGTAAAAAAGCATATGACGTAATATGAAAACAGTCTTTGGTTCACTTGGAAAATAATTGACTACAATGTGCATTTTGACTGTAAAGTAAAATACTCTTGGTTTGAGATACTGGCTGAACTGAATTCAAGACATTTGGAAGGAACAAAAAAATCTCATTAAATACAGTTTTCCTAATCAATAGATGAAGCCCGTATCAAATACAAATGTGATCATTAAAATTCAAGTATATTTAGAGAATTGCTGAAAACTCTTACACAGACGATCAATGCCTGTGTAAATGTGTTTTGATAGTAACTAACTAGGAGTAACTGAATATTCTGGATCAGGCTCCTGTTTTCTGCCGTTCAGGTTCCTCGACAGCCTCAAAGCTCAGAGTCTCTCCGCAGCAAGTTGGGCTCAGAATGCAGCAGGGGTTCTGATGAGTTCATTAGGAGGCCACGTCATTCATGCACAGTCACACATAAGGCAAAGGTCGGCCAGGATTACCCATGTGGCCACTGCATGTGGATGTCAGTCTGATTTTCAGAAAGCACTCAAACCCTGCTGCTCTTTAACAATTCGGTAGCTACTTTGAAATCATCGTGTCTCGCCATATCACATTCAGCTGAAGGGTTTCCATCCATCCATCCATCCATCCATCCATCCATCCATCCATCCATCCATCCATCCATCCATCCATCTATCCATCCATCCATCCATCCATCCATCCATCCATCCATCCATCCATCCATCCATCCATCCATCCATCCATCCATCCACACTGGGTGAGGTCATGGCCACACATGCCCACAATATTTTGCTAATTTAATCAGATTTTTAATTGTTATTGTTTCAAACTGGAACACACCTAGAAAGGTATAGATTTCAAATTATGAACATCAGGAGGAGGTTGGGAAGTTTAGTTTATTTTGCAGGGGTCGCAGCAAGGTACGGACGACTATAGGGGATTAAACCTGCGGCAGGACTTGATCTAAGGTCACGATGGTGACAGATTGTCTTACAGTTAAACGCAATAAGGAACTGGACTGTTTCTGTCTGTTTAATCTTTAGCAACAACCATTTATTGGAAGTTGATACAATAGCATGTTGCAAATAAACAAATGTCTCTCTATGTCAGATAAATATTGCCAAAGAAAAAACAACTTATGGACATATACCATGTCTATATTAGAGGAATGAGGCACAGTCATTAAAATGGGTCATTAAAATGGTGTTATTTTTATCTATGTCAGTTAAATAAACGGCATAACCAGTCAGCACCAGGCCTCCATGCAAGGTCACAAGGAATCGACATATTAAAGTTGCTATTCAGTCTGCAGCCTGCCTTCCCTTTGCCTCTTCTTCTACTGGCCGCCACTCATCATTACACACACTGATTAAAGCATATTAACCAGCGGAGGCCCAGCCACAACCAGCTCAGTCTCACAATGCCACACTAATGTAAGGTGACTTCAGCGGAGGTTAAAATAAGGCAACTTTAAAATCAACCAGTAAAAACATTTTTTTTTTCACAAGACTGATGGAGAAAACAGATGCTGCTATACATGACAAGATATTTTGTCAACTCAAAAGCGCAAAAACCTGTATATGAATACGTATAGACTTAAATATTACTGCATGCTGCAATATTGACAATGTGTTCATCGCATGCATAAAGGCCATGGACGAATTTAATAACACAAAATACAAGTTTGACTCGTATTATACGTTTCTGCTGTGTGAAAAGTCTGCTGAATCCCTCAAATTCAGCAACAAGCCCGTGCGTTAACTTTCTCTTTTTGGTCTCTTCTAGCTGATGGCTTATGTTTTTTTTCTTTTCTGAAACCCACTTTTCACTCCATCCCTTTTTCATTCTCCGTTTTTGCTGTCTGCTGTGGAGTTGTTTCTACATAATACACAGTTATTGCCGCCACTCTGCATTCCACCTATATTCTAATTTTAAACATCAACTCTTTCATTAATCTTTATTAAAACCCAATTTTAGAAATATTCTATATAAGAGAGTTCATTTGTGTGTAGGTTATATTTTGTTCTGAAAAGAACGTATTGTCAACAAACGCCCTATGTGACCACGGCCCATGAAGCAAAACGCTCTTTATTAGAGATGAGATCGCGCCTTATCACTCTTGAGGTTTTGCTGATGCAGGCAATAAAAATGAATCAATGTTGTATAACCTTGTTAAATATGACCATGATGAAGACTAACTAACTAATTGAAAGTTCACTATTAATCCACGGATGCACGCTGTGGTCACTGCAGATCCTAATGCTGGGAATTAGTTAAACTATATGGGAGTCATGCCTGTGAGTCAACGCTATTAACCAAAAGTCTTGTAATGCCTTTAAGTTTTGCTCAGCCGAAGGCTCTTTTTTAATGTTATGCAGACATAACCACAATGATATTTCGAGAAGCAATGCATCAAAACCTTGAGGAGTCCTTTTTTTTTTTCTTACAAATTGCTATTCAGGTGGGTTGTATTCATAATTCATCAGCATTGGTCAGGCTCATGATCATGTTGACATAACATTTGGTCTGACATTTCAGCCCTGCTCACGCCTGTCATTAGCTCTCACCACACAACCTCAAAGCCAGATACACAAATGAGGAGGAGCAGAGAGGAGGGAGAAAAGAAAAGAACGAGAAGAATACAGGCTATATTGATATAAATACACCTGATGCGTTATGCCTTTGGAAGCTGTTGAACAAATACTGCAAAAGATAGATGGTCGGTGAGGTATAAACATGAACGCAAACGCTCAGAGCTGCCAATCCAAAGCTGAACTCTTGCCCTTTCCACCACTTGATCTGCATCATCAGCCATTACCCGGCACATCCCTAACAGGAAACGAGCTGGTGCCAAAAATCGTAGTTGCACAGAAAACCTGGAGCAGCAACACATTTCTGCCAATAACAACACCACCATGTTGATTCCACTGGGGTGATATTGGATGATATTGACTGTCGGTTGTGCTGGTGTTCCACTCAAAGTCATTTCCGACCAAATCAAGGACATCGACACACATCTAACGATGCCTCACACACACGCTAACATCAACGGCAGGCTGACCAAAGTTCAGACAATGAACTGCGAAGCGAACGCGGTCCATTCTAATAACATGGTGACAGCTCTCCATCAGTCTACATCAAAGAAGAGAAGACATGTAAACACACGCAGAAGAATAGTGTCTGGCTGACTGGCTGGTACCAACCTGTTTCAGCATCTCAGCCTGTTGGAGGTAACAGACGAGTGTGTGTGTGTGTGTGTGTGTGTGTGTGTGTGTGTGTGTGTGTGTGTGTGTGTGTGTGTGTGTGTGTGTGTGTGTGTGTGTGTGTGTGTGTGTGTGTGTGTGTGAGAGGACAGTAGAAGCACATCCTGCACTCATCATCTCTCTAACTGATGGTCATCTGTCATCGCAGCATGTTGATAATCTTCTTGGGGACAGAGGTTTGTCTGAACATGATGAGCACTAGTGTGTCTACTGTATCTGAAGAGACTAATCTGTGCTCTCATTTACTGAAGACAGTGGTCTGGCCTGTAGTAATGATATGAATCACAATGAAGCCTGTCAACAGGATTATTGTGTGAAGGTGATGAAGGGGGAAAATGTTAGACTGCTGTTACCTGCAACTTGAACCAGCTCTGCAGTGGTCACGTTCTTAGGGTTTGGGCCAACTCTGAACGTCAGCGCAGGACCCAGGACACTGCCGAAAAACCACAAATGCAAAAAACACGATGAATACTTGCATGTTTCTGCAGGTTTAATTTACAGAAAACAAATCAAACTCAACAGCTTTGTCCTCTGTGTTTGACGTAACCCTGACAGAGACACCAAAATTGATCATGACTACTAAATGGTCATAATTTCTGGCTTAATACCTACACTCATTAACCGTGTAGTTTGTCTTTTTATTTTAAACTGCAGTAAGCCACCTATATGTCCCATGCCTTGTCTCTTCTGCAGGGCCAGGACTTAGCAACAGACCTCTGTCCCTGGAGGAGAATATATATTGAAGGTCTCCCATAAGGTTGCCCATGAAATAAAATCTAACAACCCCTGCAGACTTGTTTAAAACTCCCCTGTTTGGTCAGAAGGAAATGAATAACAGTGTAGCAATGTGTAAAGAAATAACCTTACTCACTTGAGTGAAGCCTTTTTATATCTCAAATTGAAATATTTTTATAAAGAAATAAGATGCATGGGGAGGATTTTTTTTTTCTCAGTTTTTTTTTTTACAACTAACAGAATAAATAAATCCTAATTGTGGCTCTCCTTCATAAGAAGGATCAACAAGGCAATAAACAACCCTTTATCCTCCATAAAAAAAAAAATAAAGCCAGAAAATCAGTTACAAATAAGGCATTTGAGGGAATGAGATTATTTCCCTCTAGTTTTAGTTTAAATTAAAATTAAAGCAGTGATACCTGAGACAGCTGCGCTTAAACAAATTATCAATGCACATATCAGATGGATCCTCCCTGGTATAAGACTGTGACTGAGCATCCAGCTTATTATCTACTACCTTTTGTATTTTATCACTCTCACGTGGTTCATTTTTTTTAAAAACAAGCGATGTGGGTAAATTTCAACTAGACTGAAATACAAATCAGATTTTGGAAGCCAGAAGCTCTAAAGGTCTTTTTGACTTAATCACCAAGACTTGAATGGCGGGATATGGCACTCTGATGCGCACTCCTTTAATGGGGAGATGATATGCATGATATGCACACCCCAACAGCCAATAATCTGGCACATATCAACACATATCTAGCACGTTTTCTCCAGTTTTCATCTGAAGTTAAAATAGCTACCCTTTTCTTGAAGGAAATTTTATGTGAAAACTCTCCATTTGTAACTAGAAAATATATGCATATCCATATGAATGATTTGTTTTTTACTAAGCATAAATAAATAGGAACCAGTGGCTGCATGGACCAACAGGAGCAGAAGCAGTTACAGACCAGCCGTAATGTCATGACCACCCGCTTTAATATTGAGCAGGTCCTACTAGAGCTTCTGAAAGAGCGCTGACCAGCCAGATTCTGGACGGGACCTGAGATGTTATCGACAGGTCTTTGCATCTGCTTCCATCAGGAGCCCATCAGGACCCATCAGCTTGGACACCAACTCAACATCTCATACTCTGTGTTGTGTTCTTCAGGTAGTTTGTAAAACGCGTCGAGAGCCCCGCTGCTTAGGATTAACTTAGCCATGCAGGGAAGGGTGACTGGTCTGCAAAAGATTTTAGGTGCCAGAAAAAAATCCACGTGAAAATGCCAGGCTGCGGGTTTTACCAACGGAACATTGTGCTGCACCAAGATAAGCAAGTCAGTGTTAATAATGCTTTGCCTGATCAGCGTTACTGCATCCGAACAATAAAAAAAAAAACTTTCATATATTCATCAGCAGCTAGTTATACAACTTTCAACGAACAATGAGATTATTAACTAAGATTGACATAAATCCTCATGGGTGGGAAGTTTCAAGATAAAGATAAAAATGAAAGCGATAAAGCTCTAAGATGCATACTTGTCCCATTTTTCTACCAGCTTTATTCCTCCAAAACCTTCAGCATGTCATCATATCTGATCTGTCATGTGCTGGAAGGAATACATACATTTTTAGTCTACTTCCTGCCAGACTGTACAACAGAGAGGGAAATTCATCAGGCTCCCAGAGTGCTGTGACCCAGACCCACTCACCATCAGTCAGCCCACTACAGACACAACGACATTCGCTGGACCAGGAGCAATATATAAGCCAATATTCCTCGACAGACGGACCCAACCATGCACCGATGCATTTATGAACATGATCATACACATGCTCACGCACACAAAGCTTGGAAAGAAATATGCCCTTCTCTAGAGCCTTCACCTGGGCTCTGTTTGCTCGTGCAAATGTCAATGTTTCCACAATCTTTTACCCCGGCCTCCATTCTCTCTGGTTGAGGATGCACTGCCTAAGATCTCAATGCATCTTAAATCAAACTGACATGATTTTTTTTTTTCTAACTTCCCCAAACCACACAAACACTATTTAAATACTGCGGGAGGAAAACACTGCCGCAATTGAGAGATAAAGTTAAGACAGATAAGTTATCTAGATGGACACTGTCTCCTGGTATTTGATGAGTGAGCTTGGACTTTATATTATCTTTGCTGCTGGGTCATAGTAAATGTGTGTGTGCAGAGTAGTCGAGGGGATATTGGCAGGGGCTGCTCGTGTCTTCTGGCACAGACTGTGTGTCAAGATGGACTTGTGAGTGTGTGTCCATCTCCCCCTGCTGTTGCTGACGAGTAAAACACTTACGTCATCTGCAAGAGGCGCTTTATCGCCTGCCCATCTACATCCAGAACTACCATTTCAAAGGGAATAGTTTTGGCTGATTACTGTGATAGTGAGCTCAGACATAATTGGGCTCATCATCATCAAAATCCTAACGTAAAAAAAAAGAAAAAAAACTTCAACATTCTCTTCTCAGACTCTTTGTCTGGAAGTCCTCTCCGCCTGCTTGTCATATTCAAGTATCTCTCCTCCTCATTCCTCTCTGGGCTCATCAGAGCGGTTGAAAAAGAGATTCTCCTGGAACAGGGCGGTGTGCTCTGACCCAGCTCTCCAGCCAACTCATATTCAGACTCAAGCTTTCAAACGCTCCTCTGTCAGGGCCACACAGCATGACACACAAAGAGGTTGCGTCATGTGCTTTGCCTTGGCCGTTTCTACACAAATGCATTTTCAATACTTTATTAAAGTAAAAAGGATGGAAGTAAACAAACCAGACAAAGAAGATGTTTTTATTTTCTTCTAAATAGAATAGTCTGAAACCGAGGTGAGACACTGTAAACTCTACACTGGCTTGAGTTCACTAAAACACACGTAAATTTACAGAAATACTATATATCACATGTAACCCTTAATATATATCACATTATATATAGGCTAAATCATTTTCAAGTTCTTGTATGGGCTGGATCCTTGGATGTTTAGACAAATATCAGTTACTTGTGTGAGTGTGCCTGCATTTTCTCCCACAGCCAAAATAATTGTATTCTGGACAAATTAGTGATGCTAAATTATTTTAATAGTGAGTGTGAATGTATGTTCAACTTTGAATAGTCCTACAAAGGACAGGTGACCTGAACCTCAAAAATAAATGTGTAGGGTTGAATTAAAGATTAACAATGAATACAGCTGCAAGGGACTTTGCATTGAAGTCACTGAGTAGTACGAGCTAGAATATCTACTGTTGTTGTGTAGCTGCACACAGCGGCGGTAAGGCTTTGGCGTTCATATGCTGTGGGTGTAACTAAGCCGCCCAGACTTCACTTCTGCAGCAGGAGCAGTTCAAAAGGGTTGTCAGATCTTAGGCAAACACATCTCCTCTGCCTCCTCCATGGTCTGACTCCAAATGTGCACCAGAACCAAAGTATGAGCACACGAAAGCCTGGGTTCAAGGGCAGTTCGCCTGCTCATTAATACATTAACCGCCTCACTATTTCCAGCTCTGTATCCATTGCTACTTCCAGTTTTCTCTTTTTACCTTGAACTAAGGATTCTTTGATGGCTAGCCTACTCATTTTATTTTGCTAAGGGATGCTGTGACAAAAGTATTGTGAAATACTTGTTTTGAGTACAGTGTGGACATCGGTATGTGTCTGGGCATAATTAGGCCTGAGTTCTCTCACTGGACAAAGTCAAACACACGTAAAGGTCAGAAAAATAAAAAACCCCAATGATTTATTGCAGTGTGGCCTAGCATTTGTACCCTAACAACCCTTCCAGTTAATGAAAAACCTTTGTTTAATGCTCAACATCCCTAATGAAACAGTTTCCAATGCTGTAAATGCAGAAAAGTATCCTTTTAATTCATGTATAGGCCTTCAATTTTGAGGTATATTAGTATTTGAGACTAGTGCAGTGTATGTGTCTGTACATACGAGAGCTGGGTGAGGTCCGCAGCGTGGAGGCTCAGTCTCTGGGTCAGCCGCTCCATCAGGTTGAAGCCCTGGTTAGTGGTGAGGGAGCTGGTAAGAGAAGCACACATAACACAGCTCGGAGTAAGAACTGGAGGCCCATACTGATGCCACGTACACACAGATAGCCAGCTGTAAATTTTTTTTTTTGTCAGGAAAATACTGCCACAATTCATTCCCACAAATGGGTCATTGCACACAAGCAAAAGCTATGGTTGTCTGAATGGATGTACCGCACAAATTTGCACATTGCAGACAGACACACTCGAGCACAAACAAACACACAAAGCACCATGCCAAGGGAAAAGGGATCAGCTGTCTCTGCAGGCTTGGTAAATCACCTGCTTTTTTCCAGCAATGAGACAAACAATAAGGTGCAAATGGAACCTGCATGAGGTGTAATGGCTGTATCATATAGACGCTCCTTTCTCTCTCTCTTTCGCTCTCTCATCTTTCTTCTTCCTATGCATCGACTCTCTCCTCTCGCGTGCACGCACCCTCAAAGCAAAACATGATAACTCAAAGAACACAAACACACTGGCGCGCTCGCGCCCTCGCGGTGAGATGAGAATAATAAGGTGCAAATGGAATGGAGGTGAAGTGTAATGGTGGTCTGATAAAGCCATGCCTCATCTCAGCTCAGTCTGCGACTGCTTTCTCACTCGGAAAGTAAATCGCCAAGGAAATAGACCAAACAAAGGCAATCTGCTGGCCAGTGCATTGTACACAGGAAATGAGAAGACTATCCACACAAACACGCTCGGAAAGCTACTTTATTGTTGCCAGCTTAACCTAGACTCAGTGAGAATGGCTGCCAAGTGACTGCAAGGTGACATGCACCCAAATGTCATAGATCATAATGAAGCACTCTTGAAAACTTTGTTTCCATTCAGTAATAGGAAAATATGAAATAATCAGGAAAACAATTTCATGGAGCGCTGAGTATTGATTGGAATATCACTTTCGGTATACAATATGTGCTCAGTTCTTAATAAACTCAGCACCATTGTGAGTTAAAAAAAAAAGAGCATTCTTTGGAGGTATTCAAGTCAGAATTATGCAGAAATATTTTGTTACGCCTGCATTTGACACTGCATTAAAGCAGCTTTCCTCTAACAGAACAAAACCAGTGTACTGTGCATGACTCACTCCACCTTTGAGAGAGTGGGAGGTTTTTTTTTCCTCCACTTTTTGAAGGGTTTTGAAAGTTAAAGCTTCAGCGAAGCAATTCCAGACACGAATGCATCCCTGTGTGGTAATTCTAGCAACTGGAGACCTCCAGGAGTGACTTGGTTGTTGATGCTAGCACTTTTCCCTTGGGTTTTTGTCGGTCTCTTTTTCCCCAATCCATACTGCTCCACTCACCCCCCTCCATGCATACCATCCCACCCTCCTCTCAATCTTCAAACCTCCCCTTTTAGCGTCACCACAATGTCAGGTGCTGTCAGATAAGCAGGTTTGTGTAGCCTCACTGCAGGGTGCGAAGAAGCTGGGGATAACAACTGTGCAATCATGAGGTGTGCAGCAAATGCGCAGACTCTATAGGCTGACTATAGGCATCCACAAGGGCTGAGCACAGAAGAGGAAAACGAGGTGAAGATATTTCACTCAGAAGGTGACCTGTTTCTCTCCTCTGGCACACACCCATCTATATAGTGTGTTAATCTGCCATTTCTATTTGTGCGGCAATAAGGTGACGACTGTACCCATATCGGACTTTATGAGGCTGCGTGTGTTGAACAGGTGAAGGACAACCTACTGACACTGGACTTGATAACGCCATAAAAGGATTTGAGAGAGTGCCAGGGGCGAAGACACAGTCGATAGGGACTTATCTTTGCTGAGACTAAGCTGAACAAGAGGTAACAGAGACGGCGAGGAAGAGAACTTGGCTACCCTTCCTTGCAAAATATCATCATTAAAGCTGTAATATAGCACGATAATACCCACATGCTGAGGGATTTATCATAGCTGCTATTGTAATCAGGTGCAGCACACAGAGAAGATTTCAAACTAAGGCATATTTTCCATAGAGATGAGAACATGTAGGTGGGTATGACAGAAATTGAAGCCTTTAAAGGCAGCTGTAAGTAAGTGAGTAAAGTTGTCATATGCTTGGTATTAAGGTCTGCAAAATGAGAATAGAAACAGGTCCAGAAGTATATCTGAAGCAAAAACCTTCAATATAAAGCAGTTAAGAACTACACCGTTGAGCCAGATGACATAAAGAATGAGAGAGAGGGGCTTGTACTGATGTTGGTGAACCTTTTAAACTTGTAAAAGAACAATAACTAAGACAATCTTTAGCCATCCATCTGTCCTTCCGTCCGTCCATCCATCCATCCATCCATCCATCTGTCCTTCCGTCCGTCCGTCCATCCATCCATCCATCCATCCATCCATCCATCCGTCCGTCCATCCATCCATCCATCCATCCATCCATCTGACTGTACATCCATCCATCCATCCATCCATCCATCCATCCATCCATCCATCCATCCATCCATCCATCCATCCATCTGACCGTACATCCATCCATCCATCCATCCATCCATCCATCCATCCATCCATCCATCCATCCATCCATCCATCCATCCATCCATCCATCGGAGGTCCAGATTTTCATCTCTCCTGCCATTTTTTGTAGCTCTTTTGGGGGATACTGAGGCTCAAGACAGCCAAGAGATGTAATTTTCTCCAGTGTGTCCTGGCTCCATGTAGTTGGCCATGCCCAGAACACCTCCCTAGAGAGGCTTCCAGGGGACATTCTATCCAGACGTCAAGATCATCTCATCTGGCTCCTCTCGATGTGGAGAAGCAGCAATTCTACTCGAAGCCTGTCCCAAATGGCAGCCTATCCATACATATCACGAACACAATCGGTGTCTGAGACAAATCAAACTTAAAATAATAGACATTATTTTGCAAACTCCATAGCTCCAACAAGCTGGATATTTTGTTACTCTATTAAATTCAATAAATCCCAAAGTAACAGTTATTTATACACTTTCATACAATTAATGCAGGCTTATTTGTATGCAAACTAGCAGGAAGCATCACCCATGACTATTTTTGACAATAAATATTCAATCCAGCTGAGAGGGAAAATGTTCAGTATTCCAAAAATGCAAAAGACAATAAATGATAGATTAAAATATGCTGAAATGCTAATACAAGTCTGAAAAAAGCATAATATGTTATCCTAATGAAACTTTAAAACCAAGGGAGTCAGATCCAAGCTGCTTACTTTTTATAGGTTAGTCTTAAAAACGTATTTTTTCAGGTATAGCTTTAATTTGCATATATTTCTTTCTGCTTCTCACCTTATTTATAGATTGATCTATTTTACATATATAAACTGTTATTTGTAATAAGTTATGTAGAAGGATAGCGCCAGCTGTGCTTTTGATAAAAATTGCAGACTGAGTCAGAACCTTATTTCAAAGTAAAAACATGCAACACTGTAATAATGACGTTTGATATAATGAATTGCAGGTTCATACAATTTTATTTAGTGATTCTGATTACTGTTTTATTTTAATTTAAAAAGAAAGAAGACACGGGGGCTTAGTAGTTAGCAGGTAGGTATTTGGTTCGATTCCCGGCCCGGTGGGTCTTTCTGTGTGGAGTTTGCATGTTCTCCCGGTGCTTGCGTGGGTTTCCTCCGGGTACTCCGGCTTCCTCCCACAGTCCAAAAACATGCATACTAGGTTAAATGATATTTTTAAATTGCCTGTAGGTGTGAATGTGAGCGTGCATGGTTGTCTGTCGTTGTATATGGCCCTGCGATGGACTGGCAACCTGTCCACAACACCTGCCTTTCACCTTCTATGCATCGGGATAGGCTCCGACAGACCCCCGTGACCCTGAGAAGGAGTAAGCGGGTATAGATAATGGATGGATGGATGGAAGACAAGGGGTCTAAATAAACACAGCCCAATCTATTTCAGCTCAGCAGAATATGATGTAGTTAAATCTGAATGTGATCCTGTTCAAGTCAATTAATCAGTTAATTTAGTTGCATTATAATCACATTTTGCCCAGTTTAATTCAGTTAAACAGTCAATCTCAATCACATTTAATCAAATCATATTCAACATAATACAGTACAATTCTAAATGTAATTAAATTTGACTTATATCAATCCTATTATAATCTAAATAATGTCAGTACAATTCAGCTAAGCCTAATTATATTATACTTGACAATTATCAATTCAATTCAATTCAATTCAATTCTGATTTATTACAGTCCAGATCTGTATATTAGTAAATTATGAATTTGAAACCTTTCTAAGACATTAAATGAATCAGCTCCAGTTTTCATGTACAAAAGCATCTGACTTCAGAATTTGGCTCACTTCTACTCAGTGAAATTTTAAAAGACTAATTTCTGTGTGAAAAATACTGCTTTATCAGTTTCAATCAGTCACTTTTATAGTCACAGTCACATTTTGCAGTCAAGAGCTGCTTGGCTTAAAAACTTGTTTTTGTAAGTGCAACATTACATGAAGGAAACTGTGTCATGTGTCTTGTTTTCCAGGGCACCATCCTCATCAGAATCTAATCACATATAGCCTGGGACCCAGCTGAATGTGGGCGCCCGTGTTTCATTTGCTTTGGCAGAATGGTAGATCTGGCTCCCGTCCCTTTCAAGCAGATTTTCAAAAGGCCTTGCCTGGGGTGGGCCAATCGCCACAGTTTATCTAATATGTGGTGGGTTTGATACAAAAAGATTAAGTGCACAATTAAGCAAAGTTGCAGAGTGAAACGTCAGATGTTTTCAAGCTCTGATTGGTTATAAGTCTCTTCAGTTGCACCCACTAGAGGCGCCGTGGCATGTGGAGGTGTTACGATACACTGAGAGGCTCCAAACTAGATTATTTGTAATGTTTCTGTCCCCAACAGCACCTGCGATAGTCAAGCAACAGAAAGCTGATCAGATAAGACCACTGTTATGTTTCTAACAAACTGAGTTTGTTTCAAATAAGCCTCACTATGTAAGTAGTGTAATCAGTCATCATTTCTGTATCATTATCATCACAATTTAATATACATAAATACATAATATCAGCATATATTACTGAATGCAAACTCACTCTGAACCGGTGATGATGTAGCCAAAGTGTCTGTCCTTCCCCCTACTGGAAAACTCCTTCACTCCCACATGGACCAGCTGGGTTTTGATCTTCATGTTCGTCTTCTTCGGCTCCTCCTGTTTATTTTTCTCTGCTGGGGCCTGATCTCCCTCCATCCAGCTCTCAAAGTCAGAGTCCACCTGTGTATCAGGCCTCTCAGCTCCGCCAGTCAACCGCAGGGTGGACCCTTCCTTTGCGGGGATGGTCACGGTCTTCTCCTTTGAGTGGTAGGGGACAGGGACTTGGTCCTGCTTTGTCCAGCTTTTAACACTCTCAAGTCCAACTGTTTTCTGGAGGGGAGCAGGTGGACCACTGCTGACCCCTGGAGCATCCCCAAAGGGCTCCATGTTGAGGTAGTCAAGCAATTTGGAGAAGAAGGCTGAATGCTGTTTTGGAGCAAGAAAAAAATTCTGTTAGGAAAGTGAAAACAGTTTTTTTTAAGTTCAATTAAACATGTTTATTATTTATAGTTGACTTCAGTCTAATTAGAAATTAGTAGAAATGGTTAAAAATATTAATCGTGAGTGCTAATCCAAAGACTAAAAAGCTTTTTCCACAATTTTTTTTTTTTAAATAGTTCAACTGTAATTTATCGGCTGAACATCGTTTATATCATCAATTACCATTCTAAAGTCAACAAAATGCAAGTTTTGCCATGTATTGCTCCCGGAGAAACCAATTTGTTGGTTGAGTAGAATCATTTTTTAAATTCACCTTGTCGATGGAGTCTTTGTTTGCACCGTCTGTTCTTTGGCCTGGAAACAAACACAATGTATGTGAACAAATTGTTTGAAAACTGAAGCTCTCTTTCTGTTTACCAAAAAAAGAAAGGAAAAAAAAACCTGTTATGACACAAAATGAAAGCCTAAAAATATATTTGGCACCATTTCTTGTGAGGATTACATAAACAAAGCATTTATAAATTCACAATCCCTTGCACTCTTGCATCTATTACACAAAATCCACTGCTATTTTTAACGCTGCCAGCTATTATTCTCTTTCCAAATGCGCACAAACACCAACCTTGTTGTTTTATACTCAGCATGTCATTCTGGTTTATATCCTGCCCTTTATCTGATTTCAGAGCCTTTTCGTGATTCAGAAGCGTTGCCGTCAGTGGCTCACGGTTACCCTCGAACTCCCCCCTGGAGCCGGTGGCTCCTGGTCCTGGCTGCGCCACAAGCGCAGGCCGCTCCTCATCCACCTCCTGCAGAGCTTCTGCGATGACCTCAGCCAACTGGTCCAGGTCTTTGCCCATCAAAGTCTGCATGTTGATGCTGTGCCTCCCCAGCTGGTTTACACCATTTAGAATAAATGGCTCTGGGCAGACAGAGAAGATTTGAAACAAAGCAAAAATAAAATGTTGCAGAAGATTCTAACTAAAAAGTACAAATGAACAATAATGTGATATAAAATACAACTGCAGGCTACACAATACTTACCATCCATGGCATTAAGAGGTTTTTTTGCTGGGAGTCGGTTTGCGCCAGCCTTGAACAGCAGTCTGTCAAGATTAGGCTTTGCAGTTTTGGATCCAAAAGCAACTTGAGTCTTTGACTCTGCAGGATCATTCTGAGCTGGCAACATGTGGTTGAGGTATTGGAGCTTTCCTTTTGGCCAAACAGCCCCACCGCCTGCTACTACCTGCTGAGTGCCCGGTGCCCCGGCAAGAAACCGCTCCAAATGGTTGGAGAAGAGTTTGCTCCTCTCTTGGTCCTGAATGGAGTAGGCTTTGCTCAGCTTGGGATGCCTGCCCTCTCCACTCTGGGTAATGACTTTAGTGACTGGAGGTTGGCCAGCTCCTTTCTGATGGCTGTAGACGGTGGTCTCTTTCCAGCCCTGCTTGGGTTTTGTGCGGCCACGCTCCAATGGACCATCATACTTGAGGTTTTTATTCTGTAAGATAACATACCCAGTTTACCATAATTAGAGCATTTTAATATAACATGAATCATTTTTACTATATTATTGGCTATGTGATAGTAACATCCATCTGCGATCATCCATTAAGCCTGCTGCCATTTTAGTCTACATATATTTTTCTTTGTTAATAATGAGAATAATTATATTTAGCAACACCACCTTTGACCACACGGGGGCACATAAATGCATTGACAAATGAGCAACTGAAAATACTGTGCTGATGAGCGTGGACGGTGCAGTATATCTTGTAATTTCACTTTCTGCCACTAGAGGTGCACTTTGCTCCATCTTACACCAGCAACCAACTCTCTTGTGAAATACTGCATGTGATTAGAAGTGGTCTTACAACATTGTGTGCCTTGAAAGCCACTTATAAATAACTTAAATAAGGTTTGAAATATACAAAACTGAAATTATTCCACATTCTTTTTTCCTGGCCTGGTCCATTTAATTCGTGGACTGCTGCTGACAAATCATTGCTGTTTATACTATCTTCAGTTTAATTAATCAAACCATAGTTGATAGTGATGGTGAATCAAGTGAACACCTTATCTTGATTTTTACAGTGCATTACTTTAGCGCCAGACTGGGTCAGTGGACTTTGTTACAGTACAGATGTTCTGCAGTAAAGAAAATGTTGTGGCAAAGTAAATAACTGTCGCCAAAGTAATGTGGTGTAAATGTCCTGTATGTAACTCGCTCAAACTCCTATGAAATTTATGAGGTTTGATGAAAATACCGTCCTTTTGGCCCTCAGTGTGATTAGGTTTTGACATAGTTATTTATCACAGCAGCTTCGCAGACTGAGAGCGCTTTGGCCACCGACCACTGCAGGTAAGACAATAATTACTCATAGATGCCTCACACAAACTCCTATTAAAAAAATCAATAAATTAATTAAATTAAACAAATATTAAATATTAAAAATGTTTGTATGCTAACATCCAAGGATAAAACTGAGGACCTGGTAAACATCAACATCAGAGCAGCAGAGATGTTTTGCACATTTCTTAAAAGCTGAAATGGCATCATTCACATGATAAATCTCCGTCCTGGTTTGGACTTTATGGTAGCCTTTCTTTCTTTTCTTTTTCTTTTTTGTACTGCATGATGACATCAAATGGTCTGTAGTGGGTCAACATTGTTGTCACAGGCTTTAGAATAAAGAAAAAGCAACGTGGGCTCGACGAGACAGGACAGGATATGAATAGGGATTCTAGATCAAAGACAACTGCCCTTGGAAATTGCATTATGGAAATCCTAGATGAGATAGTGTCACTCAGAGTAAGAGTATTTTCATGCATTTCCACAACAGACAACAAACTTTAAAAGCAAATCCTCTCTGTCAAAAAAGTAGCGTCAATCCCTTATCTAAAAGAAAAAAAAAAAGTGAAACACCTGATTTCAAAGTTAGTCATACGAGTTTATATTTCACACCAAATGAATAATGTATTTGTGTTACAATGCACACGCTGCATCACATTTAGAGGCCTTTCAACTATGTGGTGGCGCATTCATTTGGCGCTGATACTGGCACCAAAATGTGGGCTTTAGTCCTTTCTTCTCTCTGCGAGGATGGGGAATCATTCATCTCATTTGAGTAATAAGAGCCCATGCTCACAGCGTACACTATATCTGACCGAGTGAATAGCATTTTTATCCATGTCGCAGCAGCACTAGTACAAGCTTTCTCCCTCTGTGCCATTTTCTGTCCTTCAAACATATATAGAGAAAATGTCAATGTTTCCAGGGCCGGAATACTGAGAAGCCATAATGGTATTAGCGCAGCAAGACAGAGGTGCTCTGCCATTCATACTAACCATGTTTGCCTCTTTCCATCACGCCACACAACAAAGGACCTCATTTCATCAATAAGGAAGGTCCTGAACTCTTCAACTTTGCATTATGACTGCACTGACACAGCGGCAGGAAGCGGCTTAACTATAAGGGGTTCCAAGTGCATTTCACACAAAGAAGGGCACCCACCCTAAATATGAGGCTTGAATAATGTAAAGAGGTGATGGACGACCTTTGTGTACAAAAAGGTCTCTGCTCAGTGGGCGACAGAGGGAGAGGGAGAGAGAGAGGACAGAAAGCTAGAAACAAAAGCAAAGCCCCAACGAAAGCGTGACCCAAGCAAAGGACATTCATGACTCTCTGTTAAAAGACATAAAAAAAGAAGTGCTTTTAATAAATCAGCAGAGGACATTTTGTGTTTTTGTTTTGTTCATATTTAAAAAATGGGGCAGCATCATTGTTTTAATGTTGAACTTTAATTTCTTGTCTCTATTCAGGCTCAAGTTTTGCTTTAGGGTTTTACATGAAGTTGAATAACTTACCTGAAGCAGATTTTTTTTTTTTTTTTAAGTAGCAGCAGAGTTACTGTATTTGATTGTTTATATATCATATATTATGCTCCAAAAACACTATTCGGTACCCTCCTTATACGTTTTTTTTAAATCATAATGGTAGCTTTCTCATATGTTGCTTTAGCTCATTAAAACTGCGCATTTGGCAAATAACAAATTCCTTCCTAAGTTCAAGCTATGACGACATCAGTGTAACAAAGTCAGAACTGCCAAAGCCTTTCTTTAATCTTTCAGGAAATTACTTTTGTGTATCCATCAAACCTAATGCTCTGTGTTAACAGTATGCTGGACTCTCACCTGAACCCTGTCTTTCTCTTGTTGGTCTCCAGGTCGTCGGTCGGCCTCAGCCTGCTGCAAAAAGCTCAGCCCTGTCAGATACTGCTGGAGGTTTCTGCTCAGATCAACCTGTGCAGGGCTTAGCTTTCTATCTCTGGCGTTGCTGAGTGCAGTCAAGGGGCTTGGAGGTGTGCTCTGGTGGCGGAAGGGGATATTCCTCAATTTGGAGAGCTCTCTAGAGATAACCTGCTGAGTGATGTCGTCCTCCCATGTCAAACCTGGAAACAAAGAGGTCAGAGTGAGATTTTGAATCTCCATCAATGAAAGGAGGCAGACCCTTATGGTCTGGCTTGCACTTTAAATATAGCAACAGCTCAATTAGGCTGTATAACCTGGGATAACAAACATAAAAAACACACATTGAGCATTTTTAAATACTGAAAAAAGAACGTGTTGCATCATAGTTTAACTCTAGGTGACAACAAAAACAAATCCAGATGATCATCATTTTAAATTCTCATTGGACGGAAGAGAGCACCTGAGAGGTACAGCGGCAACAAACGATTAGTCAGTTATTGTTCATATGGGCTGATTATTTATTACGTCTAAAGTCAAAAGGTATGAATCTGTTAAAAACAACTGATGTCTGTTCAGAGGGGTGCTGGAGGACATCCCAGCTGTCACTGCGTAAAAGAAGGTGGACAGGTCACCAGTCCATCACCCAGAGACATACGTTGACGCTCACTCCGACATGCAATTTAGAGTCATGAGTCAACCTAACATGCACGTTTTTTTGGACTATGGAAGTAAACCAGAGTACTCAGATTAAAGCACAGGGAGATTATAAACACGAGACGAACATGCAAACTTGAAACAGAAAGACCCCAGCATGGATTCAAACCAGGAACCCAGTTGTTGTGAGGAGGCAGACAGTGCTAACCACCGTACCACCACACTGCCCTTATTGGGGTGCAAGGTACGCCCCACACTGTCCAAGGGGTGGACTTAGACCGTCACTTATACTCTTTACACAGCATGATTATTACATCAATGTTGATGGTTTTTATTACATGTTTTCTCTGTTGTTACAGAGAAAACAAAATCTGAAGGTGGAATGTCTAAAATTATGTTTTGAATTAATGTGTGGTGACACATGTATACACACACACACACACACACACACACACACACACACACACACAGCTAGTCAACAAGCTTGGGGAGAATGTCACATTGTGCCCCGATGCCATGCCAACATCCCTGCTAATTGCCAACACATAGTTGAGATGCAGAACTCCTGGGCAGGGGCAAAACACAGTAGTGCCAGGAGCAGATGGAGCTATCCAAAAAAAAAAAAAAAACATGGCTCCATTCACATTAAGCCAAGAGACGCATGACTCCATCGTCAAAGCGCATAGGCATACCAAAGATAATATTCTTTCCCAAGGAGCCAAGATGTTCAGTGATGGCACTTCCACTGCAGTGCAGAAGCATCTTTAATGAAAAACAACAAATTACCGCTTGGTGCATTTTCAACATTTTAACTGCTTTATAGTTCAGCATTTGCACGACTCGTCTGACATTGTTGCTCTTAATCATGTGGGCATGTTTTTTGGGAAAAACTAACACCCATGCTAAAAATAAGAGAAAACATGAAAGTATGAACCCTGCAGAACATCTTCATTAGCCTGGTTTCTCACCCTCAGACACTGGATACTCTCATAGATATTAATAAGCGGCAGACGAGGATCTGAGCAATGCAGAGCAGCTCCAGATGCCTCCAGTCATTCTTGGCAGCGCTGAATGGAGCACCAAACGGCGTATGGTGTCCCTCTTCTGGAACGCAGCACATCCATCCATCCATACAACAATGATGGTTAACTACCCGTGGCTTACGTGATGTGGGGTATACTGCCTATATGGTGCTGTGGCGATGATCGTTTACGCTGTCATCTGGGGAACTCAGGTCTGGATTCAGCCCTGAACAATCCATATGTTACCCGTAGTTTACTGCAGCTGGTTAAATGGTTTCAGACTAAACGTCTGATTGCACCACAAACAGCATGAGGCCGGCTTCATTGACTCTGACACCTCTATCCCCACCGTCTCCACAGGGATACGCTCATTTCCATACATGCCATGTTTTGTGAGTCTGTGATGGGCACACTTGAGGGAAAAGGTGCGCCAGCATAAATAACAAGGTTAAAATGAGCCATTTTGTAAAGCAAAAAGTCAAGAAGAGAGGTGGCGGGGCCTTTGTGCTTAGATTCCTCTCAATGAACCTTTCAGATGATTTTCTTGACACTGAGCAATTAAATGTTATGTAAATTCATCTGTAAGTCCAGAGTAAAAGCAGGCTTCATCATCAAATCCTGCCACTTTCTGTCTTTTAAGGGTAACAGGTCCGTCTCAGACAAATGCCTCAGTTAATTAATGCTTTGCCATTAGCCCAACAGCTTTTGAAAAAGCAAGGTATTTCCGTTGGTCTCCTGTATGTCTTCCCGGTGAGAGACAGAGGAAGAGAAGGGGGGAGTCCCCTAAATATTCAAAGCCTATTAGATGAGATCCTGTCAACATGTCTTCGTGTTTCATATGGTGATTTTGAAATGCAGATTTTCCCCTTTTCTGTGCTTCTGTCCACCGACTGGTTTTAAAAGCAGTCATGGAAAAGAGCATGAATAATTCAGCAGCAAGTTTTACCTAATTAGTCAAAATGAAATGTGTCACTCTGAGTTTAACGGTCAAATTAAATCAACATTGGACTGGTGATGTTGACGCCAAAATTGTGAATGCATTTATAAAACGCCTTTTGAAACATACAAATTTGTTTTCTATCAGTTTTAAGTCGATAGCTTAGTGATTATTAGTATTATTTCATTTATTTATTTCAAAAAGTTAGGATGCTTATTTGAAAACAACAGACAGGTGGGGCTTGTGCTTATACATATGAAGTGAGGGAGGGGGTAGAGGCTTAGGACATTTCATGACGGGGTGTGTTTTCTTCCAAAAAATCTCTTATCCTACCTTTAAATTGCATAAGAGTGGATCCTGACGCCATAGAAGACGGTAGTTTGTGAGCATGCTCTGCAGTACTAGTTAGTAATCATACTCTGAGAACAAGATTCTCTGTTGCTTGTTTTTCACAGAAGGTGTTTTGTGCAGGAGGTAAAGTAAGACCATAAAAAGAACGTTGTTTCAGTTCCTCTGGTATGAAGTAATGTCACTTTCTGGTCACGGATTCTCCCTGACTGATGATTCCTGTCAATGGAGCTAATACAAACGTCACAATGCATCATGCATCATCACCATTTCAGACAAAACTGTAGCTTTGCAATCAAGGCTGAAGAGAAACGTCCCACACACTGTTAATGCATTTCAGGTTAGAGCTTAATTACATTTGCATAACTGTATAATACACAATTGTTTAAAAAAAAAAAAAGTTATTCATTTTAACTGTTCTTCCACAGTAAAATTGCAGTGCAAACTATAATCTTTATTATTCCCTGATTACTCTGGACAAAAAAGATTTGAGGATGAAGAATAGCAAAGTGAGGAAGTGACCACTGTTTTGGTGGAGGTTTTGAGGGTGATTACTAAAGTATAATATCCACACACATAAGAGGTTGGACTGTAAACACAGCATATACAATATATACAAAGTTAAACTGCTCCCAAAAATATTTACAGAACCTTCTCAGATAGATAAGTAGAGAAAAGTCCCTGTATTTCTTTGGGCGAGGTTTTGGGCTACCGATGGTGGAGGTAATGTCAGGTTCCTATAATAGATACTGGAACGGCTCAGCCAACCTGACTGGATCAGATTCCTGCAATTACAGATGAGGTCACGTATTATGGTCAATCATGCATGTACAGGTGTCGTAAATTTGCATCAAATGCTAACAATTAAATAAGCAGAATATTATACAATAATCAAACTGTGATTGTGTGATTTTCTAAGAAAGACTAATGAAACTACAACTATAATTTCAAGTTTTTTTTTTTCTATACTGAAGACAAGAGATGCACCAGATAAATACAGTTATTAATGCCAGAAGGTATGACCGCTGACTGGTTTGGGAATCTGAGATGTTCTTACAATCTTAAATCTATACCAGATATAGGTAAGCGAACTTTTCTGAATGCACATCCTCCTATCTAAAAAACTCACTCTTCTAAAAACATTTTTTTTTTACAGAACATTATTTGTTACCTATATATGATACACTGTTTTTGAACTATATTATGTGTTTCCAACATTGAATAGGTATCAATGCCTTGCAATGAGCTGATTAGAGGCTTTTCCTGGACCATTTTGCAGATAAGAGCTTTTTCAGCCATCGAATTTTGCCTCGTGTCCCTTCTCCGCCGACTTAATGCTGCACGGCGGTAGTAGCCACACTGGTAGCCAGGCACTGCATCGTCTTCTTGATTTCCATTTCATGGCAGTGTTACAGTGCAAAACAACCTATAGTGATGTCTGAGCATCACCATTATTGGCACTAATGTACTCATAAAAATAATACAGGTTTATTTTCATTATTATATCGATAGATTTTCATTGTGGAAAATATAAATTTATATATGTTTCATTCTCAGTCTTGAACATTTCTTTCCCCTACACCACCAAAAGGGCACTTCAGCAGGTCCAGACTGCCTGTCTTGTTCCAGCTGATTATTTATGACTTAACCACCCCTTTTCAAAAGTGGAACTGAGAAGAGGATCAGTTAAATACTGTTTTGTTTAAAAATATAAAATTCATAATACTGAAGTTGCAATATATGTTGTTTTTTTCTTTTCTTTTCTTTTCTTTTGTTTTGTTTTTTTCTTTTAATTTCAGGCAACACAAACCTGCAAACATTTAGCAGATACTTAATGATTCCAAAGTCTCATGATGACAGTGTGGCTGCAGAAGGTGTGGAAGCACCGTGGCTTCATATGACGTGCTTCACTTTTGGTGCTTGCAGCTGGAGGACTGTGCCTTTAATTCAGAGGTATCATAGGGAAAATGCAATGACAGACAATGAGCTCTGCCAATGGGGACACATCTAGACAACCCAAGCCCTTTTCTACAAGGGTCAATTTCTATTGATCTGAATGACATTGGTGCTGCGCATTGAGCAGAGATAGTGTGATTTCCGCCTGTTCTGATGCAAGATAAAGAGGATTGTAAATCGATGCCATTGATGTCCCTCCTTATTTTCCCCACTCTTCTTCATCTCTTTAATTTAGGATACAGTACAATGGCCTCTAAAATTATCTCTATGCTTAAAAAAAAAGGGTGTCCCCTGTGTGAAAGATGGCACTTTAATAGTTGTTGAAATGATAAGAATAACATACCACAGAGCATTAACAGTGCGGTGTGGATTCATCCACAGATAACGCTCTGTCTGTTGATGTGAACCTATCAGAGAGTAAAGGCAGAACTGATCCAGAGTGATGATGTCATGTCTGCTAAACGGCTGCGTTAGAACACAAGGTCAGAGAAGAAGTCCTACCATGAAAATAATTTTAAACCCTTTACAACAAATAAGCAAAGAAATAAAATTACACAGCGGATCTCCTTTTACCCTCCTTGCTCTCATTTGTTTATTTCTAAGCAGTAATTACAATAAATGTGTGGTCTCGCCTGGCTCAATATTCATCAGTCTAATTTTTTTTTTCATACTCTTAATGATTTTCAACACTGGTTCATGCCTGTTAAATGATATTAAGCTCAGACTGGCCTGGAAAGCCAATTATAGTTGGAGTGCTTATATTTGTAGTGACTGTTTTAAAGGTGTCTAGTGCACCCTTGTGGAACATTAGTGCAATTACATGCTGTGGAGAAAATGGGAAAAAAAAAAGATGTGGAAGAAAAGCATTTTTTTACAATTAAACTCAATACAATTTCTTTATAACTATTTATAATGCAGATCCCCCGTGAAAGCTGCTCTCCATACCTTACTTATGCCGCAATCTTGCATACTCTTGCTCAGATTATTTATTTGTTCTTTGCATGTTAATTGACACGCTGTGCAAACACTTAATCAAAGCTAATTGGATCCAATAGCTTCAAAAAGTACAATCTAAGCTGTGTTTTATTTGTACTTTTTTAATCAATTGATACTCAACAGTGTTTAAATGTTTTACCTGAAATTATCACCAAATTAAAATGTTGGGTCCAGAAATCATCCTTGGATGTTATTAGGAAATAACACACCTTTACCTAAAACATTGCGGACTGTTTCATAATTTCTTGCATAAACAGAATTAATGCACATAGCCTGGAGGCTGCAGTCATTTCTATCTGTTGTTTGCAATTCAATAACCATCAGCAAGAAAAGAAAGACTCTGTTCTCCAGGACAAGATGTGAATATCACAGCTTGCCTGCATAAACTGCAAAACTGATAAAATGCACTGATATGACTCATAAAATATGCGTAAGCTAAAGAAAACTCAGTTTGGGTGCAGGTTGAAAAACACGAAACAATAATTCCTACTTTCACTTTATTCAACACACACACACACACACACACACACACACTCTCACACACACGCACGCATATATATATATATATATATATATATATATATATATATATATATATTCAAGTTATAAAGAAATCCTATTATAAAATGCATTACAACTCCCTGTAGCTGTAATATGTTATCACAAGCACGTTATCGTCAACCATTGACTGAGTTCATGAAATTGCCTGATGCGGTTAAACTGCACACCTCGCTGTTATCCAGCCCAAGAAAGAAAAATGCTGTAAATGCCCAACCAGTACATAAGCCCATAAAATTGGCTCATGGAGTTTGGCAATGATTGCAAAATAATGGTCCAATATGAGTCAAATGACCTGTTCTAGCACTGCGTCGGTGTGCTATGCCAGCCATGAGACAGCTTGGTTTATTTGGCTTCTTTTGCACAGTGGCATTTGCTGAAACCACTACGGATGACTGATGTTGCACAGGAAAGAAACACTGACAAAGATAGACAGACAGTTTGCACCTCTGTGAGCCAGTTTCTGTAGGAGGATCCTCAGGCGTTGCAGAGCGGCGGGGGAAATATCAAACGTGTGCAGGTCTGCACCTGCCAGCTCCTGGCACCTTCCAAACACTCCGTCTACAGAGGAACAACAGACGGAAATGTTTAAAAGAAATAAATAAAAACAGGTTAATGGTGAATGGGATGGGATTGTGAAAATCACACTTGCATCACTCCTGCAGACTTTTATGTGTTTTCTGAAATAGAAATATATGCATTGGCTTAGATAAAAGGTTATATGGTGTGAGGAACAGTTTTTTGTTTATTTTTTTTACATTTTATTTTCTATTGTTTCGGGGGGATGTGAGCTGATGCAATGTGACATCACTACGATAAGCAAATATTCAAAGCATAAAGGACTTTATCAGACACCCTGACTGTCTCCCTATCAGTAGGTCTCTCGCCTGGGTTGCTAGGCAACCCACACCGCAGACTCCCAATCAGCCTCATATTTCAATGGCTAGTCTAGACCACTAAAGGATGCTGAGGCGTGGGGGGGTCAAAAACCAGTGTGTAAATGTAAGGCCTGGAATATAAATGAACTGAGTCATCAGCCTCTCTCAACGGGGAAGATAACAACGGCATCTTGTTGGCTAAACTCAGTAAATGAAAGTCCAGCTCAAAGACGATCTCTGGAAATGAATGCTGCAGATTAAATCTGAGCCGTCTCCTGTGTGAATGCGCATGCGAGCTGCCATACATGCAACCATGTGAGAGTACACGTTAGGGATGCCACTGTGATTAGATGGGATCTAATGATATGAATCAACACTTGGTCATGCATCACCACCTACCAATAATTAGCCCCAGGATCCCAGACATGGCAGCAGACATCATCACAAATGATGCTCACTTACATTTCCTGATCTCACAAAACACGCAAATACTGATGCCCATTACATTCTGTAATTTGCTGTTCATGTAATACAGTTTTTGCTTTAGAGCTAAACAAAAAAGTGTAAATCCAATGATTTATGATCCGTTAAATGTTGTATAAGCAATGCACCATTTTGACACAGAGAGGACCATATAAAATCTTCTCTTTCCACTGAGTGAAACATTTCAGGTTATAAGCTGTATAGCATCAACTAAAAAAGTAATTCAGTATTTCAGCAAATTTAATGACACAAAATTGATAACAGATTAAAAAAATGTGTCATATGAGGCTTTAAATTAAATGTTGATGTCAACAGGATTCAGGTACAGCGATCTGCTGTTTCCTCTCAAACAGCAGCTCTAAACAGGAAAAAGCCTAAGGTAGGAGGTAAATGATTTCTGACATCTTAGTACAACGCACAGCAGTTATTCTGAGATCTCAAACAGTGCAGAAGAAAACTTTCCGCCTACAGACAGAGATCCTGACAGACGTCTGTGTACCACAAGACATTAACTACATGTACTTGCAGAGTTTTACCAGAAATTCATTTAGTAGAAGCATTTTTGGCATTCATTTTTATAACAACACATATTATGTAAGAAATAACGGGAGGCTGGTGACATTACAAGTGACGGAAAACGCTAAATGTTTGATGTTCTACATCTCTCACGGGTTTCCATGGAAATGGCCCATGTTACTTCCCTCTCCATTGTCAGGGATATTCCCGTTAGCAACGAGACACACAGTCAAACAGAACAGCTGAATGATTTATCGACGCTGAGCCATTCAGAGCCACATGCCTGACAGATCACAGCACTGTTTCGTCATTTCAGCGTGCATGTTCACAATGCTGAAGGGTTCAGAACCAGGCTAGTAGTGGTTTAGAGCTTAAAGGGAACAAAAGACTCCTAAATTTTAAAAACTTAGAACCTTGTAATTCCAGGGCTGGAGGAGTGAAGCATGTGTTGCATGTATGGAGGGGTGTCCGCACTAAAAATAACATAAAGAGATGAAAGCGTTTTTCTTAAAATATCTCAGCATTCATGCAAGGGATTTATGTTATTTTTTAATAATCAAATATGTCATTTTCATGGCAATAAATCTATTTTTGTCTTTTTTTATCAAACACTGCTGCTGAAGATGTGATGAGCAAGAGGCAACTGCAATGCAAATAAACCTTGTAATCCACAAAATGCAAAGCAAGCCACAGAATTAATCAGTCCTCAAATGCATAATCCTATAACTCAGTGACATTGTCAGTAAAAAGAAGCTATGTATGGATAAGCAGCATGTTGACAGGAATAAAGAAGATTTTCAGCCTAAAAAGGTGAAGAGCTCTAAATCCAGACGTTGCCTCTCCTCCCACTGTGACAGACAGAACGACGCCCGGCTGCCGCTAAAGCTATTTAAACTGTGAAAGCTAATGCTCTGGGATAACAGGAGCCAGGAGTAAAGCTGACAGTCAGTAAAGCGTTTCTAAAGGACTGTACGGCGGTAGGGAGGCAGACGGACCCAGGAGGCAAATTAAGACGTATTGGAACAGGTGTATTAGCTGTGCAACTCATGTCATGAAAACGAATAGGCTTAAATCAATGCACCGAAACTGGCCAGATGTAGTCTGCTAATGAAGAAAGGTGCAAAAGTGATCAGGGTATTATTAATGAAGTGTTTACTGGTTATTCTGGCCATTTTAATGTGACGGCTGTTACTTTGAAATGATAATTATATTTATGCAAGCCCTGTAATGCACATGGAAATGTGGGAATTAGTAAAGATAAATCAGACTCGCAGAGCTGCATCAAAACATGCTGCCTGCTGAATTTGTCTGAGTATAAATGAGCTTAATTATTATATTTTTACTTTAAAAACAAATCTGTTTCCTTCCCATCTAGTTAATACTTTACATGTGCGCTGCACCGCATTGAGTTCTTGATTAATTGTGGATTTGCCTCTTCAGGTCTCTCTTCCTGAGTATTACTCAAAGTGTTTATGCAGCAGTTGCACTCATTTGTGATCAATAGAAGCATCACATAGATTGTTTAAATTTAAAACACAGTGCGGTCATTTCAGATTATATTGGCCTGAGTGAAGGCAATAAAACCACCAATCGATACAACACTCCTTGGTCAAGAGTCTAATAGGAGCCAACCAGTTCCCTAAGGGAAACATAGCACTTATCTGCTGTACCTATGAAACCGGAAAGCCACAGACGCTGGAGAGCTGTTTAAAATTAAAATGCTGTTCTAGGTAATTACATATCCTTTTTGTAAAAAACCCCAACAAAAGCATTGCACCAAAGATTTGAAAAGGCTGCATCGCAAATAAAGCATAAAAGTGATAATAAGGATGTCAACACACATGTGGAAGATAGTAATGATGTCATTAATCAGAGACCTCTTTGAAAAAGTTAATGTACTTCTTCCAGAATTCTTGCTTTCTTTTAACCAATAAGACCTGATGCAAATGTGTGCAAGTTTAGAGGGCTAAATAAGGTTTATTAGTCGGATGCAATCCAGAACAAAAACACTATCTGGACTTGTCTCCACATTTCGTATTTCCACATGCAAAACCTGCCCTTCTATAGCATCTGACTTGTTTTTTTAGTTCTGAACTGAACATTTTCTCTACTAAATGATAAAATGGCTTGCCATAGAAGCCCCCATCACAACCTTTTTCTGCCCTCAGGCACCCTGCATGGCAACAGCGCGGGTGATGAAGAAAACGGTTGGCCCAGCCAAGAATAAACCAGGTTACTCCTACAGGGAGCTGAGGGAGAGTAAAAGTGGGAGACCTAGTTACTCCCACTCATCCTCTGTCTGTACTGTGACTGCCGATCATCAGGATTACAATGGATGGTGACAAAGTACAGGCATAGGCAAGAGGGTGACTCTTAAAAAAAAGAGGTTAAAGAAAGAAGAGAGAAATTTTAAAACAGTTACCACCTCCATCATAACCGTGCATGACTATATACCCGAGCTGCAAGCATGCTCTCAGCCTTTGAATATTTTTCTGTTGGGATGTCAACAGCTTAGGCTCCCATCTGTAACAATGTAGGACAGGCTATGTAATTAAAATACTTTTTTTAAATGCATGTTTGCTTTACAACCTTCTCCTTCCCAGTTCCACCGAAACTGGGTTAATATGGAAATGAGGGAGGAGGTCTCTGAATTTACTTTTCTAATATGCTGCACATCCAAACCCGACCCACAGCTCCTCAATATTAGATTTCCCCCCTCCTCAAAACAGCTCTCAGAGGAATAGTTTAACATTTTTCAAATGTATTTATTCATTTTCTTATGGTGTTATTTTTATACTCTGGTAGTTTCATGGGAAAGTTGATTTCATATGTTTGTCTTTTGTTTAGTTTTTAGCTTCTAGCAAGTCAAACAGCCAATATGGCTCAATTTTCATCAAAATCTACCCACTACACATCTTTCATGTTCTTTTTGTGTAGATTAGTTTCTACGAGCGGATGTGTACCCCACAGGACTCACAATGCCGTTGCCACACAGGAAGGTTTGCATGCAAGTGCAAACACCAGAAGTCCACAAACATATCCATAAAATCCCACTTTTTGTACTGACAGGACGGAAGCAGCAAAAGCGAGGTTTTAAAACCGATTACCAGAAAAATGAGAACTTTCCACTGCAAACAACAGTTGTTATTATTTAGCACCAGAGGCTTTCAGTAATTATTTTATAATTTTCAGCTTACTCTACCCAATTGTAGGGAGTAATTTGCCTCACTATTTATATGTAAAAAGCTGTTCTTAAACCTGCCAGTATATGAATAATTAATTACTTTGACATGATCATATTTACAAGAGCACGTAAAGTCACAAAGTAATAGATCCCAGACAGATAAAATCCTAAACTAGCGCTGAAATCAAACGCTACCTCGGGTCATCTTCCTCCTCCTCTTATTAACATATAAATAGACTTTCTATGTACTTGTCCTGTGTTTTTCAGAGCTTGTCCTCTGTTCTGTCACATCTGCTTCTGCAAGTACGTCTATTGTCTGTCAGTGCGCTAATTTTCCTTTTACTCGCGTGATCTTGTTTGTGAACAATATGTCTGGATGAATTCTCAGAAAGTAAATGAAGTGAGCTATCAAAACAACCTTAAAGAACAGACACTTCATCATTATGTCTGCGAGCACAAAGACATAGATGGAGATCCAGAGTGCTTCTATACATGTGTAACTGTATCCTGAACCACAGCTGCTGTCTTCAAAACTTCCGCTCTCTGAGAATAAATTAACCTTTCCCAAAGGCTCTGTCGTGAAGCTGATCCTCGATATCGACGCGCTATCAGTTGTCGTTAAAATTGCTGCCCGCTGCGTGACTCATCTGAATGCCACGCTGTGAAAATGTCTGACATTTTCTCTCCATTCATCAGGTGACGTGTTGCCACAGCAACCACCAAGACAGACACATCCATCATCCATGACAAGATGGATTGTAGATGAGGTTGTGATCATCTGTGCTATGGGGAAACCTTGTCGTATGAAGGGGAAGACGTTCTGCAAGTATCGATTGATGAGACTACTACTGTGTGTTTAGACTGCTGCAGCCTCGTTCGCATTTGTTTGTGAACACTTCCGACACGACTCAGAAGTTTAAAATGAGCGAGAACATACAGTGAGCTCTGAGCAATAGGCACTCAAAAGAGTTTAAAAGGTGCGGTTTTCTCATCGTAAGTTAGCACAAAAACTGAGTGTAAGCATATCCATATCTCTATAAGTGACAGTTTTTATTGGCCTTTATACACAAAGTTGAACATTTAAACAAAGCTTGTGTGGTGAGATTAGTTTTTCTACACAGTACCCTCTTTAAAGCCCTATTTAAATGAGACTTTTTCTCTTTTCATCTCCCATAGATCTTAAAAACTGGTTTCAAAGCTGCTCTTCATAAACGTATAGGTGATGTCCGGAGGGTTCGTATGATTCTCTTCCTCCAAAGTCAAACTTGCAGCTATGAATTCCCAAGTATCCAGACTTGACGTATTTGCTGTTATATACCATCCACGTCTCACAGAAGAGAGGACGAGGTAGTAAACTCAACTTCCTAAAATCAGCCACTATGAGCAAAAAATGGTAAAGACCTGGTTTAAAATGAGGATTTTAGATTGCATGCTTGTAGATTTTCTTCTGCCTCTGTCTCATTCAAGAATAATACAGACTCGACAATAATGAATCACTTTTACTCTGCATGTTGAGAATGAGGCAGCACGGTGGCTTAGTGGTTAGCACTGTTGCCTGGTTCGATTCCCGGCCCGGTGGGTCTTTCTGTGTGGAGTTTGCATGTTCTCCCCGTGCTTGCGTGGGTTCCTTCCGGGTACTCCGGCTTCCTCCCACAGTCCAAAAACATGCAGGGTAGGTTAATTGATCAGTCTAAATTCTCCCTAGGTGTGAATGTGAGTGTGATTTGTTGTTTGTCTTCTATGTGGCCCTGGATAGACTGGCGACCTGTCCAGGGTGTACCCCTGCCTTTCGCCTACTATGCGTCGGGATAGGCTCCGAAAGACCCCAGTGACCCGGAAACGGATAAAGCGGGTATAGATAATGGATGGATGTTGAGAACAATGGATCTACATCAATAAATTTGATTTCAAATGAAACATTACTTATCCTTCATGAAATAGCGATCAATAAAGGGCTTAAATTGTCACTATTATCATTTTTCCTTCTCACCAATCATCCTGAGGTGGGGCAATGTAATGTTTCCAAAGTGGGAATTAAAGTCTGTGTTGTTTTTTTTTAATGTTTTTAAACCAACTAAATATTGTTTATCATAAACACTCATTGGACAGTTGTAATAATCCAAACTGAAACGTCATGGTTGTGGTAATTTAAAGAACTTTGAAAAAGGTGAATTTAAATGCCCAATTATTATTAGTGACAGTAAATAATGATTTGATATCGAATGGAATATAATACATTCTAGTGGTCTGAGGACACCAATTAGGAGAAGCAGCTGTGCACAGATCTCCAAGTAAGACTTACCATTGATGCAGAACTCGTATGGTGTACAGAGCTTGTCTTGAAACAGACAACCTGGTGGTCAGAGTAAAAGAGAGGAGAGAGCCAATTAAAATACAGTTCAGCGTGTCACCGTCAGGTCAACTCGGTTTTGGAAAAATGAAGAGAACCACATTCAAAATTAGCCAGACGCTGAACAAAACTACAGCTAAGCAGTAGATTAACTCTGGGCGCGAGCCTCGATGCTAAAGGCAGAGCCATCAATCATCAATTAGTGTGACTTGTTCTATCCTGTCTCACACACTAATACCCCTACTCCATGAGCAACGTTTCCATGTATGAATGGTGTATGAATATTAATGAACTTTAATGCCTGGACTAAGAATGACTACTCCAGACTAATAAATGAACAGATGGCAAGAACATTATAGTATAGCTGTTCTTTGTCTTCGTGTCTCACTCATGGGGATTGCAGCTAACAGTGTAGGACTCATCTTTACACTCATTGATCAGACCAGGTGATCTTCTGCTTTCGCGCATTTCCACAGAAAAAGGGAGGTGTCATTTAGGCTGAAGGTTATCACACCCTCGGGGACAAAATGAGCTTTCAGCTAAGACATTTACATAGGAGATAAGATTTGAAAACGGTTGATGAGTCCCACACAGATATGTTTGTGATGTCTGCATGGATGGCCACACAGGGTGGAATCACAAACAAGAGCAGCAAGCCACAGTTCTTTTTCCCCAAGTGTTTTATCTTTATTATATCGCCCCCTCTGCTCATCAGGCGGACTGACGTAATTGGATTCACTCTCTTGGCCCGTTGGCCTCGATGGACAGAAATGAGCAGCTCGTGACCGCGAACAAAGAACAGATTGTAGAAGAAGAGGTCTCTGTCAGACTTCTTTAATGAGAAGAGATGGGCTCATGAAAGTCTGTTAATCGATTGACGCGGGAAGGACAGTTATTCAGGACAGGTGTGTAAGAGAGACAAAAGTTTTTAAGCATCAAACTTTGTCCAACTTTCTTCCTCCCAGGTTTGATGCTACCACCGTTGCTGTTACTCTCTCATGGGCTAATCTGCTTGGGAACCTGATTATACCAGCGCAACGAAAAACCAGCTTGTTTCGGAAGCTGGGGATTCATTTAAATACATTATACCTTTTGGAGGTAATGGCTTCAATATGTCATCAAAATGATCGGTTAATGATGCGGAGTGAGACATCGTCATCAAACTGTGAGGTCATTCTGATCTCTGGAACACAAATCAGAACATCCTGAACTGAAGAGACACTTACTACTCAAAAATCAACAACATGATTTGCCTGTACGTGAATATTACCCTGTTGCGTGCACTGTGTAATTCATCATTATACGGACAGATTCTGGGCTCCTGACCAACAAGAGGCGTTGAAAACTTCTGATGCAAGTAAGCAAATACATAACTTCCCTAAACCTTGTTTACATGTATGACCTTTTCTAAATGTATGACCTCCTCTGGCCATACTTTTTATGCAAAATTTGCATATCAACAATGTCAACAATTCCTAACAGCTCCACCACGTTTGAGCATCTAGGAATTAAGTGTTTGAGATGAAACGCCTGAAATATTCCTGTTGTGAGCTATTGTCACTGCTTTCAACCGTGTTGTCTCCAGGCGCAAAAACGTTTAAGATGCAAACAAAAAACGTAAAAGTTCCATGTTAAGCAGTTATGATCTCTATTCATATTGATCGAGACCGATCTACGTTAGAGTTGTTTTGCTCTGATCGCAATTCAAAAACCCTCTGGATCTGTTAAATTGTGCAGCCTCAATCTTCTATTTCTCCATGTGCTCCCTGAGCATCCTGTTTGGCCTCCTCTTCCCTCTGTCTCTGCTCAATCTGCTGTCATTAGTTACCATCCAAAACTGTTGAAAATGAAACAATCAACATGTTCACTACCAGTCACGTGCCACAGCGACAGAGACAGTTGGAGAATGTTTTGTTTTTAACTGAATCACATCTAAGGGGGGCAGAGCCGACTCCACATGGGGACGTATGCACGCACTGGGTTAATCTTTAGGAGCAGTCTGCATAAATTCTGCTTGTGTAAACAGAAAAGTTGTTAAAGAGAAAAAAAAAGATCAAGGAAGCTTCTGGTAAGCTTGCTCTTTCCAAACTTTTATCTACTGCTTATTCAGCCGTGCACCTCTCAAAATTACAGCTAGACAGCCAGCAAAATGAGAACGTTACAGTTTAAGTCAATTATGAACCTTTGAACATCAAGAAAAGCATAATATGAAACATTTAATCAATATCCGATGGGTGATCCTACGGTCATGGCTTATCAATACGAGGTCATAATGGGCAGACTCACAACAAGTGTATCGTCACATACATATGTTTTGATTTTTTTCTTCTTTTTTTTTTAAGATCACGACATGCACCTGAATTGCAAATGGTGCAGGTATAAAAACACCACTGTTATGTTTAGAAATGATTCGTGCCTATGTGGACTTGTGATCACATCATGTAAATACACTCGAACCAGGTTTGAGCCCCATTTGACCCAACAAAGTTTGTTCAGGTTTCTACTTTGCCATCAGTTACGTTTGCATTAAAATAACATGGTTAAGGTAAAAAAAAAAAAGAAAAGACTTGTGTAAACTTACTTACTTACAAAATCATTTACGTTGAGAAATAAAAAGTATACGTAGTTGGGGTTTATAAACACACCTTTGAGGTTTTCCTGACACAGTAGAGAAAACTGTATTGTCAGTAAATTAAATATGTTGAGGTTTTAAACTGGGTAAAAAGAATAATTAATTAATTAAATGTACAATTTACCTTGGGTATGAAAGAATATCTGAAAAACATATATGCTTTTTTTTTTTTTTTTTAATCTTTATGTTTAGCTGGAAGCTGAGTATAAAACCAAGATATCAGAAGTTGTGTGAAGACCTCACTCGGAGCTGGAGGACTCATGCAGTCCCTCTTGACTGTGCATCTCAGTGCTCTGCAATTAGTGTCAGTCAGTTCAACTTTACCTCCTCATCACTTTCCTGCTTAATTCAATAGGTTCTCTGGGAGGCCTTGTCAGCTCTCAATATTAATTACGACTTCCAACAAATGACGCATCCACCCAAGCTCAGCTACTCGGAAAGCATGTGTGTGCACATGTGCGTGCATTTGTGTGATGGGCAGGGATGTGGCATTGATAACGGTACATCCCCCTACTTGCAACACCATGCCAGAGATGATTAAAATGGTGCCTTTTAATTAAAACACTATCACAGAGGATGCTGCTGATTACCTCAGGCTGGGAAAACAAAAAGACTTGTGCGCGAGGAAGAAAACTGCAAAAGACCAAGAAGAAGGTGACATGCAGGCTATGAGGCTTCCTGATGAAGATTAGCCACATTGTCTTAGATTACAAGATCATTTTAAAAGTGTAATAGTTCTTGATAAAGAAAGAAAAACTGCCTTTGTAGTCCTGAGGCTCTGCTGCCTCAAAACAATCTCATGAGATGAGAAACTGTTCTTTAAGTTCAGATGATTTTTGGTTGGATTTAGGGGGGCCACCAAAGGTTTGTACCACTTAGCTCAGCACATCCCCCTACAGGCATGGAGATCAGGTTCCTTTACCTCACTGCCCAAGACTGACCCTTGTTTGGTCTCTCTGTTGGTCTCATTTTTCTTTTTTTTTCATTATTATATTCAGCCTCTTGTTCGTCTCTGCCCTGACTCCTACTGTCATTTTTGTAAAATCTATTTTCATCATTGTTTTCATCAATTTGTGACGTAGAGCCATAAAGTACAAATAAAACTGAAACTGATATTTCAACATGACAAAAAAAATCCTTTTTGACTTTTTAAACAAACGTAATACTATAGTTTGAACTTTGTTTACTCTAATTGAAGGTTTTTGAATCTAAAATTCATGTGCCTCTTTCCTTTTTCAGCGGCTCTGTAAGTTTTATCTTTTTGGACTGAGGATGGTCAATTACTTTGAGCAATGACACAAAAATAATAAAAGTACTGAAGATTTTCAGGCTGTGTTTTGGCATTTTAACCTGCAGTGGGCTATTAGGATGATTGTTGAGTCAGCAGTCATTAGAATAATTGACGTAAAAAATAATTGTCAGAGGCAGCTTTAGGTGAGCTCTACCTGCAGGTGCTCTGAATGGGCAGAAGCTCCCCCTCCCGCAATAGATGCAGAGTGACCCAATTTGTAAATACAGTCTGCAGGAAGAATCAAGATGGATCAGGTCAGCGGATGAGTCTGTTAACAGTAACTACCAGGATACTCTGGTAGTTAGTGGCTTGTGTTGTCACGAGATGGCAGCCAGAACTGCACCCCTACACATCTCACACTGGCTGCCTCAAACTGTTTTTGAAATGACAAAACAGTGTGCCAAAAAAAAAAAAAAAGAGAAAAATTTAGAAATGAATTTGGGACTGTGATCAGTTACCTGTGGTCTATGTCTCTCCCGGGCTTCCACACACAGCAGACAAACACTTTCCTATAATGGCATAATGGCTCCCTGCGTGCTTTATTAGAGCTTACTGCCGTCAAGGGCAGCAAGCGCACTTATTCTACAAGTAAGCAAGGAGAAGCACACACAAACACAACCGTTAACCTTCGACTGAAATCTCACAGCATGTCGGGGATATAACAGCAAGGGTATAGCCCTTCAGGAGCGCGAAATTACAGAGGAACAAACTCATTAAAGGTCGTTCAAAGAAAAGCAATAACATATGAATGACTACGAGTTTCTAATTAGAAAAATAATATAATCACATTGATCTTCCTGTTAATCTCCATTGTGCGTTATCAAGTCACCGATTACAAATCCTTTTGTATTTGGACTTCGTTCTGAATGATCTGGCAGCGATTGGCTGACCTTGCCAGTCACATTTAATACGTCCCAGCGAGGCAAAAACACATGCCTGAACAAGAGGTCTGTACTACACTTCCACACAGGTGGTTGTCCAATGTCAGAAAACCATCTGTGATATGTGAGGGGCCAAGGATGACGCTGGGAGCCTGGTGGCGAGGACAGCCACTCCCAGAGCCTGCTGCAGATAAAGACATATATCATTCACTGTCTGGGTCACCAGCATATATATATATATATATATATATATATATATATATATATATATATATATATATATATATATATATATATATATATATATATATATATACACATTTTTTTAAATTTTTTTTTACAATAAATATAAGACAAGGACACATGACTCACTTCTAATCACATGCACCTGTGCTGTCAGCCAAAAAAGCCATTTTAGATGACTGCAGTGGGTGACAACTGCAATAAAAGCACAAGTGAATTGAAAAGGGAGCTGGGAAAAGGAGAGGACATCACCTGCAAGCAAATTACCATAAGCCTGACACCATGTCTGCAGATTTTAACAGCTTGTGTTATTAAGGCTCGCTCCTGCTAAAATTAAAGAAGGCTCCCAGCTTTTTTTGCTGCGGCAGATCTCTTCTTGTCAAAATGGTGCATGGCAAAAAATCAGCAGCTGAGCTCAATTTGTCCTAATACTCAATGTTACCTAAAATTCTCCTGCATTTTCATCTGAGCAGGACAGAATTGCATCATTACTGTTGTGTAAATAGCTGTCCTGGGGCAAAAAGTGGGGCGCAGCCTAGACAGGTTGAATCCAATTGAAAACCACTATGCAAAGAATGAAAAACATTTATGAGTACAATTTTAAAATGTGTCACATTATGGGCTTAAGCTAGTTCAGAATGAATGAAAATTAGATGGAAACTGTTATGTGATGTGTAAAATCATAGAATTGACTTTCTTTTTTTTTATGGAAACATTAGATGCATCTTCCTGTCTGAAGGGGGACAAAATAAATGTCGTGCTCATGGCACATAGTAAACAAATGAAGGTGCATTAGTGACGATTGGATAGGTAACCATTACAGCACCCAAGGCAATATTAATGCACAACATATATAGCCTATACAAATTTTAGAGAAACTTCCAGATGACATCTTTTGCAGAAAATGCATTGCATATTTAAAAAAGGTAGCATTAAGACAATGGCATGGTTCTGTAGTTGAAGTGGTTTCATAACACTTGAGCCCCGTAACTGGAGCCACTGGTGTCTTCAGCATTAAAAGACATCCACAATTTGGTTAGGCACATTTACTCCTGTGCTGCATGACTATGACTGATAATTAATTTATATATATATATATATATATATATATATATATATATATATATATATATATATATATATATATATATATATATATATATATATATATATATATATATATATATATATATAAAGTTAGGGCAAATGTAATGCATCAGAGAATCTAAAATATCAGCATCCTTAACACAAATGACCAGTAGGAGCTTGTAGAACAGAATTTGAGGTCGGTTTGATTGAAGAGTAGACCTGACATGAGACCACCTGACATCTGCAGAGTAACCAGACACAATTCTTTCAAAATTTCCAGGCAGGCAGGTCGCTCTCAGTCTCTCAGTTGTCAGCTCCAGGCGACAGCCCAGACAACAGCCATGAATTAAATATGGCAGTATCACTGCAGCAAAGGAAGACCCAGAAATAGGCCGGTATGACCTTTTCCCTGACCTGCGCTGAGTGATTCAGACATTTGATTTTCTCTCCTAATCTGAAGCGTGATTGAGTGTTGAAGTGGGAAACCAGAGCAAGTCAAAAAGCGTTCTGCAGATGAGGATAAAGGTTTAACTCTGAGAGTGTTGGGTGAACGTGAATCGAACTTTAGGACTGCAATGTTTGGACTCCACTGTGCAGCAGATGTAGAGCCAGTGGACATGCAGGTAAAATGAAATTTGTCCCAGTTTGGTCAGTTCATAGCTCCGGCTCAAACTGTTCAGCTGTACACCTGTAGGATGAAATTGGGAGAAATTGCATCTCTCATCATTAAGAAATTGGAAGTTTTTATTGCTTGAGCTTATGAAGCCAAAGTGCATTAAAAAAAAAAAATCAATGTTCTGAATTGTATAATGACATTAAGGCTGGGTATGAATTATGTACAGTACAGAGCACTTACACATGCCCCACCAGAATTCACAAAGACAGTTCTTTCAATGAGGTGGCCTCAATGCACGGCTAAAACCGCTCCTGTCGTCCTAGGGTCTGGGAAGAGAAAGCTCAGGTGGCGCCGATGGGAAGGGTGGGGCTGATGGGGGACGGCCTCAACGCGTGGGCTGTGCAACCGCCACTTGAACGCTCATGTCCACGTGAGCGGGTTTAAGCCAATATACTGAAACCTTGTCCGCTGGCTCCAGCGCGATCCACCCAGCAAGCACCCTGTAAGCTGGCCCGGAGTGCTGCTTTCAGTGAGCAGTGAAACTGTTCACACAGTCCAGTAGCTTGGGGATGATAGGCTGTGGTGTGATGCAGCTGGACCCCCAGGCTGTTTGCAATGGCCTGCCAGAATTCTGACATGAACTGGGAGCTACGATCTGAGGTGATGTCAGAGGGGACACCAAAGCAGGGCACCCATGAGCCCAAAAACGCCTGCGTCACATCAACAGCCAATGTAGTCCGGAGTGGAATGGCCTCAGGCCAATGGGTGGTGCGATCCACCATCGTGAGCAGGTGTGTAAACAGGCCCACCAAGGACCAAGGGGCCCGCCAAGTCCACATGCACATGGTCAAAATGCCTTTCAGGGACAGTAAACAGCTTAAGTAGAGCCTTGAAACGGCAGTGCACTTTAGCTCGTTGACATGCAATGCAGGATGCAACCCAGTCACAAACATCCTTTTTCAAACCATGCCACCAACTAGTCTCTGTGATGCTTTCCTACCAGGATGGGACCAGCTAAGAACCTCATCAAACATCGCACTCCACCAAGCCTGTGACATGATGGGTCGAGGTTGGCCAGTAGAAATGTCACAGAGCAGTGAGACACCAAAATCACCAATAGGGGCATCTGCCAGATGCAGACCACTGATGGCAGTCCTGTAGGTTTCCACATCGGTGGTGGAGAAGGCGCTGGATCACCTGGACGACCTGGACATGCTGAGGGAGCACGGGAGTGAACCAAAGGTCTCAGCATTAATGAGGCATTGATTCTTAACATCCACCAAAAGACCAGGAGCACACAGGAAATCTGCACCCAAAAGAGGCATGGACACCCTCACCACACACAGTTCCAGCATTTGTCAGGTGGGATAGGCTCCTGACCCCTCCAACATTTAAGAGGATGAAGCTGATATAGAAAGCAGAAAATGGAGGAATGAAGACGAAAAGGATTCGGATCTGGTCTCCAATTCAGTTAATAATATAATAATCCTGTTAACTTTGCTCAAAGTATGTAAAATCTCTGGAGTCAGCATCCTCAGCCCTCAGTGTCTCAGAGCAGCGAAGCCTGCCCATTTTCTTATGACCACATTTACATACTCGGTGATCGTTTGACTGCAATCGCTCGCGTTTGGCAAGGCCTGTTTGTAATTAGCAGGCTTGCATGCATATTCATCTGTACGTGGACTTCAAAGTCAAGAAGAATGAACTGCACGAAGCCAGCTATCACACAGCTCTTGATAGCTGTGAATAAAGAATATTGAAAAGAGTGGCTTTTATTGATTTGAGCGAGACGTCCCTAAACAGCTTATTAGATCGTTGATGAAACTGTCATTTAAACGAGTTATCAAGAACTTTCCTGATAACATCACATCGGGAGGGACATTCGACTTTCAGCCATCCCTGTAGTTTCAAAAAGCTGGCGTTAAGCTGTACAAACCAATTATAATCTGATGGATCTGAGCCAAATCACAACATGTCACCAATATACAACATAGCAGACAGCAGTGATATTTTACTGTTTTCTTTCATTTTCATTCCTAGCTGTGTATTGTAGTTGTCCGCACCTCCCAACGACAAAACAGGCACATTACTTCTTTAATCAGGGCTCAGATAGTATTGATTCATTCTTGCGTTCAAGCTGCAGCTTTCTGAATCCTCATTACTATGTTATTGCCATTGTGAAACTTGGCTCAACCAACAGAGGTGACCTTCAGACTGGCCCATTTCCAAACACCATTTAATCCAAGTCTTGAAATGGTTGAGAAATGGTCTAAAAAAAAAAAAAAAAAAAAAAAAACCTCTCTTCCCTCTCTTAAAAACCGGGATGATTTCACAAGTTCCCGGTCACGAGGCTATGAAGCTCAAGAGGGTGTACAGGTGAGAAAAGAGTCCTTTTTTTTTCCTTTTTGCACCTTTGCAAGTTTTCTCTCAGCAGGAACAGTGCTCATGTATCATATTCTCATACCTGACATGTGCCAGAGAGATGAGTCTCAACTGAAATACATAAAAATCAGTCACAGCATTAAAACTATATGACTAATACTGCACAGCATTTGTACTGCTAAAGCATCTCTGGATCACGGTGAGGAGCTCTGGGTGTGTCCTGGTTTCTTGGATGTAGAGGCAGATCCTTTCTGGGTCATACTGCAGAGCCTCCGGGGACCGAGCTTGCTTCAGGAAATCCCTCACAATGGAGGTTTGATCAGACTGGAATCAGGTGAGTTTGTGAATCGAGCCATTCCCGAGTAGTTTATACTGGGGTGGATGGTGCTTGTCGAGATGGCCTCTCCCCCCTTGGGACATGCTTTGTCTGCAGCAATTTGAATGTCTACACTTAAACTAGAGTCTAGTGCATTGTAATAAGATGATCAATGTAATTAAATGAATTGGTCAGTGGATTTAATGTGGTAGTCACTGAGTGTGAACTAATTTTAGTGTGTTTGAGTAAAGCAACTGAAAAGTTTATTCTTTTTTCACCTGCCTGCCAGCACTCCTCCACCTTGACCCAGAGTATCTTCCAGGTTCAGCTTAAACAATAGCAGAAAAGATCCCAACATGATGGATTTCTTCAGCACGTCAACACTTTTGGCATTTTCTATCTCAAGAACTGACATTTGTCAAGTAAGACAAAGACAGTCAGCGCGTAAGCTCTAAACACACTCCTCTGAGCAGCTGTTGAATCACAGAGACATACTGTACTGTATCTCAATTCATCAAGGTACAGCTGGGTCTGTCTTTTTTTTTTAATTTTTTTACACTTTCAAGACTGAAACTTTCAAAAACTAACACTCACATTTTTCCTCCTAATCTTAAAAAACAACTTGCTTAAAGAAAACAACAAGACTTCTGCAGCTGCATCCTGGTTTATAGCTGTTGAGAAAAGTTTATTTTAATAACAATGTATCCCATTTACTACCAAGAATCAATAGTCACATACTGCAACCGCAAAATAGATGAAAGCATAAAATCTTAATGCCGATCAATTACTCTCATACCGAGTCCTACAGCTGTTGAGAATATTAGTTTTGACGAACAGGTTTTTCAAATAACACACCAAAAGCTTATTTAGCCATCCCGCACTGACACACACAAAAGGGGGGTGGTGCTGCACAATAAAACCTCATCCAGCCGTTATTGAGTCATAGCCTTTAGTGAGTTCTAGAGAGGCTCTTCAATAAAGTCTGGACTTAATGCTAGCTGTTTCACGCTGACCCTAGATCAGGCGAGATGACTCACACATCCTCAGAGAAGCAAAGCAACGCACTGTGACCTTTATTTAGAGAGTGAAAGATGGAAATATTGGGTTGAAAATCCAGTCTGCCCTTATCCTCAGATCAGATACGACTTTGATTTTGTTTTAGGTAGAGACAGCGTTTCTCTGAACCGCCTGAACCGTTTGTGTTTGCGCTGGAAGCATATTCCAGCGTCAATAGACAGGACAGGTCATCGGTTTTAGTCTAAAATAAAAAAGTGGATGAAATCTGGTGCACACATTAAATCTTGTTCTTTTTATACGTTCGGGACGAACTGGACCCATTTTAAAGTTTAAATGGACAATGCTCTGAAATTAGCAGGAAAAATAAGAGTTGCACAGTTGAGATTTGTTACATTCAACTGCCGTAAAACATTTAAGAAGAAGACCTCACGTTAAAAAAACGTTTGCCAAATACGTGCAACCGTAATGACATTCCCCTCTGTATTATTAACCGTGATTAGCAAATATTAACTACCAAACCTTTTGTAGTTTGCTCAAAAACAGCAGAACATCCAGTAAAGCAGGATTTACCTGGACACATTCAAAAAAACTGCACTGTGGTAAAATATCTACTACCACATGACCGCATGTTTCTACCTTCAGATGATACAGAACCACTGTAAGATGTTCTATATAAACCCTGAGTCCTGATATCTACTGCACCACAGAGTCCCGTGGCAAAACAAATAGAACTAGGAAGCTTATCAATCAAATCTTGCTTGTCTTATCTATTAAAAGATAACTGCTAATAGTCAGAAAAGATCCTGCAGCACAACACGTTCATGTTAGTGGAGACAAGCAGCCATGCTTGATATCTCTGCTGTCAACACACTGTTATGCTTCTAAATTTGAAAAAAAAAAAGAGTTGTTTTTATAAATTGGATTTAAGTAAGCGGAGACAGAATCCCTTGGAGGTGGTAAAAGTAATCAATCTGCAGCAATAAAGACCTCAGCATTACTCTGCTCAGTCTACTCCCTGTGCTTCGGCTAGATTTATGTGCATACTGGCGCCGTGGTAACAAATAGACTGATATTTGTTTCTTTTTAGCAAACCCATAAAACTACACTGACTCTTGTTTGAAAAGACAATTATTTATCTTTGCTACTTATTTAAATACACATTTCTTGTTAACTAAACATGACCTTGCAAGTGGGGAAATGGCTGGCTGTATTTAACAAGCGGTGGGAGTTTCAGGAGCTTTTATTAGGATTCAGCGCTGTGCCAAACCACTGCAAACAGAACAGAGACGCTGAACAGAATTTTAACAACGGCCCGTATAGCAATGCTGAGCGAAAGGCACTGGAGTGTTGATGCGCGCCACAATCAATTTCGCCACATTTTCCTCTGGCTAGAAACCACTTGGCATTCAGTAAAATCAAACGAAATGGGTCTAAACTTTCAGTAACATGAGAGGAAGAGGTGTCAACCGCCTGCTGTGGTTAACAGCATGCAATGTTATTCTGCAGAAGATGATTAATGAGTGATAGAAGTGTTATGGTCATCAAATTCCTCCGTCTTTGGATAATTTATGAGCCTACTTTTGAAGTACACCTCAAAGAACCAGACTCGTGGCCATTAACCCTTCGGTGACCTGCTCCTTGGACCTGAGCAACATCCTAAATGAAGCAGCTCCGACGTCACATCACATGGCTCAAAGGGACTACGCTGCGTGTCATTTGAGAGTTTTTACCACGTAAGTCAGACGTGGTATATTTTTCAGTACTACATGTTGGCAACAAAGAAGATCAGCAAAAAGTTTAGTTGTGCAAAAAACTAAGAACACTGAGATTAAATCGCTTGTAGAACCATCGACGGAAGTAATCATCTTCTAGCTGCACTGTTGTGTTTTTTAAAGATAAACGAGGCTTTCGTCTGGCGATGACACCAAACAAACCAGTACTTGTAAGCTCGCTTTCTAATTCCACCGTCATAAACTTTAACATTAAACTAACTGAGGCCTGTTCGTGAGCTTTCTCCTGAGCACTGCACAGTCTGACCTTGAACTGGCTTTTATGTCCGTCCTGAGAGGATACGGTACTCTTTTGAATTGTTTCCCACTAGTGAATGATCCTTCCAACAGTAGAAAGAAGGAGTTCAGAAATGGCTTTATGACTCATTGCTGATGCTTTTCCTCTCTGGCACAGAGTTAACACACACCTGAAAGCACCAGAGCAGCTCAAACTCACAAAGTGTATGATTTTATAGTTATTTTCACCATTACTAATGATCAGTTAATCAAGGTTATTTGACTAGTAGATTTTGTTGTTTGTTTTGCAACGTTAATCCAAGTGGACGTTAACCCACAGCTTGAATTTAAAAAAAAGCACAGCTTTGTCGCCGAAGAGCCCATGTGCTGGACTGACCTGCCTTGAATCCTGATCTGTTACCAAATGAAAATATTTGGCACGGCCCTGGATAGCTCAGTGGGTTGAGCGGGTGCCATCGCTCTCATGCAGGCAGTGAAGGTTTGAGTCCCGGCCTGTCGCTCTTTGCTGCGTGTCTTTCTCCTCTCTCTACCCATTTGCTGTCCTCCTACTACCCCAATAAAGGCCACTAGTGCCACAAAAATCTTTAAAGAGGAAAATGTTTGGCACATCATGAAAAGATAAGACAAAGATGACAAAAGTCAAAAGTCTTTTCACAGCAACCGACGTGGCTACAAAGGAGTAAACATCACCCTGTCCCAACTTTGTTTGACATGTGTTACTGTCATCAAATTCAAAGTTAAACTTATATATATATATATATATATATATATATATATATATATATATATATATATATATATTGGATAATAAATTCAAATAATCTAATTATCATGGGTTTAACTGATCTGACAAGATATTATTCTTGTTCCTGGAGACACTGGAAAATATTTATTTGTTTTTGCTGTTGTGTTATTTGATATGTCTGAAATAAAAACTTATTTATCTATATAAATTTCAGAAAACCCCTCATCATAGGTTGCCTTTAGTTTGTATTTACTTAAGACGAGCTGTTTGATGTAAAGTTTTCTTTAAATATGTCTTTAACACCCAAGAAAAGCAACTAAATATATGCATTTTTGGAGAATTATTTTATAATGACATGATCAAAATTAGACCAAATGGTTATAGTTGAGATTTTAATTAAATCACTAGTAAATATATGAGGTTTTTTTTTTTTATTAAAAACATGTGACTAACCATGATTAAATTAAGCAGGCAATGCCTTTTTCTAGTCTTCCTGCACATAACTGCCTTATTTTTACACAAGTCATGAAAACTCATCCATGGCTTTCAAGAATTAAAGTCAAAGTCAAGTTTTCCAAATTCACAAAAGGTTCATTGTGAAGCGTGAACTGTGCTAAGAGTTGGCCTTGTGGGCACAGTAAAAGTCGTCTACATATAACAAATTTCACACTGATGTTTAAAAGTTACAGAGATTTATGATACCATGAGAGTGCACAAGCTCTTACTTATTTCCTTGTCTGGCTTTCAAGTGCAGTCAGACATGGAGAACAATTACCCCAACAAATAGCACTCTCTCTCTTATACAACTATTATATATTCATAGCACTGCATTTATAATCATATACAGCTGTACATACATGCAGCTTATCACACCAGCACTCTTTAATTCAAAGCTTTCCAATGACGAGCCAATTTCTGCAATGAGAAAAAGCAAACAATAATGTCACCAACTCTAAACCACAGTGACAACAGAAACCTCAGTCACACTAACACACAGTCCTAAAACTCAATAGGGGGAAAATGTGCCCAAGTTATAGGCTGTGATTCAGAAGTGTTGGTAAGCACAAATTAGGGAACATTCAGGTGAGGTTTGAAGGGGTTGAGAAGGCAACTATAATGTATGTTTAGTCTCATTACAAAAAAAAAAAAGCAAAGAATGCATGCATGAGTATCAGAAGATAAAGATGTTTGCAGAGTAAAAACAAAAAAAGGACAGGCAACCTTGCTTTACATATACAGCATATGATGTGGCTTCATGTCTGTATGAATCATCCCTGAGCTCGGGTGCCAGTCGGAAACCTATATTTGCTTCTTGCTCATGATAAAGTTTATGCTGTCGCGTGTTCTGCCTGCAGATCCTTCACCAGAAGGTGTGGCAGTAAGTGTCAAATTTGCAGCGCGAAGAGGGAAGATTCTTCTGTCAGATAAGCACACTGAAGCTGTGAGATGAATGTATTATAACAGAAGGACAGTCATCAGAATGGGTGCCACTCTTTCTCACATCAGACGTGTTGAAGGCTGCAAGGCTGGAAAAACCAATATGAGTAATGAATACACAAACCAGTCAAGTCTGGGAAAGAAGTGGGGTCATGCCCTTTTCCAGAGGAGGCGTGCAAATCATCAAATATTTAACTGGACTTACAAGGATGCCCTTCGAAAAGGTGTATTTTTTATTTTAATAAAAAAAAAAAAAACAAGAAATGCAATGCACTCGGAGTTTTCTACATTAGTGTACTAAAAATATGATTATAACTGCCCATCTCAGACAAATAACAGTTCATATAACTCAAGTTAAAAAAAGAAAAGTCTCACAGGAAACATCGTGTCCATTAGGCCTGAGAGATTACGTAACTTTTTTCTGTTGGATCTCGGGATTTCACCCAATCTTCTACACCACAGCACAAACTTTTTAGCGATTGCATGTAATTGCATTCTCGCGTTTGCAAACACATCGGTTTCATCCGGGATTTTTCTGAACTTTTGCAAAGGGACTAATTGTTTTTTTGAAATATATATATATATATATATATATATATATCTGTGATCTAGCCGAACACAGACCGCCTGGAGGGATTTAGCACCACGGAGAGAGTCTGCAAAGCACTTAAAATGCGCGGACAGGAAAAATGCAATTTGCAAACAAAAAATAATATTCAAACAAAATGATTCATGGTTGCTTACCAAATTTTCTGTCAGCGAGGACAGGTGAGGAGCAGAGGCTGCCAGCCAATGCAGCGAAGAAGATGGGACACCACGGTGAATCCATGCCGCTGCTGCCTAAACACTAATCCATCGCTCACCTTCGCTAAAACAGCATGTTTGATGTTGACTGAGAGCTCGGCTGCTCGGAGTAGGATATTAAAATGGCATGTTTGTGGAGGGGGGTAAAAAAAAAACGGGACAGACGGGCACCGAATCGGCCAAGTAACACAATACAGGCGTTGTTTCAGCACCACAAACAGCGACCAGCTTCACGGAGGAGCCCCTCCTAAGTCACTGACGTCAAACACACACACACATGGTGAGCAGGGATGATGCGAGCAGCATGCAACACACACGTTTGGGTGGTAAAAGAGACAGTAGTCGTGAATGATAACAACGCTGCAACAGTGAAAAAGCAAAGGGAACTTAACATGGTTGGATGATTGATAGACTGTGGTGAGAAAGCTGCTGTGCACAAACAACTCAGTGCTGTCACCAATATTCCTGCACTTACTTTAGTTCTCATTGCTCAGGTGGAGTTAGGAAATCACCTTACACACAGCAAGAAAGCAAAAACGTAGCGCCCCACATTTTACAGAATCACTGCAGCTTATAACATGCAATCATTGGTGGTTTCTTTTAAACATTTGACTCAATCAAGCAGACACGTGCACAATTAAAAGCTGACAAAGTCACAAGGACCAAAATACCCCTACATTATTATTTGCTTTATCCCAGGAACTATGTATAGTGTGGAAAGATATTTATTAACTGCTGCCGTTTACACCCAGCAAAATCTAACCCAACAAAAAAACAAAAAAACGATTTAGTCTGCGATTCATTGAGAGACTGACTCATTCTGCATTTACTAGGTGGACTAAGAAATGACCATTTCAGTAGTAATGATGTGGAGTGGTCAGATCGATGGAGACAGCCTATCAGAGGTAAACAGTTAAACAGTGTTCTCCAAAAAAAGAAAGAAAAAGGTTATAAGATCTTATAATATGTAATAAGAGCTTATAATGAGAAAGTGTTCATTTTAAATGAGTAGCAGTCATTTACATAGTCAAATTTTTAATAACGTTTTGATCCAGTTTTAAGTTCTATATTTATGACAAAAAGACAAGTGTTAGACGCAATCAAGTCGACGTGTCCTGACTTATAACGAGATATCAACGACCATACAAAAATGCCTATACGAGCAGTGCTTTTCTTACTTATGTAAACATAAAGTTAAATATTCCCGTTTGTTGGTTTGTAGGGAACCTATATCCACTCTATCACCTAAGTAGAAAGACATGGGTTTGTCAGAGGCTCAAATTGGTTTTTATTTGGACGTAGTCCTACCGCCCCTGGTGCCGACATTACCAGCCGTTTTTTCTCATTTTCCATTTTCACTCTAAACTTCGATTCACATCATTTTGGTTCCTCACAAAGGTTTAAACTGCTCACCATCTAATAACAGACCTGAGGTTGTCTGAACTCGATTGTTTAACGGGATCAATTGCCCATTCCCAGCTGCTTCTAAAAACTATGTTGACTTTTGCTTTTTCCTGCAATCAGAACCTTTAAATTAATGCCCCCAATTTTGAATTAAAAGCCATTTTAATCAAGGTCACGACAAGCAGGGAGAGGATGACGTATCATTTGTTTGTGCTGTTATGACTCTGTACGACATTAAAGATGCAAAACAAACATCTAGTTGAAGTTCATTGATGAAGTTTGTTTTATTCTGATAAGTAGCAAAACAACAGACTTCAAGCTGACGCGCCAACAGGTATATAAACAGTCACCAACACTTAGAAAAAAATATACGGATTTATATGAAAATGTTTTAAAACATGTAAATGAGAGCTGTGAAGAATGAAAGCTTTAAAAAAGAAGGACACTTCATCTAAGAACCCATAATTCTGCCATCTGGAGAGCGCCATCAGTATTTAACATCGTCAATGCAGAAAGCCTAAAAGACGAGACTTGAGTGATGCGTGCATCGAGAAATTAATAAACAGAAGTGGAGCAGGACTGGAAAAATTCAGTCAGGCAATCTGCTTCAGGTTTTAATTCAAACTACAGATTGTATTTTTTTTTTTTTGCAACCCAATCAGGGAAGCTCATATATTGATTGTGTCATTTAATTTCATCAGTTTCACTCAGCATAAAAGTGAGTCAGAAATGACATCATAACAGAAAATACATCACACACAACTTTTTTTTTTTGGTTTAAGGAAAAACCTGTGAATGCAGTATCTCATTCAAAGTCATCACTGAAGAATCATAAATAGCCCTGTAGAACAAAAAAAAAGTAAGGTTAGTGATTATGGGTTATATGCTTAAAATAATTTAAATATTAAATATAAAAATATCTCATTTAAGCAACAACATGTCGGCCCTCTCTCACCTTTGGACATTGCTGCCGTCTAGAGACGAGTGCTCATGTCTGTCCAGCTGCTGCTGGACAGACACAGCTGCACTTTTCAAGCCCACTTCGGACACTCCCGCTGATTGACAACAAATAAAACACAATTTTTGGTTAACAGAATATCAGAATATTGAAATGCATGTTCTAGAGTTGAAATCTCACCGTGTTTAATAACTGCCAAGACGTACAGGACGGCAGCCAGTTCAGTGAGACTGCCGATGGCCTCCGAGTCCAAAGACGCGCTCACCTCTGTCAAAAACGCCCTGAAAGAAGCAGGCAGCAAACATATGGTGCTTGTTGCACTTTTTAGTAATTGCAGGAATTTGGTAAAAGCTATAAAAAAAGGGTTTCAAGTTTGAACCTGGTAATAGACGGTGACTTGAGGATCACTGACAGGAGGATACTGGACAAAGGAGGCATGTCCTCCACTGACTGTGGGGTGACCACCTCCTCAGGGTGGGTAATCTTTAAAAAAAAAACACAGTAGCTGGTAAGACACATGAATATTTTAGGTAAAGTGACTGACCATATTGCTTGAGAGTGTGGCGTATCGGCCACTTTCTGCCAGCTCGCACCTTCTGGAGCAAATGCTTCTTCTCTACAATGATGACAGCAAAGACGGTAGCGAAGACCCCGCTGAGGGGAGCCCTGTCCCACGTTTGAGCCACTCGGAGGAAGTCTGTCAGACCACAAACGGCTGACTGACACAGCTAAGAGAAGACAGACAGACTCTTAACATAAGAAACAGAACAATAGGCCCACAAGGGAAACTTAGTGCTCCTGCAGAATTTTAAAACATGACAACTTGCTATTTGTGGCTGTTATTACGTCAAAAGGGTAGAAAAAGAAGTGCATTTAAGTAATAAACAAAAATTTAAAAACAACCTACCCTTTTTCCCTCCTCTGGTTCCTTCCGAAGGCGGCGTGCCAAGACCTCTATAATCTTTTGGAAAATGTTGGCCACCACGCCCAAAACGACAGAAGTTGCATCCTCTTGATCCTGGCTGTTTTCTTCAGGAGTGCAAGAGTTTGCCACTTCCTTTAAAATTGGCAGCACTGCAGGGATACACAGGTAGCCTGCCTCTGAAAATACACAAGAAACCCCGCCCCATCTGCGTTTACTTTTATTTGTTTCAACAGCATGATGCGAGAGAACCACGGCAGGCAAAACAAACTATATCCTTGATGTATTTTGATATTCACACTGCATTCCCTCCTCATTAAAAGCACAAAAATAGATGTCTCGAACCCTCACCTGAGAGAAGGACGAGCGAGCACAGATGGAGGATTTGAGTAGTGAACTCTTCATCGCCCAAACCCACGAGCAAAACATCACCGCATACTCTCAGGAAGCTCTGTAAAGAAAAAGTATCACTGCAATGACGAAGAAAAACTTTTTCACAGTGTAAAATCAACTGCAAATACAGACGGTACACCATCTAAGGCGTACCGCATTCCTATGGTAGAGTCTTCAGTCACATGAAGTTACTTTCAAGGTCTGCTTACAGACTGAGTAATGGCATAAAAGAGGAAGGAGCACATTCCGGCATGGCAGTTTGAGCAGGAGGAGGCATGTACAGAGTGTTTGAACTGGAGCAGAACATTCAGTGTGGAGTGTTAATTTTCCAGACTTTCAGTTAAAAAAAAAAAAAAAAAAAAAAAAGAAGCCTCACTGTGCGTTTTATCTACGCGCTTTTCACAGGCTATGTGTTGGAGTGAAAGTGGGAGCGATACAAGTCTAAGGTGCCAAATGTTGAACAAAGAGATGGGATTTAATCTGCTTGCTGAGAAATCATGCTGCTTGCTTTGACTCTACAAACTACTGAAGTGATCTCCAACACAATGTACCATCCCTTCATATTATCCACGTCCACAAATGAGAAGAACAAAAATAGGAAATAATTTAAAATCATGAAGATCTGAAAGTCCTTGCACTGACAGACAACGGACATTTCTTTAAAGCCACTGTGTGAGGAAACAAGAGAAACATCCTTTTTCACGGAAGCTTGTACTATGAGCATTGATCTGGTTACGCCAACAGTCTGGCGAGGTTCAATAAGCAGAAGACTCCACCTCTGTTATCTGTGCAGCCAGTGGCTGCGGCTTCTCCGAGTCGTCGCCGTCTTCACCGGCGCGTTTACTCAGAAATGGCAGCACTCCGTCAGCCACCCAGGCTGCCACATGCTCCAAAGACAGCAGGTAGTCTCGACCTTCTGTCAACTGGGAAATAGAAAAAAACAAAAAATAAATAAATAAAGATTTGCTTCATTTCTGCATTCATTCTTCTTGAAGCCGAGGACAGAAGGAACAGGCTCCCTGCCAGGAAGAAACTGGCTCACAAATCAGTCATGTGGAGAAATGTGTGAAAAAATAAACAGAGTAAGTGTCGGGACAGGAAAGGAGGGAAGTCTGATGTTTGTTTCTATTATTCTCTCAACTATGTTTGCAAGAGTTCAAAAAAAATGGACTGAAAAACCCACTGCAACTTGCAGAATCTCTTCAAATGTTTTGTTTGGATTTGACAGCCACAAAAGGAGGAGTAAAAAAAGAAGTCGCACATCTCTTCAACTTGGAGATGTGTTTAATTTTTTGTCCACTTTTCCTTGATTTGATTCCTTTTCAGAATAAATTTCATGGATAAAACTCTACTAATCACCGCCTTGACACACACAAAACCAAAAAAAACTGCAACTGCTTTTCACTAGTAGTGTATCAATGTTTATTAAACGGACTAAAAGAGGATGCGGTGCAGACTAAACGTAGGAACTTACATTGTGTTGCAGATGTGCACCGAGTCGACCGTGATACATGAAGGCTTTCAGTGCGGTCTCCACACTGGGACATTCAGGGGCATGTGCGGTGGCGCTGAGGTGATTGAACAACACCGACTGCAAAGAGGAAACATTCAAAAACATGGCTTTTCTGCATGTGGTAAGGTACATGTATAGGGGGAAGATAAGGTTCATGAACCAAGTACTTACATACATTAACTTGCTATGTGATAATCATGACTGTCATTTTAACTCAATTCAATAATACTTTATTAATGCCAAAGGAAAATAAGATATATTTAAGTCTCTCACATAGCAGTTCTGATTCAGCAAAGCAAATGCAGATCATGATGAAAAGAAAAGGCACGTTTGAATACCTTCCAGTTGCCTAGAACTGTATGCAGCTGCTTCAGAGGTCTCTGACCGACAGCCAGGACTTTCTCTCGTGTTGAAGTGTGGCTTAAAAGGCACTCCAGGTACGCCAGCGCTAGGTCTGGTTTGGCCTCCACGGTCTCCTGGATACGCACTTTTCTGCTGGTGGTTGCCTTGTCCTGAATTTGACGAGAAGAAACTTTTAGAATAGAGCATCTGATTATTTTCCAAGTACGTCCGAATCAAGGCTGCTGTATTGACAGACCCCTTGCTTGGGAAGGCACTCAGTGAGCCAGTCAGTGATCAGTTCAAGGATATCAGCAGCCTGACCCCAGCTACAGATGCAGTCCAACAGCTGGCTGTACTGTGTTGGAGGAGCGCCCGAGTCAATCCTCCTCAGCCTGGACATGACGCCGCAGCTTGGATGAGAAAACAGGACAAGGAATGCAGGTTAGACAAGAAGACGTCAGTAAAAAGAAAGCTGAAACACAAACGTGAATATCAGGATTAGACGGGAACATACGGACACGCTGCTGCTCACCTGAATGTTGGAACTGCAGCTGGAGGCATGAGTGAGGCCAGTTGTATGAGAGGAAGAGTGGATCGCTCATCCTGACAACAGGCAGAGTGCTTTTAATACTTCCTCAAACAAATATGTTAAAAAAAAAAAAAAAAAAAAAAGTAAAAAAACATAACTGATGTACCTCAAATGCCTGGAAATATTTAGACATAACATTTCCAAACTTGGCGGCGGTGTACTTGTGCGCCTCTTCGTTTTGCTTCAGCGCCTTCTTGACACTTCTCCACAGGATGACCACGACCTCCAGCAAACTGGACACCACAGCCACATCTTGTCCCAACGTAACCGGTCCACCCTGCAGAGTGGAATAAATATCAGCTTAATTTCACTTCTTATATCGTTGGGTTTGAGCTACAGAGGTTTAGACGAAAACACATTTCTAAAACGATCAAGAGCATCTTAGTTTTTAATCTTTGCGCATTTTTTTCCTCCTTTTAAGAACCAAGACTGGGTACTCAGCAGGCTCGTACTGTACATTAATCAACTTGACTTGAGCCCATTACTGATTATATCAGAGAGCAAAGGAAGAAAGGAGTAGATATTGATTTATGTGGACTCTTAAACTCTTAATGTGGCTGAAAAGCTTACTTCAACACCCCCGCCACCCCCCCCTTTTTTTTTTTTTTTGAAAAGGGTCATTAGATGCAAAATACACTTATGTTGTTTTTTTTAACACACTGGTGTGTTGGACTGGTTTGTAAGGTCTTTGGGTTTTTTTTGCTATATGAAAATCTCCTTTCTGAAATCAGGCTGTTCTGAAATTCCAGTGACAAGGCGGTCTTACCTTGGACCAGCCCTGCAGAGGCAGTCCAGCATCGTTTCAACGCCGGTCTCCAGAGCAAAATGTCTCACAAGCGATTGACGCGTTCTGTTCTTGGATGTTATGGTGAACATGACAGTCAAAGTTTACTTCTGGCATTTGAGCCGCTGAAACGCGGGATGGTATGTCTTTTTCCCTTTTTTTGCTTGCAAGCACGTTCCTGAGAACGGCCCGTTTTTACTGTTTCTTCAAACGCAAACGCGCACCAAAATATGATGGCGATATGCAGAAAAAAAAACAAAAAAAACATACCGTATGTTATCAGAACTCTGGTTTCACTAGACCTGTCAACACGATTTAAAAACTGGCATATAGTTTGAAACCTGCACCTCCGAGATAAGTCGAACCTGAGACTCAGGAAGGCGGCGTATCGCTGCTACTTCATTGTAAATCAGTCACGTGATTCAGACGTGCCGGTGAGAATGTGAACTCCCGAGGGTTAATATCTCACTCAGCACGCGACCCTGCCAGTACATAAAGATATAGATTAAAGTGAAAGTAAGTTGGGTCTGAAATGTTTAGTGCGAGCCTTAATTGCTGAACTTCTTTGATTGATTTTAAATGCGACTACCTTCAAATTTAGGCTGATTAGAATAACAACACTGTCACTGGCCTGTAACTCTAAATCTCTCTTACCGAGTTGTTTTCCTTGTTGCTTTCATTAATCTCCGTTAGGTCGCAGTCAACTTCGATGCAGCTGTTCAGGGTGCGGCGAATAGCCAACATCAGTTTTACTGAAAGAGAAAATATGACATACCTGCAGCACATCGTACTAGAAGGATTCAAACGACGGGATGCAGCATTCAAATGAATGAGCTTGTACTTACTGATGTTAGTGGGCGCTGTATGTTTGTGAGCGTGCTGGTAGAACTTCCTGGCAGCGATGGGGTTCATCTGGATGAGGGTGATGCACCGGCAGCACCACTCCTTCTCCAAGTCGTTGACAGGGAAGAAGGACCTGAAGAGCAGACTGACAATACGCTTGGAGACTGAATAGGAGTCTACGGCCAGGCGGGCCAGCAGGTGGTCCATGCTGCAAACGTCCCAGAACTGGGTATTGTGTAAAAGGGGGAGAAGAATCCACTTTAATCAGCGTGCATGTTACAGGACTGCGTCACATTTATAAGTATAACGTGATGCATCTATAGCAACATGACAAAAATCAGACTTATTGATGTATGCTGTATCAAGGGAAAGCTCCCTCATTCAGTACCTTTGCAGCACGAGCTGCTTTAACTTTGATAAGCATATCAAGGAAAGCTGTGCGGACTTTCTCAGAGTTGTCGTGGAGGCTGTACTTGAGAGTGGGCAGGAGCTTTTCCAGAAGTGGATGGCTGAGAGGGTTGTCCAGGACAATAGTCAGACACTAGGGGGAGAAAAATGAAACCACAAATCATTAAGCCTCCTGTTCACAGCTCAACTGACACCACATGCCTTGTTACTGTAGTTCAGTATTTGAACCAGAGTCCGTGCTGCCAGGCTGTGTAGCTTGTGGTTTGCACCTTGAAGACGGAGCAGCGGACGTCTGGGGAGCTGCTGTCGGTTGCCAGCTCCGTGACCAGCTTCTTCAGGAAGTCTGTGATGATTGTTGGAGGGAGGAGCTCCCAGCACTTCGCCAGGATCTTACAGACACCCAGGGTGGTATTGGAGCGCACAGTAGGGTGGGGGTCTTCTAGGAGGCCCTGTGGATCGCAAAAGTTGGATCTAATTTTGTATTACAGAGTGACTATAGCTCCCACTTGAACCGATTTATAAACTCACTGTCATGTGGATAACAAGACGAACCAAGCAGTTCATGCACAGCTTCCTCACAATTAAAAGGGAATGACTATTTGTACGTACCATTGCAGTGTCCAGCTGCTTTTGAATATTCATGTCAATATTCTCGTTGCTTTGGTCCGGGTCATGGACTGGGAAGGCCTCAGTGAAAATCAAAGTGGCATTTGCACGCACCTCAAAGTTTGGAGCCTGAAGAAATCAAACAGAAACACTTTAGACAACAGCAAAACACTTAAATACTGGCGTGTGAATGCAGCAACTGCAGATGCATACGCTAAGAGCTTTCCAGAGTATTGGCTTGTAGAGATTATACAGCATCTTGTCCACACTGCGACAGCCTTTCCTTGTGTGGAAATAGCTCACGATCTGCACATGAGGACAAGGAGATCAGAGAGTCAACGTAGTAGCATTAAAACTCAAAAGAAATATATCTCGAGCGGCCCCTGCGGGTTACAGTCTACCTGTCGAACTTTGGCATGAACAGGTGATGCCCTGTGAAGGAAGACGGCATTTTGCATAAAATCCTGAATGCACGAGCTCTCAATCTTCTCCACAAAATCCCCACAAGCCTTTTTCCATGCTCTGAAGTAGATCTCTGCGATATGAGTGGTCATGCTCCTGAACAAAACAGTCGGAAAGTAATTAATATGAATTAAAACATGAGTGGTGTAAATGAGAATAAAGCACACCTCTTACTTGCTATAAAACTCCAGCTGGTTTTTGATGGTGCCGTGGATTACCCAGATGAAATCAACGTTCCAGCTGAAAAGAAACACCAGGAATCGCTTTCCCTGTCACGATACACACATTATCAGACTGACAGCTCAAGGACAAAGCCACAACAACCAGCTCGGAACCACGGAAACACAAACCCACAGCAGCTAAACATCCCCTTACTCACGTCATCGTTTTTAACGTAAGTAGGATGATGAAAGCATTGAAGCAGCAAGTCAATTATCTGCTTGTTGTCCTCTGATGTGTAATCCAGACTTAAGAGCACGTCATGGATACCCCACAATCTCTGAATCTCAGCACCCTGAAAAAAAAAAAAAAAAACACAAGATGAGCATACTGATAAATCCAGTCAGGTCCTTTCACTATCGCTTTACTCAAGGTGGAAAACACCCCCCTGATTTTGCACAAAATACTGAACTGGCAGACTTTAATAGAGAGGATAAACTAACTGGTTTCTTCAAGATGAAACTCTTCTGTAAAGAGATGAGGAAAGCAGTGCGGCCAAACTTTTCTCTCTCCTGCAGGCCCTTCTTCCACCAGGCCTCAAGCAGAGCCTGTATGTGGAGCTGCAGATGAGCCTCTGACACGGGAAGCGGCACCAGAATGTCTGAGGGAAAGACACCAGCAGATGTCATTAAAGAACCTCACTTAAATCTTCTTAAAAGTATACTTTTTTAGCTGCCCCTCAATGTGACCTCCAGTTTAGGAATTTGAGACGTTCAAGTTGACATATGATCATTTATTCTTAGAAAAACATCCTTAATCACTGTCTTTTAATATTTGCTCTTGGACGTGCATTTCCTCTGGTCCTGAGGCTTTGCTCCAGACAGAATTGTGGAAAGAACTATTGAACTTACTTATTTTTGTGCATTTGATTAACTTTGTATTACATTACTGCATGAGAGACTTCATACATAATTGTGGAAACTTGCACATTTTGCCTCAAAGTGTTGCGGTGAAGTGAATTGAATCAACATGATGTTCAAAGAACTGCCTGATTTATACATGTTTTCGCTGTTCATGATTTGTTGTCATTATTATTTTTGAAATAATTTAAAATGAAAGAAAGAACTCTTACTGTGAAGTCTGTGGGCAATTTCTAAAAGTGCCCTGTAGGAGTCACCCTCTTGTAAAACCTTTACAGACAGTGAGGCCACTAAAGTCACTCCATCCACAACTGCCATGGCTTGTTTCTGGAACAAAGGTTGAGCAGATGCTTCAAATGTGAAGTCTGAATCACACAAAAAACAAAAAATCATTTAAAATAAACAGATATTACATAGCTTTGCACACACCTCACCTACAACCTGTCAAACGCAACAGAAAGCAAACACACACACAATCCAGACTGGGGTATTGCCTTGCAACCTGTGCCACAGCTGGATGTGGTAAACTCACAAGATGTGCAGCAGAATCGTGCAGCATCTCCTCTTCCCAGCGCTGCGGAGGAAACTCCTGCAGGAGGTCCACGAGGAGCGACTGCAGTCTCTCCCAGAGAGTCTCTCTCTGGTTCCGAGGCATCTCCTGCACCACCTCCTCCACATCGAAGGGCTCGGCTTTGTCATTCTGTTCACCGACACAAACGGCAGCGCAAATGTAATCCGACAGCTGCAGATTTCTGTCATTTGAACGCAGTCAAAACTCAAGTGAAATAAGCTGAAGTCACCAGAAACACACCATCAGCACATGTGGGGACTCTGTAGCTCTGGAGCCACGTACGACCTCTTCAACCCTCCCTCCGCTGGCGATTATTATTTATAAAGCGGTCTGGTGTTTTTCCTTAATCCACAATCGTCGTTTAAAACTTTGATCTAATATAAAGATAGCTACTTACATGAAGCTTGATGAAGCGAAGGAAGTCTTCCACATTTTCCTTACAGGCCGTTTCTAAAAACGCCTCTCGCTTGGACATGATTCCTCGTCCCCGACCGTTACGAAACGAACAGAAGATTTGCAGTAATCCTGCGATATGAAAAATCAGTGACGTTTAATCCAGCAACCGGAGCAGAAAGACGCCCGTGAGGAATCCAAAACAAACACGGCTCTCCCCGTTTACCGACAGCATTAAAGAAACATTTACAAGCGTAGACCCCACTCTGTCCACTGTATGCTGCGTTATTAAGACTTAACGTCACGAACACCCGCCATATGAACGTTTCGTATTGTTTGTTACCTTTATTTATTGTCGGTTTCGGGAACGAGCGACGGTGAAATGACAGTTTGCCATCAAAGCGGTAAAACCCGCGCAAATTTGCACCGACTCCTTACGGCATGACGTCACACGTATACGGCTCACGCAAAAGCGTTGTTTCCACTTGTGACCACTTGAGGGCGACAGATCACACAAATGGACTATGATCGCAACAATAAGCTGACACCAGAACCGCAGGTCTTTAAACTGAGCATTTAATTTTATTTTTTAAATTTTATTTAGTTATTTGTTTAAACGAAAAAATTCTGCACATAATTTGTGTTTTAGGTTAATATTTTCACACCTTTGTACAGACGAACTAATTTGCTTTAGACAGTATATTCTTAGTCTGCTCATTTCTGATCTCCCTACTCTGCAAAAAATTCTATTTTACAACCTATGTACTTTTTATATTGTTATATAATTTTGCACAAAAATGTATTGTGTCTATTTTTGCAATGTATTGTCCTTTGATAATCCCTCTTTGCTGCTGCTGCCATAACACAGAATTCTTATCTTACCCATTACATACAATATTTAATTTTTATCCAAATAACGAAAAGCAAATTAAAAAAAATCTGTTTCACATGAGAAACCATTTATTCAAAAGTCACAAGGCATTATATCATTCAAATAACATTAACAAGGCAAGAAAATTACATTGTGGGTTTTAAGGCACAGGATAGATAACAAGAAACTTATTTAAAAGTTCTAACAAACAGTTCTAATTACATGGCAAAACATAATACATCGACATAAATGCATAATCTTAAAAGATTCTTGCAGCCTGCTCATAAAACAAAATCATCATCAGTTTCTTTTTTCGTTCGTTCATCTTACATTTGTCTATACAAACACTCAAACTCTTATTCAAGTACCCTTTAGAGTATTTGTAATGCACAGCACTTGTTCATAGCCCTAAAATGCCCATTCTTCAATATCTGAGCGGATATTCAGAACCACAAATATTGCACGAACTGCATAAATGCACAGAGACGTTTCAACATTTTTATATTTGCATTCAATGTTTTCAATCAAGCATAAAGAATAATAAAAAGTCAACAGTCAAATACTGAAGCGTGACAAAATAAAACAAACAACAAAAAAAAACAACAACAACCAGGAACTGCTACCTACTTTTGTGATTGCATCTGCTCCTTTGGCACGCGTTTTCTCAAACAACAACAACAAAAAAATAAACTGTCACATTTTTCCAAACTAGTAATAAATAAATAAAAGTTTAAACAGGTTTATGTGAAAATTCCTTTAAGGAAACGTACTGTCAATAAAACCCCTGCAAATTCTTGTAATCATATAGCTAGTACAATCTCAATATTTACAGAAAAACACTGAAAACAGAGACAAGGCAGGTAGTGTGTTTCAAACACATTATAATATGGGCAGACATCTTAAACTAACAAGGGGAAACATTTTAAAAACTCCTTCCATGCTGAAATTATTAAAATCAAACTATGAAAAACATATAAATACAACAATATGATGTGCCCTCAGATTAACAAGATATCTAATTTACAGCAGACTGGTGGTTTCACTATGTGATGAGGGAATCTTGACTACTTTTTCTGCCTTGAGATAACAAGCCATCTTCATTTAGGTAATACCTGCAATACAAAACGAACATTTATGTTCAAGAACTGAAAACAATGCCCTTGCCTTCTACAAATGACTGAAATATTTACCATTTTGTGTATCCTTTTAATATATCATCCCCACTTAAATCTACCAGCACCTGCAAATTTGAACAAAAAAAAAATTTTTTTTTACATGACAGTGGCAAGAAACAAAACAAAATTATAAATAAAAGACATGTCAGATCAACAAAGTACATTAAAATATTTTCTGTTTTCATTGTTTTATACAGTTTAACACCTCTAATAAAAGGTATCTACTTCACAGAAATAAGTGCCAGAGTTTAAAAAAACCCCAAAACTTTACCTTTCCTAAAAGACCTTTGTGTTTGGACAGAATGCTCCCTCCGTTCTTCACAGCTACGTCCAGGGTTCTCCTGTGGAGCTCCACCATCGACACGCTAAATTCAAACCTACAAACACACACACACAGAGAAAAAACACGCTAAGCAAATATGATGTAGTTTCATTGGACATTTTCACATTTGCCATACAGCTGTCAGACAAGAGAAAGAGTTTCATAAAAAAGAGTCTCAGATGAAACAACAGCTAAGACATTCTGGAGCTGCTGCGGGACGAGCTCTGCGGGAGCGGGTTAACCAGTCGGTGCTGCTGACTCTTACGGGCGGGAACCACGCGTTGTCATCAAAGCAAAGGGATTCAATCTACCACCCATAGCAGTGGCTGAGAGAGCTGGACATTAGTTGATATGTGCGGCTCCATGTCATTCAGGACTTACAGACTGGCTCCTGACCCAAACTGCTCACAGTCTGCAGCTCTATGAGCAGCTTGGATATAGATTTAGGACCGAAGACGTGGGTGACGGAAGCAACAAGTCTGCTTCAAGACTAAAGAAGAAGCTAGATGTTCTTAAAATAATCCATTTGGCAAAAAGAAGTGTGAATGGTGGCTAGGATTAGTTTGATGCTGTTAGGTAAACAGATTTCTTATCTGAATGTGGTATTAGAGTCATTAGCCTGTACAGTTTTACAGAAATCTGCAAATACAACACAATGAAAGTGGTTCTCAACATTTACCTTGTTGTAGAAGGCTGCTTTTAAAACACTTATATTGAAATGACATTACAATGATGTTGGTTAAAGCTACACAGGATGAAGAAGCCAGTGTACGAGCCACACAGTGTGAGATGATATGAGGTTTTCTTCAGCGTCCAAGTCTGAACAGAAACCTTTAGAGCTAAATCTTCAGAAGAAAAAAAAACAAAACAAATGCAACTTATAGTATTAATGTCTAAATTGCAGTAAAGTACAAGGAGCATTCTACTCATGAAAAGTGACAAGAAAAAGGTCAGGGCAAAACTTCAGATCTGATAAACTAAAAGTCAAAACATCAGATCTGTTTACAACTGGTAAAAAGTCCATTTTAAATAACAATGGGTGTGTAAGGTGGTATTTGTGTCGAAACCCACGTTTGATCATAGACAGGGTTGAGAGTCTTCCTCATCGTATTTGTCCTCCTCCTCCCCGTCCGGCTCTTGTCGGGCAGCAAATATAGGCGTATGAAGGGATCTGAAGCATCTTTGGTAAAGGCTATCAAGTTACTGAGGACACACAGGACGATATTGTAAGACGCATGTTTCTTGGGTTAATAGTAGCTCCTCAGAATTAAAATGACTAGCCGGCCAGGAAAGTGGCCTGAATTGTTTATGAGTCTCAGTGGTTAATTACAAAGAGTGACAAGAAACAAGGATGGGAGAGTGGAGGGAGGGGTTGCGACTCAATATATTATCCGAAGTGGCTCTTACCGACAGGCATGCACCACCACAACGAGCTTGTTCCTCTGAGAGCTGTGCCGAACAGTGAGCTGGACCTCACCCAGGGGGTACTGGCTGGGGGCAGAGCCACTATAAACACACCAAAGTCAGTTAGTGTCACTGCCAGGTGCTGTAGATGAGTTCACACAGCCCACATACACAAACATCTATGATAGATGAGTCACTTGTCATGCAGGCTGCTGCAATATTTACAAGGATAAACTTCCAAGATGACATTTAAACGCATGCAGCTGCAGAGCTTAAACAAAGTAGTAAATCGTATCTGGCATTTACTTCTGCAGCTGGCGAACTCTCTGCTGAAGCTCCAAGGTGGCGGTTGGTAGAGAGATATCCGAGGCCAGGCTGGAGGTGGATTCCTTGTGAGGCAGGTGTTTCTGGGAGTCAGAGATGCAGGTGCTCAAGTTGGAGGTGCTGCGGAGAGGGCTGGCTGAGTACGGCTCACCATCCTGGTGCTGGAGGGTGAACGTGGAGGCTCGTGTTGGATGCTGAGGGGTGGGTGGACAGAGTGGGGAGTCTGATGCTGAAAGTCTCACTGTCGGGGCTGTGGTTGGCGTGGGGACACTGGACTTCCTGACCTGGACTGATGAGGGCAGGTCTGAGGATACCTGCTTCTCCAAAGACAGGATCTACAGAGAGACCGGAGGACATTACCATCCATAACATACTGGGGCAGATTTTTACTTTAATGTATCAGGAAGACAACCCCTAAATATATAGATGATATTCCCTTAACGTAAACCCACAATAACATATTCATATTGTTAATATTATTTTATACTTACTCATTTCACTTCTACACAACTTGCTTGATTCACTTTGCCGTACCTATCCCCTTTTTGCACAGCTTCTTGTAGTTTATTTTTATTTTATTTTTCTATTTTTGCCACTGATGCCCCTCGGACACAATTGAAGTTTTTTTAATTGAATTTAATAATAAGTTTCATGAAGGTTAAAATTAGATTACTTATATATTGCAGATGTATTCTGAAGTTTGTAATATTTCTCTTCTAAGTCCTGATAAAATTGCCTCTGACTATTAAGTGACTTTCCCTTAAGAATATCATTTATGAACGTTGGTACATTGGTTGCATACCAATTAAGAAATGCTATTCCAGAGTAGGTCAATATTTTGGCTTGGATGCATTCATCTTTTTGATTTGATCAGCATTGATTCAATACAAAATAGCGCACTTAGTCGCGGCAATCTGAAGGTCAATATAATTTACTATCAGACAATCTTAGCCAGCAACTGAAAAACATTACCATCAGTACTGTGTAACGGTAGAATGTTTTTCAATTTTCAATTGGTTGAGATGACAGAAAAGTAAACATCTGGCCAAACTGGTTCCCCCAGAAAGCAGTTAATGAATTGTTGCCTAACAATTTTACATGGTAGGATAAGTATTTCTGGATGACATAGAATGCTAATATTTGAACAAACAACAATGAATAAAAACATGGGTAGCTGGCCGATTCCCCCACACCTCCTCTCTGAGAAAACACAAATGCGTATTTCCACCTTATGTACACACGAGGCAGGTGATTGTCTGTTATGGTTTGTACCACACCAAAGTTAAAAAGGCAAGAAACAACTTTGGCAAACTTATTACTAAAAAAATAAAAATTATTGGGGTATAGAAAGGTTTCCACTACAATACTGCTTGATTTCATCATGAAATTAGAAACAGGTTTCTTACAAATCGGCATGTTTTTAACTGCTCTGCTCTGCTTCAAATAGATATCTCGTGGATCGGTAATGTATGAACGATGCCTCGCGGTGCTTTTTACCCTCAGGGCCATCTTAAGTTTGATGGTGGAGTTGGGCCCAGAGTTCTTGAGAGGAAAGCACTGAGTCAACGTCATGTCGTCCTCCAACAGCAGCGTATTCAAAGGCACCGTCAAGTTACCCAGTGTGCATTTCTGCTTGTCATCTTTTATCTGTGCAATGAAAAAAAGAAAACCAAATCACCCACTTTCCACGATCTTCAAACCAACAGACAGCTCGCCCTCCTAAAAAGCGGCGTTACCTCCACCTCGAGCTCCTGCCTCCTGGGATTGTGAACAAGAAATGGGAAGCAGTCCTCCCACAGAGGCTCCTTCGTCTTGTAGCGGATCTTTATGGGTAGACAGGTGATCTTTCATTAGATATTCATTAAAAGGCTCTTGGAAGCGAAAAATCAAAAGTGAGCTCATCTGCAGAAATGCATTAATGGTACATTACTATCAGCCTGATATTAGCAGTGTAGACACGAGATTATTAAATATTGGTCCTCTACTTTTACCTTTGCATACCTTACGTTTTTGATCAATTTACACTATTTTTCATTCATTTTTTTCCTCGTGTTTGTTTTGTCTCTTTATTGGAAGAATGCAGATGGAGTCGGAGAGTTTCAGCTTCAGGGGTTTGTAAAGCCAACATCTATATCGACTATACGGTGTCATATGAGATGGAAGAACCCACTTATATATAAATACATGACACAGCAGGAGCAAATATAACATACTACAGGCAAGGGGGCAATTTATTTTCAGCCCCCCCATTAACTTTGCCATTGGATGTTGCCAAGTTATTTATCTGACATCAGTCCAAATAAACATATGTTTAAGTAAGAAGCTAAGAGCAAAAAAAAAAAAAAGGTTTTTGAGGTAAAAATACCAATAAGAGACACGGTCTCGTAGTTTTGATGAAACCACTTGTTTAAAAAAGCAATTTGTGACATGCACTCAGACTTTTAAAAACAAAAATCAAAAAATTATGATTGTTTTTTCCGTAATGTTAGTAATTAAGATCAAGTAAAGATGGACTGCATGCCTCAGTTTTAACTAAATTCAGTGGCTATGAACCAATGTTTAGTTCCCATCTGAGGGGAGAAACTGATTTGAATTTGTCCGGGTTTGATCTGTACCTGCCGTTGGCCTAAAACTCCTTAGATTTGGAATAAACTGGCTGGGAGAAGATCTCTCAGATGTCATAATTTCAAATTATAATGTTGTGCCATTAAATGTAGCCCATGTTTTAGTTTTTTTTTTTTTAAGCACAAGTAAAGATGTTATAAAGAGAAACATTTGGACTTTTGACATTTTGTGGAACTAAATGCATAAAAGGCTGATGTTGTTCTGTAATTACCAGCATATCCACCACTAACTTCAATCTGCGTCAAGTCTGCGACTTTTAATATGATTCCTTTATTGGAGTGTTTTTAAAGTTGCCCGAAAATTTCCTGTCGTTTCATTTGGATGTGAACATCATGAAACATAAGCAGAAGTTCAGCTCATTGTTTCACTGCTTCATTTTAAATCCCGGATGTTCATCAGATCTGAAACGTTCCTGTAAAACAGGTCTACTGTTTCACATTTGCTGCATCAAATTCCTACAGTAAAACAACATGAACAAAAACGTAGTCTATTGTTCCTCCATGACATGTTCCCTTTTTATTGCTAAAAAAGAATGTTTCATTAAGAAAGAGCTGTTTAATACACTTCAATTGCAGATAATAGAGCTTTCTGTTGTTACAACCCATCCTTTATTTGGCACAACGATTTGCAGTTCATCTCTGTTTTGTAGTCAGAGGACTAACAGACAGCTCGGTGGAGATAAAAAAGTAAGATTAAATTGTGCTAAATGGGCTTCAATACTTCAATGTCTTTAAGAAAAATAACTGCTTGGTCTACTGTTTGATTGTTCAGAAGCTTTGGGCACTTTAAAGCACAAATGAAAGTGCTTAACGTTACCCAACGTGAACACTAGTTTCCCCCTCTACAGAAATGAGCTAAATAAGAAATCAATGAAATCTTATTGGAGTGAAAAGGCAAGACGGATTCAATCAGACTGATGATAATGATTGGTCTTTCTCATACTCACCTTACTCTCAAGTGTTTTATGTCCAACAGTGAATTGGACGTAAGGGCTTGGCTCACTGCTGCTCTTCTTGGCCGACTGTCAGACAATCAGAGAGCGAGTCATTAGCTGATTGTTCTCAGCGTGACACACAACTCCATAACGGACAACACAGTCACACTGAGCGCTCGTGGAGGCTCTATCAAGCACACAAGGAGTCTGCAGTTCAAACAGGAGAGGAGATTACCATATGTTTGGACAGGCAGGGCTGCAGGCAGAGAGGCAACTGAGGAGACAGCCAAGCTTCGTCTCCTCTGCAGGCTGATTTCAGCATGCTGACTTCTGACAGCTAAGTATTAGTCAGGGTAGTTTGTTTTACTTGTAATAACACCATAAATATCTGCAGGCTAGAGGCTGTGATGACGGAAGGAAAGGTCTTTCTCTTCAGCTCCCTCTTTCTCATGAGGACCAAGTTTAAATTTGATGTCTGTTTCTCACCAGCAGTAGAATTAAACTTATCAAAATCCTTTAATTTGCAATCACTTCACTGAAGAAGGCAGATGGCACGGAAACTTGTACAAAGTTAATGAACACATTAAGTTACATCCTCCATTTCCTCGTAATTACACAACTGACACTTCCATTTACTGGAAGTAAAGTGTAAGAAAAAAAAACATTGCACATATCTGTTTAAACGGAAGAAACACTTTTTTTCCCCACGGAGCTTTTTGTGACCATTTTCCTCCTATAAATCGAAAGCACAAGTCTGCTTAAAAATTTTTTTTTTTAAGTAAATGAAATTAAGACGACATCCGTCTCTGGAAGTGTCATGAGGGACAGGTTATTCAGATATTTGTGGTACGTTGTAGTGAGTTTTGCTTAATATCAAACTTACTACCACGTCCATTCAGTGCTTATTACTATTATCAAGTAAGATTTAATAATTTGTCTTCATCACTTTTTTAGTTACAGTATCAACAGAGGAAGGAACTTTGTATAACAACCATTATTTAAGGTAACTGTGATAAATTACCATAACTAACATCATAGCCTTTATCGTCCTGTTTACAAAAAACTAAATGAAACAAATAGCCAAAGTCATATTTTGCACAACTGATGATGTCACAACATTACCAAGAAATGTTTAGTAGTTACCGGTGGTTCCTACTGTTTAGTGCAAATTATTTATCCTTGTAAAGACGTTTCCAGCTTCTTCATTGAACTCCAACATGTGCAACCCTAAACTTTTACGCTTTTATCCAAATATTTGGTGAATAGTGAAGATTTACTCGAAGCTCACACTGGTCTGGACCTCTGTGTGTGAGCATTTTCAAGGAAAATGATTTGTTTGTAGTTTCACTTAGCCATCTGACTAACTATTCTGAAGCCAAATCACACATGAAATACTGAGAAGAGTTTATTTTCAGATGTCTGGACATGTCAATAAAGATAAAGTGACATATAAAAGACTTTGAGAAAAACAGCATGTTTAAAATATCTAATAAAGATGTAAGGAAAAAGAGACTGAGTCTGCCAACCTGCTGGCAGCTACAAGTTGCTGAAGGTAACAAGGACTGATCTAAAAAAGCACCCATACTTCCTCATCCATGAAGATCAAGACAAAGCTGATACATAAAGAATTTAAACACAGACACACAAACTGGACATGCGAGTGCCATTGTGCGTGTATGAAAGACAATGGAAGGACCGAAATACCTACAAAAAGCTGTTTACTTCCTCTTCCTCTGTATGCCAAAAAACCAGACTGTACAACTGCCTAAAAGTACGAAGAGGGTAAATAAATACTCTCTGGGAATAAATTCCAGCATGGATCTTCATAAGCAAATGTGTCTGTACACGCTCCGCCACCGAAGATAAATTGCTCTGCGGGTTTGCACCTGAAAAACGTGAACTCAGTTCAACGGAAAAGGGTGCATGTAGTTAATAAGGAAACAAACCGTGATCGTCAAATTAGTGTGAATGATGACACTTAAATTAAAAACAAAAATCTTATAAAAGAAACGTTTGAGGGCAGTATCGCATGCAGGATCACCGGTGGGCTAGAAGTGAAATGATCCATCATTCAAGATAAAGGAGTGCACGGCACAATCGAGGCATAACACATGTTCATGCGGGATTTCACTCTGTTTGATAATTATCACAATCACTTGACACTTGATGGTGCACTTGCGGGCCAGCACAGGTGAGACACAGGGTGTGATCTGCACATGAAGACCACTTTTACCACGTTACCTTCAGTGCCTTAAAGACTGAGACTTGCTTCAACCCGTCATAGGTGAAATCTGACAGGTTGCTCTTTAGTCCATGAGCAGATTTAGAGGGGGAGAAAAATCACACCCAAAGTTAGTTGGAATGAGCGGATTTGGTTATTAGGCATGAGAAAAACCCAGAGAAATATGTGGATATTCCGAGCTTAATGTGAATGGTGTGGGTAATAAATAGATATCTAAATCTGCAACTGCAGGAAACTAATGCTGAAAACAGAGCGATGAAGGGACTCCATGTGAGGAAGACTTAGATGAGCTAATTTCAGACAGCGTATGACGTTCTTTTTTTAAACAAGCAGCAGGATTTCTGTATCTAGAACTCCACTGCTTCTCTGACAGATCATTATGAGCTCTGCCAGCGAGCTCTTGGTGCTGCTGATATCTTACACTTCAACCTTGAGCGAAGAACCTCATGAACAGAAATTCCTCCTGTTCAGGAAACAAGTACAAGTGGCTAGTGGTTTGCCTTAACTTTCCAGTTATGGACATTTTAAGTGACACGAACAAACCAAAGCATGCAGCTAACACATGCTTTCAGATAAAGCCGAAGAAGACTGCTGTTACCATTCATTTCACATCAACGCACACCACCGATGCTATCAGTATGAAGATGCAGAACTGCTGGTGGACTCACAAATTTGGTTCTATTTTCAGATGGACTGCTGTCACAAAAGACTAGGCCAGATGCTCTTCTTTCACCTAAGTTTCCGCAGCCTAAACTACCTGTGAAGATGCTCTTGAGTGAAGAGGGGAGAGAATACAAAGGAAACAGCATAAGTTGAGTTGAGATGCTTAAATTATGCTTTTTTTTTTTTTTTTATACAGGGGCAAAAACCTTTTTGTGTAATACATCAAGGGACAAAAGGCGCTGTACAGACTGCAGCCAAGCTTTGCTGCTTTTAAAATCTGTCCCACCGTCCATCAATCTTTTCCTGTTCAGGGTCATCAGGACGAGGCCAACTCAGCTGCCAACTTTTCATTTCTCAAGGGACAAACTTAAGAATGGATAAGGCTCCTTTCCGAGGCTACCGAAAAGTGCAAACTTTGGACATTCGATGTTCTAATTTATCTAAAGCAAATCTTTTTGTGGACGATTTGTATTGCTTATCTGAGCTGTGCACACTTTGCATAATGTGAATGTGCTTTTAGTGGCAAAGTCCTGAGCAGCGGAGGAAGTCATGATCCTTCGTTTCCTCTAATGAAAACATCAGCTGTGAGTGGGCCAGGAAAAAACCAGTGGTGGGATTAACTACCAGGACACGTTCGAATAGTCGACATTTATAATGAATAACTTCAAATGTTTCACAATAAAAGCCCTGTTGATAAATAAAAGCTTCCTGTCCGCTGTCACTTTGTCAAGGCAAAAAGAGAAGATCTTCGGCGTAAAATATAACCAATTATTGACAGACAGCAAGAAATAATAGCCAGCTTGCACTGCAAAGGTATCAGGAAAGATATATGACCTGGTAGTTCGATTCACAAAATCTGAGTGTGTCTGAAAACAATTCAGACACGGTAGTAAGCCAATGCAATCACAAAGAATCAACACAATGACATATCACAGAAACATGATCAATAATCCTTATTGAAACAAGAGTCACCGTGGCATTTCCACTAAACAGGCTCGGTACATGTAGTGTGTATGCTCTGGGTGCAGAAGGTGAGCACCATATTTTACCAAAAATCTGTAACATCAGAACAGAAGCAGAAGGAAAAGAAAGTGAGCGTTTTTCCATCTTACGGGCAGGTTCTTAGCTGAGTCCAGATACACCACCAGCAGAGCTGAGGACAGTCCGTCATTGGCCAGGCTTCTGTCTGCACGCACGCTTCGCAGCGCCTGATTGGATGCAGAAGAAAAGGGCAACCATCCTCCATGATCAAGGCCAAATACATCTACAACTGCAACAGTGATTACTGCTTTAAAAAAAGTAAAGTTCAATCTTTCCTTCAGTTGTACCTGATCCAGCTTTTCCGGAGAGGAGAACAGAGACAGCCACTCCAGTTTCAAGTGGAGTTTCCCCGTAGGTGCTTCCTCGAGCTCGAACCACTGCAACAACGAGGCCAAAAGATGTTTAATCAAGAATTTGTGTAAATTATTGTGTGTGGTTTCTGTGAATTCTTTAGAGTCGATTAAAACTGTAGAAAACAAAAACTGCTTAAGTATACATTGAGGACCCAATAAGAAAACTCAATTAAGAATTTGAATTTGAGCACCATAATTCATCATTATTAGCAGAATTAACCTCGATACCTAAAGTTCACTTATTTACATCATATATGACATCTGCTTACAACATCTGATTTTGTGGGCCTGTGACGTTTGTTTCTTATCAACACTTTGAGGTTGCCAGGCAACAGGGACTCAGTAAGATATGGATTTATTTTCAGAAGGATTCTCTTGAGGACTTATTGTTATTGTGCTGCAACAAAATTGCTTCCATTGGCAGACATGGTCAGTTTCTCTTCCACTTTTGTTTCATCAGTGTTTCAGAGTCGTGTCGCCTTGTTGATTTTTAAGTCATCAAAAAGAGATAATGAGAGTAGTGCAAGAACAAAAAGGTATCCACTGAGCTTATTTAGAGCACAGTCTCCTCTGGACCTCATGGGATATGTGACGGCGATGGACAATGCTGGCACAAAATCTGCTGCTGGACATGTTTTATGCTGTTTACAATCTTGGTGCTAATCAGCTGTGGCCTCACAAGTTGTTACTCCTGAAAACAAAGCGAATGCAGCCAGGGCAGCCGAGGCTGCAAAAAATAGGGAGTATAAAGAGTGCAACACTAATTCAAAAATCGCCGCAATTAATCATAACGAAGATGTTCCAGATATTGATTGGCTGCTGTGTGTTTTTGCGCAGAGTGTAATGTTACTGCCTTTCGCTGACAGAGTGTCTGTAAATTTAAAGAAGTCTGACACTGCAGCTACAGTTTCACCATCAGGTCCTCTGCTTGTGCAGCCAATGCTGCCTCTTTTACTGCACGTGCTCTCCACCTCCTGAAAACAAAGCGAATGTAGTCGCAAATAATAAATAAATAAATATATATCTGAACTGTTACCTCATCAACCTTCTGCTCTTTCTGCAGCTCAGCCAAATCAATCATGAGGCTGCAAAGAATAGGGGAAATAATAAGTTACATTTATAATAAGTGCAACACTTATAGAGAAATCACTACAGTTAATCATAACAAAGACGTTCCAGATATTGATTGGCTGCTGTGTGTTACAGGGCAGAGTTTAATGTTACTGCCTTTTGCCAAAAATCAATTGCATTTCACCTTGAGCTGATAACTGCAAAATATAGCTGCATTATGATGTCTGATTAATACAAACAAAGATTATAGAAGAACAAAGATATCCAGGGCATACATGTCTTTTTTCTCATCTAGTAGGCGTGTCACTGAGATGCAGCAGACCTTGCTGTGTCTTCAAAAACAGCCTGCGTGTTAACACACCAGCAGGAACTCACCTTCCCAGGAAATCGTCTTTATCAGGATCCTCATCAAACAGCTCAATTTCAAGATGTTGGCCTGACTGCTCGTACACAAGCGCCTAATGAAAACACGAACACATCGATGCTTGTTTGATGCTTGTTCAAACTGGCATCACAGTCAATAGACAGACTTTGTTGCAAAAAAAAAAAAAAAAAAAGAATAAAAGAAATGAGGTAATTAGTGGATAACCAGCAGAGGGAACTAACAGTGTTAATAAAAGAATATTTCTCTATTGGCTATTGACAATGCTCTGCTGTAAATGTTCTGCTGTTCTGACAGACATCCCGCAACCATCACCTCATACACTTCGTTCCACTTGGGATGGAGCGTCTGCCTAATAGTCTTGCTGTGGAACAGCTGGTTGCAGATCTGCAGGATACCGTAAGGGTCAGATTTTCCCATGATCAGCCCTCCCAGGAACGTATCCTTGCCTTCCAGATCTTGAGCCTCGAGGAAGTGAATCCTTAGCACTCCCTGAGGAGACATTCAGAGCAGAGCGTTCAGGGGAGTGCTCTGAAAAAGCACCTTCTTGCACTTTTTGGTCTACAGTGTAGTCAGTGTGGATGAGATGTGGCATAGCCCAGCGTTTTAGAGGCAAGTGAAAAAAATACAGGAGTTTACCACTGTTGTTAAGAAGTGAGAAAATCCAATCGCTTTCGTAGGGGGTTGTTTAGTGATGCATTAGAGTGGTGCTTTTGTTATCATTTTTAACTTTTTACTTATTTATTTCTCCATACTTTATTGATATAAGCCAATGAGTGCAATGCCTGTAAAATGTATAATCAACACCCAGCGACTCTGATTGTCCGGCTGGTCTTTGGCAGAAGGGTCCCCCCTTGTGAGCCAGATCCTGCTCAAGGTTTCTTCTCTCTTAAATAGGATTTTTTTTCCTTGCCAGTTTATTTAATAATTGCTTGGGGGTCATGCTCTGGTCTCTGGAAAGCACCTTCAGACAGTTTGTATTGTAATACATGCTATACAAATATATGTTAAGTGAATGACTATGAAGAAAAAAAACCTTGAAATAGAATTAAATAAATGATTATATTATCAAATTATTGCCAATTAATCTCCCTATTATATGGATATCTATTGAAAATTATGGTTCCACATTTAAGATTAATTTACTAATTAATTTACTACTAATTTACATTTTTAAGTACTAAAAAATGCAAATGCGTGGAAAAATTGCAGCCTTACCTGTTCAGCTTTCTACTAAATTCACAGCAATGTTGCAGCTTAAAGTGAAAGCTACTAAATCTTTAATCTTGTTGCCATGGATACAAGTTCTAGTGACACAGCCTTGTTTTTTTTCCTTTCATGACTGTGTTTCAGCACTGACTTACCTGCAAAATGTTAATAGCTACTGTATTTTTCTATGAAAACGATCAGAGAACAGATATCTCCACAGCGTCCTCTGAGACAGGCTTTGATGTCATAACCATAGATTCCCAAATGAACAAACTTAAACTTACAGCAGAGGCATATTACATTACGTCATGTGTAATTGGATGCACTTTAAATCTGCATGAGTACCTTTGGCATTGGAAAGCGTAGCTTGGCCAGTTCCATGTCTCTGACCAGTGGAATAGTGATGCGGTTGGGTAAAACCAAATAACTGCAGATTATATCTTGAATCAGGCTGTCAGAGAAACCACTGCAAGGACAAGATGAAGTTTTGGGAAAGGAGGCGAAAAAGATAAACAGAATGAAGCCGTTAATGATCTAAGAGACAACAAGAGTACCAGTGGGTGATATATATTCTTCTTTAAATTAAGATTAGTCCATTTCTGTTTTGCATGACGGTGAGAAAAAAATTATTTTGAAATACGTTCAAGCATGTTGCTGCAGAACCACTCATGATTTAAAGCTTTATGGCAGCAATTATGACAGCAATTATGACAGCAAGGACACACTAACTTAACCATCACAATTCCCTTTACTAATTTTAACTGTCATAGCAAATCTAAACTGAAATTACTGCTAGAAAAAAATCAAATTAAGGTGAATAATTATAATCCTGTCTTCTTGCTTCGCCTGTCCCCTGAAGAAAAATTGGTAAACAATCCTGGAATGATCTCAGAGACTGATAAGCCCAGTCCTTGTGCTTCCTACATGTTTGTACATGTAAAAATTCCCAGGAGCTAGGTAATGACCTGTTGGTAATTGATGTTATAAATTTAGGAAACTTACATCATTGGTGTCTTGTTGCATTAGACCCAGGCTAATTACATTACTGCCTGGAACATAAGAATGTGCTTTCAATTTTTTTTTTCTTTCAACACTAATGACTGTGTTGAACATGAAGCTGAAACGTGCCAAAACCCATCATCCCGCTCTGTCTCAGGCTTTCAAGTGTATAAACAAATCTTACACCAAATAAGGTACATAACCTCAGAGGCATGCCGCTTAGGAACAATAAAAGGGCTTTCTTTTAAACTGTCTTTTAAATACTTGCAGCATCAATGTTATGACTGATGATTAACAACCCTCGTGCAACAGTGATGATTAAACATTACACATTTAGTATTTTTTACATGTACTGCAAAAAAAAAAAAAAAAAACAACCCAAAAGGAAAACAGAGTATATCTTTTTAGTTAATTCTGTTTGTGACATTATTATGTTGAGGAACTTCAGGGCTCCCTAAAGTGCTCTCATCCAGGTTACATTTTTGTGCCTCTGGTATAACTAAATAAAATTTAACCTGAACCTGAACTAATTTGCCCATGTTCCTAAAGGTTTATGCTGAAAATACATGTTGACTAAAACTGCGAGTTTTGTAAATCTGTAAGTTTTCTGTGAGCAAAAAATTCTGTTACACTTTTTGAGCTCTGAGGACATTTTTATTTCCATTTTTACTGGGTTCAGAATCACTGCAGCGCACCCGCTTATTTCAAGTCCTTACTGAAATTAGGTCACAGCACACCCGCCCTGATTTCACACCGACAAATCACAGGCAGAAACCCTCACGATCCCTGAGACTGGAAATACCATACGAAACACAGAAACCACAGTAAACCAGGGGTTCAGTTTCATATCTGTCATGGGGGCGTTCAACAGGCAAAAGATAAACATATGCGGAACTAAAGACCTGTAGCTTTGGCACGTCACTCCACCAACAGATGAAAAAAAGATAACTCAAGATCATAAAGCTTTTTGGAATTTCATGTGAGTGCCATTCCAAATTGTTTTGAAGAATGAACGCTTGTGATTAACAAAAGAAATGCACTCAGAGAGTCCTGAGATGCCGATGTCCTATCAAAACTACTCAAAATTACTTTTAAAGAGATACTTCACATGGCGTTAACTCTATTTGGCTTCTTTGTTATCTTAAGCCAGAAAAAGCATTTATTTTTATAAATCCCTAACTTATCTTTTAGTGAAACGGGATTATGATTCTCTGGTGGGAAACTGATCAGAGCTGCTCCCAGACTCGGAGAGCTCGGGGTTTGTGAGGAGCTTCCTGCTGCATCAGCATTCATAGCGGTGTTCTTGCTGGTCCCCTGGTGTCCCTGTGTGTGTGTGAGTGTGTGTGTGTGTGTGTGTGTGTGTGTGTGTGTGTGTGTGTGTGTGTGGACTAACGAAAGTAGAAGATTTTATTCATTCGTGTTAGGACTACATACATACTCACATATACTAACTATACCTTACACTCACTTATTATTTATAATATAGTACTGAGTTTATTTTCATTTTGCTGAGTAACTGAATAAATAAGCTATAACAACACAATATGATTTCGCTTTGGGTCAAACTAAAGTATCTCTAGAACTTTTTGCCATGAAATGTGTTTAATTGTGCAGACAGTCCCCTGAAAATAAATAGTGCTGACATTATTTGTCCCCTGGCAAATTTCTTTTAATTAGCAGTCAATTGTTTTCACTTGTGCAGTAAAATATCACCATATCTGCTAAATAGATTTCCCTATACATTAGGCCCACACCAATATTCATGGTTCCCACAGGAAGATATGTAATGCTTTTTCCTCTACTGTAGCAACAAAGTGAGATAGAAATTTGTGGGTTAGGGGAAATGCCTAAATATATATATCGCAATGAAATTTGGTCGAGACATTATATTCCCTTTAGAATAAAATTTGATCTTATTATACGCTTGACATTTCATCACGGAACCACTCTCAAGTCCAAATAAATGGATTTTTATGACCAAGTCCTCGCGGAACCAGAGTAGCATCAGTTATACTTTGAGTGAAGAGACACCAACACACCACAAACATGGTCAGTGGAGTTTCATAAACGTTCCTGTTGAAAACTACCGGAGTATATATATATATATATATATATATATATATATATATATATATATATATATATATATATATATATATATATATATATATATATATATATATATATATATATATGTAGTAAATGTTAGCAAAAGTTTTGCCTTTTAAAATTATAATTTCATAAAGTCCTGTTATAACTGTTAAAAAGATTACAGACCAGTTCAGGTCAGTACAGCTAAAATTAAGGTTTAAGACTTTGGTTCTGACTTAAAGTTTAAGATATTACAACATGTTAACAAACATTTATTACTCAACAGTAATGACAGGGTTTAAACGTGAGAAACTGGGAAAGCATCCAAGTAGGCAGCTGATAGAGTGTCTACAGTTTCACCATCAGGTCCTCTGCTCCTGCAGCCAATGCTGCCTCTTTTACTGCACGTGCTCTCCACCTCCACCGACCGCACAAACCAACACACCCACTAGCACAAAGTCAGCAGATCTATTTCACTCCCACTGAGCAGCTCTACTTGGGCTGTACTTGTTTCAAGAAGTCTGTCAACGCAAACCTTGTGTGACAAGCAGATTTTTAAAAACTACAGGCAACATGAATGTATGAATGCACTTAAGGGGACAACAGATTCTGACGACAACTCAAGCAATGGCCAAATAAGGAAAAATCCATTTAAAATGAGTGCAAAGTGAGCCAGAATGAGGAAAGCATGAGGAAAGAATGAAGAAAGAATGAGGACAGAATGTGGACGAAATGAGGAAAGAATGTGGAATGAATGAGAAAAGAATGAAGAAAGAATGAAGACAGAATGTGGACGAAATGAGGAAAGAATGAGGAAAGTGTTTAAGAACAAAAAAAACCTTTGTTTGACCTTGTTTGAGTCATTTTAGCCCATTTCATTTGTTTACAAATACAAAATTAAAAAACTAAAATCTTAATGGAATTGCAAGATATGCAACAAGATACATACATTTATCAAAAAAAATGAAAAGGTATGGCCTGTGAATTTTTATATGATGTAATGCTTGCGTAATAATTTCTTTCTTTAAAGATGTAATTAAGTAAAACAACGTCTTTCAGAGACAAATTCTTCTCCTCTTTAGGAGCAGGAAAAGCAGGTCTGAACTGACTTACTTGAGCCCAGGAATGTCCAGCACATTGGTGAGGCCACTCCAGCTTATGTCCAGAAGCTAAAACGGTGGTAAGAAAAAGAGCAAACACAAACATTGGAGAGTAAGAACAAAACATGTTTAAATGGAACAAAGTACGACATTTTATTTATTCCTGCACCCAATCAAGTGTACTGCTTAGCTTCCCTTTCTCTGGGTGGTTAATCCAGCTGATTAATAACCGCAGAAACAGAGTCATTATTATTAATTAGAGGCTTGTTATTATTATTATAGACTGGTAGCTGTTTCTTACCAGTTTACTTGAATTTTTCAAAACTACAAAGTAAAAAAAAAAAAGCTGTGTTCTGTTTCTTTCAGTGGACTTGAAGAGGTTTCTGTTAGACAGAAGCTCAGCAAACACATCTGTCCACACACGGCTTCCCCGTCACTGGAGCATCCTTAGACCTACAAGCCAGGACTGTGTCAAAGATTAGATAGTTTTGATAATAATTATAAAATGCAAGAAATGTAAATATAAGAAGTCTGAAACCAAAGGACTTCCCTAAAACGCCAAACCAAATAAATCTGGTCATATCGGTAACCAGCAAGAAAGGGTTCTTTAACCGTTGCAAGGCACTAAGGCTCGGGTCAAAATGACTTAAGCCAGAGCGAAGACACCCAGTTCCTCAGGGAGCTCGTCTATTCCTCGATAACCCTTACAGTGAAGTCCACTGGGAGTTCTCCAAAATGCACCTAAATACAGCTCATTAGCACCTGATTAGGACGATCCTTAAAGACAAACATGGTGAAAGCAACGATATTCTGTGGGAATGTTTTTCTGCAGTACAACGGGGAAAACAGTCGGTGTAAAAGAACGATGGATATGAAATAAAGAGAAATCACGAGTGAAAAGCTTTATTAAATGTCTTGATCAGTATGCAAGGCCAAGGAAATTAATATTCAACATGGCAACGACCCCAACCCCGCTGTCAAGAAAACAAATGAAGCGATTTAATGAAACTGAGATGGAGCTAACTGCACCTGAATATTGGTGTTCCTCACACAACTTGGTTGAGCTTATAGCTTCTTTTTTTTTTTTCCCAGAACTTAAAACTTGCAACAAAGGAGCTTTAATCAAACAATATTTTACACAATCAAACTCCAAAAAAACATGTTTTTTTTTCTTCACTTTTTCCAATAGCACGGTAATGCATACTAAAAGTTGCTTGAATACATTTCCAAACTCAAAGGGGTGTGAAGACGTGTCTGGAGCGTAGTGAAAATCCTCCGCTTAACTTCTAAGCATTTAAAAAATACTGCATAAAGAAACATTAGCTCCATTTATGACTCACAACAATATTAAAAGAACAGAGCTCGGAGCGCAAATTATTTCAAAATCACCTCAGTTTACTGATGTATTCATAAAAGCAGCAACAGCCGTTTGGGCTCTCATTGGCTTTCAGGATAATGAGGTCAGGGACTTTTATTTCCATATTATCCTCTGTCTTAGAAAACCTAGCAGCAGGTGAAGTCTGAAAGGAGGACAAGAGTGAAAAGAAATCAAAGAGAGGTGTAAATCGCCTGAGCCGAGGCTGGAGATGCTGGCAGAGCCACCCTCTTGATGGGCTTTGATCTGTTTCTGCCTGCAGGCTCGAAGAGTTGCGTTTTCCTAATGAGCCTTTCTCACCCTTCATCACGGCCCATCCTGCTTACACTGCACCACATAACGGCGAGCTCTGCAGGGAAGAGGGGAGGACTGCGGGACTGAGGATGGTGAGGGGGTCCACAATGCAGTTAAATGACTATTGCTATTTGAAAACAAATGTAAGCTGTAAGTATTTTGCTCCAAACCTTTCTTGCCCCTTTTCTCTCATATGCATATTTGTGGGTTAATATTAAATTTCCTTTTTTTATTAAATTATCATTATTATTTAAGACTGACTTTTGTAAGTTTCCAAACATAATCCAATTGAAAATAAAACATGGACATCTTGTAAAACAAACTGCACACAGAAGACCCTGATATTAATTTTTAGAAAGTGGCACCTTGCAATATGTGTATTGAAAATAATTGAAAAAAATTTTTTAAGTTAAATAAATAAATGCATAATGTGCAAAGAAATAAATATGAATTGAAGAACCCTGAAGAAAGCTCGCTTTAAGAAAAGTCCTGACCTTCCACGTTCTGCATATTCATTTGCAGATATTTGTTTACAGAGATGAGTCTGTGCTGAATGTGAAGATGCTGCCTGAAGCTGGTTGGTTTACTGCAGCTGGAGTCTAAAGCAGCAAGAAACCTTGTTCTGTTTAAAGGTAAGATCATAAGGAACTCATTCTTTTTGTTTTTTTTTGTTTGTTTTTTTTTGTCTGCTGCTGAAGCGCTTAAGTTACTTAAGATAAAATTCCTCCACAGACTGATTCCTGGCCTGCAGTCACTGCTTTTGTGGATGTAATGATTTGGTATAGCAATTGCAGAATGGGCTGACTATTTTATTTTGAAAAATGTCTCAGATTGTTTCTGCTGGGTAGCCATGAGGTTTATATGAAAGAAAAAAGAAAAGGTGCAGACGTTCCTTTTAGAGGAGCGTGGAGCCACTTCTGGGACACTTTCTGAAAGGATGTCACACTTCAGTGACGATGTCATGTCACAAACATCATTTCAACTGGTCATAAATTAGCTCTGCCATTTTCAATCTAAATGAGCACGCTAATTATAGATTATGTTACAGATAATTATGGTTGCAATACAGCCAGTCACAAGAGATCCTCGACTGCGGCACTCTTGAATGCTGCCGTCTGCTCCACCAATCATTTCCAAAACTGTTTGTTCATCGGAGCTGTGGCAATAAAACCTCTTCAGAGGACTCACTGCAGAATTTATTTTTTATCTTTTTATTTTTACTGCACCGAGTCACATTTGTGTGATCTCACAGTCCCGACGTGGCCAAGACCTCTTACGGTCTGGAAATGTTTCTTTTTTTATTTGGCTCTCGCTGTTTAGTCTTGCATGGCACACAGAAAGGAAGATGGGTTATTTCAGGTCCAGGGTAGTCATTACATTTTTTTTTAACAACAGGAAATGGCTTTGTCGATTCATCTTCCTTTTGTTTCCGGCAAACCAATATTATGTTCTTCAACTAGGAGCTGTAAGAAGATTGAGACACATTTGTTTACATGTGGGACTCCGTCGTGATTTACAGCCTGGAGCAGCTTCGTCCTACATTCTCCTATAGCTCGGTAATATCTCTTGCTTTAGACGACTGCCTGGGGTAGATAAATCTGCCAAAGTAGGTCTGGCTCTATCTGCAGCTATTTAAAGCTCTTCTATAGCTCTGCGAGGCCTCCCATTTGGTGTAAATCGGTCAAACAGCTTTAAACAATGTAGCAGCTCTGCATCTGTGTTGAGTATGCCAGCTGATCGAATGTGGACTGTGAATGTGCGTGTAAATTAAGATGAGCACCGTGGTGTCACCACAGGTGCTGGAAAAGATTTAGAAGACCCATAGTTCTGTATTTTATCACACAAATCCCGGTTTAATAGCTTCTCCTCTTGTAAATTGCATCTATCCAGACTGCGATGTTATTGTAGCGTCAACCACTGATCTATTTAACAAGTTTAATTGAATTATTTGAATGTCCTGATATGAGTATCTGCACTTACGGGCTTCTTGATGAAAAACAATGACAGGGCTCCAACAAGAGGCATGTCCCCTAACAACGGCTCCATCACCACTCTCAACACACCATGGATCTATGGAAACACAAGATGAACACATTGATACACACAGAGACAAGCAGACAGCTAAAGAGAGCTCATACCACGTTGGCCCTTGACATTCCTCAGCGGCAGAACCAACGAAGCTGAAACACATGACAGGTTGGAAACTAGATCGCTGCCTGACTTCACACCCGACTGTGTCAACCTTCACCTTCTTCATAACCCGATATGACAATTACAAGGATTACTGTATTGGAGGTGTTTTGGTTGAGCCACGTGGACACCGAACAGCTGCTCTGATCCATAGCAGGGAGCAAAGATTTGAATTCTGGCACAAACAGATCTGTTTTTCAAGGTGTATTTGTATTCTGATGACTGACAGTCAAAGAAACTTTTCCAAGCCGAACTTCATTTGAAAGGTTAATACCAATAAAGCTTTAAAAACTCCACTAACACATTTTTTTTTCAAACTTTACCTTATTTTTGTGGTCAACCAAAACTCTGGATGATGAATTATTCCTGACAAACTCTGGAAATCAGCATCTCACAAATGTTGAAGAGCTACATTGAAGAATATAAATCTCATTTTAATATAATAAGTCGTGATAAACTGCGAATTCTCTAATAAGAGCCACAGCTTTGAGCCAGATTATTGTGCATTTATTGCAGTATTGACAATGCTATTTCGTGGGGCACAAATGGTTTAAAGGCAGTGTCCCCCTGAACCCCTACACCAGCAGCTCACAAGCAGAGAAACTAAAAGAAATTGATTTTCAATCATGGATCTACCAGAAAGGATGGCTTCAACTACATGCAGCTTTTGATGAATAAGCGGGTTTGGCAGTGTTTGTCTGAACAGCAGCAGTGGTTAGAGGGTGATCTCCGTCACAGCACGCAACAGCCCGATAATGATAAATAATAAATGACGAATGGTGTTTAACTCCACTCCAACGCAGCTTTCACTAACTGTAACGTTTGTGTGTAAAGTTAAGCAAGGACTGATAGGATATAATATCTGTTGTTGACAGTGAACCTGAGAAATGCCCCGCATAGGGTCAGCCTGAGTTACGGGATGGGAAAATAAAACAGCACTCCAAGAAGGAATACAGATTGTTGCTTCTGCTGCTCCACAGAAACAATCAAAGGGGAAAGTATATACAACTTGGAAAGTCTGTTAATTACACAAAAAGAGAGCAAATCAAAACATAACTATTTCTCATTTGATCAGATGGAAAACCAATGCAGATTCATGTAACATAGCTGAGAAAATAATCACTAAAGTAAAATCCACAATGAGAACAATTCAGTGGTTTTATATATATATATATATATATATATATATATATACACACACATATATATATATACATATATATGTGTGTGTGCGTGTGTGCGTGTGTGTGTTTTAGATTTCTCGTTGGCTTTGCCCTTCTTTTATAAAATACTAGCAATGTTATTGGAACAGTGAAATTAATCCAGATGATTGTGTTCTTGAATTGTGTTTATGTCATGTCATTCAATTAAATTCACTAGAAAGAATATATAAATCAAAGGAAAAAAGGCTGCTGTCCTAATACCTTCATTGATCTATCTATAAATGAGGGACAGAAAAAGAAAGTGGCTGATTGCCACACAAATTACAGCTGAAAGGTGAGATTTTACATAACAAACATTTCTTTATAGCCGATACGTTGTACAGATTTTCCGACAGCCGTTGGAGACACCAAAGTATAGACGCGGAGTAAATCAGAAGGAAGGAATCTCCTGACCTGAATGCTCTTGATCCCTGCTTTGCAGTAGTAGCGTTTGATGTCCACATCGATCTCAGTGTTGCCAACAAAGCTGAGAGACAAAATAAAACAGAATATGTCACAGTTTTTTTACACTTTTCAAAATAAAGCACATTGAAGATTACTTCTGTCTTATTGCTTTCCAGGCTTTTACATACACTGCAATTAAACAAACATTATTCTGATGCATCGCAAGATCTCTATTCTTTTTACCAAACGTCCAAAAAAACTACCAGATGAAATTACATGAATCTCGCTGGAGCCAAAGAAGAACCTTTAAAATTTTTAGTCTGAATTTGCAACAGAGGAAATTAACCTTGGTAGGAGATATTCTCCTTAAAAGCTTTTTTTTTACTTCTGAATGCTGGTGATGGTGTGAAGAAGAAAGTTAATTTATTTTCTTACTTCTGTATGAAGACAGTTTGCACTTCAAAGATTAAACACATTTAGTCACGTTTTAGGCAGTTTGAACATGCCTATGAAACCTGTTTGCATACTAATCCGGCGGTTGTTGTTAGCACATTTTGGTAACAGAGATAGAAGTGTAGAATCCCATTTAAAAATAGCCCTATTTTATTGCGTACGTAGCCACGCCCCTCACCATCATATCCAGTCACAACATGCTGAACCCTCTGTTTTGCATCAGACTTCCACACACTCAAGAGGATTAGAGTATATCATGTTAGGAAGACGTCTTAGTCATGGGGCATATCCAATTTAACATTATGGACACATTCAGAAACGCCGTGATATTTGCAGCTTTTACCATCTGTCTAAAAGGGCACAACACTAAAATGAGGAAAATTCAAAAACAAGCCACACAGGTTCAACAGTAACGAAGACTCACCTGATCTGGAGGTCCATAACAATCTGTCGCCTGTCCACGTTTTCTGTGTACACCTTGACCCCATTGATCCTCAGGGGCTGCAAAATCACAGAAAGAAACTTTATGCCCACTACCCCTGACTATTAGCACTGTGCCAGCATCCCCACGTCTCCCAGCCCCCACATGATTGCTGCAAGGTTAACCCCTCTCCTGAACCCTCATGGAAACTATTTGTGAAACAAGAACGTGTGTCAGCGACCTCCATGTACTGTATGCCCGTGTTCCAGCTACACCCTCCCCAGCTGTCCCACAACACCTGCTGCTGGTGGTCGGTTTAGCCACTACTGGAATAACACATGACACAACCCACGCGCTTCAAAATACTCACTTTATCTCCGATATCGATCTTGGTGAAGCAGAAGGTGCTAAGGTGGGCGTGGGATTCCTTCACTGCCGGCTCGATTGTCTCGTGGAACAGTTTTTCCACAAACTGGCTGATGTATGGCCACATCTGTTTCACCGTCTACAGGGGACACAATGAGGGAAAGAAATAGGAATCGGGAGTGAATGACCAACAGGTTTAAAATATTCACAATGTAGTTCTATTTAAGGGGAAACAGCGTCAGACCCAGTGTCATCAGCCGTGGTAGAAAACACATGAAATGTGAATTTCTTTTGCTCCACGTCTCAGCTACTTTCATATGTTTTTATGAGTGCATCCTGGTGGTTGCCATGGGGATTCACAAGGGTTAATGTGTTTCCCTCTGCTGCAGACATCGGGATGAATGTTAAAGTCAAATGTGCTGCAGTGTGGTGGCCCCAGTGGGAGGAAGAGAGAGAGCAGTGGGGCGACAGACATAGCATTTAACCTAGTCTTCAAAAGCAAAAGAAGAAGAAGCTTCACCAAAAGAAAGAAATTGACTTTCAATTCAATTCTTTACCTTGTTCAACCACTCCACCCGCTCTACATCTGGGAAATGGACCTACAATGAAGAAAATACAGCAGATTATTGCGCATTGGGTTTCAGTAATCATGCCCATATTTTGCTCATTTACAAGCTGTTCATTTAATGTTGAGTTTGAGTTTACTAGAAGAGCCTTTGGGGGAAAAAAAAACATGTGATCACATGTGACTTCATGTGCAAACGTGTTGACAACAGGTTAAAATCAACGGTGAAATATGTGAAATGCATGATAAACATGCACTTTGCCCATGGGACACATATGGTTCTGGACGACTGACACAATTTCAACGTCCTCTTAAAAGCTGCAGATGTAAATTTCCATTGAAATGTAAAGTGTTCTCCTACGGTCCTTGTGATGGTGTGGAAAAACAGTTGCCTGCTGATTAGGAGTGGTTCCTGTTTAAATTCTTACAGTCCAAAAACATGTGGGTTAAGTTAGGTTAATTGGAGATTCTGAATTGTGAGCTTGTGTGTGTGTGTGTGTTTTTTTGTCTATGTGTTGCCCTGCGATGAACTGGCATCCTGCTTTTCACCCAAACACAGCTGGGATAGGCTCCAACAGATCCCTGGGATCCTGAATAGGAATAAGTGGGGATAGATATGGACGGATGGATCATGGCGTGCAGCATCGCACATGCTGCTTCTCAATCATTACAATTCCAAAAGAAAGATGAGATGGTGCAAGTGACTGAAGATTTGACATGCAATGCAATGGCTACAGGAGAACACATGATATATTTCATTGGTCTGCTGAGGTGCTTATGCAGCATTTATGTCAAAGTGAGGATGAAACAGTGACAAGAGCAGGACTACAGGGAGCCGACAGCACCAGCTTATATAAACAGACTCAGGCTAGTGCAGTGTTTCACATCTACCTGGAGGAGGTATGGCCAAGTGTTCCTTACTCACAACATAGAACAGATTTTAATGCAAGTAGCTAGAAAGACATGAGGTTCAAAATTGCCATCATTAATAAGCATGCTGCCTTGGTTTTTATCAAACACTGACGTTTTCGCTTAGTTTATACCGTATCAAAACAAATTAAATTGTCATAGGAAAAAATAAGGAACACAAACAGAGATAAAACAAAAACTACTGTTACTAGATGCAAAATGATTGCAAAGTAAATGCAAAGCAACCACACAAACCACTAAAAGATGGTGCAGAATTTAAACAAATAGACGCAAAATGAGCACAAAGACACACAAATCAACGAGAGGTTAAACCTGACTGACAGAGTTACAGAAGTACCATAAATAGATCCTCAGCCTTTCTATCGGCAGACAAAACCAGACAGACAAGAGACAAATGCTCCCTTTTGTTTGAGGCAGTTTCAGTGCTTATTCAGATAAGAGTCTGATCTGAGTCCGTAACCCAGAATTTTATTTTTTAGACACTAAAGTATTTCCAGGAAAACTCATTTCCCAGCAGCACCAACCCACAACTGTTCTACAAGCAAGATAAATGTTTTATTTTAGTACTACGTCCAAATATTTCTAGTTTGAAAAAATGTTTAGATCCAGTTTTGCAAACCTAAGCCATGTTGTCATGTATTTTTCACAAAGAAGGTGCATCCGCTTAGAAACCCCTCCACCAAGTCATACTCATTTGGACGGGTTTCCAAGGGAAAACCTTGAAATTGCAATTTCTTGAGCAGAGCGCAATCTGATTTTTTAGGGGGGAACATACTACAACGTCCTCTTCTGTGAAGAATATCAACTGTCTTAAACATTTTGCACTTATGAATAATAAGGTATACCACAAATTGTGTGGAAACTGGCTTGTAACTCTTCCCGGATCATGCAGAAAAACAATGGCTCAACAAAGACCATTATCAATTCCTTTCCTTTGTGGCATTGTGTTTAGATGTAGCTTAATAATGCTCAGACAACTAAACAACAACCAAAACTTATGCATTTATAGTTGGACACACTTACTTAGAACCAAATTCATTTGATTATCAGCACATGGTTTCCGAATTCAGTCGGAAGCTGTACTGCTCTAAATAGTTTACACATGCTGCTTCTGTATTTTGGCTTAGTTCTTGTAAATATAAAAACATGTTGTAGTATATCATGTGTCATTGTTCATCTGAATTTGTTTTGACCTCACTTTATAACATATTAAGGACCTGATGATTTTATGTAATTAGATTTAGAAGATGTAAAACATGGAAAATGGTGTGGGCTACCATATTTTTCACAAGATTGTGTCGACGTCTGGGAATCTCAAACAAATCAAAGTGGCACTGCCAACTGTCTAATAATCCAGCCATGGCTTCGTTTATCATAAAATTGTATAATTGATTATTATGCTTTCGCCTTTGTTTTTCTTTCATGCATTTTTTTAATGCAGCTGTTTATCAAACCTGTATAAAGCCATGCCAAAAACTAAGTGTTACAGAAAGTTTTTTTCTGCACCGGAAAGCCAGTACCTAACTCAAACTAATAAGAGCCAAAGACATAAACTGCAAAACAATGACATGCACTTTAGAAAATGATACTTGGGAAAGAAAAGGATCAATGAAAATAAGGCTTTATGTAATGCCACCTGTGCCCAGACTAACTTTGGCATTGTGTGTGTGGAGAAACTGGCAGTAGCCAAAGTTTAGAGCTGTAGAAAATTTCCACCGCTGATGACAGCTCGGTATTGATTGATTGATGTGTGCTCAACTTGACAGTCTGTGAAGCACTGGAAGGTGTGATGTTGTTTCCCCTTATGATGCAGCTTCAGGTCTAAAGAGCGATGCATGCAAAGCTCCCTACTCAGACGTAAAAGCAAGGAGTGCTTTGGTGTCTAAATAATGTCGCTTTCCTGTAAGTGGGATGTTTTCACCCTGCTCCATCTATCTCCTCCCCTCCGAGTTAATGTCCCCACTGCATCCTTAGCTTTGTGTCAGCACAAAGTACGTTTAACCCTTCTGTCAACCTGGACCTGCATGGAAGAAAACTGCTGTGGGGTGGGATGCTGTGGGATGAGTCAGACTTTTTTTTTTTAAAAATCTCAATTATGCCAGTTAATTTGTTATGCAACTGAGACTTGAGGCTCACTTTAATTCACAGCTCATTAGAGTTATCCTTTTACGAGCTTAAAAATCAAGTGAACGAGCCACGCTGCGCCTTAGAGACTCTGTGATGTTATAAAAAGGTAATAATGGCGGAAAAACTTTCAGTCTTGCTGCAATTTGAGCAGAACAAGCACATTACAATGAAGTATAATTTTCTACAGTTAGTTTACTTTGGCCTAGCTGACATAGTAGATTTTAACCTTTTGTAAAGGAGACATATCCTTTGTGGTGCCTCTTCTTGAGGATTAAATAAAAGTTTTCTTGCATATTTAGCCAAGATGTTACAGATGTACATTACAAAAGCTCCCTTTGCAACATCTTTTCAGTCCTTTCCGTAATAGCTGGTTAACTGGAGTGGAGTCTGCATCTTAATTCCACCCCCTCCCTTGGTATACTGGAGCTGCAACTTTAGCTGCATTTGTCTTAAACCTAATTTATGGTTCTCCAGTTCCAATCTGCATCTGCAAGTACCACCAGGATGTTCACCACCAAAACGGTAGGGTGTATCGAATTTCACATGGATATGTCCTGAAATCACATGGCACTTGTTGATTGAGTCTTTTACCCTCTGGTTTCCCTTTTCCAGTCACAATGAACAATACGTTCAAAAACGTCATGCAAAGAAGTGGTCTGTACACCGTTGAACGAGTCTAGCAGAAGGGACATAGTGGAAAATCGGAGTGGCAGAAAGAAAGAAAATTTTGGAGGTGCACGTCAGAGGATCTGCAGAGGAGGGTTCACATTAACGCAGAGGCTATGGATCGCAATGGCGTTGATTCAGTGGACAAGCATAAATTGGCTTTCAACAGGTGTCTGGAGTTAATCCTTGAAGGTTTGAGTTGTTCTTTGTCATTTCAGCGGACATGTCTTCATGTACAATGTTGGCGCTGGTAAAGTCTAATGGTGGAGGTAGTGCACCACTTTTGCTGTATACCTAACTACCAATAAATAAAAGAAGAAGGCAACCAAGAAGAAAGACAAACTGGAATCGTGTGATCAGGATTAAAGGAGTTGAGATGGCTGCTGCGTTTCTGTTTACTGTTTCTATACACTACAGTGGCTGCAATGAATACGAAGAGACGATTCACACTTGAAGAGGACATTGAGAGGTTTGAACAATGTCATCTCCTACCCAAAGAATATCCAATCAGCACAGAGATAACACATTGACCCCACCCCGTATTTTTTCAAGGCCACTCCGAATACCTAACCTGCAGTATGGAGGTGTTTGAGCCCCCGTAAAAGTTCCTGTAAAACTACCTGGAACCTCCTCTCGGGGAAATACTTCATTAGTTTAAACTACACTTTGGACATATAATAAATGAGGGGGTACAAAGAGACAAATAATCTAAATGAACTGTCTGGGATTTGTGATGTCACAGTACCCTGCAGAGCTGAAGAACTCTCTAAATGGCAAATTCACAGATTTAATCTTTTCAGACCCCAAAATCCCCAAATATTGCACTGTCTCGAAGTTTTTGAGTTGGTAGTCACTAAGACACCAGGAAATGTGCTGTCAAACAAAAAGCTTCGGTTTCATATGTCCCTTTTAATTACCAAAGCTATCAATATTCATATGTTCTCATACCACTCTTACAAACCTCTTTCAAAGGTATGGGTGCACAGAAATGTTGGCTAACATATGTCCTGTGCCTGTCTGTTTGTCCTGGGTTATACCTGTACTCCTAAAATATTATCTATTTTGTCTGTTTATTAACCATTTCGTTTGGTTTCCACTTTGCAAAAGGTAATCTGCTGAGGGTCTGTGAAGAGGTCAGAAACACTAAACCGTTTTACCATGATAAAGAAGTCAAAGCCCACGGTGGTAACACGTTTGCGAGATACAGTGATGCAGAAATAGGCTGAATTTCTGCAGGAGAGATTGTGAGTCTGGATCCCCAAAATAACAGAGACCCAGTGGGTGTGTTTCCTTCCCAGCGTGGTGTCTGGTTTACTATTGTACCATTCTGTATTTAGACTGGGCTGAGTCTAATGTCACTGCTGGAGGGACAGCTGCGTCTTCACAGCTTCACGGCGCTGCAACACCTGATGCGGTATGCTGATTCGTGTATTCCTGGAAGCTCAAAAATATTTTTCCACAGAAAATACCACACACCCCAGCGAGTAATGACACTGTCTGCCGTGCGGGCAGCGTTTCGCAGAATTTCTTACCCATGGTGGTAAATCGGAGGTCGTGAGACCCTGCTTTGCACTTCGTTCCTCTTGATCAAAGAAAGCCAAAGCTCGGCTCAGCCGGCTGTTCTTCCCTCCTGTGTTCCTCCTCCACCAGAAAAAGATGACGAGTCCAATCAGCAGCCAGCTGAAGCTCAGTTCAAAGTACCCCAAGGCATAAATAGGGAAAATAAGTACGAATGTTTTCACGAAGTGAATCCAAGTCTGAGCGAGCTCGCCGGCAGAAGACGGCGGGGTGTCGGGTGCGCTCTCCGCTGAGGGCTGTTGAAAGTTGGCGCAGTTGGGCTGAGCGGCGCTCGACGCGGTGTGTCCATTCTCTTTAGGAGAAGCGGGACTTGCCTTGGGTGAGTGGGCTTCTCTTGCAGATGTCATGCTGTCTCTTGACATGTCTCTGTGAACCCCCGAGTCTGCCCTCAATGTATCAAAATGCGGAAAAGCTCCAGCGATACAGTTCCCATGTGCGAAGCGATTCATTCGGGGAGCCTGGCTGCTCTCACGTTGGCTCACATGCGCACCTGCCCATCGTCCTCCCAAGAATCGCTGCTGTCATCTAACTCTTTACTCTTCAACAGCTTGAGAACGCATTCCATTTAATAAACTGGTCTGCTCAGCTGATACAGTCCACAGCTCTTGTCCTCCTGCGTACACAGGGTGGGTATGATCACTTCTCCGGGCGCACGGACATCCAGTAGTACTGGCTTAACGTGAGACACGTCGCCATCTGGTGGCCATTCCTATTAACAACAACAATTTAATATTTTCACTATTCGGCTATAGAGAGAAGTTATAAGTTCCAAAGTATAACATGAACACAGCCGTTTTCCATGGACTTTATGGCACCAGTATTGCCGAGCTGAGGCATCAACCAAAATAAGGCACAGACAGGCATAAGTGTATTTGAAAATGTCATGAGTTCATAAAGAAATAGTGTCAAACAAGAGACGTAAGTGGAGCAAGGAAGAAAAGCAGTGATTTATATTAATCCAGACAAGAACACCCCCCCCATTTACAGCTAAGGAAAAGATAAAAACAAAGAAAGCCAGTATAGCTTCTCTTTTCCACATGACATGATACCTTAGTTGTTATCATGAAAGTCAAAATTAATCTAAATTTCACTTTACACATTATTTTAAATCATATAAACAAAATTATACAGAAAGAACCATACAGAGACATATGAATTTAGGAAAACTGAGACAAACTAGCCAGAATCAAATACAGGATAATGCAAAGCAAATTACGGAAGAGATGCAAAACAATCAGGAGATTAAAAATGAAAAAAAAACAGATAAACAAACAAGTTTACGCAAAAAAATGGCACATAATAATTACAAAAGTAAAATGATTCAAATTTATATTATTTTGTAGTTGAGGACACAGTGTTTTCTAAGACCTCTGCTAATTTCTTTTTAATGATACTGGTTGTTTACATTATAGTACATTTTCTGTTTGCATCTAACAAAAGGAAAGAAAATCCACGTATATAGTCATTTCAAGAAAGACACTTGTACAGTATTTTACACAGTATTTCATATATTAGATTTGTAAATGTTAGAGTACAGTGGGAACAACAATATTACAATTAAAGAATCATAAGTTACAAAAGATTGTTTATGTATCTTTTGGCCTTTCATGCTCTTTGAGGGAAACGTCACCGAGCACAGATAAATCGCTTTGGGGTGTTTTCCCCAAGCTCATAATCTGCTAAATTAAACCAAAATAATTCAAAATAAAAAAATAACAAAAGTTTGAAAAACGTTTGTTTTATCAGATTTATTTGCGAAACTCTTATGGTTTTGTCGAAAATAACATTTTAATGGCAACGACTCTTTCCGCTGCCATAGCAACAGACTGTTGACTCCAGCGAGTCCTCTGGTACCGATTAATAAGCCTGTCGTCAAGCCGAAGTGACGCGTTCTCCTTGGTTTCAGCAGACTGCGCATGCGTTCTGAACATTTACCGTCATGGCGGCGTCTTTACAAAATAACTTTGTAAAATAATGAGCAACATTTCAGCGATCGAAACGGTTACAAACACATAAAAACGGATGAAACATGTACGGCGAGAAGGTGAGTGGCTGATGTTTGTCATTACTATCACGTTCGTCGAGGCCGTTTTAGACTCCTGACGCTAATTTTTTGATTTACGAACATCAGCTTTGATATTTAAAACAATTTTGTTTTTGCAAGTTAAAATAGACATTGTGTTTCTGTAGAAAGTAACCAAGGAAGACACGTGGAGACCTGCTGAACTACGAAGATACATCAGGGTAAGTTATTGAAAGCTAGCTGAATTTAACTTGAGTGTTTTAGACAACTGTACCCATCGCCTTATTTTATCTATTATTTAGGAGAAAGCTCAAGGAGATGACTACTCCAGAAGAAAGGATGAGAGTGAGAAAAAGCGGCGTGCTGGAGAATCCACAGAGAGGCGTCACAGAGACCCGGAGGAGTCCAGGCAAGAGAGAGAAACGTTCAGGGAAAGAGAGAGGACCAGAGAGACAAGAAATGAAGACAAAAAAGACAGGCATGTAGAGCGAAGAAAAGAGGCCTCACAAGACTGGAGAGGTGACAAGGACAGGGATAGAAGAGGTGAGAGGGACAGAGACAGGAAAAGGTTAGCAGATGATGACAGAGATCACAGGGAAAGGCGACGAGAAAGAGAAGAAAAACATGAAAGGGAAAGAGACACGGACAGACACAAGGACAGGACGAAAGAGAGGGTAAGGGATAGGGAGAGGCATTGTGACGATGACGGGGACAAAAAGAGACAAGAGAGAGATGAGGAAAGAAGAAGAGAGGAACGGGACCGAGAGCACAGGAGTGAGAGAAGACAGCGTGAGGAAAGTGGGGTTATTAAAAAAAAAGATCGTGAAGATGAGAAGCGAGATCGGCGACACAGAAGTGACTATGAAGGCATGAGGAGGGATAAAGAAACTGAAGAGAGACATGGACACAGAAAACATTCAGAGCAGCAGGAGGACAGAGGTGCGTACACTTAGACTGGTCTGTTCAGCTTAAGGATGTCCACGTGAAAGCAACCTTTCTCTTTTCTGTTTTAGAGTATAAAGAAGAACAAAGGAGACATAAAGAAGAGCATAAAAGACATAAAGACGAGAGAGAAAGGAGACACAAAGAAAGAGGAGATCATGTAAATATCTGCAATACTATTCTTTATGAATTAATGTGTATTTCCAAAAACAAATGTGTGCAAACATTGTTTTGTGTGAATCATTTGCTTACGCTCTCCCTCTTGTGGTTATGTTCTTATAATTAGGATAAGCAACTGAAGCATGAGAGTGAATCCAGGAAGCATCAGGACTTGAACGCACCAGGTGAAGAGGGCAGACGTTCCCATAGTGACAGAGACCGAGGAGAAAGGGACAAACACAGGGAGAGACGGAAAACAGAAGAAGAGGTAGCAGAGAGAAGACACAAAGAGAGAAGGCACAAAGAAGAAGGAGGCATAAAACTAGATCACAGAGACCCCAGAGACCCCAGAGACCCCAGAGATCCCAGAGACCCCAGAGACCCCAGAGATCCCAGAGATCCCAGCTCCAAGAAATCTTCATCTGACAAAAATGACAGGCATAAGAAGAAGGTGGCAGAATCAGAGGTTAGTAGATGCTTAAATTAAAATAATGTAATCAGAGCACTGAATTATTGCTTAAGGCTTTTTATGTTTATTTTATTCAACTTGCAACTTTCACAATCAAGGAAGTTGAAGTGGTTTCTGAGAAGTGGACAGCTGATGTGAAAGATGACGGAGACGCAGAGGAGCCTGTAAGATGCTCATCTTACAAAAACAAACTGCTGTTTAGAAACTTTTTCTTTATTTTGTGAAAAGCTTTTTTTGTTCCATTTTATTACAGATGGAACATAAGAAAGATGAGCTATGGGTTTTTGCCGTGGATTTAATAATGGTGGTGGCTTTTTTTGTGCTTGCATGAAACCTAGCCATTTTATTTAGTTTGTAGTGCAACAACCTAAAAAAAGATGTTTCGATAAAGTTTTTTTATTTGGATTTGTTGGGGAATCTGTGGGTCTTTGGGACAAATGCTGTCTGTCATGCATGGACCTTTGAATCGGCCTTTGTTTTAAGTAATTGATACATTTTTTTATGTTGTCAAACTGCCATCATCATAAAACCTTGGTTGACAACTAAATGTTATATAAATTATTGCAGTTAGCTGTTTATTGTCTTTTTCCTGTTATGTCTATGCAACTATTATAAGACACACTGCTTTACTTCTAGAAATAAAATGATTAAGAAAAGGGAATGTTTATTGGAATTTGAACATATAAACAAAAGTGACATCCCACCGTGTTTTAGGGTTTGTGAGTCAATTAACATAAAAATGGGCCTTTTAAATGTCTGAATATCTTACTTTTATCTAGTATATGCAGGAAGCATTTTTGTGCAGGGGTCCGTTGTTTCATAATCCATCCTGATCAGAATCTTTTTCCTTATATTTTTAGTTTTCAACATCAGCAAGGTGTTGCATGTCTGCGTAAGACGGTTGTAATTGATTGATTTCATTTTATTAGGCTCATTTAACGTATCCTCCTTGTGATTTTATTCACATCTACAGGCTGTTAATGATGAAGATTTGGCAGAACAAGAATATGAAGATGATTTTGAGGTAACAATGACGAAGAATAGTGCACCATTTAATTCTATTGTTTTTCGCATTTTTAATTTTGTTCATATATTTGTTCTTAACATATACTCACTTGTTTTATTTTTGCATGCTTTAATCTTTTAACTAAGAAACTGGTGAGTAGTCCGAGCTGAAGATGTGAAATTTGTTCTCGTCTCGGCTGTATGTTTAGTTTGATGTCATACTTTGCTGTAAATGTTGACCAAAGGATGGGATTTCGCTCTACACAGGATTATGAAGAAGATTTTGAGGAGATGGATGAGAGTGCAGATGAAGGAGAAGATTACAAGGAACCACTGCATCCAGAGGCGGGGGGTGAAAAGGAGGAGCTCACGGTGCAGCAAAGGAAGGAGATCGAAGCAATCCAGCGAGCGATGGCTGAAGAGAACGAGAGAGCCGGAACCGCTCAGTCCAGACAAAATATGAGCAGAGAGGAAGAGGAAAGGTCCAAATGGTCCAAAGGTTGCTTCTTCTTTTTTAAAAATATGTACATATAATACTTGATTTCACTGAAGTGTTTTGTGTAACTACATTTTGTTTGATTGGAATTAACTAATATGTACCTGCCACCGTTTTTTTTTTTTGTTTTTTTTTTGCAGTTACAGTAGATAAAAAGCATCATCACTTTGTTTGCAGGCTCTGAAAACAACCAGAGTAAAGTCTCCCCGCGTGGAAAATTTATGGACTTTGTGGCTGCAAAGCAACGGGAAGTTAGCATGAAAGTCGCCACTAAACAGAAGTAGGTTAACTTGCAGTGCACGTACAACAAGCCAAACAGATACTTGCAGTGCACGTACAACAAGCCAAACAGATACTTTACAGTCAGGCTCGTCCAATTTTCATAAGTGACGAGCAATCTGCATATTGCAAAATGCATATTTGTCTGACTACAGGAAGCGAGGCGCAGAGTTGCTCCGTTTAATTGATCTGGACTTTTCTGTGACGTTCTCGCTCTTGGATCTGCCGCCTGTCAGTGAATATGAAATGTACATCAGAAACTTCGGAAATGCAAACACCAAACAGGTCAGTCTTCATTTCGTTCCTTTTGCTCTCTTTAAACATATAGCTGAGTCACAGTAAATTAAAAAAATGTGCACGTTTACATTTAGAGCATCTTCCCTGTCAGGCATACGTCCAGTGCAACGAAGATAATGCTGACCGAGATGTCCAAACAGAGGAAACGGAGATGTGCGAGAAGTGGACTCAGCACCCGCCACAACACTGTGGAGCCTGTGGGGGTAAGAAAACACGATGATACTTCTCTGATCAGTTTAGTCAGCGCATATTGAATTTAGTAATTGTATTTATCTTTTTGCAGATCCAAACCTCTCTCAGGGACCACAAGATAAAACCAGAATTGATATAAACTTTGATTCACAGCGTCTGACATCATTTCTGCGCACAGCATCACAGGTTTTGAAATGAGACAAATCATTTTTACACGCACAGTTAATTGCAAATCTTAACGTCCCTGATGAAATCCCTCTTTTTCCTGCTGTCAGTGGTGACTTTTGTTTCTGTGTCCAAATGAAGGTCATGATTGTGCTGTTGGAGGAGGATCAAGCTGAGAGAAAATCCCTAAGAGAGCTGAATACTCAAACAGAATCGCTGACTTTCAGCAGTGGAAGTTTACAGCTCAACACTAAGTTGGCTTTTCTTTATGGTACTCACTCTTGTACTCTTATCCCAGCTGTTTTCTCATTAGTATTTAGATGGTTGTTACCTTTAGGAGCAAGACAGTGTATTTTACTTACTTGCATGGGACAGTGACTTTTTATTTGTCAATTGCAGGGCGACAAATCAGCATGGTGCACTTCTCCAAGGTTCAAAGACACACCATGTTGTCAGTCCACATGCCCACAACCGAAAACGGTGTGGTGCGGCTTGACAGCTACACCATCATCTGTATCTGGAACATCTGGGAGCCGTCCAGACCTCAGAAGATTCTTGTCTATGAGTCTGAGGTAACTAGTTTATTTTTAGTCAGTGGAAAGTTGATTATACTGACAGAAAGTAACATGGGCTCAACAGAGTCACTTTTCTTTTCTGTAGTGGTCTTTTTTTCTTTTTTTTTTACTTTGCCAGGGAAAACCCTAATTTGGACTTCTCTGGACAAAGTGGCCACAACATTTACGTAGTTCCATTACTAGTTATGATGAAGATGGACTGATCTGTCACTTTTGACATGAAAAAGCGTCTCGGGATCACACAGTGTTTAAGTGTTTAAGATCGGCCTAGTACCGATCCGAGCGTCATTTGGTCCCGGGCCACACAGAAAGAATAAATAACTTCCATTTTTTCCATTTGATTTATTATCTGGGTCTAAATTATGTTTTATTTTGAAAATTGACCAGATTCTCTCCATTACACCCGTCTATGACTTACTCTTCTCTCAAGACCCGTGTCTCGATCACGTGATACGTCCCGCTAAATTTAAACCCCCAGACAGACAATTAACAGACAATATCAGGAATCCTACTTAAAATATGGATTTATCGCAACAGGAAAGTCCCACGCACCAAGCAGACTGGACGTTACCATAGCGACCAGACTGTTGGGACAGAGATTATGTTACAGATGTTCTGTTGGCGCGATGTTACGAGGACGCTGGTAATAAAATTGCCCATGAATACACAGTGGATTCACATTTATATAGAAAATACAACAGTTTTTATGCCGGTCGTATCATTTTATTTTGTTGAACTGCCCACCATTCCAGGCATAAAGATATATCATCACAAAATTTCCTTCAGTGGTATGGTGACATTCCCTCTGCCTTACTCCAGTAACTCTGAAACACATCTTAAACGCCTGCAAAACCAGCCTTATACACGGGAGATGCACCTGAAAGCACAACCAGGTTCTAAAGTGACTGAGCTTTCTTCTACCAAGTCACATGTCAGACACCATGACTTAGCTCAAGGTTGGAGAATGTGGTGGTCATGGCCAGCAGCTACTCTTCCCAGTAGAAATGGCCTCCATCAACCTTACGCCAAATTTGGTCCTATGCACAGGACTAAAGACGGAGTACATCCTGGAGCTCACTATCAAATGGAGGGACTTGTTCTAGAAAACAACAGAATATATCCCAGTTTATCCCACAGAGGACGTGCGGTGTCTTCCAGCATCAGTGTTTAAAGACCTTGGGCACCATGACCAGACCTCACGTCAGATAGTTAAAACAATCTCCGAGTCAGCAGAGAGAAGCAGCAGGTGGATTGGGGTCAAGCGGAATGAGTTTAAAATATGTATTAGAAATTCAACTGAAGCCAGTAAAGCTGGGGTTCAAAAAGACTTTTTGTGTTGCGATATTTTCTTGTGGTCAGATGATTCTAAGAGGTAGTTTATTTGGACCTGAATAGTTCTGGCATAGCCTTCCCAGGCAGATGGGTTGGGCAGAAGATCCAAAGAAATGTCATCTGCAGTGCCCAGGGTGGAAAATGTATGCCAAGTGGCATGCAGGAGAGGGGATATGATGAGCCTCCTGGGTGCCTCCTTTGATGTTTACTGGGCAGAGCCAGCTGGCCTGAGGCCCTTGGGGTGGCCCAAAACTCACTGTAGTGATAATATTCTTTAACTGGCCTGAACGTGCTCGGGGACCTTCGTGAGCAGCTGGAGGACGATGCTGCAGGCAGAATGGCTTGATTCTCTGTTCCCCCTAAAATGAACCCAACGATTTTCTGGATGGACTGACTAAATGTTTTCCTGGGTGAATGGAAGGGTTTCTGACACTCTGCCAAACACACAATATCAAAAGTAAATAGTTTTGCTTAGTCTAAACTGAAAAGTGCAGAATCCACTGATGCCATTTGTGGTCTTGGCTCAAGAGGAAATCACAGAGGAACCATGTTAAATCCATTTCTAATATCCATAACACTAACCCCTCAAAATGTTCTCACGTTTCAGGTCCAGTGTTGTTGTTTCAGTCCTGGAAAGGGCACGCTGGTGTTTGCAGGGACATCAGTTGGCTCTGTGGTGCTGTGGGACCTGAGGGAGCCTGCAAGTAACCATAGCAATCTGAAGATAGGAGATGATGAGTGGACCTTTAGACAGCCTACCTTCTCCACTGGTGTGTTAGCAGACATTTTTATTTTTACTATATCCACTCATATATTTAGTCTTCTTATTTATGTTTTATTCAGATTTTTTTTAAGGTTTTTCCCCTTAGAAATATAATAATAATAATAATAATAATAATAATAATTGTCCTTTTCTTCTTGCAACATGTTATTTAACCAAACACATATTCAGAACATGCTTTTATTTTGAAAGCACAAAGCCCCTTTTAGATTTTTTACAGTACTTTTAGATTTGCCACAGTACAGCGATGCACATATATCACTCTTAACACTCAAGTCCCAAGAAAATGAGTGTCACCAAGCTAAAAGGGTAAACAACCTTAGTAACTGCACACAGTACGCGAGTGCCTCATCTCACCTTTCCAACTGGCTGTTTTCCTGCATAAAAGTAGTAGAGATACACTGCTGATATCTTCTTTTTTGTCACCCTGTCAACACAGATGCAATCATGGCCGGCTTGTGCCATTTCTCATCTGTAACTTCTGTAGAAGTTGTTCCCTCTGCGGTAGCAGGAGGGTTGAGGCCAGGGGCTCCACTTTTGGCGTCTGAAGAAGGTTTGCAATAGTTAACATGTTGAATTTTTTTTTTTTTTTTTTTTTTTTTTTTTTTAGGTGATAAATATTTTTTGTTTCCATTTAATTTTGAATGTCATGTTTAATTGAATTAGCATTTTTTTGACAATTCAGAGTCATCAGGATTGTCGTTCCAGCTGGCTTCTCTGGATGAGAGTGGGGTCCTACATTTCTGGGTAGGTTCAGCATTAAGGGCGTTTTCAATCACCGAGGCCTAATTGTAAGTTGTAGTGCTACATGTTTCTAGATTTAATAAAAAAAAAAAAGACTGAGTTGGTACACTAAGTTCTGAAAACACAGATATAACAAACATGTTTTCAGATTTGCTTACACTTCCCAGGAATTTCATCAACACCCTCCATTGTTCAAGCCTTTTTCAGACATGCCCCACTTCACATTAATCTGACAGCAACTGAACATGGCTTGTATGGATGAGAAACCTGCTCCTTTTCAGTGAAAACAGTCCGACTAGGTTGGATTTACTACCACAATATGCTTTCATTTCAACATGGCACAAGTTTAAACTGGAAGCAGTCACACTTGCAGTAAAGCAGATTATCGCTGACTGCTGTTTTTTTGTTTGTTTGTTTTTTTGTATGAGCTGCTTCTTTGAGTAATGTGTTAAATCACATTTTGGAATAAGTAAGCGCTTTACAAAAGTTTCCTACTCCATATTTGTCCTTACTATGAATATTTTCTACAGGCACTTAATCAAATGTATATTAAAAACTTCTGAATGTATACCTCAGTGTTTGGGATTTAACTTCTGGCTTCCGGCTTCAAATGCACAACACACCCTACTGGGCAATCACAATTTCAAAACTTACATTAATATCAGTTATGATTTGATGTTTGTAAAGATCAGAATGGCAAGTCTCTTTTCTCCACCCATTTTATGGATCTTGAAGGACTCGTGTTCTTCCTGCTGTATCCTTTAGGTGGTGGTAGAACTACCAAAAGGCAACGAGGCAGGATCAACAACAGATCTAGGTAAAAAGGTCACATTATCGAGCCCTTATTCTTTTTCCAGAAACATAGTCATATTTGTCATACACCTGCCACAGCTTTCACCCTTTAAAATGTTTCTGCTTTGCAGGTCTCCGGCCTGGGGGCAAAATTAAGCTGCTCCATAGCTCTTCCCTCCTCACTGCTGAGAGGTGAGATTGATGTATATCTGGTGATGGTCTTCTGTTACTGCCAGCCTTTAGTCTCAAAATACCCCACAATATCTTTTCCTGGTGGGACACAGCTACTTGGATGTGGTAATGCAACCCTGTTCCTAAAATTCTTCTTGTTTTGACAGCTTAACAACTCCTGGGAACATGTGTGCAATAACGTGCTTAAAGTAGCAGGCGTGTGATCGAGTGCTGTGTTCAACTTTTGTAGTTTGTTTTATGGATGAGGGTGGACTAACCTCTGACTCTTCCTTTTGCATTTTTTTGCCCACTCCTCTAACTCTAAGGATATCGCGTCGAGATGCCATGAAAACAGCACCATTACAAACACAGCTTTTAAAATTTCTACCATCAGACTCCAATCATTTTTTTATTGGAACCAATATGGTGAGCATAATTCCTGTAAATTACAAAATACTGCCCCCCGTTTAAACTTCTGACGAAGGAAAAATGTAAATTCTGTCTAGGGTCTGGTCAACCATGGAACAAGTCATGGTTTAAAGGCTCTACCGAAGTTCTACAGGTTTCAGGAGACTGAAGTGCTGCCTGTTGACGTCACCTCAGTTGACTTCTCTCCCTTCAGACCACACTTGTTCTTGGTAGGAGGATTGCTATTTTCAATTAAATACATCTTCAGCATAAGTTTATTTAGGTGAGAAGACTGAAAAGAAGGGGAAAGTAGTAGCTATAACTTCACATTTAGTTTCATATATAAAACTGAGATGCAAAGTAAATAACTATCTTTTTCATCTGTGTAGCATCAGCATGATCCCTTCCAGAGTCATACTGTAGCGTGGCTTCAAAAATGTGTGTAGAGCAGTTTGTCCAGTTTCTTTGTCTCTTTCATTCTAGGTGGGCTGTGGAGATGGCAGCATCAGGCTGCATGCAGTCAGCCGCGAGCAGCCTGTGGCTGAATGGAGGAGCAGCACATCCGGTGAACGTGTGGTCTCACTGCAGTGGGCCCAGACCAGGATGACGGTCTTCTGTGTACTCGACGCTGCCTCAAATCTCCACATATGGGACCTCTTGAAAAATGATGCACAGCCCGTGGTCACCGAAAGAATGAATGCTGATAGGTAACACTAGACAGACACAAGTAATGAATTGGGGACTAATTTCAGACATTTGTTTTTATGTGACATTACCTGGTGTGTGCTTTCTGTTTTTAGGGTGACGGCTATGGCTGTGTTTGGAGACTCAGGTCAACAAAACACATATTCAGGAATAGCCTTGGCACATGAATCAGGGAAAATAGAGCTGCAATATTTTGCAAGAAGTTTCACTCTGTCCAGCTCTGCAGAGGAGGGAAAGCTTGAGAGTTTGACTGAAGCCTTTTGAAACGCGGCATCTTGTATAACTGACTTTGCACTGGTGATGATCCATGCTTGTTTGACTTAACAATTTTCCTGCATTTATAACATCTGAATGAGCATAAAGTTCAATTTACACATTTATTTTTTATAAAAAGTCACTTTGTATACTTATAAATAAATGGGATATCTTTTTCTTAAATTGATGACATATAGATTAAAAGTTAATAGCTGGAAGAAGAACTAAGAACTAAATACCAAAGATCCTCTACAAGGATCAAATCGTTTGTTTTGTCACAAGTTTTTTTTTTTTTTTTAAAGGAATATACATGTATGTTGATATAAATATTTCTACTTGTTAACTGTATAAAATATTTATGCAATGGCAACACATTTTGGGTTTCTACAATAAAAATAACTTATCTTTTCTGTGTTATTTGATAGTTTGGTAATTTCACACATGGTCGATTATGAACCCCTAAAAATTGACATCCTCATTATCTGGTTCTTCCAAAGCCATGTGACTAAAGGGAGTACAAGAACAATGTGTGTGACAACGATGAGAAACAAGATTGTAAAAATACTGAAGCAACAGTACAGATAAAAGTTACCACCCATTAAAAAATACCAAAACAATTTAAACATTTAATCATATAGCTTTATAAACATTTGAATTATATATTTCCGTTACATTATCCAAATTATTTTGTCTTTTGACTGATGGTCTGTCATAACAAAACTGCCATTTTAAGTTTAAACGTAAGATAATACCACACAGGATGTTTTGAACTCCGTATGTTTATCAGTAAACAAAACACTACTAAATTTCACATTCTTGGTTTTAATAATAACATTTTTGATGTAAATGAATGGCGCCTCATATAATAGGTCTTCAGAAGAGACGCAGTTCTTAAAAATTATTTTGAATATTTAAGTCAGTACATAACCTGCAGTCGTGGAGGTTGCTGGGCAGCGGGTTGCTGGGCAGCGGGTTGCTGGGCAGCGGGTTGCTGGGCAGCGGGTTGCTGGGCAGCGGGTTGCTGGGCAGCGGGTTGCTGGGCAGCGGAACTCTCAGACGCGGTTAGCAAACTGTTAGCGCTTTAACTGTGCTCGTTTTATGTTTTTATCGCAATTAGCTCAACATTTAATTAACTAATTACACGTTACCGCATCCAGACGTCTTTCCAACCCGATTGGCCACTGGTAAGGGACAGCTGACACGGCTTTCAAACTACACACATTTTAAACTTAATAGAAAACCTAAAGAACGCTAGATTAGAAAATAATTTTAAAGCAGGAAATAACTTTATGTATACAGATTTTTTTCTTATTTCTTTTTATTATCATTCTATTTTTAACAATTGTTTTATTTGATATTCAAGCTATAAGGGTGTTTAAAATGCATAGCCAGTGTATTTAAGCTGACTGTTTTTTGTTTGTTTAAATAAAAAAATATTTATTAGTCTCTTATGAGATGTGGTCATTTCCATCTGACAACACCCATATTCTTAAAAGTCACTTAAACTGTTTTATCATACTTATATTAAATGTCCCCTTTAAAAAAAAAGGAGTGTACAATAAAATCTGTTCTAGCATGTTACAGTTTAAAGAAAACATACAATCAAACAAATAGAAACGTCTGCATTTACGTTCACTTTTTATTTTGTGTGTTTCTTTTTAAAATGCCACACGGTTTCCTCCAAAAAGAAAGAAGATTGTTGTTTTGAGCCCATACCAACTCCAGTGGAGATGCTGGTTCCAGAAGAGGACAGGACCAGACCTGCAGAGCTCTTTTCTAGTCCTCCTCTGGGTCTTCTATCACAAAGCACTGGAACATCAAATGAGAGCGTGAATGAAAAGCCTGATTTATTTGGACAGGATGTGAAGCAGCCCGTAGGAAAGGTAGACCTTACTAGATACTGGATTACTATTACAGGTCTTTTACCCTCAGACCTATAAGCATTCTCTTTATCTGTGTCTGCAGGTTATTCCTTCTGTGAGGAAGGATCACTCATTCACTCATACTCTCCATCATGTACAGCATTTCTCCTGTGACAGCCCTGTGCAGTTCATGTTGTATTCTGAGGCAGCTGCAGCTTTCATTGGCCTTCACTTAAACGGCACCGTTTCCCTTTACAAAGCCAATGGCCATAAGGAGACCCTCTTAGGGCACTTTCCTTTCCTGGGCTTGACTGCTACAGAGATGCCCGGTTGTCTGGTAGGCTGGGGCCCCGGGCCTGTCTTCACACTTCTGAACAGCGACTTACACCCTCTGGATGTCGCAGAGGATGCCCTGGACATACGTGTGTGTGAGGCTGCAGAGCACTCCGACGAGCTGGTGACTGCAGGATTTGAGAATGTTTGTGTGTGGTCAGTGATGCTCATGAGGTGCAAGGTGAAGATACAGGAAGGGCTGCTGCAGCAAAGTGCTTTTGCTCACATGGCACTAGCTCCTCCACAACCTGGCCTGCCCCACAGAGCCTTTGTAGCTTGTGGCCAGGTCCTGACAGTGGTCGACCTTGATGGTGGGAAAGTTCTTGAGCATAAAAAGGATATCTGCACTAGGTGTGTAAAGGTATATGAGCAATATAGTCAGTCTTTTTATCAAGTACACCAGTGCAACCAAATGCATATTTGTAATGGTTTTTACATTGTTAAAAGTTGAATGATTGAGATCATTGCTCAAGTTATGGTTTCTTCCCCCTAAAAGCACAGTTCCACTCAAGGGTTGGGACACAGCTTATTCAAAAGTAATGAAAAGGTGTCATTAAATTAAATGACTGAACTGGTGTACTAGACTGAGGAAAATTGTTGGTGTGTATCAAAGAAACTGGTCAATGAATGGCTGAGGCGTACACTTGAGCACTGTTTTTAACCGGCTGTCTCCTGCAGTGGCATTACTGCGATGGCATACTGCTTTAAACTGGACTGTCTGATCATTGCTTCTCAAGACCTGTCCGTAAGAGTATGGAGTCCAGAGTGGGAACCACGTGGAACTTTCTTGGGACATACAGGTGATATTATTACAGAACGACAGAATATTCAGTGTCTGTCTCTTCATTAAACTTAACTCTGTCTGCTTTCCCTTTGTTCCCTTTAATTTAGATATGGTGAATTCCCTTTTCTTGTGCTCTGAATTAAATATGATGATATCCTCCTCAGCTGATTGTACAATTCGTTGCTGGACTGTTGAGGGGTGTACGGCTGTTCACTGTGTCACAGAGCAGCTGAATCCTCCCTTGTACATAGGAGGCTTTAAAAAAGGAGATACCCTTTTCTCCTTTTCACACCAGGGAGTGGACTTGTGGACCATCAGAACTTTGTACACATTCCACTGTCAGCTCAGGGGGGACAAAGATTCCCCGGTGAGACAAATCCTAGTCTCACGCTTGCCTGCCCCATACCATACACGAGTCCTCTACGTCAGTGGCGATAATAATATCACTCTTGTGGCTGCAAAAACAGGAACAGTGTTGACTTCTTTCAAAGCAAAGGACAAGATTGTGTGTGCTGACTACTGCTTGCAAAAAGAGATTCTGCTGGCCTTGACCGAGGCAGGTACGGTGCTCAAGGCCAGCACACTCACAAATCCAGTCACTTTGATTCAAGAATGGAAAGGCAGAGGCCAGGAGCCCTGGCAGCACACGGACCATATGACAAAAAAGGAAGCCCAGAGTCTGCCGGTCCCTGGACCAGCTTGCTGTCTGGTGCTATACAGCTGTGTTGCAGAAACACAAAGAGATTTAGAGGAGTGGATGAATTTACAGGCCTCGAGAGGTTGCAGTCAAAGCAAGAACAGAAGGCTTGAAGATGCCAACAATAAGTGAGCATTTTTATTTCAAAGTGAATATTCTTTGCTGGTAGTGAAAATCTGTTTCCTTACATTTCTGTTTTGTTTTTTAAATCAGGTTTTTGATTATCATTGGCCAAAGTGGAGGTTGTGTGAGTGTGCTCAGAATGAACAATGGGAAGGTTTCATACAGGATGCCAGCACACAATCGCCAAAAAGTCACAACATTGCAAGTGTACCCCGAGTACAAATACCTGCTCTCCACAGGTAAATCCTAATCCAACTTTATTGATTTTAGTGTGCTTGTCAGGGATGATTTTATGACTTATCAAAATCATAAAGGTGAGGACATGACAGTGGTCGTTTGGAGAATACACCCCACTGACAAAGAGTGTCTCAGCCAACAAATGATCCTCCAAATTGACCAGCCCCAAGTCTACCTGGCAGTTCTAGGACATCAGCTTGCCTTGACGTTCCAAGAGCCCAACATCCACTCCTATAACTTAAACTTCTTCAATCTGCTCAAACAAGATCAAGCAGCTGGCCAGCCCAGAGAAGGACACTCAGACCAATTCACAGGTCAGAGACTTGTTGCATTCCTACTTTTTGTTTTATATGCAAGGTGTTGCATTGTTGTCTTAGTAACATTTTTTTTCTTCCCCAGGACTTTGTGTCATCCCTGAACTAAAGATCTTCATTTCCAGTAGTCTAGATAAGACAGTGCGTATCTGGAATGAGGAGAACCGGCTCATTGGGTTAGAGTTCATTACTCACCTCTGATCTTCTGCAGTACCTTCTCAGCTTCAGAATATTTTAGACTCACTGTAAGCTTACTTGATGATACCTGTAGGATCCTGCACCTTCAAACTGTGCCTCAGTGTGTAGCATACAGTGGGTTTGGAGGAGAACTCTTCCTGGGCATCGGTGGAGACCTGTGTAGAATAATGTTAGGGGATTTTCTGCCGCATGACTACCAAAAAAAGGTATGACAATCGTCTGGCTCTGTGGCTGAGTCTGTGTTATAGTTTGGACCTGTTTTTGTCTCCAGAGCTGAAACTAGTCTAGACTATGACGTTTATTTATTTTAATTTTTACAGCTTCATTTTACGTATCATGTCGAGTCTTCTCCTGATGTGCCTATTCCTGAAAGTAAAACATACCACCAAATAAAGTATGAATCATTAAACTTCACGTACGAAAAAACAATGCAGAGGTTCCTCATAACCTATGAGAAATATACTTTATTCTAGCACATGCAAAGATGAGCCAGAAATGCTGCAGACAATCACCAGCAATCAGTTACTACACAGATTGAACGACATGCAGCTGCTGCAGCAGGTGTGGACAATAATGGAATTTGACAGCGTACACCAGTTGCACACCAATTTACAATGATGCCAGGCTCATATCGTTTTCATTTGTTGTGTTTCAGAACAGCTTCATAACCTTGAACATGGACCTGGATGCACTCCTACAAGACACTGTCAAATGTAGAAAAGGGAAGCCTCCCAGTACAGAACAAACTGCAAAAGAGGCTTTCAGTCGCTACATGAGTATAATACATGACTTCCCACTAAATAATAAGGTTCATATATTCTACCTCTTTGTAATTACTCCTTTAAACAAGATACGGAATTTAGTAACTTAACTTTATACCCCACTCAACTCTTCAGCTTACCTTTTAATAGAATGTACCATGCAAAACGTTCAGTATTCTTGAATGATGAGCACATTTTCATTAATAATGAAAATGTGAAGATTTATAAATGATCAATGATCTAATGCTCTTTTTTTTACAGGTTGATTTGGAAGACACCTTGGATCTAGGGAAATTTTCATTTCATTCCAAAACAAAGTACATGAGGGCCTTCACCCCTCACAGGATGAAAGAGAAAATTCACCCACAGCGTGAACAGGAAATTCCTGTAAAAGTTGAAAAAAAGAAGGTATAAATCAATTTGCATGATAAGAAATGGTTTTCTTATGTGTTCTGTGAATGTTTACTAAGAAAACATGAGTGGCAAATGGAAGCAATTTAAAATTTTAAACAACGTTAACAGTTTTACTAGAGTGAAGTTTAAATGTGGGATGGCATTGTTCATCATCATGAAGCAAAATAATAGTTACATTTTGCAGTTGCAGAAACAAAAGGCTCCAGTGACCTTAAAGAAAGCTGTGACACAGCCTGTTGAAAAAGTAATAGCCAGGAAACCTGCCCCGGTGAAAACTGAAACGGTGAGTTCGTGTCTGGATTTTAGACATGACACATAACACTGGAGCACCAGCTGTTGTTACTATGTTTTTTTTTTCCCCTGTAGCCTGAAGAAACCCTAAAGCCAAATGAGAAACGTAAACTGAAAACGTCTACCCAACCTCGTCCACGTCTCAGCACTTCACAACCTCTTCCTCTGCAGGACCCCTCCCCTGAAGTGTTGACTTTCCTTAAACAGTTTGCTGAGATGGGATGGTTTATTGTCTTGTACCCAGATAAAAAGGTACAACATAAAGACGGCAACATGCTTCACAATAAACGTGAATCAAATTTAGATACTAATGTCTTCTGTGTATGTGTGCGCAGAGCATCCCAAGCAACTTGACTCCGGAAGATTTCCTACTGCATCTCCTTAACTATCTACACACTTGCAGCACTTCATTCAAAATCCAGATCCTTGCTGCAATGCAGGCCCTGCACAGTCAGGGACTCTTGCAAAACACAGACAGGTTTTACATAAGCCTCCTTGACTCTTTGCACAAGTTTGCAAGACCAGATATGGTACGGTAAAAGCCTGATTTCGAATGTGCAGTTTAAGCTGTAGAACATAGAGTTGATTAAATTTCCATGTGTTTCAGTCACATGTGGAACGCACCGTCCTTGGTGAGATGCTGATTCTGCTGGTGCGTCTGAAATCTGAAATCACTTGTGATTTCATGAAAAAACTTCTCACACTTGTAGCCTACAAAGAACTGGATGTTCGGTGAGCATCGGAATGTTTCATCTTTAGTGTTAAGTTTTAAATAAACAAATGTGTGTATTTTGTAATGTGCTTTTTTTTTTTTTTTCTTGATAGGAAAACGGTACTGGATCTGCTGGGATTACTAGGCGTGGATGAGACTGAGCAGTGGCTGGGACCCGAGCTGGAGAGCTGGGATTCAGAACTGCAGGACTCGACTAACACCTGGGAGAGTCTTCATTGCAGAGCACATCGTTGGTTGGAATTGTGGACCTCCAAATTCAAGGTTAACATCTGTTATATTTGTATTTTTCTATTGAATTGGGTGAAAGATATTAACTATTTACTATCATCATCTATACAACTGAACATGTTTGAAAACTGACAACCTCCCCTTCAGTGACTCAACTCTGTTGCTTCTGATGACCTGAAGTCCTCTAAATAGCAGTACATGGGAATTTATGGTGCTGTTGACAGACAGATTAACTGCTTCCCTCTTACATCTCCACGCATAGATCCATAACCGGTATTTGTACCTCCGGAGCTCAATTCAGGGGACACCCTTCACCTTCAGTGTAGTTGAAGTGCTTAATTATTTCTGCTCCGTACGAAGAGAAGAACACAAAAAGGCAAACGTTTTCATACCTGCTGGCCACAAAAATACAGTGCTTTTACCTGTGCCTGACTGGTATGTAACATTCATGTAGGTTTTTTTTTTTTTTATTCTTATTATTATTGCAAGAGACTGCTAATAATTACATACAATGTTATGTTTTTCTATTTCTATAGCAGTTACAAACCGATCTTTCGTCTAGGAGAGACGTACAGCAGCACCAGGATACGCAAGCCACCAGGTAGGCAGCTACTGCCTTTTAACTAAGACTTCAGATGAAATGGAGCAGCTCGTTTGAAATAATACCAATAACAGTGACGATAATAATAAATGTCACTCCGGTTTTTCAGGGGTCATTCTGCCTCCCCGCCAAAAGCGGCCCTCTCTCACGCATTTTCCCAATTTCATCACTCTGCCGCTACCTCGAGTCACTCCAGGCCCGTTTCCCATCTACTCAGACGAGGACCAGCTGAAGGTTTCAGCTCCACGCTACTTCATTCTTCAGCAGTCCTGGGTAGAGTACTACAGGTGATGCCTCTTAAGACATGTCTGCGAGAACCGTGCCTGATGAGTCCTACAACAGCTCTTATTTTAATACAATTAAATGACCCTTTAAGGTACTGCTGTATGATTGCTTTATTATTATTTTAGGTATAGAAATGCATTTCTGTTGTTGGCTGATTGGGTCACTCACTCGCAAGTGAGTGCAGAAAACATAGTTCAGAACATTTCATTGCAAACATTCCTAATACAGCAAAAACATGAGTAAAATACTGAATAAAAGTTAGTTATATAGAAAAAACTGGCACTTTGGGTTGTTGTCGGTACGCAGTACTCACATGTAGTAATAGATCAGACACTTCAGCATACATAAAATAATCCCAACAATTTAGGATGATTTGTTTCAAAAATATCCTGGTAATCAAATTTACAAGCACAAATCTATTTTTCCACTTTTCTGTAAAAACCCACAGCGACTTATGCTACACTTATATTTATACAGTCATGAAGCGAATTTAAGCAGTATCCAAGCCTTGCTGATCTCTCGATTGAATGGCAGTTTGTCTCCTACAGACATTTGCGTGTAACCAGATCAGCATATCTATTTTTACGAACCACCTTTTCATGTACCACTTTCATGTTACCAGCAATAATGTGTGGGTTGCTTTGGCGGGCCAGAGGCCTTCACGATCCCTCCTCTGGAATTTAACCCGTATTTTGAGCACCGATGGAGGTCTGTGCTGCACTGATTAAAGTCTTGCCGTTTTCATTTTTCAAGTCCACCTTATGAAAATTGATTGTGTCAGAGACTGTAAAAAAAACCAAGGTGATTAAAGAATAAAATATGTTTCCACGCGACAGTTGCGTTGCGACAGTCCGATACATTTGTGAGAGACGTAAAAAGCACCCCAGACTGCTGCTCTAGTCCACCAAGTCTTTATCATAATTGAGCAGGTCACAGGTCAGGAAGAGGTCGGAGCGTCCACTATCTATGAGAACCCTGTTGAGCTGGAAGCAGGTTATGTTTATGTGGGTGACTTCATCAAGAGGCCAGTCCAACAGTTGAGCACTGGAGGGCAGGGCAGGGAGGCCTGGCTGGTAGTCCTCCAGGGGGTTGGGGTAGAGTAACTGTCGCAACGAGGGGATTCTTACTACTGTCCGCAACAGGTCCATGAGGCCCACCATGGAGAGAGGATTCAGGGCCAAAGCCAGACTCTTGAGGGCCAAGCACCCCCCTAGAGAGGGCAGCAAGAGCCCCAGCAAACCATCAGTCAGACCACATCCACTTAAAGAGAGGTGCTGCAGAGTGCTCGAGGCCTGGGAGAGGAGGCGGCGAATCGAGGGCAGGGTGGTCTCATCCAGACGGTTTTCACTTAGATCAAGCTGCTGCAGTGAAGAGGCATGATGACTACAGGAAAGATAGGCAAGGTCAGCTGGACTGAGGCTCAAATAAGGCATCTCCAGGACCTCCAAAGGCTGAAGCAGCGAGCTGTGACGAAAGAAGAAAACAACAATAATATCCACTGTTTATGTTCTGTCTTGTATATCATAATTTGTCCAGTAGGATCAACATCAGAATCAGATTTATGAGCCAACTACGTCTACAAACGTTCAAGGAATGCGTTTGTGGCTGATGTTATCACTATAGTACAAACACAATAAAACTTATGACACTTACACAGAACCTTATGCACAATGAACACAAGGGTGAAACACCACCCAGGCCTGCTGCCTTCCTGGTTTGTTCTTGTAATTGAGATGTGAGTGTTTGAGGGAGGAGGAGGGTCACCAGAGGTGTGACAGACACTTGATGAAGAAGGTGATGATTTCTTTCCTTTCATACTTAATGTAGGAGCCATTCAGATCGTTTGCCAGGACTTTGTTTGCCTCAGCGGGAGGGGGGGGGGGGGGGGGTCACCTGTAGTTGGTGATTTGTTGTAGGTTCTTTCCAGTGATATGGGGTCAGCAGATGAAAACCTGTTCTTTGAATTTTCTGAATGGATCCTTTTCACAACTTTCCTCTCTTTTGTCATTGAGTTTCTGGCCTGTTTGAACAGGACACTTTCACCACGCCTTTAAATATTCACACACTTATCTAAACGGCTTTTTGGAATGAGAGGTGAAACACCTTGACGAATGAAGAAAAGAAGCCCAACTGCCCCCCAATTCAAGTTTTCATGATCAGTTTGTTCATTCTAATAAGATGTCTCGCAGCACAGAGTTCTGTCTTCTCCATGCTCCAAAATTTAAGTTACAAGTTATCGAAATCACAATTTATGTGGTTTATTGTCATTACTGCTTTATGTGTTGCCTATTTTAGAGCTCAAGGGTGCAGTTTGTAAGATTAAACAACATATAAAGGAGTCAGTAATTGTTCGGAGGTAACCCATAGGGCCAATGTTTGCTGGATGTCTGCTCCAGGCTACCACGCCGTTTACAAGAGCCCCAAGGTTTAAAGTTAAAGTGTGGCATTAATATTACCTGAGCAGCAGCCGCAGTTGTCCAGGCAGCCGCAGAGCTGTGAGGCTGAGCCGGCGCAGTTCTTGTAGGTGTCCCAGTCCTTGCGAAAGGTCCCTCAGAGCCTCCTCCTGACCAACATGGTCTCTGCGGAAATCCAGGTTACAGTAATGCAGGCGAAGGGAATTCAGTGCAGGAAAGGTAGAGAGCTGAGGCAGCAGTTCGGCCAAGCCAGCCACCCCGAGGCTGCTGTAGCGAATATCGATGTCCAGAAGACCCCTACGAGGCAGCATGCTCAGGAGGGTCTTGATACTTGAGACTGAAATCTCTTCCACACGTAGGTATCTGCACTGAAGCTTCAGGGGACCTGATGTGGTTAGAGCCACACGAACACGCTCCCAAGACCGTGCATTGACAAACAGATCAGCACGCACATATACCAAAACATCACCATCAGCCTCCCGTTCTTCTAATTCTCTTTTACTACCACGTAAAGGTGTTGATGCAGCCCCTCTTTTCCTCTCCATCTCCATCCTCCTCCTAACTCCTTTAATCAAACCCTCATCACCCTTGACAGCTGATGATTCAATCATCTCTTTGTCAATGCATGTCTCATCACTGTTTGGCTCCTTTTCCCCTATTCTCTCCCCACGCTCTCTTTTTAAATCCCTTTCTCTTTTAAGAGCTGAGAACCGTTTCCTTTCCCGTTCTCCCTCTTTCTTCTGCGCTCCAGCGCTGGCCTGAACCACCATGGTGCAGAGGGCTACAGTCAGAGACCAGCCCCCCATCGGGTCACCCGTTCCTCCTTCATCTCCCTGCAGTCCACACAGGTCAAGTACTTGCAGAGCACACCTGGATGAGAAATACATAATGGGGTAGTTTGGGATAGCATCTTATAAGGTGGTCGTTTACAATGTGGAGCTGGTTTAACCTGGACCAGAGATGAACAAAGTTCTAAAATCTAACCATTTTTTCCGAATAGTCACAAATGGTTTCACAGTTAAAACAGCGGGATTCAGACTACAGTGAAACTCTGCGTAACACGTGTAACACTCTTCGGATCAAAAACCGAATCAAAGGACAGCTTTGATCGCGTTTCTCACCTTTGGTCTGCTAGTCCTCTGACAACTGAGAGTAACAACGCCTGGACGCAGAGGCGGTTCGGCGACGTCTGTCCCCGTTTCCTCCGTCCTCCAACCCGCAGGACGCGTTCGGGCCACCGCTGCGCCAGCTCGCCCACTGCCAGCGGTCGGCTGCCGGCGAAGGCGGCTTCCAGCAGGGGTCTGTACAGCTCCCTTGGCACCCACCTTAGCCAGCTCGGGCTCGAGCTGTGGTCACTCACCACCTCTCTGGCGCAGAGGCTCACCAAGGAAAGCACCATGTCAGCTGGGAGTAGGAGAAGCTCCAAAAAGGTGGATTTCTGGAGGGGACGACTCAACACATCTGACAACTCCGGCTCCAAGATCAGCGTCGCGACGGCAATTTCACGCACACTTGTAAAGCGCTAAAAAAAGTTTTTATAACTTCGTTTGATAGCTCCTGTGATTAAAATATAAATAACCGATGCAGCACGTCTGAAATTTCATCCAAGATGAACACCGAAGCTGCTGCTGGAGGAGTGTTTACAATCGACGCAAACGGTGACGGAGCACGTACAGCTGCAACGTCAGTCCGTAAACGAAAGAGGAGGCGAAGCACGATCGCAGTGTTGAGAGAACATGCATATGGTTGGTTTGACAGAGTACCGAAGTCAGGGTAAAATTAAAATCTATGATCTGCCGTGGTGGCCGTTAAAGGGGAACCTTTCCTATCACTTTCAACTGAATCATTTAATCTCTATTATTGTTTTCATTTATTTATCTTCCACTAATTAGGAGCCTTTCACAAAAACAAAAAGAAGAAAAAAAAAACTCAATACAGGCTATCTGCAGAATTTACCAAAAAAAAAAAATAAATAAATAAAGTAAACATCCAAATTGCTAGTAAAGCAAGAAATGAAAACATTTAGAATACATTACAATACATTGCTGTTGCTTAGGCCAGTGATCCGGAGATGATATATCCCAGGGTCTTCGCCTAATTAACTCTAAATCCAGACAGATCTGCACTTAAACTGATTTAATGGAAAAGAGAGCAAACTGGATCATACAAGAGCCACTTAACTTCAGGTTATTTACAGCTAAGCGATTCATTTTTAATAGCAGGCTAAATATCTGATCATATTTTTTGTATTAATTGCAGCGATAGTGTGTTTTATTGCACAATTTTGCACGCTGCATATCCAGCCAGCATGCTTGCAATTTACATTTCTTGCATGGAAATTGCACATCAGTCATGCATTGTAGAACCTTGGACAGGAACATCATTTTTTTTTTTAAATTATGATTTCTATTTTCAGATATCTTATAACTTTCTTTAACAGAACATGGTTTGTTAAATATCATCCTGAGAACAACCTCAAACCTAATGAAATACAGTAGTTGGCCAAAAAACAACACTGAGCTCATCCTATCCCAGTTTACGACACAGATGAGTGGGGGAAAAAAGTTTGAGCAGGACCTGAAACGAGCAGAATATAAGGAACCACTAGGTGGCGCTAAACATTCATACATAAGATAGTCACCTTCAAATGACAACGTTAGAGGCATTGATCCAGACGTTACTTAAAAAACATAGAAAAACAGGCACATTTGTCAAAGCACGTGCCTGAAAGCAGGAGTTAGAAAGTTGTTGGCAATGATCATGTGGTTTTTGCTTTTCTTTTCTTTTCTTTTTTCCACTTTATGTTCCCTGAGATGACATCGTCTCTGCCTCGTTGATTATTACTGATCTGTTTTATATTCCAAGCAGCTGCAGTTAAAGATGAAACTGTGGAGCAATCATATTTCCTCCATGCTCACACGCAAACTCATCAGTGTTTTTATTTGGCATTGTTAAGACTCATTATGACGATGATTATAATTAGGACTACTGTGAATCTATGCCAGAGAGTGAACACAATAAACCAAAACATTATGCTTCTAATTCAGGATTTAAGAATAATCTTTTGGCTATTGTCTGTAAGAGTAATCAGTTTAATCAGAGAGGCAGAGGGACAAATAAGACAGAGACTGTTAATGCAGCAGAAAATTACACACACAACAACAACACAATGTTTTATTGTAGATTTTACTGTAATATTAATTACTCCATTTATATAAAGCCGATGATATATTTTCTCTCATCATATTTTGACATTTTATGAAGACAAAAATGTCAAAGAAAACCATAATTTACAAAATTCTGTTGAGGGGAAAACTAATCTTCCCACTATGGAGATATTATTACATAAATATCTATCCTAAACAAAACTGTAAGCAGAGTACTGATGCTTATTCAATTAGTGAAACAAGAATCGTCTCTGGCCTCTGTGTGTGTTGATGTGCAGCTAATGTTACGAATCCGGCGCCAATGAAGGTTGGCACCTTTAGTTCAAGCACTCAGGCACGAAGTTACAGTAATAATATTAAGTCCTCCTCTGATGCAGAAGACGATTTGATAACTATTAACTGCAAATGGCTCTCTTATACAGCTTTGACGCCCTTTAAATGAGCTTTAATTCTAATTATTTACATACTATTGATTTTGTTCTGTGTAGTATGGATGCAGCTTGTTATTTTAGCTTGTGCTTGTGTTTCTGTTAAGTGGATATTTTGTCAGGCGAGATGAATTTTTGGACTGTTTTCCTTCATTCCAGGATGGAGATGTCGAAAAGAAATAAATTCTGTGTGCCAGTGTTAATTTTTGTGACATAAACACAGTTTGCTTTGCAAACTGGCACCAATGAAGCAAGACTGCTTTTATACAAATATTTGTTTTGGGTAATAAGGTAAGTAAGGAAATACATTTAAAGAGACCAACAATGCCTTGAAGCAACATATACACAAGCCCTAAATAGGAGGAAATGAATCAGTCACACACATGTGAAAGAGTGCCTGTAAGCTTGCTTTATTGGTAACTGTGCAGATGTATGCTTATAGTAGATCTGAGCTTCTGCTCCTCAAAGTTCAGCATTAGACTTTTGTGGTGCTGACTGAACACATTCTGACCCTTGAAGCTGTTGGCGTCTATCTCATGCAATTTAATTGAACATTAAATTCCTCCAGCAGTTCAAAAAAAAAAAAAAAATCCTATTTAGAATAGAACAACCTATGCACTTTTGGATCCAGTATCTTCACGAGTCTCCAGCAGTCACCCAGAACCAGACTTAAGGATTCACCAACTGCAGCTCCCTGCTCAGTGATAAAATCTGCACCTGCATTCCTCAGTCTACAGAAAAATAAAATAAAATAAAATAGTTTCCCACACATGTTGTGTAGCCAGTGGATATAGGACATTTCCTCAGTCACAAAGGCGTCAGGTTAGAGGTCTCTGCTTATGTCTGTAGGGTTTTAAACAGGCTTTTTAGAAGGATTCGTCATGACCACTCCATTCCCTTGACCAGTAAGGGATGTCTATCTTGTGGATAATTAAAGATGTTATCTTTATCTCAAACATATTAGTATGGCAGATGTCATTCAAACGTGAATGTCTTAGCTACAGATATAATTTATGCAAAGTTATTCACAATGTTTAATTCTAAGCAGAGCCCAATTACAGCATGGCTACAGCACAGCGAGCCAACATTTCTCATCTATTTGGCTTTTGTTTTCAGGTTTTAATCTGCGCAGTAGTTTACTTGTACTTTTGAATAGATGCCAGACTTTTCTCCATTATGGTCCCCAAAATAGCAGTACAAATCTACTGTAAGTGCAGAATGAGTGCTTAACCCTTCTGCTGCCAAACAGAATAAAAGCTTCTTATTCACTGTAGTTGATGTTACACATCCTCGCAAGAATAAGAATCACAATATAATTTGAATGCAACTGGATTGTTGTATGTTATAATTGAAAAATAATAGAAAATTACACAATGTTGTCGTTACCAGACAGAAATCATGGTTTGTACTAAAGACACTAACTTTAGCTAAGAGATAAAGGTTAAGGATTTCATATCTTTTGTAGGATTTCATTTAAATATTAATCAGAATAAATTGGAAATACTCAAATTAGTTGAAGTTGCGCTTAAAACATTTTTCTTTTTATTGCAGTATTTGAAATTTTAGCATCAGCAGATGTAAATATAATTTTGATGAATTACTGCAGTTAAAATTGATGTAAGTATTTGCATAGATCATTCCTAATATATCCAGGATCTATTATCAAAAAGCCTCACATATAAGCCCTTACGGGTCGGGCTCCATCTTCTCTTAAGGTACCTACAGCTCCATATCATCCCAACAGAGCACTTCACTAAGTAACTGCAGGCTCTCTTGTGCTTCCGAGAATTTCTAAAGATAAAATGTTGCTCAGAGCCTAAACTAACCTGTAGCTGGAACCAGACACCGTCTCTCACTGCCCTCACTAAAGTGCTTGTAAACAAAATCAGAGTATTTCTGAATATGTTTACATATCTTCTTGCCCACATAATGATACCACACTCAGGGCCAAAATGAACCACAACATATTGTGTATTTTATCTGATAAACTGGGAGGTCTCATGCTGTTCCTGCATGGACCAGATAAGCACGAGTTCAACGAGGTAGACGTGAACCGACACCAGCTGCTTTGTTGCTTCATTTGTCTTCAGGCTTTAACATTTTGTTCCACCAATGCACGATTATTATATGATAAATGCCTGCCGTGCGTTTTCTTTACCACACAAAGCAGTACGCATTTAAACAAAAGTCAAGTCAAGTTTCCGCTGATGAGTGCACGTCGCTGCTTCAGTTTCAGCAAACGCCTGATCAATACATATTCTGATGTCACACACAGTTTATAAGGATTCCTCCAGTTTCTCTGCATAACTTCCACTCAACAGCACTTCAATGTCAAATAAAACAAAACAATTTGAGAAGTCACATTTATTTAGTCATTTTTAAGATACTCTGTCCATAATATCAGTTTCATAGTCTTTCTAAAAAGTTAATTTTGAGGGTGGAAATTCCTGATACGGGTGAGGTTTATTGTGTTTTTGTCACAAAACATCCCATACTGTTTAATATAACCATTAATCAAGCTCACTGTAATAATTTAGATGATTTACTTTGAGGGTAAATGACCAACCGTTTATTTTCTGATGCACCAGTTATTGAATTTACCATCTGGGGCTTCTCATTCAAGAGCAAGTTAATATGCAGCAGGGCCAGATAATATAAGAATATAAGAAGTATATTGCTTTTTTGAAAGGCTGCGGTGAAGGTGAAAATAACATTTTTTCCTGTAGTAATTCTCAATAATTATAATAAAAAAAGATTTTGACTCAGTAAAATGCGACACATTGACTTAGGTCTCGGTATACTTAAAATTCAGTGGGTGGCTGGATCAGCAAAAAGACTAAATGAGTTTCAGACTCATCATAAGAGTCCTGCTGTCCCCCAACAGCAGTATGAGTGGTGCTCGGGTGACCGTAGGCTCACACATACACATGTCATCGGCATTACTGTCCTTTGACTTTAAACGGGTTTACATAGCATTGCATCGTTTGGAAGTGCACTTACTTTGTGATTTACTATGTTACAGCAGATATCCACTGCGCTTGACAAATTACATGCATCCCTTTCATTTTTTATGGAAAAGACACGTGTTTTATCACCTACGAAGTTGGTAAAGGCAGAGAAGGCAGGGCATCTGGGCAGTGCATCAAAAAGTTAAGCTTTGCTCAACTTCATGCAAACGTCTCCAGTTGAGGGCGATATCCAGTCAAATCAATCTGGCTGTCTGGTTGAATTTGACTTTTTTGATTAATTACATCAAAATAGGATAGTTGACACATCGGCTCCACACACCTCCACACTACAGAATGGGGGAGTGATACAACTGCACGTGAAATAGCTTGTGCACAGTGAACATGCTTACTGTGGGTTGATTGTATTCCTCTATTGCAAGTCACTTAAAGTGTCTGCTAAATGTAATGTAAAAGCTAAGACATCCAAGCTAAAATAATAAACGTGTGGGCGTATTCCAGTCGGCCTCCCAGAACTGTTTGTTCTTTCCATTTGAGACACGGGGCAGTGCAGCGAGAGTAAAAAGAGGATTTAAAAATACCTTTCAGAAAACCTGTGGTCAATGTCACAGGTCAATGTTACTGTTGACTATGAATGAACATGCTCTGCTCCGTGTTTCAGCTGTGTGGCCGTTCTACCCTTCCATCAAGTCCGTCCCTAAATCCAGTTGAGAGTACGGACTTTTCTCACTACCCCCAACCCACATTTATCTTTGACCCTGCTCCTGAGCTGCGGCATGAGATACTGACATCAGAGGATGGTTTGCTCCACCAGCAGCAGAGTGGTGAAATCTTCTTGTGGCATTTTCAGAAGCTACGGTTGAACATTCAAAAAGAAAAACAAAATCACCTACTTTGTTTTTTGTTAAGGTCTTTTCCTTAATTAGATGGAAAATGTCACGAGTGAGTAAAAAAATTGTACAAGGAATTTGTAGGACGTTGGGAATCAAACGCAACAAAGCTACAAGAAGATTCTGATCAAATGTAAATTCAACTGTAATGTGGTTTTGCTGTAGTAAAACTACAGCTGTACAAAAAATCTTTTCTACAAATTGCCTATTAGATGATGCTTAGATGATAGATTATGCTTTTTTTTCCTTTTTTTGTATTTTTTCCACAAAGGCTATATTTTATGTATAATATTAATGAATAAAACGTATTTTAATATATTACTGAAGTCTGGGATCCTTAAAAAAGAAAAACAAGCAGCAGAATTGACATATATTCTTGTCACTGGTGCTCATATTGACTCTCCTGTCTTCACATTTATATGAATCCCTGTGAGGAAAAATGGATAATAAATAATTGAGTGACACTTTTGTTGTGTCCGTGAAGAATTATGAGATAGGAAATTCATTGGCATTAAGATAATTTAGTTGGCTGCACTTAGAAAATTCTGCATCATTTCACTTAGTCATGACCCCTTCCTAAGCCAGAAATAATATGAAATAATATGAGTAATTGGAGAAATTAGAGATCCCAGTTGCTCCTGAATGCAGACATATATACATGTACATGTATCAGTATTCTTTTATTTATTTATTTTTTACTCAGGAGCCGGACCTGAAGTTGTGCTCCCACTTTGCTCTGCTGTACATATTTATGAAATGATGCCAAAAAAGCCATTGCTTTGTTACAGCTTTCTAATTATACAAACTTGTTGTAAATACAACCTCAATGACTTGGCAGAAGGATACAACCGACTCAGGTGTTTGATGCAAGCCGGTTTTCAGGCTCATATTGCTCTTATTAAGCTCATTTGTCAAAAACTTTGCTGGCTGCTCTTTGCACTTGCGCATCACAGGCTGCTGTAAGACTTATTTATTACACCGTTGTTTATTGGAAAAGCTGACTGCAGCATCTCTTACAAGTACACTATTAAGATTAAACTCTAGCTGTTATGATCACTTCACTCGGGAGTGAAACACTCGTATGAGGTTGGAAGAAGATTGGAAGCTGCATGCTGCTTGATTAGGATTGTGGAAGCGGACAGGCTGCATTCAAAATGCAATGCAATTGTTCCTCGCTATTAATATATCCTAATTTAAACAATGTTTTTTAATCGCAACAGGGTGAGAGAAAAAGATGATTAGATAAATTAAACTATTTTTTTGTATCCTTGTATGAAAATACTTCCTTTACAACACTTTGATGCTGCTTCTGGATGAAAATACAATAAAAGAGCACCTGGTGATCACTATTCCTTCTGCATCTTTACTATCTGTTTGGGTTATGCTTAAAAATATTAGTGTAAACTTGTGCACATTAGTGCCAACTGTACCAACTCTCTCTTCAGAGCAATCTGCCAAAACCTGTCTTAAAACCTGCAACAACAATGGATCATGCAATTTAACCGCCCTGTCTGAAGGTAACCTCCCACTCAGTATTGATGAATAAAACATGAAGAGATGAGAAATTTGAGGTCAAATATAATCAGGTTTATAATCAGGAATACATTTTAATCGCCCTGACCTCTGTTGCACTCATGAAGGTGAAGTGAATCCCAAGAAATCTGAGGAACTCATGAGCTGTGAAACAGAGGAGGGTGGAAAGGCATTAAACCTCCAGAATGATCACGGTGAGCTGTGAAGGCAAGATTTGGTGTTGTTACAACTGGAGTTGCCATTTGGTTCAAAAATAAAATCTCAAAGATTGTCTAGCGGATATATTATTTCATAAAAGTAACCTTGATAACAGAAATATTGCCATGAATAAGATCATTTAATTTGGTTAACTCTCTCTATGCTCTGCTTTGTGCAAACTGCACATTTGCATTTGAACATTTTTAATTTAGCAGACTTATATCAAAACAAAAGTAAACATCATGGGGTTCAGTTTCTCAACCAAAAACACTTTGACAGGTGGACTGAGGAAGCTGCAGATCGAACCAGCAGCTTGTTTCCACCAACCAGCCACCTCCGTGCAATTAAGACTTCAAATGGAGCATCTCATGCACCATTTGAAAGCCTTTTGCAAACACAGCTAAGCTCTCTTTGCCAAGAACAAAGAATATGATGTGCCGGATGTCCTCCACTGTTGTTTTTTCTTGATTTTGTTGACTGGAGACGCTGTCACATGGGTATGATGTCACTCAGTTATGTAACAGAGGTAGCAACAGCGTCTGGATGATGGGATGTGATGATGTGATTACAAATGTGTGACAACATTATTGGGTTTGGTTAACTATCGTCGTTTCCATCTATAATTAGCTGTAATTTTGATTAATATAATGCTATTTTTGACTGATCTTTCTGTGTTTAAACACTGTTGACCATAAAGCTGGAATAATTTTGTGTACAGAAACATTTCTGTTTTTTGTTACTCCCTTTTTATGCTGAAAATAGAAATTTGATTTCAGTGGGATTGGTAAAATAATTAATACAATAAAGAGTGTAGATTATGATTATGTACATCTACAACATGAACTTCTATATCTGATGCTTTCAGTTTGTGGCATCTAATTTGGAACCTGTCAGCCTTTAGTACTCTTTCTTTAAGTGATTGCTGTGCGATCGGGTTTCCTCGTGTCCAGTTAGACCCTCATGGACCCTCATGCTCACACTTTCTCTCAAGGTTAATTTCGTGGAGCACTTCGTGCGCTAGCTTAGGTTTTGTCTGCTTTAAGGTTCTTTTAAGTCTTTATTGACTGCCATGAAATTAAATTACACTTCACTTTGAAGCTGTAGCCCTGAGCCCTTTTTGACAGTTAATGATCCTCTCATCGTAGTTCATATCATCTCCAACTCGTGTTCTTTTTTTTCTCTCTTGTAAAGAGTTCAACCTATTAAGTTGTAATTGGTTCCAGTATTGCATATTTTCTTGTAGAAAACAGATCATGCTGCAGGCTTTTACGACTCGTTTACCTTTAATTGTCTGCCAAGCCAGTATTTATGATTTTATTTTGTTATTATTAATTTTATTTTATATATTTTTATTTTGATTCTGTCCAGCACTGACCAAAATATAATTTTTGTCCAAATCTTAAAAAAAAAACAAAAAACAAACAACTATTAGGCAAACATTGTCAAAAATTGATTGTTTAACTCAATACATGTGGGTTTTTTATCTGTAAAAATAAAAGAAACAGCTGTTTTGTTCTAGGTTTTTTTTTTTTTTGAGTGCAGGAAGATAAAGAAAAACTGTCCAAAAGAACATAAAGTTAAGAAAGGTTAAGACGACTCAAAAATAGTTTTAAACTGCTTTAATGACGCCTGCAGAAATATGCAGTCATGAGGACAGTCTTTTCCTTTTCATCATAGAAGATCTACAGATAAACTTTGAAAGTAAACCATAGCAGCACAAGCAAGAATCCAAACAAAATCTCACACTACTACAGCTTTTTTCTTTCAGAAAGAATATGTTTAAATCTCACAAACAAGAAGTAAAAAACAAATAGCACCTGCAAAAGCCTTTTAAAGCTTTGGTATTTTAAAGTAGGAGATTTTACTAAATGCTTTAAATCTTATAGAGCTGTGTCATATTTAGCTTAAGCCTTGTCTCATGTTTTCACAGCAACATAAAAAGAGCAACACACATTTCATCAATTTCAAACATCTAGAACAGCTTTTTAAATGATGCTTATTTGTTTGGTTGGTATTTATTTGTTTATTTATTTTTATTTTGCACATTTATCTATGACATTATTGAGGATATAATGGTGAGACTATGTGGAAGTTTGCTGCCAGTCATTTCCTTTCAGAGTCAGAGTCAGAGTCAAGTTTATTGTCAATTCTACTACATGTGAGACACATACAGAGAATCGAAATGACGTTACTCTCAAATCCTCGGTGCTACACAATAAATACATTTTAAACACAAAGTGCAAATTAAAAAGAGACAAGAAACAAGTTATGACATGACATTTGTACAACAGTTTTTCGGTTCGATTAAAGTGACATGGTGCAAAGCAAGTGGTCCAGTTCTGCCAAAAGTGCCTGATGCAGATACGGAGATCAGAGTGAGTGAGGGGGGGGCAAGGCGGGAAACGGTGGAAGAGCAAGGAGAGTGTTCAGCGTCCTGACTGCCTGGTGGACGAAGCTGTCCTTCAGTCGGCTGGTTCTGGCCCGGAGGGTCCGCAACCTCCTCCCTGATGGCAGCAGACTGAAGAGGCTGTGTGACGGGTGGGTGGGGTCTCTCACGATGCTGAGGGCTTTGCGAGTCAGACGGCTGCTGTAAATGTCCTGAAGTGAGGGGAGAGAGACACCAACGATCTTCTCAGCTGCTCTCACGACGCGCTGGAGAGACTTGCGGCAGGTTGCGGTGCAGGATCCGTACCACACGGTGATGCAGCTGGTCAGGATGGTCAGGATTTCATGTTTGGCCTTCATGCAACACCACGATGGTCCTAAGCTCATATATTCATATCCAGTTTTGAATTTTGGGATTCTTATCACATTCCTTCCCTTGGTTTATATACGTAAAAAATAAATCTGGTGGTCACATGGCTCTATGTAAAATACAGGAACACATGAACAAGCACAGTGACCCTATTGAGAAACAGCCATAAAAGTCACTTATCACCATTTACAACATGGCAGCGACTTGGGTGCACATGCAGGATCAGTCTATACAAGGGAAAGACAGGCAGTGAGGAAGTTCTCCACCACAAATAATATCATTCGTCACGTCTTGAAGGAAAAATGTTCAACTCGGACGTGACAAGAGGGGGTTCCAGATAGAGGGGCAAGACTAAGCTGGTGATGGCGTCAGTGCTTTGCTCGGTGTGGCTGCTGTCGGCCCTCACCGTGGTGCTTAATCCGGTGTTTATAGCTGCCTGTTCAGACCAGCAGTTCACCTGCCGTCAGGGGTTGTGTGTGGCTCAGGACCGTGTGTGTGACTTCACGGACGACTGCGGAGATGGCAGCGATGAAGAAAACTGTGAGTAAAAAAACTGGCCGAAGAAATCTGATCGTCATTGGGAGGAAATGAGAAGAAGCCAATTGGCTTTGTGAATGTGTGAGTGAAGCAAATAGAGTTCTGGGTCTTTGTTAACAGCAATTTAGAGGGCGAGTTTTTTCTGTCTGGGAAGAAAAAGGAACAATGTTTCAAGCCTTTATAGCTGAAATTAAAAGATAAACACAAGCAACATACCACGAAGCTCCGGGTAACATCTGTCATGACCTCAGCATTCATCATTAACACCTTTTCTTCTTTATTATACTTATGTACAGTGTGTTTTTATAGAAAGCTCTCACTAACTCATTGTTGCACGTTCCTACTTTAAATTATATAATATGTTATTTAATGGAATGTCTGTAGCACGATTGGGTATAAATTACACAGATATACAGCACAACTGCTCCGTTTCAAACATACTGTATGCTGTATTACAGCTCTGTTCATAGTAATCAGTTTTAGGGGGTGGGGTGAACCTCTTGACTCCTCCCTTGACCCTTCCTTTCATCTGTAGGGGTGCGTATCATTTAAAATTGGTATTACAGCTTTGCATTATCCACCTCTGACTGTCTGCAAAGGCTATGATGTGAAGCTTTGTGGATGTAGAGGTGGGTGATTCAACTCACAGCTAGATCTGTGATATCAAAAAACCCTGCAAATCTAAACAGCTCACTGAAAGATTTAGAGATTTAAGCTGTCCAAAACTGAGCGGAAACAACAAAACAAAAACAGCTTAGAGCAGAATACAATATGTATGTATCTCTGTAACTTTTTCTTCATAGCTGGGTTTCAAAAGATTTAAGTCCATGTTGGAACAATAGGAGTTACAAAACAAATTATATTTCGTCCAATATGTGAAATAATAAATTATAATTGGTACAATTATGTCAATTTTCTTGCCAGGGGATACAAATATACATAAACAATTTATAAAAAGTGTTGGACTTGAAAAAGTGCACTAAAATAGAAACATCTGTAAAGGCTTTGAAAACATATATTTCAAAATGCCATTCAAGTGTGGAGGTCTGCTGACATTCAGAGGAAACTGCTGCCTCGAATGATTTAGACTGGAAGCCATTAAGGACTGAATTCATTTTTTCTTTCATATATTCCTACTGTTGCTGTGTAACCATTACAAGGAAAAATATTATAACATTACTTAAAAGTATGTTTCCATCAGCATCTGACCATTTACCAAAATACAAATATATATTTTTATTATCTTAGAATGAGTTATTATTATAACAGATCAGTCTATTGAATAACTGCTCAGAGGCAAACGAAAAAAAAAAAAAGAGTAAAAGAATAAGTAGTTTTGCAAAATGCAGTATGCCGTATGTAAACAAATGCACAATCGTCAGGTGTCTACTTCTGGGAAGTTGTTCAGTGTGCAGCTGACCAGTCTACTAATCATAACTTCATAAAGCAACAAGGTTTTTTTTTTTTTTCTTTGTTTTCACATGTATTAACGGTTAATACCAAGTTTGGTATTTGGTTAATACCAAGTTTGGTATTACCAATACCAAGTTTGGTATTAACCCAAGAGGCATAAATATACATTTTAATCTGGCAACAGAGGGTTTTTTCTTTTTATGTGCACATAGGTGTGAGTGAGTGTGTTCCCTTCACCAGCCCTCATGACAGTCTAACTATATTGTATTGATCCCTAGAGAAAGAAAGAAAAAAAAGGGTAAAATAAATAAAAATAAAAAACTAAAACTAAGAAAATCAAGTTTAAAAAGATACCTTTACTTTTCAAAGACAAAACGGGTCAATAGTTACCCCAAAGTTTCTCACTGACAGCTTAAATAATTAGGCGAGTGGGCCAAGAGTCTCTACTATCTCAGGGAAAAACCTGTCAGGGGCACAAACAAGGACTTTTTACATCATTCAGTTGAAGAAAATTGTCATTCATCCAACTCCTGACAGAATCCAAACACCTAAGCAAGATTTGTATCTTAAAAACATCCTGAGGTTTAAAAGAATTGCAATGTTGAATATCATAAGTGTTGCAATGATAACAAAAAGAGCCTAAAAAGCTACAAAGGGAGCAGATATAGAATAAACTAAACGCCCCTGAAACAGACCCTTGTGGCACACCAAAGGTGAATAATGAAGAAGAGGACTTAAATTTAGCAGCAGTCACAAAAAAATGATCTTCCAGATAGATAAGAGGAGAACCATTTCAAAGCAGAACCTGATACCCCAACCCAGTGTTTCAACCCTGGCAGCTCCAGAATGTTATTTTAGCACTATCCACCAACCTAAAATTTTTTAAGAGAAAAAACAACCTATATTTAAATAAAGGCTACATGTTGGAACACAAATGAAGGAAACAGTTCAGTATAGATGTTGGTGTTTTCTGTTTTAGGTTCTACATATATTAGGTGTGACTTTCAGGATGGTTTCTGTGAGCTGATCCAAAGCTCGGAGACTGCCTCTAATTGGACCAGAACAACTGAGGCTGGAGGACTTAAACAGGACCACACAAACAAGTCAGGTTAGAGTCGCCAACGTCCTCACACGTGGTCTACTTAACACAAATGTTGTCCTAGCACGTACCTTTTTTCCTTCTTCAGGATATTTTCTGTCACTTTTATCTGTCGGAGGAGCCATCGCAGACATGAGCAGCCCTGTCTTCTCGCCCACTCACGCATGCCAGGTAACAGAATCCTCTGATTGCACCGCTGTAGCTCAACTTAAGTCAAATGCGTTGACAGCGTGGTGTCATGTTTACTCATCAGTTGAGATTCTACCATTACATTGGGGCAACACGTGGAGACCTTCAGGTCCTAGTTCAGTCAGTGGGTCAGAGCAGTGAAGTGTGGAGACACTCAACACAAGCGCAGAAGGAAATGTGGGGGCGGACATCGATGGACATCTCCAGTAATCACAGTTTTCAGGTCAGTATCAGTTTACTATAACAAACATTGTGATAGTGTGATTGTAGTGACTTTTATGTACATCATACATATTTGCTATAGTACTGAAGCAAATAAAAGTCAGATAACACTCACTACACTGTAGTTCTCTCTCTGAAGCTTGTTCCAGTTTTACAGCTCAACAACTGTACTTCAATAGTTCACTACATCAGATCGGAATCATGATTCAAAGCATATCTCAAACATTCACAGGGAGCTCAAACAAAAAGAGTAGAAAAACAAAGATTGTATTGGATCCTTTAGAAACATCTCACAAAATGTTCATGGTCTGAATACAAATGATCCACACTGACTTATCATCAGGTCTCTAATAGTAAAGTCATCAAATTTAAAGCTACATGGTGTCTCCACTACAAGTACATGTTAATATTTATTTCTAATCATGATGTTTGCTTATATGGTATATTTAACATTGCACCATCCTGATGCCATATGTATTCATTAATGGCTGATGTTTAGGCATGCATTTTATGACACAATTATGAGGTTCCTTTAAACTGACAAAGTCACAACAGCAGAATTGAGTCACACCGCAGGAGCCGTTTATACACAGATCAACGATACTGACCCAACTGGACTCTTAAGAGGCCATCTGGAGTCCTGTGAACCTGCTGTTAGTGTCCTTCCAGTATCCTCAGAGCAAGTGTCTGTCACCCTCTCATCGTGTTGGCCTTCACCATCTGTTTGTCTGTCTTTAAGTGTCTTTAATGACGAGGCTGCTTGGTGACAGTGGTAGCGAGAGGTCATCCCTGCTCGTGTTCATTCTCCACTTTCATTAATATACTACCTGTTTTAGAGGCTGTATTTTTGGTAACTGCTCTGATTTAAGTCTATTTTACTTTCAGATGCTGGAAGAGATTTGTTTTTTGTTTTAAGAAATTTGATTTAAAATGTACAATATGCTCAGCTATGATGACACAAGGCGCCACCATTTGTTTACATACAGTAACTAATACATGGCTGGTTATAAAACTGCAGGGCCGTTGCTGATAAAGTGGGATGTTCTGCGGACTTTGTACAGTTACAATATTATCCTGATATCATCTAACCAACATATTTAGCATTTGATATTTCATAATCCTTTCCATTTTTCCTTGCATCGTTTTAAAGTTCATGGACTCATCACGCCCTAGTTTATTGAATGAATCATCCATCTGTCTTGATTTAGTGAATGAGCGTGGACACTGTGCACACCCATAATGTGGGGATTTTATTCTTTTCATGGTCTATCAACCTCTGTTTTCCAGTTTCTAACTGTTCAACTCTGCCAGTCAGATTTGCTGTGTCTGTGAGCCCATGGATTTTCATTTTCCGTGACTCTCAATGTATAATCATACATGTTTACATGTAACACAGACATTCAAAAATACTTACAGATCTTATAGACCTGCAAGCATAAAAAAACACATTTCTATTCCTCCTAATTCATCTTTTTTATGTCTATTTGTTTTATGTTGGCATGTCTGTCTTTTTTTTTTTTACTGCAATAAATTTGACCACTAAAACAGATCACACTAACATTACAGCAATCACCACACTACACACACTGCACCCATCACTTTCTTGTCCTTTTTTGTTTTACTTTGGTGATTTTGGTTCTTTTTTTTTTTTTTTTTTTTTTTTTTTTTTTTTTTTTTTTTTTTTTTTTTTTTTGCCCTTGTTTGCACATATATTTATGATTGATACCATGTTGGTATAACCGGAGTTGTATATATGCATTTTAATCTAGTAACCAAGGGTGTTTTGTATGTGTGGGTGTGTGCAAGTGTGCTACCTTCACCAGCCCTCATAACAGTCAAACTATATTTTTATTGATCCCTGGAGAAATCAAACAAGATAAAAGTAAAGGGAGAGTCAGAAAGAGGGATATAAATATTCTGCAGAGGAGGGCTAGAGTCACCGGGTGTGGAGGGTGAGGAGAGAGAGAGCAGGAGAGAGAGACGAGACAGTGGTGGTGCAGTCTGGTGTCTGTGTTGTAATATGCATCAAGAAGAGTTTATAATGTGTTGTTTAAAGAGTAAAAAGTGGACACAAGACAATCAGGTGTTATAAGCAAAAAAGAAAACAGAGAAAAGGGGGGAGGAGCTTTCTATTTACAATCACATCATTTGAGCGTTTGGGGGGGGTTGGAGGCAGTATTGAAAAGTCATATATATAATAGGCATAGAAGTATTTAAATAGTCATACATGTCCACATATATCAAAATAAAGTTATAAACATAGAAGATAGATAAATAATCCATACACACACACACACACACACACACATTTTGGTTCTCTCTGTCAGAACCAAAGTGTATCTGCTGTTGTGGTGAGGATGTGGCTGAATTTGCCCATAGCTCAATAATGCAAAACCCTCTTGGTATTTCAGACATGATTTTAATAGGAACAGCTGCAAAACACAACATACAACAGAATATAGAATATGTCAGAATATGGAATCCAAATATTGTTAAAATATGTTAGACTACACAGTCAAAGAAGAACGGTGCAGGTCACACACACTCACATACATTCATGTACTTTAAGAAAACAACATCTGCTGCAAGATTAAAATGCATATATATGTGATGGATAAAGCAACCTCCTTATCCAAATCATGGTACTAACCACTAATATATATGCAGAGAGATTTAAAAAAAAAAACAAACAAACAAACAACACAGTAGCAAAATTCTCTGTTTTCTATGTAAGGATAAAGCACTGTGATGATTTTTTTGTTTCATTTTACCACAGAATGATTATTTTCCTCCGCGTTCTTCATATTTTCTTCACATATGTCCATCTGAGACAGTTAGCCATGTGTGCATATTTGAAGGAAGCACAGTTCAACATCCTCATAATCCAATATGGTCTGTTTTTGCAGGGAAAGGAATATTTTCCTTTTTCTTTTTTTTTTTTGTTTGGTCTTCCCGAGTCTATTTTGCTATTTTAATTAATAGGAAGAATGGCCTCTTTCTTTGGTCTGGTAGTTTTTGTTATTTTGCTGTTTCACAGACGAACAAAAACAAACAGCAGTAATCACATCCCTGTCTTTCATTTCTTTGGCTGTGGAATAAACTTAATATTCAAATAAAAGGCTATGACTCATGTGTTATGCATCTCTTCTCTTTCCTCCATATTTTCAGGTTGTAATTCGAGGGAGACTTTCAGCCAACAGTGAAGACTCTGAGGTCCTGGCCATTGATGACTTATCCTTTAGTCCCGGCTGCATGACTTTTCCTGGTACTGATACCTTAATAACATCTCACTACACAGACAAGATGACAAGACCTTGACATCTTGAAATACTGCCAAGCATAAGGAGACCAATACAAACTTGTGTTGAATTCTGATGAACTGGAGGACAGCATCAAAACACCTGGCGTAGTATTCACAACAGAATAACAAAATCATTAAACTAGAGCTTACTGTACATTTCCTTGCACTTAATATGAAGCCATAAGTGTCACGGTGACTGAGTTTATATGTGTCTGCTGTCGTCGTGATTATGATGCAGCTGAACTTGCCCAGAGCTCAATAAAGCAAGGCCCACTCGGTATTTCAGACAGGATTTTTACAGGAAAAGCTGCAAAACACAACATACAGCATCTTTACAACTGCTATTATTTATGAAATATAGGCTTATGACCTGATCCCTGTTCATAAACAGTACATCAAACTTTTTAATAGGTGGACTTGTTACAATCTGCTGCATTCGGTTATTTCACGCCTCTTTTAGCTTTTCATGTGGTTAGATGTGGGAGGTTGATGGCAAAACACCAACGTTTCTAAATAATATTTTAAGAAATTAATCCTAATTCTTTGTTATTTAATAAATCATGAAATTGTTCCTCACATAAAATCAACAAAGGCAGTGGAAAATGGTAATCTAAGCTGTCTGACCCAGATAAATGGTTAATATTTCCTTACTTTTTCATAGTTTTTCGCATGTTTTAACCAAACCATAAGGATGAAAATTGTGGTCCAGAATTAAAAGTCTCAAAATTAAGTCTTTGCCACAAAAGTGATTCATATTCCCCTCAAGAGTGATTGCAAAGTCTCTTACTTACATGTTCCTACATGTCATTTGTCATCAGTACCACGATGCGCAAGTAAAGATAATAACAGATGCCATAAAAGCAAAGAAAAAAAAATATTTGAGGTAGTCAAATGACTGTCTGCTTTCTGGTAAGACCAACTTAGGTTCATGCATCAAAACTACTTTTTATGAAAATATAAGTGATAAATAATATTATTAACCTTTTACATTAAACGACTAAGCAGGCTTGAGTGGTGTTTGGTCCCATGAAGTTCAGACAAAACATCAGCATGTCACAACTTGAACATCCCCTGATTGAGTCTGGAAACGTGGTTCTTGGTAGCCTGAATGTGGATGGTGGTGATGTGAAGCAGCACCAGTGCTGAGAGCCACGGAAAATGAAACACAGGCTCCCAGACACAGCTTATGGCAAATCTGACTGGCAGATGTGGACAGTTAGAAACTGGAAAACAGAGGCTGATAGGCCATGAAACGAACAGAGAAGGAAGAAGGTTGATTTATTTCAGTTGATTTATTTCTCAAACTGCATTTTAGCACAGTTATCAAAGAAATATGTTTGTGTTAAAGCCAAATAACAATGTGTTAAGTCACAAAACCATTTATTCCAATCATTTTTTTCTCTCTTAATCTACATTTTACTCTTGCAAAACATATAATCTAAAATAACAAACAAACCTAAGACCCCAATGTGTGCTACCTGCCCTCCAAACTTAAAAAAAAAACCCAAAAAACTTTTATAGTTATCAAAATCAACAAGTCCTACAATTTAAACGACCAAATAGGTCATTTAATTTGATCCCGAAAAACAATGCATGATGTATGAACTTCCAAGAAACTGGGATAATCCTTTTTTTTTTCTTTTGTTTTGTAGAAAAACATCAGAAAGCCCAACTGTAATGCTTAAAAAGTTATTAAAGAAAAACAAAGACAATGATTAAATAAGATAACCGTTTAGAGCAAAACATAATAATAATAACAATACAAATGTAAATTTAAAGGAAGGGTGAGAGATTTCTTGATGGTGTCACATCTGTCACGTCTGTTTTCCAGAGAAAACACATCCCATAATCATCTCTGCCAAGCTTTTCATGTGCATGAGGATGAACCCTCCCCTGGCAGTGACTGGACGGAGCAATGATTGTTATGGTTTGGGGGGCAGCTCTGTTACTTTCCATTTTAGGCAGCCTGGGATATATATAGCTTTTTCTTCTTCTTTTTTTTGGACAGTTTGAGCAACACACACTTACTTGAGTTGTAAGTCGTTTCTGGTAAATGTGATGTAATGTACAGGTGATGGTGAAGTTCTTAACAGAGCTCAAGAGAAATGTAACCCTGCACTCACATAAAAACTTGCTTTCACAGGTTTTTTGTCACTGCAGTGACGTGGCAAAAAGTCCATTTATCTTGCTTTAAGTGAACAAAAAGTGTTAGACGACAGCTGAAGACAAAGTCACCACTATGGCAGATTTAATAGTCTCTTGGACTGTCATCAAGGCCAGTTTAGCAAGTCTAAGTGGGCAAGATACATCAGTCTTACTCTGGAACACAATCCATTTGCCACCATCTGTTTTCAGTTCTCAGCAGTGGATTTATTAAAATCACCAGACTTCCCCCGCAAAAAAAAAGACACTGGTGCCTCTCCAGGCTTATCAATCTTACAAGATAACCAATCAAGGAACAAAACACAGAGCAGTTCACACACACACACACACACACACACACACACACACACACACACACACACACACACACACACACACACACACACACACACACACACATACACACACACACACACACACACACACACACACACACACACATACAGTGAGTCGTGTGAAAACACTGTTGCAGTAATCAGTTCAACTGAAGCTAAATGCGCAAGCAAGTTTTTCAAGATCCTGCTGAGACATTAGTCCTTTAATCCTGGAGATGTTCTTCAGGTGACTGAAGGCCAACTTTGTAACTGTTTTAATGTGTTTCAGAAGGTTCAGGTCTGAGTCCATGACTACACCCAGATTCTGTGCCTTATCAGTGGTTTGAAGCTGTAATAACTGAAGCTGTGTGCTGACTCCTAAATGCTCTTCTTTTGGTCCAAAAACTACTTTAGTTTTGTTTTAGTTCAACTAAAGAAAGAAAAAACTTACTGGTAAATAGAAGATTTGAAATGGGCCTGTGTAGTAACTTGTTCAAACTGAACTTTTTTTTAACAATGGTTTGATGACTGCTGTCTTCAAGGCCTGGGGTAAAAAACCCTGACAAAAAGAATGAATCAGATCAGATACCATGACAGGTAAAACTTTCTTGAAGAAAACTGTGGGTTAAATATCGAGACAACAGGATGATGAGTTTAGCTGATAAATAATAGTTCTAATACCTTACCAGCCTTTTATGTATTTTAAAAGAAGATGTTATTTATATATATGTACTCTAGCTGATATACAAAAATGGAAAATACTACTACAGTCAGTTAAAATGGAATATGTAAGGTCCATGTCTTTCAGTATTCACTTCTCTGTTTCTAACATTTTCTGTACTGAATCATTGGTTCACAACATCAATTTAGTTACTTTCACAAATATTGGCATTATATCCATTAGATAAATACTGTAACTAAATGAATTTAGTGCTTCAAAAATTAAGAAACCTGCTACTGTAAATTATTATTATTACCGTGTATTTACCACACTTTATCTCTTCATGTTGAAGTTATGTGTCTGTCTGACTGCTTTGTTTTCAAAAGTAGGTTTTATGCAAACATTATTGTACGCTTGGAGCTGAATTTTCTCCCATTTACATGCGTGTACTGCGGCAGAGTCATCCTAGATGTTTCAGCCAAGTGAGCGGGTTTGGATCATGATTCATGTCGGAAAGCTTGGGAAAGATTGGAATTCCAGATGAATGTTAAAAAAAATCATCAGACCAAGAATTTTCTTGACCTTAACTGAGGGGTTGAACACGTTGATGTGATATGTGCCTTAATGGACCTAATCATCTTAATTCTGTTGAAAATAAATAAATAACACCACACAAGTGATAGTAGTGAAGGCATGGAAAGGGGCGAGGCCTGAATTCAGAACCTTTAATTTAAAAAGTGTAGCATGCACTTTCCAACATCCACACTGGCGTCCTTACGATTGAATATTGAAAACATTAAAAAGAAAAATGTTACAGGAATCTTTGTAAAGGCCATCAGTGCAAACAAAATAGTCACTATTAAATAAATAAATACTGTCCTTAGCCATAATGACTCAAATAAATACTCAAATAAATAATAATAATAGTCTAATATTCTATTAGAATAAAGCATATATCCATTTACAAAGTTATTACTTGGGTAGAAGGTAATTAGAAAACAAATAAATGCCTTGACAGCAAAAATATGAACATAATTTGCAAACTTCAAGCTTGACAAAGAGGCACACAGAAAGATGTATGAATCTGCACTGATCCAAATCTTTTTTAGTTTTACTTTATCTAATTTGCCTCTTTCCTAATTAAGAACTTTACTCCAGAAGTTAGTTACAGCAGATAGGAACAACACTTTTAAGACTTCTTTACAGTAGTCGGCTAGAAGTCGTTTGAAAAGGGGCAGCTTTTTTAATATATGTCCATAGTCCCCATAAGCAGATTGAAACCGAGTTAATTTAAGAAATGGGGCTAAAATGTATTATTGATCTAAACATCATCAACTTCATTCATTACTTCAGAGCTGAATCGAATTTACTGTGACACAACCAATGCAGTTACCCCTCTTGGCCTGGACACAGCTGATCCCATCAGCACTAATCGACTATGATCTCCCAGGAAGATGTTTTAATGATAAACCTATGTGACAAAAGTCGGCCTGAGTGACTGTAATTCTTTGATTAAAAATCTCCTGGCTATCAAAGTGCCTCCTGCACATGAAGATCCCGGTAACATCAGTTTCTCTAATGTCTCCTCTTCATTGTGTGGAAGTGACAGAGAGGAGTGAACCTCCTCCACATGGGTGTCCTCCGTCATGGTTTGCCTGTGGTGGTGGGAAGTGTATCGAGGAGAGCAAAGTGTGCGACTTCACCCCACACTGTCCACACGGAGAGGATGAGGCCAGCTGCCGTAAGATTTTTGTTTTCCACGATTAATATATTCAAATATTCATTTTTTTTTCACTTGAGTCCATTTTTACCCTATTTTATAACTCTTTAAAAAAAATCCTTGTTACATTATTGACTAGATTTCTAAGGAAGATTATGCAATGTGGCTAAATAATCAGTTATTAATAGATCTTGAAATAATTTATTTCCCCTCTACTTATTCAGCTGCTGACTGTGACTTTGAGAGTGGGTCCTGTGGCTGGTATGAGCTCACCCTGGGCGATGGTTTTGACTGGGTCAGGGGTTCATCTAAGGAGGTACCTCCGGACTACTTTGGTCACCCACCACTAGCAGACCACTCTACTAACAGCACCAAAGGTAGTGAAATAACACACACAAAAGCAGTTCTGTTGTCTGACACATGCAATCAGTAAAAATAAAAACAACTGTAATAAGCTGATTAAGTGTTTTGTGTGCTCAGATACCCTGGTCACTAAATTATCTAAAGCCTAAATCAATGATTTGTTGAAGAAAATCCTGAATGCGTGCATGTGTTTTTGAGCGATAAGCACTTCTTGGAGATATGCCTCCTTGGCGATCTGAATAACATAAGGGAAATCAACATTAGCTGAACGCGTTCTGCATATTAACATCGCTCAGTCTGTCTTAGGTTTGTGTAGCACAGCATGTTATAGTATATTATGTCTCACTACAGCTTTCTGAGTCTAGAACAGGCAAACCTCTTCAAGAGCTTTGCTCTTGGCTGACTCTATTCAAACACCATCTGTTGTTTATGTTATGAATGTTCTGGCATTATAATGTGAAAAAAAAATCCCCCAGTGTTAGGTTTAAATTTTGAGCTGCATAGATACCTACAGATGCCTCTTTACAGCCTGCCACACTCCAGACACCGTTGGTGCACACAGAAACCAAACACAATCTTGTTTGTCTGTACTGAAGATTAGAATCATTTTTAAAACATAATTAAAGCATAAAATCAAAATCTAAGTTGTTTGAGTGTTGTTACAGTGAAGGTTTTTGGAAGACACAAATGTAGGAGACCACTGACACTGGAGTAGAAACCGATGTACCTTACTGATCAAAAAGCAGTACTACAGCAGGATGTCTAAACATCTGGAGAACACAAAATGCAGACAAGAAATGAGCAGGTTAGAGAAAGGTGTGCACAACCAAAAACATGAGAGATGGAAACGCGGTGGATGGAGAAAAGAGAAGACCATGTGGACTCGTGAGGGCTGAAGAGACACAGGTGAAGACAATCTAGGAAGGTAACAACCGGTAGCTGCAAACAGAGAGAAACACGTGGCAAAACTCTGAACAGAAGTATCAAAGAAAAGGGAAAAAACGGTCAAATTCTGACATAAGAAGAGATTTTGGAGGGTAGCCAGGAGACCAGCATGACACCTGAATTGCCTTATGCAACCCAGTCTCTCACCATCTTATGAAATTTTTTTTGTACTGATTTGAGTCCATAAACACAAGTTGTCAAATTTCTTCTTTTTTTGCTCCTTCCCGCAATTTCCAAATTAAGTTATTTTAATTAAAAATGTTCTTTTTTTATCATCATCCTGTTTTCAGAAAGGATGACTATTTCGTGAAACTTTGTGAAACAGGGTTGAATATTAACATTTTTGAAAATTTAAATAGATTTATTAATTTTACCATGATATTGCTGTTCACCATTGTATCTGTCTTTTATATGTAATATGGTGAGATATTGCTCAATTTTTGCTTAGAAATTCCTCTTTCCATCAATAAAATAATAATAATAATAATAAAACAACAGTATTAAACAGTAACTTAGTCAAGGATGCTGACAAAATTACAATCAAATGAATTAGTTTGGAAACAATTAAAGGGAGTTAAGAAGGTCATGAGAATAGACATAATTTGGTAGCTAAAAAATCATGATTAAAACTGGGTTTGGGGTAGGACAGTATATTTTAACGGGAGCTGACAGGACACAGTTGTGAGCAATCAAAGAAAGCAACTGGAGGTAGAGGTAGACAGGAAGGGAGAACACGGAGCCTAGGTATCAAGGAAAACAAAAGAATGGCAAGGCTAAACCATAAATCAGGACGTGACTTGTTCTTCTGTTTGATCATTCAAGTAGCGCCATTCGTAGTTAGTTGTTACTCAACTAGATGCCATTGCCGTTGCTACACCACAGTTTCTTACTGCTTTTTCCATTGGAGTTTGCAAGTAAAAAATATCAATTCTTTTATAAAATGGATATTTTATAATATCCATTTTTTTCTACACATCTACACAAGCACTACACCTTCTGTCGTGTACTTCTGTTCATGTTAAAAGGTTAACCTGGGGCACTGGAGAGTGGAAGAAGAGACTATGCAATTAAAGAAGGGTGGACATGAGCCACAGTCTCCCCTTTTAAAATTATATTATGCAAATTGATATATTTTCTCCAAATCACATGAGGGAAAAAATCTCATGAACATTTTATATTACACAAAATTTCAAATTCCAATTCCTTTGCAGTTGCATAGAAATATAGCTAAAGAGTCACTGTTACCATGGAAACTTATGTGGACAGGATAACCAGTGCACTGGTTCCTGGAGGGAGGGGTAGATAAAAATGATCTGTCTGGCAAAATCAACAACACTGGACAAGATGGGAGGTGAAATGAATTTCTCTGTCTGCTTTTGCAACTGTGTAAACATATTTTTTTTTTATGAAAGGTGACTCAACAACCGACTGGTCAAACAAATTATTTGAAGAAAAGGCATAAAACAGATGCTCGGCATGCTTTGAATATTAATGCTTGTCTCCCTCATGGCAGGGCATTTCATGTTTATACTGAAGAACAGCACCAGTCTGCATCCAAGAGCTATTCTCAGAGGACCCCTGTTCCAGCAGTCGGCCTCTGGCTGCACCATGACCTTCTGGTGAGAGTCACACTGCAATCTGCCCTCCTCGAAAAACCTGTGTTTTAGTTTGCAAGCTTCAAAGAGGTATGGATTGAATTAGGCCGCGCCTCAGTTACAAGTCATATTCCTTTTTCATCATGACATTCTGATATTTCAAACTGTCAGCTGAAGCGGTATATTTACAGGTCTCACAACATGAGTTACAGAAGAAAACAGAAATCAGGGAAATGAGATCTTATTAATCTTTTGAGTTACAGAAGTTACTTTCTGCACAACAAACGAATAGATTCAGACCTCTGGACAAATCCACAAAATCACTTCTTTGTTCTCTGCTGCTTTACTTTGACAACTCATCACATGAGACGTGAGAGACAAAACTGTGTGACATGTGGATTTAAAGTCAGGGAGAATAAAATGTAGTGTCATAATATCATGCAGACTGCTAATGCCCATATTAAAAATATTTAGAAAATTATAGAGCAACTTAACCTGAGGAAATAAAACTTGATTTCATCTGTGAATTGAGGAACAAGGAACAAGACTTAATTTGATAACAGCTACAGAATGATTGTCCTATCAGCTGTGATCATTGCCAAATGCATCTAGAGTATTCCTGACTGGTTTGTAGACCAGACAGGTGTATCACTTTCTTTTGCTTACAGTTTATCGAATCATGTCTGTCAGATCATACCAACTGCAACTCCAGAAAACCACAGATTTCCCCAATAACAAATCCCTATTTAACAATTTTCTTTAGATTTACTCTAATTTATTCACTTTTATCTCTCTTCATATATCTTTTCCAAAGACTGTTTCTTTCCTCCATCCATCATTTCGCCTGTCTCAGGTATAATCTTTTATTCCACAGAAGTAATGTGTGTCTTATTTCACAGAGAGGAGCTATGCATGCAACGGCCTTGTTTAGTCCCTGTGCTGTGAGGGTTAAACAGTTTTATTCATTATTCATCTAATGTGCATTATCATTGGCTGTAATTTGCGATTTACATTATTTGGAAAGAGAAATGACTTCAAAAGTACAATAACACTTAATACAGAAATTGACATGTAGGGATACTGTTGTCAGTTATATTTAAGCCCTTAGCACTCTCTTGCCCCCTCAGGCATTACAACTCAGGTATATCCGTGGGAGCTGCTGACATGTACCTTCGACTTGAAGGAGTAAAGAACAACACTGTCATATGGACAACGTTGTACGACCAAGGAAGGAGCTGGAATCAGGTCATCGTGCAGCTGGGACGCATCACTCGGCCCTTCCAGATCACTCTGGCTAAAATCAGCCTCGGCGTGTTTGATGGTGTCTCAGCTTTTGATGATGTCACCTTTGAGAACTGCGCGATGCCCCCGCCGGTGGCGGTGTGCCCTGCGGACACACATTTTCACTGCGTGCGCACCAAAGTGTGTGTGGAGCGCCTGCAGCTCTGTGACCTTGTGGACGACTGCGGAGATGGATCAGACGAGGAAGGATGCTGTGAGTGTGTTTTGTATTGTTTAGGAAGAATGCTGAGATGACGAATGCTGAAATGAATTATCTTATTGTGCTGGATTTGAAAAATAATCAGCTTTGGGTTTTTTTATATATTTTGAACAGTGTGCCTGCATTTTGTGGTCAGGACTGTGGTTCAACTATCTTAAACTTTTCAAGTCAAGTTGCCAACTGCTTCTGATTCTCCGCGAGAAGCCTAAAATGAAACATAACTCAAGTGTAAACGTCAGTAGCATTACGCTGATTTATGAGCTCCATCGTGTTATTCTGTCTCACAGCTCCAGAGCTTCAGTGTAACTTTGAACATGGGCTGTGCAACTGGAAACAAGAAAACAATGGAGGCGATGTGTTCGACTGGACCCACATTCACGGCCCAACTCCAACCTCAAATACAGGCCCATGGAGGGACCACACGTTGGGCACTAGCTACGGCCACTACCTCTTCATCGAGTCCTCTCTGCCCCAGGAGTTTAGGGACACAGCCGTGCTGCTGAGTCAAGCCTTTAAGGCTACCTACCTCCCTGGCAATGTCTCGTCCTCGTCCCGCAACCACTGCGTTTTCCGCTTCTATTACCACATGTTTGGATCACACGTGTTTGGTCTGGCAGTGTACATGAGGACCACTTCGACAGGCCGCGGTCACCTGCTCTGGCAAAAATATGGAAACCAAGGAAATCTCTGGCACAGGAAGACTTTAAACCTCTATAGTGCTCGGGGTTTCCAGGTAAGTAAGTTTGCGCAGTGGGTGAGACGTAGATCTTAACTTCAGCTCTATATCATAACTTACAGTCACATTATATCACACTGTGAATCGTTTGCATTAATTCCCTTTTATCTAATCAAAGATGGACATACAGACATAAGCTCCAGGTAAACACAGTTCAGTTCTGTGGCAGAAAACAATCCGGTGCTGTTGAAGCAACGAGTCTGCATTTAAGAATGCACTTCAGCGCTGGATGATGAAAATCCATTTAATAGATTCACTGCTCAGCATCGATCATCGAAGATGCATCTTCTGCTGTCATTACTCATGAGTGCGTACACTTTGACAAGCAGTTAAAGACTTTTTCCTCGCTGTGTCGCTAAGGAACGGATCCCTGTTTGTCATAAGAATCTGTTTTTTATGGAGGCTGGTGGCAAAAGCCCAAAATTAAAAGAAAAAAATTAAACAACAGAAGACATATATTGTACGTGAAGGTAAATTGTGCAAAATAGTCTTTCTGGGTTTGTGCTGAGGTTTCATTTTTTTTTTTAAATCCAACACAAAAACAACCACAAACAGAGTTTCATTACACCTTAAAATGATAGTAAAAATAATTAAATGTGTGTAATAGAACTACAGAACCACACATACTAACATAATGCAAAACTCCTAACTCCTATTCTTATAAACTTATTGAAGCTTTTAATTTTATAGCTGCTTTTATCAGGGTAAAATCTTAAGTATTTTGCAGTAATGTAAAAGAAAAGATATGCCTTTGCTTTACTAATAACTCTCACTAACCAAACCAATGGACCAATCAAGTTCTACCATGCTAATAAATCGTCTTAATGGTGCTGTTTAAAAGGGTTATACAAAGCAAGCAAAATTATATTTGTAAAAAAAACCCAGACAGATGTTTTTTACATGTTTATCATTATTATTATTTTGTTTCACTTTGTTTTAAACTTGTTTTAAACACAACTTGAACATGCACAGAACAACAATGATGGTAAACTAATCACATCACTCACATCTAACTACATATGGATGAAAAGATTCATTTTTTATAACATCATAAACTTCCCATCGGTCCTTGTGGTTGTGTTAACCTGGAATAATAAATATTACCTGTGTAAACCAAAAACATCCAAACTTTCTGGGGTTCAACTTTGTTGAAATGGTGTTTGGTTTTCCCGCGAGTCATTTTGTGACTGCAAGATTTTAATTCCTGTTGTTTATCATGAGCTGTAATTAACCACCAGTGAACTAGTCCAGGAACAAGGACTTGTATGTTCATTTTTCCTTTTTCTTGTTGCTAGATTTTAATTGAAGGCACTGTCGGAGATGATTTTACTGGAGACATTGCCATTGATGACCTCTCCTTCCTGGACTGTGTACCCTACGGCGGTAAGATTGAAATTTTTGGGGCACTACTTTTTTTTCCTTTTTGCTCCATTTTTTATGTTTTTCGATTTTATTTTCTTTTTCCCGGTTTCCCCTGTTCCAGGAGAGCTCCCCACATTGATCAACCCGCCAGTGATCCCTTCAGTCACCACTGTTGTGCCCCACAGCTGCCCTGGAGGACAGTTTGTGTGTGGGACTCACGGAGAGTGTGTTCCCCTCCGTCAAGTGTGTGATTTCAAGTACGACTGCTCTGATGGATCAGATGAAACATATTGTGGTAAAATAAATAAATAAATGAATACAAAATTAAAAGCGTTCGTTATTGCATTATCAGTATTTTAGTCTAATTTTTCACACATTTTCCAAAGAATTCCACTTTTTTTCTTCTTTTCTGCATTTAAACTGTATCTTACCACACTTTCTCTCTGTTTGATTTACTCTCTTTCAGTGAAGGAAAAGTGCGATTTTGAAGGTGGCGATCCTTGCGCTCTGACAATTGTCACCCCTTCTTTATTCCCAAAACATGCATTTCGTTGGGCGACTGATCAAGGGAAGAGCATGCATGAAGGGCAGCAGTATCACCGCCCCGCCAACGACCATACCCTGTGAGTGCCAACAACACAGATTATATCAAATCAGTATTTTAGACCTGTCTTTTGTAAATTTAAAGCATTTATCCATACTTGCACTGAAAAACAAGGACATTTACCAAGCAAAAATTCAATTCTCTGAACCTGGGAAAATATACTACTGAATTTTTATCAGATTTTAAAATGTTTTTGTAATTTCTTCTTTCTGCTAGTGCTGCACTGTCACCCTTCCCACCTGCACTGCAGCTCCAAATAGATAAAGACTGAATACCGGGGAAAGGGAATGCTTTTTTTAAAAATTTAACCCAAGTGGAGCCACGCCTCATAGAGGTTTAAGAAAAGGACATCCTTTTTTTTTAAGCGATAAAGCTATATAAGCAATTTCCAGCAATGAAACCCTTGAGGGCATCAGCAGCTTTCCTCACCTTGCTGTTGCTGTTGGATACAGGCTTCATTTTTGCAGCTCAGACCTCATTTCAAACCACTTAGAGCAATTAAAGCTAAAATGGGAAGGAGATTCATTATTTATCCACTAATTCATGTAATAACCCATTTTTGAAATGCAAGGTCAATTTCTAACTCTGATAGTCTTCATTTCTGTTGTAATTATTACTTAATGAATAATTCATATTGATGTTCTATTTTAACAACAACACCACTCTTATTCTTTTTAAGTGCATTTCCAGGAAGGTTTTCCACACTTAGAGAAGAGATTTGTCATTGCAGTTAAGACCTTGTTATAACTTATATAAACTGCTCAATTATATAAATCACAGATTTACTCTTATAAATGAGTTAACTTTAGATATTCATCTCCGCTGAAATGTTATTTATGTGTAGATGTTTTCACACCTGTGCTCCTTGAAATGACACATTTCTTTATGTACAATGTTTCATTGAAAGAGCGAGCAGATGGCACGCACTTAAAGCAATATATTCCCAGAGCCACTCCTCTGAAGTAATATGAGAGTTAAAGGTCACATGTATCTGCAAATTAATGACTCTGTTACCAGTAAATTGCAGCTCACACTGAAATCTGCTGTTGAAGTTGAGCATTGTTTTTTTATTTTCTGTTGTTTCACCAATAGCAACAGCCCTGAGGGCTGGTACATGTATGCAGACAGCTCAAACGGAGGCTACGGTCAAGCCACTGACCTCCAGACACCCATCATCTCCTCCACTGGGCCACTGTGTACCCTGATCTTCTGGTACCACATGAGTGGATTCACCGTTGGCTCCCTGCAGGTGGGAGGAGGAGATGATCTCAGTGGAATTGTCAAGCATGTTTCTGAGTGCAGGATGTCTGATGAGACCTGAGTTACAGAAATACTCATGTCTACTGTTTTTATATCATCTGCAGGTGCTGCTGAGGCGCAGAAATGACACCCATGTGGTCTGGTCTCAGACTGGTAACCAAGGCAACAAATGGAGACGAGGGGAAGTGTATTTAGGGTTATCAAACAACCTCCAGGTCTGTAAGCGTATTTTCTTTATTTTTTTTCGTCTAAGATATACTTTAAGATTCTAATTCAGTGCAGTTAAAATGATCATATCACAGTTTTTTTCTTTTATATGATAATTACGCTGCATCACATGCTGTATAGTAACTGATAGTCTCTCCAAGGGTCTGCATCCTTCATCTCTTTATGATCCCTTGTCCATCATGTATATTTGATATTGTTACCCTTTTTATAACCAGGAATAGCTTGTGATACATCTGACACATTCAAAGAGATCAAATCATACATTTTATGTCTACTATCCTCTAGGATTTTATCATTTGATTTATAAACTTAATGTGTAATTTATACAGCAGAGTTTTGTTGAAGTGCATCAACAGCACATAAATGGCTCATCATAATTATCATTATAATTTATTATGATTGCCATAAGTCAGAAAAAATGCTCTTTAATTCTTAATTATTTTGCCCAAAGCCCTGGTAAACATAGTAAGCATCTGGTAACCATCTGCACAGTCTGGTCCCTATTTAAATACTGGATTCATCCTGTTGGTCCTTTAGAAATGTCCTGAAACTGCAAGGAACTATTACAGGACCAAATATATCCATTCTATCTCTAAACAGAAACACTCTGATGTGTACAAGTTTCTCATGTTGAAATATCAGTCCCAGTTTCACTTGAAGGAATATCTGAGTCTTTTTAGGAAGTGTTGTCAAGCTCTTATGGTCTCCCAACATTACTATCAGTGAAAAACCACCCAAAGTAACTTTGGACTCCCAACCGGGTTATCTCTTGCAACAGCCGAATATCGCTTTAAGGCACCATGTCACACATCAATAACGATGGCTATAAGATAAAGCTGGCTTACCTCATGGCAGAGGAGATTAAAAAAACTCAAGAAAGGGAAGATCTTAGAAGGGAGGAAGATAAAAGGATGACAGAGCAAATGTTAATGTCAGACAGTGTTGTAAAAGCAACTTAACATCTATACGTATAGAGGGACCCTTAAAAAACAGTAAAAGATGCTTTTTGTAACTTTAAACACACTACATTAACACTCGTGGCACTTTTTGTTTAATAATAAATGAAAGGAAAATATTGGATAATATTTATTGCTGAACAGAAATGGAGTGATAGTAGCTCAGGTTATAGATTTCTTTCTAAAATAACAAAAGTAATAAATAGTATAACGAAATCTCTCAGGGCTCTTAATCAACTTACTTCTTCAAGAAACAACATGAATCACTAAGAAAATAACATCTACAGTTTGCAGGATTGTCTAACAATATTACGTTTCTAAAAAGAAGTTGATCCCAGCTTTGCTGTCGTTCATCAGGTGGTTTTTAGAGCGAAGCGAGGAATCAGCTACATGGGTGATGTAGTGATAGATGATATCAGCTTCATGGACTGCTCTCCTCCTCTTCCATCACATCAGCCGTGCACAGCGGAGCAGTATGCCTGCACTAATGGTCATTGCATCCCTCGAGACAACTTATGTGACTTCATCAGCCACTGCGAGGATAATTCAGACGAGGACCCGTATATCTGCAGTGAGTCCTGGAGAATGCTTAATTTCTAGATAATTCAATGGCCTGGACTGATTTCTTTTTTTTTTTTTTTCCTTGCCATCTTTCAGAGGGCTTCAGCGGACGCTGCAACTTTGAGTTTGACCTCTGTTCCTGGCATCAGTGCCAACAGGATGACTTTAACTGGCTTATCAAGGCAGGCAGCACTCCGACACCTGGAACTGGGCCATCCAGTGACCACACGCTGAGAGACCCCTCTGGACACTACCTCTACCTGGAGAGCTCGTTCCCCCAGGCATTCGGTGACACTGCTCGCATGATAGGACCCTTACTGAGCAGCAGGAGCTCCCAGTGTAAGGTCAGGCCAAGACCAAGGGGCAGAGGGAAGAAGGGTTGAACAGTTACACGAAGGTTATGAGTTATACTTAAGACGCTGAACCAGGACCTGAGGCTTTAGTGTAATCTCATTATGAAATTAAATAGCTAAAGACACTAACTAAACATTGACAAGCTTCTATAAGTCAAATATATATTTTGTTCTATCTCAAAACCATTTTAGTTCACGTTGTTTTGGACTCTAACAAAAATTGACACTCCTTACCCCTAAAAATAGACACAGGATTGTTTTCACTGCTGACATATACGACAACCAATCAGAAAACGTTAGGAAGTAGGGAAAATATATTTACTTTGACTTTAATTTCTTTGGAAACAGCAAGAATTTCATCTATTAATATGCATCCATCCCTGCAGGAAAGTATAGCTGTGTGAAACAGATTACATGCACCAGGGATCACGGTGGATTTTAAGCTATGTGCGTTTTCCCCTGCTTCCTTCTTATATTCAATATTCCTACTAAAATATAATTATCTGAATATGGAATAAAGATAGTTTTTTTTTTCGTGGTGACAGTTTTGCTTCAGCAGCTAGCTCAGGAGATTTGTTCGGGAAGTTATCCTAACTTCTTTAGTCCCTGAACAGAAGCCTCTCTGTGTTCCAAGACTTCTACTTTACACGTTAATGATTTCATAATAAAACAAGCAGACTACAGCGTCTTAATGAAATAAGAAATAATATAAATTAAATGCAGGACTGTTGGCACTACAGCGCCATCAAAAGTGCAAATTTACAAAAGAACCTTTTCCCGTTATCCATGATGATTAAAATGTATGTTTTGTCAAAATTTTAGAAACCCTCCAAAATTCCATCTCATGTTTTACCAAGAAGATCGAAGCTTTCTTTAATGAGTGCTGTGGCTTCAGAGTGAAAGACCGCTCTGTGGTTATATGGACTATGTAACATATTCATATATTCATATATGAATATGTTATATATTAATAGCTATAAAACAATATTTTATGTGTCTAATGTGGTGAAATGTAGCTTCAAAAAACAAACAAGACAGACAGGCAGAGTCGAATCCAACACTGGTTTTAAAGTACTGAAGGTAAATTAGTTCACAGGTAATCAGTAAAAACAAAGCTGACAAATCGAATTCAGATGACTTCTTTTAACTTGCTCAGACTAAGTTCAGCAGAAGGAAGCAGCTATTAAAGAGGTTAGGTCAACACACAAGAGAGATGCTCTAGGAAGAGCTGCTCAAGTGCTGCCAGGGTTGCCAGTTCTGCTTATTAGAAGCAACTTTGAGCTTGCTTTTTGTGAAGGTGCTTTAAAATATCAGGATGCTGGTTTTTAGTCTAGTTTTCTGAGCTCTGGTTGCTTTTTTTTTTCTCGCAGGATCCGACAATCCTGGATAGTTCGATGACCTATTTCATAGGGACTCAAACTTTAATGAATTCAGTTTAACTGAATTAATAATAATCCGATAATTCAATTAAAGTGACAGTTTTGAGTTATGAGTAGGCTTTTGGAGTTGAAAGAGTTTGTGAATGCTTGTCGTCATTCATTAACAGTTGCAATAATAAATAAATCACTTTTTTTTCATGGGTACTCATTTACAGGTCAACTCGGTCTTTTTATCTGACAATCAGCAACAGAGCGCTTGTGCCAAAGTATTCCACAGTTTTCCACCTTAAGAAATGATCTTTATCAAGCATGACCGTCTTTTACTTTCACCCTCAACAAAACGTTGATGTAAATAAAAGTAAAACGAGAATTTGTGCATGTATTTTTGCGCTGGTAGTGTGTGCGTATTTCTTGGTGTGTGCATCTGCTCCCACTTGTCAGCCTCCGCCAGGAATGATTTCTTGATTGACTGCCCGGCTTGCTCTGTGTCATGTCTGTCTTATCCCACTCCTGACCTGCCAATCAATCACACAGTCAGCAAAGAGGCGCCAATTAAACTGAAGGGGGAGGGCTGCAGAGGGCGAGTCAAGGAGGGAAGGACAGATGGGGATTAGTGGCGCCGCTGTAGCTCATGAGCACGCTGCCATTTTGAGAGGAAGCCCATAAAACATCAGTATCTCACAGTTTCTCTCTGTTTTAATAAAGAAGAGGACTGACGGGATAATTGCATCAATCTTGTGACTGACTGAGTAAATTAAAACCTATTACCTCTGTGTTTCTCTTCATATTCTGTAATGAGTAATGGCAGGGAAAAAGAAAAAGTCATGTTAGTGTTTGATTGTGCAGATTTAGAGTACATTCATTAGAAATCCTAAGACAAATGGTGATTTATTTACTTTTTTATTTCAGTGAACACATTACAGAGATAATAATTAGTGATACGTGTTTCCAGCATTTTGATTGGATCTGCTCTGAGTGGTTTTGCTTTGTTTTAATCCAGATGCGTTTCTACTTTCACATGTCTGGAGAGGGTATCGGGACTCTTAGCGTCTCTATCCAGGCCGAAGGACAAATTCAGTTGCTGCTGAACCTCACAGGAGATCAGGGAAACTACTGGCAGGTGAGGGAGCTCCCACTGAGCAGCCCCAGAGACTTCCAGGTCGTGTTCGAGGGGAAGGTGGGCCGCAGTGAAAAGGGAGACATCTGCCTGGATGACATCACCTTCTCTCCTGGGTGCCTTCTTTACCCTTTTCCTGCGTTACCGGATGCCACTCCTGCACCTCCAGCAGGTACCTGCTTCACTGCTGTTGCCTACATTCACTTAATTTACATTTACTTTATCCGTACCTGAATTGGCTACCTTAATGCATCGTAAATTTTTATTTATGCTGGAGGTTTTGCAAGGGATGGGGGTATCTGTCACTTTGAATTAGACTACTTTTTATTTTAATTTCTACATTTGTGATGGCAAATAGTTTAATTTTGATGCAACTGCCATGTGAGAGATTAGATTGCCCTCCAAGCGGTGGGTCACCAGATCAATCCCAACCCCCAGGATTCACGACAAGGTGGTGCTCACCACACTGAACCCCCACCTTGGGCCATTTTCCCATCTACTCTTCGTTCCAGTCCTAAGCTAAAACAAAATAATCTGTTGTGGAGTTCCTTCCAAGGAGAAACAAAGCTGGAAAAGGATAAAAGCTCCGGTTAAATACTTTAAGTAGCAATCTACAAGAAGGACTGAGACGGAAGTTTTACTCATCCTGCAGTAAGTTTGATAATTATTGAACTTCTCATCAGAGAAAAGGCAGATTTTTCCACCGACTTAAAATCTGCCACATCTCAGCTTCATTTAGTTTTATACTTGTATTTTCATAAAGGTGAATCTCTTTTAGGATTAGTCTCCTGAGTTTCCTCCACCTGTGCGTTCTCATCGGGGTGAAGTATAAAGCATGCACATTGAGGAAAGTGCACTCTTTATATGGCTCTATAAAATCTAATAAGATACTGGTTGAGTTCAGTGTTAGATAACAATAGCGACCTTTGACAGATTCAGTAAAATATCAACTCAAGTGCTCAACTTCACAGTTGCAAGCTCAGTCAGACAGGCTACGACTCAATAATACACCGCTGTAAAACAAAGACACATTTAAAAAAAAAAAAAGAAAAACCTGGCCTGGAGCTGTGATGAAATGACAGCGTGCACTTATGTCTGCAGAAGACCAGCTGTCCAGATGACTAGAACATGCTGGTTCTGAACAACCGGGTTAATTAATAATGTCCAAGTGGAGTCCAATCCAAATGGTGCAGCTGTCATCTTTTTAAACACATGCCGTCTGTAAATCAAATACAAAACCCTCACAAAACTTGTGACCAGTGCTCTTGCCCTTTTTCAAAAACACAACCACACAATTCTTGCAACCTACCTATGCCTGGATGACACGACCTGCTGTGAGAATGTGCACCTGCATGAAAACTACATCGAGCGTAATGCAGACATGCCAAATGGTTATCACATGAGCTACAAAATCTCAGAAACGGTTAATTTACGAGTCAAAGTTCAAGTCAACACCGCTCAAGTCCCAGTCAAGTCTAAGTCAGCGTTGAAGCTGAAGCTCCATTTTGTGCTGGAGAAGTTTTCACTTCAGCTGCTGAAGTGATGGGATGTGATGGGTGCAATTCTTCTTGCAGCTGTCTCCTTCTTCAATTATCTTACTGTTTTACCGTCTGTTAGAGTGACTGCCTGGTTTGCAGCAGAGCAGGAGTATTAATCACTCGCCAGTGCAAAGTACGGGTAATGCGGTGTAATATTTAATGCAGTAAAGCACACTAACATTGCTTGTTAATGGTTTATCACCTTAAGCTTGGCTCAGCTGGACATTTTTTTACTGATATTGAAGGGAAGCATCCTGTTTTTGTCTTTTTTTTCACCTTTGGTGTCTACTGCAACACGTTATTCATTATTAGATGAATTTACTGCTGATAAAAGTGCTTTAATTAATGAGCAGCTGTCGGAAAAGAGGGGAAAAAGTGACACGGCAAAACAATGTTAAAAATTAAATAACCTTAAGTCTTAAGTTTAAGTCTCCATCGTCTTTGTAGTGGTGTCTGTCTAATGATTTTGATTACATATGCTGCAATACAATTATACGATCACTGACGTGTGTGAAATTAAAACTTCTTGTCATATTTTCACTCTTTGTGTAAATGTTCCCTCAAGCCTGCAAAAAGCTATCAGGAACATTTATGTTTAGTCTCACAGGGATTGTCAGAAATGCTTTGAGCCTATTATATTTTTAATAATGAAGCTTCAGAGTTGGTTTGTAGATTTTTTTAAAGTATAGTTTATTCATGAAGTATTTAAAATGTTCGATACAGGATTCTAATAACACCATGGGTTACCAAACATATTTCGTCGGTAGTTGGCAGCTTCAGTTTATGTTAGTATTCTAAGTGTATAATTTATTTTTTAAACATTTATCTCCAGTGATGTCGGTGCAGCAGGGGGCAGTCCTCATGTACGTTCTGCTTGACCCATTGTGTTTAAAGATGTGAGCTTTGCCATCTAAGAAGATTTATATACAAATGAATTAGTCTACATTCACAGAGTAAAGGATATAGGGAGACTGTAAGTGTTGTTATAAAAAGTGAAATGTTTGCCGCTTTAAAAACTACAGCTTCTTTCAAACTAATCCACTTAGAGCTGGAGTTTGGAACCGAACAGCCTGGCTTCCCAGTCAGGAGCTGTGGCTTCCTGGCTTCCTTTTCTCCTTTGTTGGGGCACATTGCTTCTGGTCCTGTGCATCTGAAGAGGAACAAAGGATTAGGAAGGACTTATACCCCTTTCTCTCCTTTAATTACAGGGACCACCCCTCTTCATCACGCCTCATCTCCTTGTCTAACCCACCCCCCCCAAGCTAAGCGCTGACCCCGCTGGAATGCATGGCTCCAAAAGAAGCAGATTTTACCCCCTCAAGCATCGCCACCAATGATACAGTGCTTAGAGCTTACAGCCCCATGTCCTTTTGTCCTCATAAGCTTCTTAAAGGGACCCCGATGCTGCATTCAGATGCTCCTCATTTTCCTGATCGAACCTCTTGTGCTCTGAAGTTGATTCTCAACTCTTGTAAAGCTGTTTAATGTGGCAAAATTTGCAGTTTGTGACTTACAAGGGAAAAAAACATTTATTGTTAAGCAAAGTTGTAAATTCCAGTTTGAAGTTCTTAAAGAAGTGGTTTAAAAAACATCTATGTGTAATTTGCTGTACTAAATGTGAGCGTGCAGGTGGGAGTGTGACAGCTTGTCACAAAAACAAGAAACAAGGGAAACAGCCGTCACGCTGCTGTTTGTGGAGGTTTCACACCTCGTTTGTCCACAAATGTTCCTTGTGTTCAAAGTGGGAATGAACAGAGGGTTCGATGCTTGAACAGCAACTTTTTGTTTTTTTTTTGTACTAGATTTTAGTTTCAGCGAAAAGTCAAACAACTGAAGGAACTTTGCTTTTCCAAAGAAATTGCCTGCTACCTGTTCAGTTTTCCGATGCACAGCCTAAGCATCCTCTGAAAAATCCACCACACAAGCTGAAACTTTCCAACTCACTTGAGACAAATCCTCTTCCGGACATAATTCACCAGAACAAACAAGGTGTGACAGTATCACACGTGTGAATTTATTGTATAAAGCAGCTGAGTCATGTTGTCTTTTTTCCAGGGTCCTGTCCTCCAGGCTCCATGCTTTGTGAAAATGGCCGGTGTTTTACTCCAGAGCAGCGTTGTGACTTCACAGATGACTGTGAAGATGGCACGGATGAGAAGTATTGCGGGACTTCCTGCTCCTTTGAGAACGGTCTCTGTGGCTGGAAGAGCTCCTTGGCGGATATCGTTGACTGGGCGCTGGGTACCGGATCTGCCCAGAGCATACGCCCGCCGTACGATCACACATTGATGGATGAGAGTGGTATGTAATTTGCTCTTCTACTGAAACCTAAACTGTAAGCTAACTTAAAAATGCCAGCCTTGGCTCTTTGCGCTGTAGCCTCTTATTTAATTTATAATTGTATTAATTTCCAAGAGCATCTTCACTTTCATCTGACTCTGGAAAGACCATGCAATGATTGAAAATGTCTCACTTGTTGGAGCCAAACTGCTGCGGTAGCACTCCACGATGCTTAATTCAGGTCGCAGACAAAATCAATGAGCTATTTCACAGTGTGTGAATGTACAGCAGCAGCGAAGGCAGATGATTGATACGGGGCGAAAATTCCATTATCAGAGGTTCGGGGTAAAAAAGCTATATACATGAATAAATAAACACAAATGCAAATTTGCTTCCAAAGACTCTTAAACGGGCACTGCACTGTTCAGGAAGGGTTTGTAAAGTGTCCTGATAGACCTGTTCGAGTATGCAGCAGTGCTGTGATGAGTTGAATACGATGGAAAACATTCCCAATAACAATGACACTGAATTAGAAAAACAGCTGAAATCTGAGAAGGGGATGGTGTACTCTGAAAAGCGCTCTATTAAGACAAAATTACTCAATTAAAAAGTTACACTTACAAATGACAGATTTCGATTTTATGAAAACCTTAAGAACACTACTGCTAACGTAATAAAAAGAGAACTTGAAGTCGAGTATGAGACAGATGAGAAAAGACTACAGTGTTATCGTTATTGGTTCATTATAATATATATATATATATATATATATATATATATATATATATATATATATATATATATATATATATATATATATATATATATATATATATATATTTATATATATATATATATATATATATATATATATATATATATATATATATTTATATATATATATATATATATATATATAATTCTCATTTACTGCATTTGCCGACAGACACAAAGATTCTCCTTTTGGTTTTGTATTCATCCACATATTCGGATCTCCCCCACCCTTTCCTTCGTGAATTGAACTTTACCGTATAAGCTTGAGTGCTCCTCTGGATCAAAAGGAGTGAGAGATGTGTTCAGGATTACTTGCTGACCCCTGGTCTCACCCCCCGACACACTCTTCTTGACCTTGCAGTAATTTGTCAGACTGCAACAAATTCCTTTCTTCTGACCCACCCTATTTCTCCATGACCTTTAGGTCATTTTGTCTTTATAGAAGCAACGCCAGTGGGACTAAAAGGTGACAAAGCTCACATTAGGAGCTCAGTGTGGAAAGAGTCCAGCGCCACCTGCAAGCTGTCCTTCTGGTACTACATTTCCCATAAGACTTCAGGGACCATACGGCTATTGATCAAGGTAAAACTTCAAGTGTGACTTCGCTGTACACTGTCATAAAAATAAAAAATAAGAACTATCCTAGTCCATGAAATAAGACCCACTGCCCTCTGATAGTCATGGTTGCTATGGTTACAAGCAGGCGGTAATAAACCCTGACTACATTCAATTATCTCAATTTTCACTGTATTCACATCATATCATTACCGTTGTTGGTCTCGGCAATTTGGTAAAAGGAGAAATTGGGCTGTCAGTCTTTGCGACATGGTTTAATCTTTGTGGTGTCTGTAGTGGGAGGAGGTGACTGATGGGGGTCACGGTCCCCCTTCAGTCCAGAGAGGCCCCAACCTGCCATCAGGACACAGTCTCAAGGTTCACTTGTGTTAGGTATCTAGTTTGAGAATGAACTGTTGACTCTGGGATGAAAATTATGCCAGTGATGCATCCTTTTTACTGGGATTTCAAAACAAATGCAAACAATCTAATATGGAAAATATCATAAAATGTATCTTTGTTGCATTTCTTATATAATATACTGCTTACACACCTATCAAATCACCTATGAGTGTTACCTTGTGTTTATTGAGCCCATTTTCCATCCAGTTATGAAAAAACACTCTCTGCTGTTGATTCCATCTTACAGCTTAATGAATATTAAAATCTTTAAAATTATGAAACTAAAAATAATGGGATTGACTTGGTGTTTTAAATCAGCTCCTGTGGCTCTGCGACTGATTATGTTTCTCGTTCAGAGACTGTCCACAAATATCCATCGTCTTCTGTTTTACATGCTCTCCTCTTCTTCCACTATCAAGCTTTATGGATGAAAAATGCTAAATTTGGCCTTTTACAGAAGGTCATCTCCCAACATTAAGACCAATCAGCCAATTATTTACATTAAGACAGAGACAAAAAGTGTGAAGAGTTCAGGGATGATCATGTATGATGTTAGACTATTGAAGTGTGTGTCGTCTTTGTGTGTTAGTGAGAAAGGAGGGCGGAGAAAAATCAATATCTGAGTCCAGTTTTATGTTGTTCTAGCTTCAAAGTGCACATGACTTATGTGAGATGCATGTATGACCTTATGAGTTCAAAGACATTAGCACTTAGCGATTATTGCTTTGTGCAGTCATTTACAATATTACACCATTGAGTCCAGACAGCTACATAAAAAACACTGCATACATTTGTAAAGGCGTCACTGGAAAATCACTTGCATGGGTTGGAAGCATCCATCCATCAATGCATCTATTTTATACACATGCTTCAACCTGTTCAGGGTCATGGAGGGGCTAGAGCCTATTCCAGATGTCCTCTGGAGGCCTCACAGCGTTGAGTAGAGTTTGAGGCATCTTTAAAGGCTGGTCGAAATGCAAAGAGAGCGCTATGGCACAGTTCTACGAGAAGGAATTAAATTTACCTGGGAAGTGGTTCTGCTGTGAGGTCCACAAACATGTTTACTTATGTCAGCAGGCCTGCGAACTACTCATAGCAGTTTTTATTCATCACACACGTAAGTGTCAGTCCTCAGACTGGACAGGAAACGCAAATGGTTGAAGGTTAGGTCTGAGTGTGGGCTAAGTATCGCCAAGCTGGCAAATTACAAAGTCACAAATCATTACATGGATGAAGTGTGCACATAAAGTCTGCAAAAAACAATGCAAATGTCTTTGCAAATAACTAAACCCTATACTTAACTGAAAATAATACATGAGCACTTATGTGGGAGAAGGTATTTGATGTGATGTTGATTTAAAGAGTGAGGTGAAGGAAAAAAATGAAGATTGGCCATTTTTGAAACCACATGCTACGCCACGAGCACAAACTGATATTTCCAAAATGTAGCACGGAGGATGCAATATGCAAACAATTGAACTCTGCGGTAAAGGCCCACATGGTGTGCTGCTGCTTTCCAAAACCATGAATGCTTAAGCATAATTACATTATATTATTCAGAGAATCTGGGAAATCTGTATAAGCCTGCCTGACAAGCCTGAACACCAAAACTGAATGGTTGTAATTTATACCTCATGTCCTGTATTATGACAAATTAATAACCACGTTGGTTTTTGGACGTATTTTTCAACATTATGGACACTGTCCCCTTCAGGCTGGGGCTCCACTGGTTTATAATCAAAAACCAACAGCTGAGGAGCAGCCACAGATGCTGGTTCACTAAGCAGCATCTGTGGCAGTATGGAGGTGCATATGTGCAAACGGATAAGTTAAGCCACTATTAACGAAGAAGAATATATTCAGGTTTTTTTGGAGCAACATATGCTGCAACACTTTCTACAATCCAGACGAATTCGTCCTCAGAGTAAACCTGGGTTTCTTCAGCAGGACAATATCAAAACAATGCGTGGCGATATAACTCTGCAACAGCGTGGCTGACGTTATCAAAATAAAAACGACAGCAGCTGGGGTCACAAACAGTAATTTCCTCACTTCTAAAATATTTACAGTTTCTAAAAGAGGGGGTGATGCAACAGACTGAAATGTACCTCTGCCCCCCCTTTTTTTTTTTTTGCAATGCAGGTATTAAATATTGGTATTAAAATGGACTTAATCGACTAAATTAAAAATATTAAAAAGAATGTAAGTTTCAACAAATAGCACATTATCTCTTTTGTCATTTTTAATTCAGTGTATGGTTTTCAGTTATTATGTTCTGTTTTCATTTACGTCTTTAGAGTCACAACTTTTTAGGACAGAAATTATGTCATTAAAAGCCTTTACAAATTTTTTGGAATAGAACAAAGTAGAGCCAACATAATTTATCTTAAGACATTATCTAAAGGAAACGGAGCTCTATTTTGGCACATCCATGTTTGGGTTTTGTCAGATATGAGTTTGCTAGATTTGAGAGATGAACTGTGATAAAAACCTGAAATGAGGGTGTTTATGTACTTTACTCACAGCTGCATTTTGATTCATCTGCTTTGATGGGCTCAGTTGTGGCCTGACGTCATGGTTAGTTGAACATCTTTCAGTCAGAGAAGGTGTTCTTTCCAAACTGGTACAATTTATTTGCGGATTTACTTGATTTGAATAAAATTTTCATCATGCAAACAATGAGTTAATAACCCCTTAGTGTTGTGACATTTTTAAATCAGCAGAGAAACAATGCACCACTCTGAAGTGAAGGTGATTTGACCAAAAAAAAAAAAAAAAACAGCTTCCAGCAGTGCCGTAAAATGAAAAAAGCCATGAATACAAATTGGATTTCAGCGTGGTGGAACATGCGGTATGTGCTTAAGACATTTGGGGATTTCAAGGTCCAATAAAAGAAGCATTTTGTTCCGATCACAGTTTTGCTTCTTTGTTCTTTTTTTCTGCTCTCTTCATTCACCATCAGTGGATTACAGTAAAATTGTATCATGTGCACGCTGTCTTTGCTCGGAGTAAGGTGAAATTATGGTTTTACTGACCTGACATCAAGCTCAAGAGATAAAACTTCATATTGATCAAATTAAAGCCTCGACTGATAAAGCAAACAGACATCGAGACCGAGCTACGTGCGGCCGTATCATCCACGTCTGTTGCTCTGAGACTGCCTGTAGAGATTGAGCCTCTACGCTGCGACATAAATCTGGATAAGTCCTGCCATAACACTGCCTATTAATCCGTGCTGTACTCTCACAGTAACAAGATTATTTCAAACCAGGGCTCTGTGAGCAGAGAAGAAACTCTTCATGTACATGCCTCACCCACGGGTGCATTTTAATGGGCTTTCAAACTGCAGTGGAGAATGTGACATTGCTTGTCCTCTGGTTCCCAGTGCTTCAGACCAGGACTGGTCACATGTTGCACTTCAAGTGTGACAGCTCAGTTTAAAAAAAAAAAAACAACAAAAAAACACACCAGTTTGTGTGATGCATGATTATCTTCAGTGACTAGAAGTTTCACCCTGCTGTGATGTGATGCTATAAATGTACAATTATTCATTTTAATTTGCAAAGACCAGAGGGGGAGGAGGAGGCTGTGTGAAATATTACAGAGTTAAACAACTCTATTAGTCTCACGGACTTCAGTAAGGTGGGTTGTAAAATCAACACATTGCACCATTAAACAGTCTGTGGTTTAACCAGGCAGGGATTCTCCCAATTTGACCTGAAGCTTGAATAGATTTTTTTCACCCCAATCACTTCAAGCAACGAGCTGAAAAAAAAAAAGTGTGAGAGTCTGTGAGCCTCATGTGGGCACTTATTTCTCAAATATCTTGGCAAGTTGGATCCAAGTCGCAACAAAGCTCTTTCTGTCCAGCTTGCCAGTGCTTCCCCGCAGTTAACTATCAGGTAGATACTTGGGGGTTGTGTTAGACTCATCAGACCATCTCGTTGTGGGCCACAGCTCCAGAAACTTCCAGTAGAAAGGTTTAGAGGCTGCGTCCTGCCATTTATGCACGGATGGAATAATAAAATAAAGAATACCACTTTTTATGTGGTTTGTTTCTCTTTCTCCTGACATTTCTTATGTTCCTCATCCTGGTGCCACTGATGACTCCCGCAGCTGCAACTGAGAGATGCAGATCTAACTTGCCCTCGCAAGAATAAAAAAAAACGAGCTGTTTACACACTCAGACACACTTGATCGGACTCTTTAAACTTCATGGGAAGCATATTCCAGATTTTAACGTGGATGAATTATACAATAAATAAAGGACCTACAAACTAAAGCCATATGCTTTGATTCTTGCTTCTCTTTGCTATGACATGCATTCGTTTGTGTTCAGTTTGCACCTCTTTTTTATTGATTTGTACTTTGTACTGTCTTTTGTTCTTTTTTGGCTTTTTTACTTAATAGTGTTGTAGTGGTTCCTTCATTTGGCTCTTCTGTCCTCACTTTACATCTCTGCATCCATTTAGTAATCTATCCAGGTTCACATGAGAGAAAAAAAAAGGACAGTTATTTTAACAAAAACAACTGATTTTCAAGTCTCAAGGCCTCTAATCCGGTCCCCTTAAGAGTGAATAAAATTATATGAACTACAGCAGAAACGTTTAATCAATCAAATTTGAGTCTGATTTGTTTTTAATTAATTCTCACTTCTGAGTAATGTTTATAAAACAAAAAAGACAAGCATTCCCTAATTCCAGCTTCTGAGATGTCTATTATTGATTGATTAAACAGAATAAGAAATTAAGAAAGAATTACCTCCTGCACATTTTCTCTGCATGCTTTGGAATAAAAATAAAACTCACACACCATTTGAAATAATCTGCAGATGAATCTATAGATATTATCAGTAGCTGGAGATCTAACAAGTTTCGAATAGTATATAGTCCAGAAAAGACTAGTTTGGGTTTTGGTTTTGAAATTCCAAGATTATATATATTCTGAACATGATGTGAAATGTTTTGGTGAATGGTTCACCTATGCTCTTGAGCTGACATTATAATTACAGGTGCTGGCTCATCGACAAATACATCCACAAAGCTCTTTTCAAAGTCCTGTTTGCTTTTTTAGTTGGAATTTAGTGCCTGGGAAGTGCCATGGCAAACGCAGCGTGGGCTCGTAGAGGAATACACTTTGGTTTGTCTGTAAATGTTTTCCATATGTGGCATTAGAGAAAACCATTGCCTTGACTGGAAATGGGGAGGGGTTCAGTCTGAAAAGCAGGTCCCAAGGCAGGAAACTTATTTCCACCATGTTATGCTAATTACTGTAATGACTTCTCTTAGATGGAACTCAGTTTCCCAGCAGCAGTCTGTCCAAAAGTCAATTTCAGCCCGTGATACCTTGTAATTATTCATTGTTGAAAAGTGACTCAGAGTTTGAAGGATTTATCTCTGACAGTAATCACTCCCGTGGCTTTGAATGCACTTGTTGTAACCGGCGCAGTATGTAAAATGCTACCGCGTGATCATCTTCTGGCATCTCTTCCCCACAGACGGAGCATGACTTGGTGGAGGTGTGGAATAAAACTGGGCACCAGGGCAAGAAGTGGAACCGGGCTGAGGTCCCCCTGAGGAAGCTCAGGAACTTCAAGGTGATCTTTGAGGGCATCCGATCGTGGGATGTGAGCGGAGGAGCAGCAATCGACGATCTGGAGTTCGTCGACTGTGCTCCAAGTAGGTGACACTGAAGACGCTTTCAACAAATGTCCCCAGACTGAAACTCACTTCGTTACTCAAATGGTCACGTATGTACAAATGCATCTGCCATATGCAGTCATTTAGACTCTTGTCGCATTAAGGGTCTCTGATAAATTATTATCTGATGAAACAGAGAAATCACCAAAAGCTCTCATTAAACAGAAGATAAATTGTTAAAAAATGCAATATAGTTGAGCCAACATGAAAGGTAAAGCCAGACATTTCCCACCGAGTGAAGTGGTTTACTCCAGAAACTGCAACTGCTTCTTTTCTGAACAATCAATATATATATATATATATATATATATATATATATATATATATATATATATATATATATTTATATATATATATATATATATATAAACATGCAATAACTGTAGATGAACACAAAGATCAGGAAGGGTCATGTGTCATGTGATCGTACAAAGCTGAGCGCTGAAATGGTTTTACGAAGGCAGAGGTCTCGCCACCTGGCAAACTAATCAGAGTCACTTGAATTCAACAAACCTCTCCACATAAATTATAGACACTTTGTGCAACTTTTTTCACTTTTTTCTTTTAAAAGTAGCTTTAATTTGACTTAAATTCGATGGCTTTGTGGAAAAAGTTTCATCTCATTTAATGTTCATAGCAAGACAGATCCAACGTGGTTTGGAAGCCTTGAGGGCACCTTAAATCTTGCTGAACAGATGACTAGATTTTTATTAAAAATGAAACATCCAAGTTTTGTAACAACGATGAAAACTGATACCACTTCCAGTCGTTAAAGTTCCTAAATATGTAATTCGGCACCGAATAAAAACTTTGGAGGAACGCTTTACATTATGTATATTAAATGACATAAAACACCTCTTATGCTGCCTTCATTGCTTTTTTATCAGAATATTCTCTTCAATGATCTTCGTAAGCGAAGAAGATTATACTGTGAAATTATTTCATGATCTCTGCAGCTGATAGTCTGGAGTATGAAATTGATTTCGCCACAGAGTGAAACCAAGACTTAGCAGGTCATGGCGGGAGACAGTTTCTGTGCATTCACTCACTTGCAGAGGCTGTGTGATGTTTTTGTCCGGGACAGATGATCCGCATCAAACAGGTCCTGGCACAAGGCCGGAAAACATGTGGGACGCGTTCTTGTTCTTCCAAGGCTATCTGCTTCTCAAGATCACAAATATAAACACGCTTGCTCAGGGGGACATAAATACTGACCTGCAGCTGACTGGAGATGAACATCAAAACAGGGTCGTGTATGCAGAGACTGACGAACGAGCAGACGAACCGTCTGTCCAAAACCAAACAACACAAACACCCACACTACCACACACACCCATCAATTTTAAATACATGCTGAAATGGATTTTTACTTTATTCTGTGATGGTTTTAACCCCACTGACCTCCTGGAATGAGGTGCAGCTCATTCCTCATTTCAGTCATCATTTAACGTCTCTGCTTGTGAAGTTTAAGAGTGCAAGAACGTCCACGCGGTTGAGATGCAATGTAGTTTTTATGTGTGCAATCTCTGATCCACCTGATCTTCAGTCCTTCCTTCCTTTCTGTTCTGTTTTAAACAAGGCAAAGCTGAAGGAAGGAGGCTTTGAGTTCCCCGACAGGCCTTTGTCTGCTATGTTTACTGTCATCCGCAGTTTGTACTGCTTTTTTTTACAAAAGCGCAAGAAGGCTTTGTTTTTGTACGACGTAGTTTCTCCTCTGTAGTATTTTTTTTTTTTAAGATCGATCCATGTGGATATGCCACTCATACGCGTGCCCGTATTTGATTTAGGTGCCGCGAAGCCAGGCGATTGTCCAGCAGTCACAGACTTTGTGTGTCACAGCGGCCACTGCGTGGAGTCCCACCTGCTGTGTGACAACAAGGTGGACTGTGCTGACGAATCAGACGAGATGGACTGCGGTGAGTCAAAGTGGAAAACGAGAAAGGGCTCGTCAGAGTAGAAAAAACAACTGTCGAGCCACACGTTTCCCTCTTCACATCTGTCTCTCTCTTAGAGGACATACTCAACTCACCGGGTGCTTGTGATTTCAACATGGACGGATGGGAGGAGAGCTGCCAGCTCTTTCAGGACTCCGATGACGACTTTGACTGGAGGATCAGTCACAAGACTGAGACACCGGGATCTGGACCTCTCACTGACCACAGTCCAGGTCTGCCGCAAATGCCGCTTCACAGAAAATACAGACTGTAGTTAGATGTAACACATTCTTTAAGTTAATCCAAAACAGCTTCAAATAGACAAAAAAAAAACCCCAAAAAAAACTGATTTACTCATTGTTGGGTTGCACTTGACACGCTACAATACAGTATTAGAGGTCCAAGAAACAGGTCAAACAGACAAAGATAACAGGTCTCATCTTTTATTTTGGGGAACACTAATATGTTTACTGACAGGAGCTGGACAGGAACATGTGTGTGAGAAAAAAAAGACAAAAAAAAACCAGATAATTTGCTCGTAACCAGTTTCTTATTGCAGCTGTCACCACATTAAAAACCCCTGATGGTTTTTAAAGTCGGGACTTGTGAGGTTCGTCCAACTTTTCAGTTGGACATCCGACTTCAGGGACTTTTCCAGTTTTGAGCTCCAATTCCAGCTTGCAAGTTCCCTTATAATAGTACAGTATTATAGTGGATTTTATTTTAGTTATCTTCATTGTGGAAAGATCTGCTGGATGAAGTAACTGCTGACAGACAGGAAGCTAAAAGAAGATAAAAAGCTGATCATGTAGGAACCCGGCTGGTGCATGATGGTCCACTTTTAAGTATCACTTCCTATAATAACTGCTTTTAAAATGGAACATTTCCCTGTTTTGGGTTTCATGTTGTGTTTTGGGTTGCTTCATCCTTCAAAATATCTTATTTAGTGGGGGTTTTTGTGCATGTACAATGTCTACAATGTTATATAACCTTTAAGTCCACAGTAAAGGGAATTTCTCTCACTGCTTCATACCTTCCTAAATTCATTTGTGGTCCTCGCTTAACGGATTTATTTACTGTCCTGCACCCGCCTGCACAGATGATGGTTTGGCACAGCTTTAAGAATAATCTACCGTCTGACATTTGAATACAATTACAGCAGACAAAAAGTTGTAGGTAGAACAAATCTTTCATAAAACAAACGCAGACTAGAATAGAAATGTACAATATGAGAAATTAAGGTTTGTATGTTGCTGTTTTTGTTAGAATTCCAGAGTACAACTGTTAACATGAGGATTCAAAGTATACTTTCTTCAAATTAACATGCCAATAGTCTGTCTATATTGTTGTTAAACTCCAACACCTCATTTATTTATCCAATCCTTTTGGCTTCAGCCTCATATTTACCTTGTCAGGAAGCCAATATCTTAAGAAATGAACAAGTTAACCATCAACAGAGAAAAAATCCTGTGACGGCAGGTTTTCTGTTCGTGTCCAGACCTCAACGATTCTCTGGGCACCCAGTAAGTCACCTGGCGGAGCAGGTGCTTCATGTTTGAGGGCTGCAGCCCTCGTGCAGTCCCAGCCGGTTCGCCTTTGCTGCATGTTTTCCTCTTTGCCCCCCGCAACCCCAATTCCTGTCTCGCCAACATAAATAAAAGGCAACTTGAGCCACAATTAGAAGAACAAGAAACAAAAAAAGCTGCACTTCTGCTCCTAAAGCTGACCACGCTCCAGAAATGAAATTCACTCTGCAGTCTTCAGCTTCCAAAGTCATGGTCCTCACATCCTCTCCACAGCTTTGTTGCAGGACTTTAACAGGCTTCAGCTGGAAATAAAAACACCCAGTAAACATAATTAATGCAGCCACTTTGATACAGTTAAGCTGCTAAAAGCTGTCCAGGACCTTTGACCTTTTCTTCATAAAAGTAAATCTGCTCTAGCAGTCTCGTTTCTGGTCAAATTCCTGTGTTTGCATTCTCACTTCTTTAAAAAAAAAAGAATTCAAATAACAACAATGCCGTCAGAACAATAATCTCTCAAATCTACAAATAAAGAGCATCTGCGTTCTCTTGACATCCTCAGTGTTGTTCAGCTCTCAGGCAGCTCTGTGCAGCATCTTTGTAGTTTACAGCTCGACAGCTTCAGAAGGGCACCTGAAAGCAGGGTTAACAAAGACATCCTGATGGATTTCAGTCCGAGTCAAACTCAGCTTAACAGCGCCTGACGTGTTTGTGTTGTGCACAACAATGCTGCTGTATCAAACTTTTGATAAGCGATGAAAAGGTTACTTCCGCTTTAATCTCTGCAGGGCAGCGTAAGCCTTTTGCATGCTGCAGCTGCTTCTATATTTGCAGTCATTAATTTGAAGTATTACAACTCCCTGCCGGTGTGTTTGTTGGTGCCACTGTCTTTTCTTCTGCATAAAGCTTGAAACAAAGCTGAAGAACTGGAGTCATTTTGTAAAAAGCATGCTTGCCACGAAGCATCGCAGATGTTAGAGGGAGACATTCCCGCCCAGAGAGTCAGATTTATCCTTAAATATATGATTTCAGATTGAAGGGACTCGGTTTTGAGTGTTATACCACAGCTGGCAGGGACCGGTTTGTGGACATGCTTGATACAGAACTTTACATTTCTCTGGATTGGTATTGATGCTGTGCAGTCATGATGAAGCATCGTCCTCATAGCTCCTAGACCATCCACCTGAGGACAGAGCAGTGTTTCTTCACGGGTCGTAGCGCTGCTGTCCTCCTCTAAGACGTAGCAGTAACTCCTCCTAGTATTGCTTGTCAGTGTATCTACTTCTTATTGGCCAGTTGAGTTTATTGATCGGAGAGATGAATGTGGTCATTCGGCTCAGCACGGACTTATGATCTCACTACAGAGCAGATCAATAAACCTGGCCATCTGTAGCACACTGACACAAACACAGAGCAAAGCTTAACGAGGCATCTGACTCTGTAGAGATGCTGCTGTCGTGTTATTTCATGTAACATTAAATGATGGAGCAAAACCTGTCTTCGAAAACGATCTTCATACGACTGAACGTGCAGATTCTGTTTGGATTTCAATGTTTTGAACCACAGAAGACGAATTGGGTCTTGTGGGAGCTGGGATGTTTTGAATTGTGTCGCGATGGCCTTAAATCCTCCTTAACTCATGTGGAAAACTCCGGCTTTGTTCTGGCTTTTCACAGATGCCGTATCATCTCCAAGTTTAGTTAAACTGAACGAAGTATCTGCAGCTTTGGCCTGCAGGCTACATTTTACAGCAGCCTTCATCTGTCCAAATATGCACGTTAGAACCAAAAGAAGAAAGTTAAAGGAGTTTTTTTTTTCTAATACTTTCTCAGCGTCATCATTCACAGCATTGCAAGTCGTATTTTATTCAATAAGACCCTGTCACATATTTGTCTGCATAGGTGGTGAAGGGAACTTTCTGTTCATACACTCAGCCACTCAGAGGGAGGGTGATGTGGCGAAGGTGACAACCAGGACTCCTTTTCCTGCCAGCATCGGTCTGTGTCACCTGCGCTTCTGGTTCTTCATGCATGGCTCTGACAGGATGGGAACTCTAAAGGTGACCTGATCTCAGCCACATTTCCATAAATGATTCAAAGGCTTCTTTTGTTTCTGTGTTTTATCAGGCGTCAAGCCTCCAGTTTGTTTTTTTAATTTACTGCCATTTGCAATCAGATGATCCATCTCAGTGCACTTGAAGGCTTAATTTGGATATGTGGTGAATTGAAGTCCTGTTTTACTCAGCCTGTCACCACTTTGCACCCTGCTTACTGTCAATCATCTGATACCCACAGGAGGGTATGAAAGTGTCCCTGCCCACAAACAAGCCATCAAAGCATGCCACCTTACAAACTTCATTATCATATTCATCTTTTCATGTCTTTTTTAGGATTCTTTGATCGATATGTTCATTTGAAAATAACAAGCAAATTAAAAATAAATATATAAAAGGGAAAACTAATTAAAGGGAAGTGTACTTCCGATGTATCCACAGACCAGACAAGTGAACTATGTTCACACTGCCAGCCCACATTTGATTTTAGTACATCCAAACTGTATGTACATAGATTCTTTAATTAATTAATTTATTTATTTTGCAGCCTGAGCAGCCAAAAATCACACAAAATTCAATTCACATACGGAGGTGATTTCAAACCTGAATAAAATCAGACTTTCATATATGCGTATTATTCCCAATGGTTTGTTTATTCCATATGTCGTCCCACTTGACTTTTCCCATTTGTGATTAATAATGGACCCATTGACTTTTATATTGTTTTTTTTTTTCGTTATTTGCCACATGACACCAACAAGAGCAGAAGTGTCAGATGGTTCCTCTGTTCGTTAGTTTACCAACCCGGCTGAACCAGGGGCAAAGCAACTTAATCATCCTTCATTTCAGTTTGTTCACATCCACTCTGTGTGGGTTACCATGGCAACCATGTGGATTAGGGAACATCAGTAAGGACACACAGATCAGATCCAGTCACAACTGATAGAAAATGTAGACGAGCAGTCAGAAAGATTGGATTTGGGCTGCGAACACAGCCCGAAAAAAACGCATACAATCTTGTAAAACATACACTCACACTGTATTGATTTGTCTGAAAATTAATTGAATGTCAATTAAAATGGTGATATTTTTCAGTTGTCACTGATTAATTTCATTACTGAAAAATACGACTAAATCTATAAATTAATGCCATGAAAAGAAAAACAGCTCAGGAAACTCATGTTTAAAATTATATATTTTTTTAACTGCATTTTTTTTAAATCCATTTGTCAACTGAGTTTTTGCTACCAGTTAACCCTCCCATTGCCGCGTCCATCCTTACTGGATTTCACTGCTCCGCAGTCCCTCGTCCTTTCACTCTTAATCTCCGTTATACAACATGCATTTTACATTATCCTATATCTCCAGTTAAATTAAATGTTGTCTCCATCAGTTATCTCTATCTCCAGTCACTGCATTAAAAATGTATCTGTAAATGTATTTCGTATGCCTAAAGTAAAAAAAAGAACACACATCCCAAGGGCTGATCTAGATAATGTGGATTTAAACTGTAAATGCACTTGGTGCCTTTACAGGAAAACAAACATCTGCTTCCAGTGTATCTGGTAAAAACAATAGCAAAAATGTCAAAAAAGCTCAGGTGCACACAAAGAAACACCTGTCAGGAGATGGAGGGTGATTGTGGTCAGCTGCATGGACGGACAGAGGGAACTAATGAGGGAAAGGGAAGCAGGTGAGTCGAGGACTGGCGAGGCTGACATGGAGGCGCGAGCAAAACAAGCAGAGAAACTGATGTAAAATCACGACACTTGTATTGTTGATTTTTAAATCTCAGACTTAATTAAATATGTTTTTTTTCCCACATGTTCCCTAAACCTGCCAGGTCTATACTGTTGGACCCAGCGGTACGCCTCTGCTGATGTGGGCAGCCACCGGAAACCGTGGCAAGCGGTGGACATATGCTAATGTCATCCTGTCCAACCCAGCACCTTTCAAAGTCACCGTCCAGGCCGAGGTGGGTGGAGACATGTGGACAGACATCGCGCTGGATGACGTCTCGTACTCCCCGGAGTGTATGGTCGGAGGTGAAGACGTTTAAGATTTATGGCTTTTTTTTTCTTTTTTTGCACTTCTATTTGGCTTTTCTCCCTGTTTCAAATCCTTCCGGCACTTTCCTCACTTTACATTTCATTTCCTTCAGTTTCCTTCAGTTTAACCCCCCCCCCCCCCTAAAGCTTCACCCTTTTTTCCACATTTCCTGTGCTCCGACATCCTTTCTCGTCTCCTCAGTTTCCACATAAACAGCATGGACCCTGAGGGAGAGCGTAGTGAGTTAATGGAGCCTGTTGCCCTGTAGATCCATATAAATTCACTCTGGAGTCTGGGTCAGCGCTGGGAAGCAGCACAGAGGGTGATGGGGAGGAAAAGCAATTACACTTATATTGCATTGTTTCCTTTCCCCCAACCCTGGAGTCTCCTTTCACCTCTGAAGGGCTTCTTTAACAGATTTTCTAAAAAGACAAAAACACTATTTGTCCAAATTAAACAGTCTTCTGAGACTCTTCAGTGAAGGATGCTTGTGTGTGACCAAAAAAAAAAAAAAAAAATCAATTAAAGGAGATTTAAAGTGTGTTAAGCTTGTGTGTTTACTTGCATGCATCTTCACCTCAGGACCAGTAACTCCACGACCTCCGACCTGCCGTGTGGATCAGTTCCAGTGTTTGTACACTTCCCAGTGTATCCCAGAGAGCTGGTGGTGTGACCAAGAGCCCGATTGTTCAGATCGGTCTGATGAAGAGAACTGCCCGACGGTGATACCTGGAACTCCTCCTCCTCAGGGTCGCTGTCCTGCTGGGTATTTCCAATGTCTGGACAATCACTGCCTCCCCTCCATACTGCGCTGCGATGGAGTCCTGGACTGCCTCAACGGAGAGGATGAAAACAGCTGCCGTAAGTCACTACCCATGTTGGAATCATGGACATTTGAATGGAAAATTCACCGCACAGCTCTAAGGGAAGAATAACTATTCAGCTGCTTTATCCCGGACGCCGGGAGGACGCCGCAGCCTTACATGCAGAAAAACCTGTTATAAAGTCTTCCAAATATGTCAGCGACTGACCTAAATGATTCAACAAATTCAAGACTTGTTCCAGAAACGTAATTGTTACTTTCGGATAATCCACAGACCACAATGTGACAAGTTTGAACTGGAACTATTTCCATTGAAGAAGCAGTCGCTGACAACATTTCATTTAGATAATCCAATGCAAACACTTCCATAATTTAGAGTTGTTTTTTTTTCTTTGCATAACATTAGTTTTTAATAAATGTAGCTAAATACCCTTTATTTTAATTTATCTCCACTGTGCTAAGGAAGGAGGAGTAATTCCAGTTAGTAAGGCTTTCACAGGGCCGAGCTTTACTTCAAAAGCCACCATCTAAAACCCGAGGGGGGACCTTTTTATTCCTCATCCCCTGAAGAAACTAGAAACGTTTAATAGGAACATGAAGGGTGGATCTTCTTCTTTGTTCTAAATTCTTGACTTGGCTCACATGTCACCACACTTGGAAAAATAAAAGCATGCAAACGTCGGTGGAGGTCTGACAGGGAGTGTGAATTTAAACTGTCTCTGCATAAATGAACACTGACGTGGGTAGGTGAATTTAAAGTTTGGTTTTGTTGCTGCTCGGTTCAAACATCCTGTTCACATTTCCTCCAACCTCTGCCCAGTACCGTGTTCTGGTCAGCTGCGTTTAATATCTTGACGACATACATGACCTGCACCTTTAAATTGATGACTTGCTTTTATGACATACATTTATTTGAGTGTACTTCTGTTGTTTTAAAATTGCTCCATAAATACATTAATTTCCACTGTGCTCTTGACTGAATGTCTGACTTTGTAAAATGAATTTTATTGCTGGGAACGGCACTCTGTCTGCAGGGAATCTGAGTGATGTGCAGAATGGAAATTTAAAGGAGTAGACAAAGATTGTTTCTGAGATACGGAGTCTTAGCAGCGTGGAGTTTTCCTGTCCTTCCCTGTTGTTGAGATGAGCGAGTTCAGCACCCAGCCTTCCTCATTTTTCATCATGTTTTCCACCAGCTCTGCTGAAGTGTGCACTAGGAGAACTGGTGTGTGAAAGTTCGCCTGCTTGTATCCCGCTTCAGAAGCGATGCGACCGCTCTCCCGACTGTGAGCCGTTCCATTCAGACGAGTCCAGCTGCCATGGTAACATGCTTCTCTGTACTTTTTCTTCCGACTACCTGAGGTTTTATGTCAAACTGTTATAATCACACATTTCACTGAAAATAAAATTACAATGACTTCATTCCTACATAACCATGTATGATGCATTTGTAGGTTTCTGAATTAAATCTCCATTTACATTCGGGTTTTTGTCATATTTTGTTTTGCCTCTTTGACAGATTTGACTTCATTCATCATGACCTCTATTTCAAATATGCCAGTCTTTCAATTTAGTGAAATCTGACTTTATTTTAAAATATATTGATTTTGCTTTCAATTTAACACAAGCCTCTGTCCTTTCTTTTGTGTTGAGCATTCATAACAGATCAGTCTGTTGTGATTTAAGTGCTGCCAAAACTTTTCTCATACATGCAGATTTCCCGCCTGCTAAACAGCTGCTCTGCAGGCATTTTTAAGAGTGGTTGTTTAGTCTTCAAAGCACATCTCTGCCTCCATTAAAACCTTCCATTTAGTCTGCATTTACTGCCAATCACCTTCACCAAAGGCTGACCAGGACAGGACATCACAGTTTCAAAGCGTTCATGTAACAGACCACCCTGAAAACGCTTACTTAACCTAAAGTGGTAAGAACAGATTAATCAGGAACTGTTTGATCAGTCCAAAATAAATTATCAAGTATGTCAAAGAGCCTAAGTATGCAACCATGGCAGTTAAAAGACAATTTCTTTAGCCACATGAAGAAAGCAACAGATTATTTGTAAAAACTGTGTCCTTATCTCGGTGTCTGATCATGTGATCCTACACTGACCGACACAGAAAGTCTCAGACAGTCTAAGACTTCTTCTTAAAAAGCTTCTGCGCTTTATTTCTTTTTTTAAAATGTTTTCAGCAGCAACATGATTCAGTATCCAGAAAGAGACGATTTTATTTTTTTGTGTATCTTTACTCTTAAAAACACATTTGTGATTAACTTCTTTGGCTACTATTTGCAGAGTGTCCCACGAGGTACTGCCTGGATCATGGCTCATGCTTCGTAGAGAGACACGGGCCTGTTTGCATGTAAGCTGAACTTCCCGAAACACGTAGACTAATTCACACAATCGCATAATTAAACATGCACAAACAAAGATCAGTATCATGTCTGCTCTTCCCACTCTCCCTGCCATCCTTTATCTCTCTTTGTGAGACTTAAAACATGCAAATCCCATCAGTCTTGCTTCTTTTTGTGAAAAAGACACGCTCCCTGAAGCATGTGGGAATCTGCTTATCCCCCCCAGATTAAACAGGGTGGTTCTGCCTTCATTTATCTGCCAACATAGTATTTCCTGGGGTTCTCTGGTTCCCCTGGTCAATATTTAAACTTGGTCTTAGCTGCCAATGGCTGTGGTGGGAAATCTGCTGATGTGTTAGTCTTTACCTTTTAGAAGCAGATTTGTGACAGACACTATGATTTTCTCTGTTTTTGTTATCGTTGGTATAAAGCTCGTGAAGTGTCTGTCTACCACCAGTTTGGCAGGTCTGCAAAGTGAGATTGTATAATGAAAGTAAGAATGCAATTACGAGGCATGTTGCTGGATTGGCATAATGGATCAATGAATATCAATGAATCATCTCAGAGAGATTTCCGTTTTTCAATTTTCATGCCAAATGCCTCAGTCGCGCAAGAAAGATGAGTGTGGCAGCAGATCACATAACCATATGGCAGCAGTGTTTCAACAATTTATGTCGTTTTGCTGCTTTCCTGCTCTGTTTCTTTCTTTCTCTTTAGTTTACGTGTCAATTGTATTTTTCTGTCTACGTAAGAACTTCTGTTTGGCCCATCATCTGAATTTTCTCTTTTTTTTGACACAATTTGTCTGATTCCTTTGGGTTTAACTTTGATTTTCAGAAAGTAGGGCTAACAGAAGCAGAAGCAACTGCCACTGGATGCGACTGGATAGTCATGCAACCAATTAGAGAAACAAGTATCTGCAAAAGACATCTAAAACAGTGTACAGTGGAGTAGAAGCACAGCTGAATGCCAGTTATGCAGTGAAAACATGTCGATCCGTTGTGTCATTAGTCGTTCTGCAGCCATCGTGGTTGCTTGACTAATGACTCTGGGGTGCTCCTGCATGAATCATCACAAAGACCACTCCTGGACCACTGCAATTAGTTTGGTACGTCCTGTAGCAGTAAACGGGAGGATAAGCAGATCTATTTCCTGTGAGAGTATTTTCTCAAAGTGAATAAGTTCGGCTGACCAGGCTACAAGAACATGGTTTAGCACAGATAATCAACTACTTGAACTATCATCGCTCCATTACAGAATATATATGTAAAGGTACTTGCAGTTATACTTAGTTTGATGGTGGTGTGAGAGCTTTACTTTTGAAACTGCAGGGCTATGCTTTACAATATTCAAAAATCAGTATAAAAACAAACTGAAAATTAGATATAATAAAAAAAACAAAAACATTTTGAAGCCATGTTAAACTGACTGAAAATAATGTTCTCCTGAGAGGGAAACAGTACATAAAGACTGTAATACCACTTGGTCCAGTTCAGGTGATTCAATATAAATAATTGTAGCATTCAGTCCACCTTCAAACATCAACGTGAGTAGAAGGAGGAAGGTGTACTGGCTAATTCTACTTTCATGTTTGGAGGTAGTGTGGATGACCTGTGGGAGGCACTGCATGTTTGTTTACTTCATCTCTAATTTCCCCTGACATGGGTAATTTCCCTAACCAGACGCTGTCAGTCAAGCACATGGATACCAACCCACAAAGAAGCATTTGTTTTTTGTTGTTTTTTTTTCTTTCCCCGCCAAACAGATTTTTCATTTTAATGCTAAAAAGCTACAGCCAAGAAATAATTTTTCACTTTTCAAGTAACTGAAATGCTGCTTCTCACATATTCTGCCTCTTTGTGTTTGACTTCCTCTCTTCATTATTCCTCTGTCCGACATTCCCCAACGCTGTGGCACCGCTGCTGCCTTTTCTCATTATGAAGCAGGACTTTACCACCACCAGTCACTTCTCACAGTGGTATGAAGCTCCTGAAACGGTTCCAGTTCTGACAGCATCCCTGCAGTTGCAGAACCTGAGACCAGCATTGAGAGGACGCTTCTGGCTCAGTATTTACATCGCACTCTTCTACGTTGCTGAGCAGAATCCAGCAGGAAACCAGGCCAGGCGCAGCTCACAGCCACAGACTCACCCGATACAAACACAGACTCCCTCCGAATGATAATGGGGCAGTCTGGATTCACTGGAAGCTGTGTGTTTCAAATTACAGCATCAGTGTTGCTCAGAAATCACACTGATACTGAGCAGATGTTGACTTGGAGCTGAGTCTGTGTTTGGGAGGAGAGGAACTTACTTTAGTTCCCAGAGTCGCAGCATGCCAGACTGACCAAACTGTTTGCATAGTTTCCATACTAAATGTCCAACGGATTATTCTCATACCAGTTGTCAAAAAAAAACAACAATATTTGATCAAAGCTGTTTCCTTTATTATATTTGGTTTCAACTTTTGTTATTTTGTTCTTTTCTGAAGCAAAAAAAAATACTGGGAAGGAACCAAAACTATCAGTGCACTGGATTTTCTTTACAAGAATTTTTTGGGATTTTTCACAGATATTCAAAATATCTTCACTCTTCCTTAGAAACCTAACAAATTTATCATTTGTTGAGCTTTGATTTGGGGAAATAGCTGAAAACGCCTACTGCATCACCAATTCAATATATACTCAAAATGGAGTAAACATTGAATTTTGTTGGATATTATTTATTTACTTATCTATATTTCCGATAAAAAATAATTAGACATTGGGTAGGAATTTCCAATTTCGACATATCAGTGAAATAGATGCAGTGTGTGAATTGCTGGTGTGTTTTTTAGGAGTTATTGAAAATAATAGAACACATTTATATGTGAGACTTGGTTTTTCTTTTGTCATTTTTATGAATTTGTCGATAGGAACAAAGGAAAATTACCAGGTGTGCAGTTTTTAAAATGGAAACTATTTTGGGCTTTAACAGCTTTTTACGAGTAACATTTGATTGTTTTCCTTCATGCAACTCTTCATCCTTTAAGATATGTGGTCTGTCTCTTTGCATCTGACTCCAGGTGTCAACCGGGATGGACAGGAAACAGGTGCCACGTGAAGGAGAAGCCATCCCCCACCACCCCATCACCAACACAAGAAGACACACAGCTGGGTAATAAAGAAGCTCACCCCCCCAGTTGCCTTTATTAAACTGTCTCATCTGGATTTAATTACTGCATCCTTCTACTTGATACCTCTGCAGTTCGAAGGAGAATTAAAAGTCTCCTTCCTGTTTAGATTCTGTTTACGCTGGCATCACCATCGGGTTGCTGCTGCTCTTAGCCGGAGCCGCTGTGGGCGCTTTTGCTCTGTGGAGTAAAAAATGCCATTTTATGTGAGTTCTCGTTGCTTTTTCCTGATATGATGTTGCTCATGATGAAGGTGATGATGATGGCGCCGTTTTGTTGACTCCACAGAAAGCCCAAATGGATGAACTACGGGCTGATGGATGACCCAGACTTTGACTGGAGAGCAGAGGTCAGTGCACAGAAATGTCCAATCAATCAACTAGTGAATTCACTTATGTAACGTTGTGTTTCCCCGACGTACCAATCTAGTCTTTCCACCACTGTGCTCACACTTATTCAATAAGTGGATCCAACATTAAAAGGAGGTCAGAGGGTCATTGTCAGGCCTTTCTGCTAAATTAGATTTTTTTATTTAGGATTATTGATTTTACAGTCTATAAGTTCCCTGTGAGTTTGCATTTATGCAGGTAAACAGCCTATCTGATCAAACGCAACAGTGAGCAGCGTAACTATCAGTTCTTATGATGCAGTGTGATATGAAAGGTCACATGATAGGAATATTTAGATAGTGAGCTGTGATATTACACAGCGTATGTAAATACCGTCTGCCTGCTGTGCACTTCCTTCCCTGGGATTTTGATCCTTTTCCCGCCATCAGCGAGAAAACTGCAGCCCGGGAGATAATACATGTTCTATTTGTATTATTGCTGTTATGTAACTGTGTGTAGTTATGAGTGCATTAAACATACAAAAGAGAGAGAAAAGGAAGATGTAAGTTGCTGATTCCCTTGCTCATATTCTTTTACAAACGCAGATATTTGGTTGGGTTATGGTCACATATTCAGTTTGATCCAGCAGTATTTACACATTATTTACATGATTTTACCTTCAAACACCACCACAATGGATATGAAATTAAATTAAAAAGGATGCAATCAACATTTAGACTGTTGGTCTAAATGTATTTAAGAGATTTAAGAGGTTTCACGAAAATATGGCATATACTTTAGGATTAGCAGCCGTTTTCAAGCAAAGTACCTAACTTTTTAGGGACTCAAAAATATTTGGAAACAGTAACTTAATTGTAATTATAACCATCAATTTTTATCCTTTGCAGTCATGGACTGCCTTGAAGTTTGGAGTCCAGGGACATCGACACTTCGGAGCTTTTCTCTGAAGATGCTTTGATGGTTTTTGAGCCTTTTTGCCTTCAGTTTTTCCCTCAGTAACTGAAAAGCATGTTGCATTAGGTTGAAATCAGCTGACTGACTGGGGTATCGTAAAATTATGAGTTTCCTTTCCTTCAAGTCTCGCTTTGCTTTCACAGTATGCTTGGGGTCATTATCCAGCTGCACAGTGAAGCTACATCCTATCATTTTATTTGTCTGACTGGGAGCAGAGATTATAGTCCTGCACGCCTCAGAAGTCCTCCTCCTACTTCCTACTTCCTGCTGACCTCTGTGATGCTGTGTGAGGGTTTTCTTCACCATACAATTGATTCTGTGATCATCCACTTGCAGTCTCTTTTAATGTTCTTGATCTCACTGGTGATTTATTTTTATTTAAGAGGGTACCACACTGTTAATTTAACAGCTGCCAAGAACCACCCCAATAGCTAATATCAACCAATTATTTCATTTTCTTTGTGGCATTAGTGGCTTTAATCAAAGTAGGTGACAAAATGGGTATAGGGAGACGGGGGAAGACATGCAAGAAAGGGATACAGGCCGGGATTCAAACCCGAGTTTATTTTAATCTATTGTGGTGGTGGAAAAACCCAAAATACTTCTAGACCCTATTGTATATGGTAATGGCCCTATGGTATTATATTTCACAAACCCACAGTGCATTAAAAAGTGTCTTTGTATATTTTGTATTAGTGTTGGCATGCCTGTGCTTGTTTGCCTTCATGTTGCAGCCACTGAGGGTGCAGCTATAAATAGACAGGTGTAGGTGTGAACTGGCATCTCCACCACTTTGACACTTGTTTTACAGACCAGTGAAATATAGAAGATGATGAAATGTGGAGGCTGGATGTAAAGGATAACTGGATTTTAATTGTGCCTGTATTTCATGTGCTCTTATGCATTAAGACTGATCTATTTTTTGTCGTTCCCCACTAGCTCCCATCAGTGGATGAAAAGCAAGGCGGCGTTCCCGGCGTTAACTCCAATAGGATTGATGGTCATGGCCTTTCCATCAGCGTGTACCCCTGGAGAAGGGAAGTGGAGGTGAGATATCAATCCTGAGGCTTTTGGCCTTTGCTTTGATTATCTGTACAGAAGTCAGTAACGTGATCTATGTCTCTCTGTCTGCATTTGTCCACAGCAGGGTTTGAACTGGAAAGATGCCAAGCTGTCCTTCTCCAACCCGTTATATAATTACCCCCAGGGTGTTAATAGAGCTGACTGCAAAAGCTCTGAAGCTTAAAATCGATGGACTCTTGCTCAATCTGGGGCATATTGCCTTGAATCAGAGAGCACAGCAGAGGTGACGAGGATATGTGGAGAGGGACATGCAGCCAGGGTCCAGCTAGACAGGACTAAGACCGGGATCCTTGTGAGAGCATTTGGTCCTAGACACTAACCAGTTAAGGATTCAAGTCTCAAGGTTGCAGTAATATGTAAAAATAAATGTTTTTAAAATGCATGCAATTCTAAATTCCTTTTTCTTTTTCTTTTTAATAACTCAGGAGTTGCCATTGTGTCCACCTTTTGGGCCGTTTGGACTCCTACTCCAGCCATTGTAGCAGGTCATTAGTCAGTGCGAGAGTACTTTTACTTTCAGAAAAGATTTGGGGTGCATTGTAAATAGTAATTAAAGGTTTTCTTTGCTGGCAAAGTTAGAAAACTTCCAGATCACTGAACTGAAATGCTCCACTTTGCACACAGAGCCTCCAACTCCTGGCCTGACTTCATTAGTGATCCAATCTTATTCTCAATAGAGTAACTGAAATAGTCTATTCTTATTTTATCTGCAAATTAAAGCCCATTACAGGTTGGCTTTGAGTACATGTTGTGTTTGGTGGGAACGGACTCTATCTGCCAGAATATGTGCAAAGATAAACAAGTCTGCAATTACAATTTTTTTTTGTTCTTAACAAAGTGTTTATGTAAATTTGATCAAGTATAAACTGAGAAGATATGATGATAAAAACGCACAAGCACTATGAAGCATATTATTATCATTTCAACGGCCGGGTGTGCTGAGGTCTCGTCTGGTACATAACCGCCCAGCATCACACCGATGGGACACAGTGTCTCTGTTCAGTAAAGTCAAGAAAGAAGAATCCAACTCTGTTAAAAAAGTTCAACCATAGAGGACAGTCCATTGCAGGGCCACATTCAAAGACAGACAACCTGCTATGCATGTTTTTGGACTGTGGGAGGAAGTCGGAGTACCCGGAGGGAACCCACGCAAGCACGGGGAGAACATGCAAACTCCACACAGAAAGACCCACCGGGCCAGAATGGAACCCGGAACCTTCTTGCAAAATTTTTTAAATATTTTTACAAATTGAGAAAGTATCTCCTGTCACAGGGGATCATTTTAGTCAGGCCTCTGCCATCACAGGCATGACAAGCATCCACATTTCTCACGTTTGTATAATAGTGTTAACCATACTTTCAGCATTAAATTGGCTTCTGCAGAAATTAGTAAATCACATTCATTTAAAATGAAATAAAGTTTACCGGTTTAAAAAGGACATTTATTATATCCAATGTATATATATATATATATATATATATATATATATATATATATATATATATATATATATATATATATATATATATATATATATATATATATATATATATAATCTATGGACTAAGTAATCAATGGTTATTTCATATTTAATTCAACAAATGGAGATGCTTTTTTTTTTATGTTTAAAACAATATTTAGTGTGATATAATACCAGTGCTCCACTGAAAATACCCTCCTTGTCACACTGTCTTAACTGAAGACTTATTAAACTTTCATAGCTTCAAATAAAAGGAAAATTTGTATTTATTTGATGTCTTTTGAATATGGTTGAGTTTCTCGCTGTCATAAGAAACTGGAGCACTGAAGCACCTCTACAAAAAGGTACCAAACTTTCATTTATAACATAATAAAATTATAATAGATTCCAGGTTCATGCTTAGGTTTTACACTGTCCAAGATATAGTCTCTGGTGAATATATGAGTGGATTCTGGTTCAAAGATCTATCAGAGGTCCAAAGGATCAATTTCAGGCTTTGAGTAGCTGTGTTTTTTATTTTTTATGGAGTCCAACCTCGTTCCACAGTAAAGTAGCACACTGTCTTTTTTTGGCACGCTTTTCTGTCTTTAACAACCAAAAACTAATAAATATATTTGCTCCAAAAACTAACAAACAAACAAACACTTCATTACTTGCTATTGATTAGAGGGAGATTCTAAAATGAGTATAGAAAAATGATAGCTGGCTGGCTGGCTGGCTGGCTGGCTGGCTGGCTGGCTGGCTGGCTGGCTGGCTGGCTGGCTGGCTGGCTGGCTGGCTGGATAGATGGATGGATAGATGGATAGATGGAGAAAATGAATGTAATTTTTTTAAAATGGATAAACAATTGATAACTGAATATCCGATGTACATTTAGCATACTACTTTAACTCCATAACTTAAGCTTACTTTCTTGTACTCGATCCATCCCATGTCATGAGGTGAGTTGAAGGAGCCATAAGCGTTCAAGCGTTAAGAGTTCAAACAAGAAAATAAAACCCAAAACCTCAACAGAAACCCGAGACCACACGTATCAAATTTGATTCCTGGAGGGCCGCTGTCCTGCATGTTTTAGATGTTTTCCTGCTTCAGCACACCTGATTCTAATCAATGGTCATCATCAGCATGTCATCAAGGTCTGGACAAGTCTGGTAATGACACAGTCATTTGTATCATGGCGCGCTGAAGCAGGGAAACATCTAAAACCTGCAGCACACCAGCCCTTCAAATTTATTAGTACTATACTTATTATAAGAATTGTGGTTGTTGTTATTTTTTTCTTCAACCTTGGCTTGTTGCTGAATATTACTTTGACAGCATCCATAAATAATAATTACCAGAACACTCTTGAACTCTGACACCTCTCCGTTCCTGCTGCTGGAAACACCAGCTCAGCCTTTTCACTGCCACTGCATCAGTGTTTATTTGTTTCACAACACAAAAATCAATGCCCTGCACAAAACCTCTCCTGCGAACATGCCACCGTGCGCACACAAACAATAGCACCTTGCCTTGCCAACCTTGCACACCATCACATGAGAGCCCGTTGACTGAGAATGTGCAGCTATCCGTGGTTTTTGTCCTGGGAACACACTCTGGTAGCTTCGTTATTCGTGCAGTTTGAATGGCTCACGGGAGAGCCACCAGCCTTTGTCCTTGTGTTGCTGGTGAAGCAAGGTTAGTCAGCTTTTCTCACTGGAGCTTTTGTTGTCATAGTTTTGCCAATCACCTGGCAGAGTCCATCTAAAGGTCATCGTTTTGTTTGTGTTCCTCTCCGCTTTGAGAGACCCCTGTAATGAAAATGCTCTCGTAAAGTTCACCCATGGCAGACTTGAGGGACTTGTCCTGATAAAGTAAGAGTTGACTGCCGCATCATGTGCACCTGCCATTTACGGAGCCTTTTCATTCAGCTTTTGTGACAGTCGGCTCATATGTCCTTTCCCACTGCGGGGAGGGGACTAAGGTTCCCAAAGCAGTCCAGATCAAGGTCACATTTACTTTGTTTCCTTGTAGTTAGTATTCAGTTGTAGCTCTCTTCCTCTGGCTGAGTGCATAAGAAAATGTATGGTTCATCTCTGTATTCAATGAAAGATGATGGGGATGAGCCCAGGGGCCTGTCCTCCGACCGTTTGTTACCGAGTTTTCCTGATCTAGGTCACTGCCTCGACCGAGGAGACAAGCAGGCGGCTTCTGAATGGATCTGCTGTTGTTTTTAAGGCTTTTAAACTTTACTTTGACTGCACTTGCGATGCACAGTAATGGATCATAGTTACTCTGTTGATTGTGGAGGTAGTTTTTATACACTTTTTACAGTCAATCACACTTATTGTTGTATGCTGTAAATATTGACTTCTCTCACGCTTTGTTGGACTCACTGAAGCTTATCAACACAAAGAAGTCAATACGTCATCATATATTGCAAAATTAATGCCATTTGTGAGTTTAGTGTTTATTATTTCCTCCATGTGATGCACAAACAGGTTCTAATAGTGATTGAGTGTAGTAATTTATTCTGTTCAAAACTGGAAACCCAATGAATTTAACCTGAAAAGTTGTTTGATGTCATTGGTTGCTTACTGTTATTAGCTGAATAACTCTCTCCATGTTGACAACTTCTTCAGAACTGCTAGAAAAGGTTTGTTTTTGTAGTTCATTAATCAGTCATTTAAAACGCGGTTTAGTGCAAACGATGTTATTTAAAAGAGGCAAGACGCAAGTTAAAGTCAGCTCTGTAACAGGCAGGAAGCCAACGTTAACTGAATGGAGGTTTGATATCGACCTGAAGTTGATTCATGTTCTTCATTGCTGTTGGTTTTTTTTTAAGTCAGACAGATATGCACAGCTTCTGCACCTTCTTGAAGCTTCTGTATTTGTCACATGTCATCCAACCGCTATCCCAGCTTGAGCATCCACTGTATTTTTGCAGACATGTGGAGTCCATGCTTATGCGGCACTAAAAACCCAAATGTGCCTTTTTATTGCGCATTTATAACGTGGATGTTGGCCACAATACAAGCAGGGCATTGCAAATGACATAATTATAAGTGACACAGGGTGGCGTGAGGCTCAGACTGCTCAAGTACAGGTTGTTGCGGGGTGTCCCTTTATGCTCAGTCAGCCAGCTGCTGAACCAGGAAAACAGCTGCTGGCAGATAAGGGGAAATGTAACATAAAGGAGAAAGGAAAATACTGGTATGCAAAGCCTCCTTACTGAACTTTAAAGCAGCTTTGTGTATTATCAAGTTTGTTTATGCCGCAGGCAAGGCTGTCCTTAACTTTTTGTTATGCACAACATATCACATCTAGAAACGAAAAAACCTGGAAAAAATGTTCCACTATCAAATCTAAAGGTTCATGACTGTGTACTTTCTTGGGTCTTGTTAATACTGCAGCGAGGTGGAAAAAGCGATAATGAGTAATGCTTTAATGAAAAGACCAGGACAGAGTGCAGCTTGTTCTGCTCAGTTTGTTAGTGTCTGACTGCCACACAGCCTTTTTGCTCTCTGTTTATCAAGTGGCCAAGCAACATAAACACTGCAGTGACGCAACTCAACAAGTGGGACCCAACTATGGACATGAGCGCTCACTGGAAAATGTACGCTTGCCAACACTGCCAGACCCAAAGGCCTCAATGTTTCAGGAATTTCATCTATGAATGACGTCTCAGACATTCTGATGCTGCATAATTCACCTCAGGGAGGTAGAGTACGGTGTTTCACCGCATCTGCAACTCATCCTGCTTTATGTTAGGGATGAAATGGCTATGAAAGGCATGGCACGATGCTGCAAGAGGACACTTTGGGGGGTTTTAGAGTGCCCATCGTAGAACCAGCCTGAACTCTCTCTGCTGGAGCTAAAAGAAAGAAAGAAATGGTAAGAGTGGGAGAGCCCAGTCTCAGTCATTGTGATGATTTAAGTGTTTGGTTAGAGCTGTGTGGAGTCTTTGGAGTTAAATCACATGGCCCTCTGACACTGGACTGCGTTTGATTGAGAGATGCTTTATGTCATGAAACACTAAACTGCATCTGTCAGCAATAATCTGCTTTTATGAGGGAGTCCATACCTAAAGCAGCATGTTGAGTGTGCCTGTAGAAATGCGATTGCTTGTGTTTGCTCTGCAGATGCATGGTATGCGCCGCTGTGGCTGTGAATCACGCTGACAGTGTGTGGGATTTCATGTGAAGAAGGGGATGTGGCATGGTGGTGGATGGGCACTGTCAGCAGATACCTGACTCCTTTCATCATGACAATGTCTTCCAGACATATTTCACAGGGAAGTTAATAAAGCATGTCAAAACAGTTTGTGCTCTCACTTCCTATTTTAATAATTGTGAGCTTTTGTAGGTTCTCAAAACACAGATGCCCAACTCTCCGCTGCTGTGGAAACTTTGTTTGCAGTTACCGCTCTTTAAAGTTAACCAGAGGGAGGATTCTGATGGCCAGTGAGGATAGTTGAGGTAAAAAACTAATTTCCGACAAAGCTATGCAGGCACTTTTGCTATTTATTAATCTTATTTAATTTAGGAGCCCTCACGTATGCATTCTAATACACAAAATATGCACGCTCAAAAAAAATCAGTTTAAGAAAGAGAGATTTTAATTAAGACTCAGCTGCAAAAAAACAGCCAAGAGTGCTGCAAAAGAGGTCTTAATGTGCAAGAGTTTCTTCTCTTCAGGAAGCTTTTCCATGACTGTGCTGCTGCTCTTGAATTCCCACAGCGAACATCTTAATTGGAACAAGCCTGTGGTTTGAGTTATCCTTCCTGTGTGGAACAAGTGCCAGCTAACCAATGAAGAAGGAAGACTGTGGTCAAGGGACAGGACTGAAATGTTCCCACACATGAGAAATTTCCACGTTCTTCCTATTCCTTCTATCGAGCTGCCTGTGAAATGTAAAAAACCACAGAAGAAGAATATGAGGTGATTATTACTCATTGACAGGTCATCAGGAGCAATGAAGAAGTAAAGCCCGTTTCAAGAACATACGGTGGTTAACAGAGCTGCTAGAAGCAACAGGTCTGAACAGAGTGGGGACGTTTGAATTATCAACTTTTGCTGACCTGAACGAGTCCTTGAATCACAATTTCTGTGCGCTCCTGAACCGCCGCGGCCGTGCAGACCGCCTGGAGAACATCATATTGAGGCTATGACATTGCCGTTTGGAAAAGTGGGGCATTTCAAACTGAAAACAGACAAACGGTCACGTTTTGCAAAATGTCATTTTACATTAGGCGTGTGTTTTATGTATTATGAAATATTTGGTGAAACTTCATTTGCATTGCAAGATTTTACATAAATAAAAGTAATTATACATAGAGTTAGTATATAACATATATATCTGAACATACTTTGTGATAGATGGCTAGTCCAGCTATTTTGGAGATAATTACAAAAGAAATTCACTTTTGTAACTTGTCACATTTAGGTATAGGACCATGTATGATGTATCTAAGTCCTATGATGTAAGTCCTACATATATGTGTGTATATATATATATATATATATATATATATATATATATATATATATATATATATATATATATATGTGTGTGTATATATATATATATATATATATATATATATATATTTAGATATATTTAGGACGCATACTTAAGAGGGCCAGACAAAAATGGCTGGAGGAGGTTACACTGAGCACTGACTCTTGTTTAAGGAGCAGGGGAAAGAAAACCTGGACAGGTGGAGATCGCAGTGAGACTGAATACATGTGTGTAAAAAGGGAAGTAGGGAGTAGAGGGGAAGAGGGGAGAGATTTAAATACTGGGGGTTCAAACATGCAGAGCAATGGGGGAGTGTCCAAAAGAGGTGAAGAGAGTTCTGGCAGGGTGCAGCGGGTAGAGAAGACTGAGTGGCATCATCTCTGTATTCTTTGGGAGTGATGGGAACATCTAAAGCAGAGGAACAGCCATGGTTAGACTTCTTTGCGTCAAAGTAAGGTAGGCTAGGCTGAAATGTTTTGGACTCATAAAGAGGAAAAATAGTAGATACACTGGCAGAAGGATGCTGGAGATGGAGAAGCCAGCCAGAAAAAGATAGGGACAAGCAAAAAAGATTTATGGATATGCAGCTGGTCAGCTGGACAGAGTTTGAAATGGATGCTCTGCTGTGGTGACTCCTGAAGGGAAAAGTTGACCTAAGACATCATGAGATCAACCACTATAGGTTTCTCTATGGCTTATGCAGCTCAAGTGTTTTTTTTTTATCATTCTATATTGTATTTGTACTTTGTTAAAAGAGACTGGAGAAGTATATGAATGAGGACGGTCATGTCTACATGTTCTACTCCTAAAGAGGGCGCTCTCGGTGTTTAGTCACCTGTCTTTACTGCTCATAAAACATTAGACATCGAAATTAAAAAGTGAGTCTCACTTCTAATATAACCTTTTAAAAAAATAGGAGAAAAAAACCCATTCTAGGCATTTAACTGAACCAAAACTACAGTAAAAATGCAGCTTTGTAAAACTTGCCTTTTCTAGCCTAAATCTCTTGTAAACGTTGAGAAAGAAAATCCGGAGAATAAGTATCGTTTGTCTTCTGGCGGTAACCCAGCTGAGGACTGCATGTGAAAGCCTCTCGGCTCCCACCATCTTACATCTCTCTAAAGCTGCATGTCGGACAAAATATCCCGAAACAAAACCCAAGTGTGACCCTCAATGCTTTGTGTGTTTACCTCGTCCTTCCTTTACACACACACACACACACACACACACACACACACACACACACACACACACACACACACACACACACACACACACACACACACACACACACACACACACACACACACACACACACACACACACACACACACCATTGAAAACCATTGGCTCTGAGGGGTTGATGACGGCGAGAGCGCACTTTATTCTCCAGGAGCGCGTCCGCCTTCCCTCTCACAGGCGCGCCGCACCTCCGACCCGTGGATTGAGATCACAGAGTGGGACTGATATACCCCTTAATGCGGTAAACTCTTCCCCCGTCTGATTTTCGTTTGGGTTATTTTTTTTTATTTTAAAGGTGGAGAGCGCGTTTGCAATTTAGGAGCGCGCAGCGTGGCGCACGCTGAAAACAAAAACAGCCCAGAGCAGCTCAGGCAGGTCTCCCCTTTAAAAAGCCACAGGAGCAGCAGGATAGTTGCGGAGTCCTCTGTGCAGAAAGCAGAGCCGCTGCAGGAGAGAGACAGACTCTGAAATACACCTGGATATTGAGGAGAAAAATCAGCGGAACTTGGATATGGCGGCTGAGAAGACGCTCGAGCTTCTCGTTGGAGTTGTTTTAGTTTTGCAGTGCGTGGGGAATATTCAAGAAGAGGTCTCAGCCGGTGACGGTAAGCACCTCAAGCACACACCAGTCATCTTTGGGTCGATTGAAACACGCATATAAAGATACATTACACAAGTTATGGTTCACGTGGCTTTGAAAAAAAGAAGAGAAAATGCAGACGCAGGTGGAGAGGTGGTTTCTGCCCGGATGAGAATAATTGAATTGTTTTGTTGCACCATAATTCCTCTAATTGTCCGGCTTGAGTGTGAGTGTGCATGACAAAGAGGGACATATTCCTAGAAGCTGTTTCTCTTGAATCTTTAGTCACCAGAAGGCTTAAGAAGAGCTGTCATAACCTAATTATCATACAGTAACAACACTGGAAGGTTTAATTAATTGTATCTTTCATATGTGCTCAAAGCTCCTTGAGGCTGAGATGATTGTTGTGTAATGGATATATAATATACAGGCATGTGGGAACGCTCAGATACAGACTTGTTTTTGAGTGTTTTTAGGCTAGTGTGCAATTTTCTTCTTCCCAATATGACCTGTAAGACCTGTAAGCTGGATATGTCATCCATCTGCAAATCTGAACACATCTGACTATTTCAAGAAAGCTGGACAGTTCAGGTTCATCCTCTGCAGCTGCAAGCGCAGTTCTTCTTTGGACCCTTTGCATTTACGCACAGTCCACCGTCAAGGATGGAAACAGAAGACACCAGAAGTTCCTCTAATCTCAAATCTTGTCCACGTCAGACAGACAGTGGGATAAGTGTGTGCCAGCTTGGTCTCTGCTCACACAGGGGAGCTCTTGTTTCCCAAGGCTTTTGTTGCTGGCACTGAATTTTCACCACGTATCAGATGGTGGTTGGAGAAATGCTCCAGCGCTGACAGTGACTGTAAATTAAACCCGTGTGTGTGAGAGAGAGTGCAGACCACAGAGTTTCAGGAACGTCTGGGATGCAGGCACACTCTCACATAAGGACTTTTGTTGTATTCTTCTGCTGGAAACTTGGAAGAGCGGTCAGATTTAAACTTGTTTTAGAGATAACAGACAAGGGAAGTACCCACAAGATGAGCTTCCATAAAAATACCTTTCCTGCGTCAGGTGGACAAATGAAACTGGGTCTATGTAGGCCAGTATTTTTAGATTTGTGACTGAGGAACTTCCCTCGTCATGGACTGACCTCAGCTCCTGCTGCTGGAGGAGCAGCCCCAGTCCTTCCTCTGATAGGCCTGCATTAATAGAGCACAGGAGGACTCTCCCACTATCAGGGAGTCCAATGGGAAGATATAGTACACCATTCACATTCAAAACAAGCTTTTCGCTGCCTTTGATTGTTTCTCAGCATCTCCACTGGAGTCTAAGATGCGAGGAGTGGCTGAAGAATTCATTTCCCCTCCTTGCATTTATTAGTTAGATGAGCTGTGGAGAACATCTGGATGAAATTACTCAACATCCTCTCAACTGCGTCTCCTTTTTTTTTTTTAATTATTATAGTTGCTTCATATCTGTGGCTCTGTTACACTCACCCAATGATGCACTCGGCAGTGGCACTGCTGAGAATTTTTTTTAGGGTTACCCTGCACTGTGGTGCTTTTCATTAAGTAAAAAAATAACCATTCTTATACAGTCTGGAACAGTGTCTGCATAGGGGCACGAGAGGAAGAGCGTGAGAGAGTCCTGCTTCCCGTAACAATGTGGTCAGATTTAAAAGCCTGTGCTGAAGGCTGTTAATGTGCTAAGACTGTGGTTGTGTGTGGATTTCTTTTCTTTTTTTTTTTTTTTTTTTTTTGTGGATGCTGGGAGTCGAGTTTATCCACAAGCTGATTGAGGTTGTAGCAGTGTGGACATCTTCAGTATGATGCACTGTTCCTCATCAATCATACTGCCAGGAGCAGCCTCTGCAATCATACAAACACACACTTAGGCTCAGTGGAGTGTGCTGCAGGCAAGCTCGAAGACTGACGCTGACAGAATCACGCGGCTTCATGACAGTCACCCCTGTTTGGACCCAGAACTTCATAGTAAAATCCCTGCATTTATTGGGTTCCTGACTCTCTAAAATCGTGCAGATATATCATTTTTGACATAGACTTTTGATCGGCTTAGCCAAATCATTAATGATCCTTCTGGAGGTTCACCTACGGAAACCTTGTTACAACCTTTACTTCCTTCAGGTAGTCAATCTTGATCATCTTCTCTGCACTCCTCATCACTTCTTCATCAGTCATCGTCATGCTACAAAGCTTTGCTAAGCATTTCTGATTTTGCCACTGAAATGAAATTTGAAGTAGGATTTTCCACTGCAAAAGTTTGTCTGCAATTCCATGGCACCTCCGGCCTGGATTCAATTGAATTCAATTTTATTTATATAGCATCTATTACAACACAAGTTGTCTCTAGGCGCTTTCCAGAGACCCAGAAAATGACCCCCGAGCAATTATTACATAAACAACGGCAGGTAAAAACTCCCCTAGTTGGCGAAAAACCTTATATCAAACAGTAGTATGAAAACTATAAAGAAAGAAAAACTCCCTTTTAAAAGGGGAAAAATCTTTGGCGGGACTTGGCTCATAAGGGGGGACCCTCCAACTGAAGGCCAGCAGGAAAAGGGATATCAAAAAGAGAGAATGAAGAACAGATAGAGGAGAGACATAAACACACAGTCAAATGTACAAAAGACAAGATACATAAGTATAACTATCCGTCAGCAGCAGAGCTAAGAGTTCTGTCTATATATGAGTGATATATGGGTAGTTGATGGACTACAGAGACGACTATATAAACAGGTGTAGACAGCAGACACAGAGGTGGTCAGAGGGTGGGACTACAGGTGAGGATGTCAGCAGGTATCCAACAGAGACATCTATACAGACAGGTGGAGGTGAACACTGGGATGGTCAGAGGGTGGGACTGCAGGTCAGCATGCAGCTCCTGAGGATCTGGTCTGCAAACATGTACAGAAGAGAAAAAGAGGGGACAGACTAGCACACCAAACTACAAGAACAATGAACCACAATTATGCTACTTCTGATTAATAACTGAGGATTGAGGAAGATTGAAGAAGAGAAAGAGAAACAAAGGAGGTGAGGGGCACCAGTCAGGGGATCCTGCTGGTGTCCCCCTGCAGCAGGTCTACAGCAGCAGATCTAGGATGAAGCTGTGTTGAAGACCAGCTCCTCTAGTCTGGTCCTGCAGCTGCAGCTGTGACTACTGGCCCTAACACACTAAAGTTTACACTAACGATAGGCTTTACTAAACAGAAACATTTTAAGTTTGGTTTTAAAGGTGGAGGTGGTGTCGGCCTCCTTAACCAAACTGGAAGTTGGTTCCATAGTGATGGTTCCTGATAACAGAAAGCTTTTCAGCATCACTCTGGGAGAGGATGCTCCTAATCTTTGCAATATTATGAAGATGTAAAAACACAGTTTTAAAAACCTGATTAATATGCTGTTTAAATGACGAATCCTGATTGAAAATAACACCAAAGTTTCGCACAGTTGTACTAGAGGCCATCGCAACACCATCTAGTCCCTTCCTAAGGTGTTTGGGACCACAAACAACAACCTCTGTTTTATCGGAATTTAGGAGCAGAAAATTAGTGGACATCCAGTCCTTGATGTGCTCAAGTCATGTCTGAAGTTTGTCTAATGGTTCCGTTTCATCTTCATAAGCGAATACAGCTGCGTATCGTCAGCATAGCAATGAAAATTAATGCTGTGGTTCTGGATAATACCTCCCAAGCGCTGCCTGTATAAACTGAACAAGATTGGCCCCAGCACTGAACCCTGTGGGACACCGTAGAAGACCCTTGTCTGTACGGAAGAAACCTCATGAACATGAACAAACTGGAATCTATCAGACAGATATGATTTAAGCCAATCTAGAGCTGTCCCTTTAATCCCAACAACATACTCTAGTCTCTTCAGTAAATTCTGTGATCTATAGTATCAAAAGCAGCACTGAGGTCCAGCAGAACCAGTGTGGACACTAATCCATTATCTGAGGCCATTAAAAGGTATTCTGTGACTCGAACCGGTGCTGTTCCTGTGCCATAAAGCATTCTGAACCCTGACTGAAAAACGTAAAATAGATTATTTCTATACAAATGGTCACATAGCTGACTTGCAACTACCTTTTCCAGAATTTTAAATATTAATGGAAAGTGGAAAATTGGTCTATAATTAGATAAAACGTCTGGGTCAAGAGAGGGTTTTTTAAAGTAAAGGTTTAATTCCGACAACCTTAAAAACCTGTGGCACATATCCTAAGATTATGGATAAGTTGATCTGGTCCAGTATTGTCGTACCAATCAGAGATAAAACAACATCGTCTATTGGCGACTGAGGTCAGCTCAGGGAGGTCTACAGGAACAAAACAGTCTAGAGCCAGGTCAGAGATCAGCTGATGGAGACAGAAGCCATGGCTAACTTTGACTGACATAATTTGCATCACAGCACCACACAGTAGGAGGAAAAAGCTTTTTTTTTTTTTTTTTTGCCTCTCCTTCAATAATAACTAATAAGTTCACTTAATTGTGCACAATTAAGTGAACTTATTAGTCGCACAGCCGCACACAAGGAAACAGGCTTTCAAAATAAAACAAACCAACCCAAAAACCTGTGACAGAAACCTCAGACGATGTGTTCTCTCATTTCTCTCTAGTTTTTCTTGATGATGGCAAGGTGACTGGAGGTAAATAGTTTGCAGATACAAAATGGAAGCTCCAGCTCTGCCTCCTTTATTAAGGCGATCGTAAGCCTTCTTGGAATCCCACCACACCCCCGCCATTTCTTCCCCCTCTCTCCTTCTTTCTGACATTGCACATTTCAGAGTAGACAGAGTGAGTTAGCTGCTTTATTGGTCCTTTGAATGACCTGCTGAAAGGAGCTGCCGTGAATGAACGACAGGAGTGGGGGTGGTATGAGCGGGTGACAGACAGGGAGGGGGCAGCAGCGGTGGCACTGGCTGGGGTTATTGTGCAACCCTGTATGGGGCAGCAGCGGGCCATGCCATATCCCACCCCCCCTCCCTCCCTTTACATCATGCAACAGCAACACCAGGTCCGTGCATTAGTCACGCCTGGCCCCTGCCACTCTGATTCTCAAGAGTTTTGGTCTTAGAAGAAGCTCAGCCCTGACGGCTTCAGAGGCCTGAAGAGCCACGTAGAGTTCAATAGGCTCGGAGACAAAGAGGCCACTAGTTAATGAAGCCCAGCGCAGTTAAGCTCCTCTAAGGCCCTTTCTCATTGTCTCGCATGTGGCTCAGAAACTCCTGTGCTTTCAACTGTTGCACTGCGCTGCCTGAGTCGTCGCATCTTCAGCGTCGCAGCAATGACTCTGGCATTTTTTTGCATCTGCAAGATTCATTTAGTTAAATCAGAATATATACTTTTTACTTATTTATTTATTTGACTGAAGCTTCTACCTCACCAGCTTTAGTTTCTAGTTAAAACCACCAGCAGCACTCAACTGTTTAAGACGGCAGCGAAAGCAGTACGAATCGTTGGACCAGCGTGCAAAAACAAAAGAAAAGGAAGTTCAGTTGCCTTGTTTGGAGCCTTTGATCGAGTTAATCTGGCTCATGTTAATACCTTTCACGTGCAGCACCGTGCCCATATTTTTAGCCATCTTTGAGGCTGCACGTTGAGGAACTCTGGTAGAAAATGTTCCTGTAGTTTAACTGATCTGATGTTTATGCAGCAGCTTTTGATCGTCTCGTTAAAACACACTGAGCTTCAGATAGTTTAAAAACTGGCACCTGCACCATAAGCCAGACACGCACCGTTAGGTGGCTGGTATTTGAAGACAATAGCTTCGGGGTCACTCTGCTGAATTTTATTTGTTGCATTGGATCATAAAATAGCTGGCTGCTTGTCATTTGGCTGTGGAGTCTGGATTATGAGTGCCTGTTGCCTAAAACCTGTTTTTGGAGAAGTAACAAAACGTGAAACACAGATGGAGTGATTTAATGCTTGATAAACCTTAGACCTGATGGAGAGGAGTTTAGTTCATTAATTTGTGTATAATGAAGATTCAAGATATAGCCAAATCAACGACAGGTGTCCTACAACTTAAAATAACACGGAGCTAATGTGTCATTTTCTTTTTCAACGTACAAATTCCGACGATGGCGATATTCTTACCCTGTATCATTACACAGCTTACAGATATGAAAACCTGCCGCTTTGTAAACAGCACCTGCACTCAAATGTTGGTATGACTCCAAAGATGCACTGTGCTCAGTGAAGACATTTAAAAGTAGTTTCCTAATGGTGGAATCGTGTTAACAAGAAGACATGAGAGGAGTGTTTCAGGCTGCCCAGACACGTAGAAGGCAGATGAGGTGTCTGGCTGCCAGAGGAGCCCGTCGCCTCATCCTGCAGCCGGCTTCATATCCTAAACAGCAGGAGCAGACGTCTGCCTCGGTTCCACTGAAGCAAGTGTCGCTCACGGGGCTGACGGCACACCGCCACATGCCTTCGCCTCTCACACTGGGTTTGTATTTGCCTCGCTGTGAGATCCCAGGCAGTAGTCTTGAGTGAGTTAAAAAAAAAAAAAGAAAGATGAAGCCAACACAACATCTGTACTTTTTAAGTCCCAACTGAAATTTGGTGCTGAAGGTGCGGTCAGATAATGACTCTCCAGCTCAGATTTATGGAGTAAATGAAAACATTTCCGTTATTTTTTATTATTATTATTATTACTACTGCATGTCACACTATGGAGAAAGAATTGTCTGAGTGTTAGTGCCAGAAGTGCTGCCCTGCTTTGCAAACAACCCTTAAGAGAACATGCCAGTCAACATGTATTGCAAATATTGCTGTGAATATTAAGCAGTGACTATGCCATGATTCAATGTTCACACAAGGCGTGTGGGTACTTCATTTTTTTCCTGTTTGTGCAATCACATTTGACTGTACTCTTTGGCTTAAATTAATGTGTTTATTATGTTAATGGCGCGCTCAGATCAGTTGCACCTTTGCAACATTCCTGCGACTGCTCCTTCCAACAACCTCCGTTTGCGGTGATTAGCCAGCTGATGCTGTACACACTCGTGTATGTTCAAATAATGTTTTGAACTGCCTGGCGAATACTCAAAGCAGATATTGAACTGTTTTTCCATGCTGTAGGTCCAACATTACCTCCTTTGTTTCCCTGCCCAGAGAGTGACTCAATATCCCCTGTCGAGAAGTCTCTCTTTCCCCAACAAAATCATCCTGACAAAGAACAAGCATGCCCCACAGCAACCGCTTTTCACAGCACTACACAGACTGCTACACTCTGATTCTGTTTTTTGGAGGGTGAAATGAAAATGCTTATCTGCACAAGAGCGCTTCTGTGCGTGAAAGCAGATACTTTGATGGCAGATTCAAAGTTGTTTTCACCGTGATCCGCAGACAGAACAAATCAGTTGTCATTAGCTTTTCAACAAGATACGTTATTGTTCTTTATACTTGGAAATGTGCTCTGTTGTGTTAAATGCCAATATTTTTTTTTTTAAAACATTAATCACATACAGAAAAAAAGACTGATGTGGGAAATTTAAACAATCGTTTGCCTTTTTTTTCATATTTATTGGGGGAAAAAAATGCAAAGCTCAGCCCTTTTTTTTTCTTGTTTTCACTTCGTCCTTCTTAGTTAGTCATGAAGATTTAGCAGTTTCAGCACATCTGCAGAGCTGGTCATCTTTATGTTTCGGGAGACGCGGCTGCCAAGAACGGGAGGATGAGCGTGTCTTCCCAGAAGCCAGTAGAGGTTTCTGGAGGTCAGGGGGATTTTTGTTTGGAGAACTCAGTCTTGGACAAGCTTTTTCCAGCTGTCCTAACTTTGCACTGAGCTTATTGTGAAACTGTAAACAACAGACTACTCGGCTGCTCCTTCATAACAGGAGATTCGTCACATTTCCATCCCCGTCCTTTTTTTTTTTTTCTTCATAAAAATTCATGCTCCACATTCAAGTGACAGGTGTACAGGAAGTATTCAAGTACTTTTCATAGGTAGAAGCACAGATGAATGTTGCTTGTCATTATCAGACTTTAAAATATTATATCTACTGTTATTTTAACAACGTGCAGATACCTAAAAAACACATATTTTAAACGCGAGAACAAACTGACTGCCACACTGCATAGGAACGTCTCCGTCTCCACCAGGTATGATCCCGATATGGAGGTCTTTCCATTGATAAAGCTGCGTTGCATTGCTGCATAAGAAAACTTTTTCTTCCTCCATTTCTCTTTTTAATGTGAGCCATGTTAACGGATAGACGTGCAGGATGAGGATGCACCTTTAATCCTAACTTAATCCCGTAATCCACATTTCCTTAGATGGTGGTCCCTGGGCGGGGATTTATGCGATTATGCAAAATTGCAATTGAGTGGCGCTCATAAGTGTACGCGAGCATAAATATGTTCTTATTATCAAATCCAATTTTTATGCAGCATATGTGAATCCAGTGCAGGTTATTTTTAGTTTTTTCTTTTTTAGTAAGGAAGTTATTTATGTGTAAATCCGCTAATGAAGATTTTGTAAATGCACATTAGGTTCAAACAATTTTCATTTAGTTAAATGACACCATGTAAAGCGCATTGGCCATGTAGACCAAAGAACATGTTAAAAGGACTCCTATCAGATGATTACGAGTCAAAATGCCAAGATGTTACATTCTCACAACAACATTTGGATTAACTACAAATCTGTGTCCTGCACTGACAGAACAGCCCGTCTAGAAATAAGCATAATATTCTATAAATCTATCTAAAGTTGTCTAATTTTAAGCAAAACTATCTTTGTCCATGGGGTATGAAAATACTTGAAAATAGTCTTCTAATTTTCTTGAAGCAAGTTTTTTTTCTTACTTAAAATTAAGTTTTCGCAGTGTTTGCTACTTCTGAACATGCCTGGTGAAGCGAATATTTTTCATAAAAATGTCTGACAAAACAGAAATTCGTGTAAAAATCAACTGCTGATTCTGGGAAATGGTTAACCTCCTGCCAGGCATTCAGATCTGTCTTTTTGCACATGCCGAAAGTAGTTTCCAGGAGTCAGCGCAGAGTCAGGGACAAAGCCTAGCTTTGAATCTCTTTGGTGATTAATTAAAGGTGAATGAGCCAGTAGCAGCTCTCCTGCTCTGCTCAGGTAACGAGGAACTCTGAGGTCCTGAGCGTCCCGGCACCGGTGGAAGTCCTGGGTGTGGTTTGCGTGTTTTATGCTCCAAAAGGCAGCAGCACATGTCTCTGATGACCACAGGGGATTAAATTCTGTGGTTTGTCTTTTGGCTGCTGCGCACAAGTCTTGCACTTTATTGTGTGTAACTGGGGATGTTTCAGTGTGATTTGCATTTTTTCTTTTCTACCCACTTTTTCTGCAAGACAAGTGACAGTATTGGTGCAGAAGGGGAAAATAAAAGAGTTGCTCCCACTAATTTTTTCCTTTGTGCTGTCAGGTCCTCTTTTTTTTTTTTCTTGCTTTCCAAGGCTTCAGTGTTTGGTCTACGAGTATCACGGAGAATGAAAGCTGCCCTGCTGAAGTACTTTGTCACCTCTTTAAGAGTGTTGAGCTGCTCTCCATGCACAAAACGTGATAAGAAATGTTTGCTGTGGAGGGAGAGGAAAAGCTCTGGCTGCATCATAAAGCAGTAAATGACTCCTACTGAAAGCCCTTTACCTTCTGAGTCCCAGAAATAACTAATTAAATGGCAAGCCAATTAGTGTGAGCAGTTTAATCATGAATGTGAAATACAATCCATACAAATGCACAGAATTAACAACAATGCCCATATCTTTTTGCACACCTGTCAGGAAGGGTAGAAAACGGCTTACATACTATAAAATGTACAAAAGTCCAGAGCTGTTAAAGAAAAACTAATAATGAATATAATTTTTCTTCTCCTTAGGGTCTCAGTACATGGTAAAGTGAACCATGCTGAGTCTGAGCATCTATTCTCCTCTTGGTGATCTTGTCTGACTCAGAGGTAGAGTTGATGAGTTTATCATTGCGCTAGAGTCTCACAGCAACAAAAACCTGCTGTGTGTCTGGACTTGAGGAGGTCCAACTATTGATTAAATGTCTGGCTGGCTCCTTGTTCACCTGGGGGCCGCTGGTATCACAGACTCCTGATGTTGCCAATTTAGTGTACAGTATTACTAGTGGGACCTGCTTGTTGCCAGCCCAACTTCATCCCAATGCATTTATAAATGTATCATAGATTAAGAGTTGTGGAGATACAATTTGACAACTGGGGTGCAATAAAAATTCGCTTTCTTTTGTCTTTGGCGTGGCAAAATGAAGAACCTGCTTACCAGCAAATACTGAATGAAGATCAAACAAAATGACCCATCTCCAGGGCTGCCAAATCAGTGATATATGCCTTAAAATCCCCAAGCATCGACAAAGACCCAAAGTTGTAAATCAGGGGTTGCAATATGAATATAAATTAGTTATTTTATATCCTTTTTTACCACAAGCCAGCCCCAACCGCCTGGACAACTTTTTAAAGTCTCGAGACTATTGAACTCAGTCGTTCAGTAATCTGTCACTTTGCTGCTGCAGAGCTTTCTGGACTGATGTTTGTGATATAACAGGATATTCGATATACTATAAAATGTCCCATTAATTCAGAGATCAGCTCAGATCAGAAGAGACTATTGAATGATCACAAAATATGCAGGGAGACTTTATATTTGAACATAATCTCTACGTGTAATTAACACTGAACGACGTGAACAGGTGGGTTTATTGAAAGCTCAGAAAACAGAATTGTTTTGTTTGCGAGTGTTTTCTAGTTTCTGGTTGTACATTACCATGTTTATATGTATGTACAATGTACAAAGAAATGTGTGCATGTGTGTCCTGCCCTTTGTGGAGTGACTGAGGAGCCACTTCACAGATATATTACACATATTTTGTGTAAATATATAAATCAAGTGATCATTCTTTACAGCATGTTACACATAAAAAGGTTTAAAGACATATAGGGTAAAGGCCAACTGCCAACTTCAGCTCTTACAATTATCTTCTAGATGTAAACCTTCTTTGGTGTAAAAACGTCTCAGTGTCACTATTGGTCGTGGTAATGTAACTACTGTTGCAAGCTTTTATTCAAATCATGCAGATGGGAGAAATTTGCACTCTTACATTTCAAAGTCCCAATAAAATCAAATTCACAGCTCAAAGTGTTGTATGATCTATGTTGCATAATATAAAACCTGAGCCATCAAAGATTACAGTCTTTTTGTAGCAGTTCTTAATATTTACCAGTCCTGAAATGAATAACACTCACAACACAAAGAGGGAAGAGGATATGAATCGATGCCGTCATGAAATTATGAGCCTAGTAGATGTCGGTGGGTTATGGTGGTGCTGCATTAAAAAAACAAAAAAAAAGACAATTACACATTTTCAGACAGTCTTCAGTGTTAGGGTTAGGTTTGGATGTACACAATGGACACCCACTTAGTTTCTCCATAATGTCACTGTGTACTGTTTCATCAGGACTTAAGTGACATAAAGGGCCTCAAGGGTTCAGTTAAGGGCTGCACTGGACCAAATCCATCGTACCAACAGAGCCTGGTCAAGTATAGATGAGTCACCAAGTGGTAGAGCAGACGGAGGTGGTCGGGATAGTCGCATGTGCCTCAACTTAACCCTTGACCTTTTAGAAAAGGCTTCTGTCCGACTCCCTGACTCAACAGCCCGTTGGCTAAATTCATCTCTGTGTCCAGGCGAGAGGGAGGCAAACACATTAATACCGCGGAGTCGGCCTTTGGCCAAATAAAGCACTTGCAGGCAGAGGTTGGACAAGTGCCTCTAGGCAAATACAAATATGAGCGGGCGTGCAGACTGTGGGAACGTTTTCTTATAATTGTTCAGAAAATATACATAACCTCTCAACCTTTGGCAACGTCAGGGAAGGCTTTCAAACAAGCTGGAAAGGCGAGTCCGCACAAGACTGATTGAAAATAAAAAATAGATTTGTGGGAAAGTTTTTGAGTTGGAAGCATTTTAGTCTAAAAAAATAAAAAAGGTGTCCTGTATAAATAATGAAACCAAACTAATGATTAACAATTGTGTTTGAAACGTGTCCTCTTCTACATGTCTTCTTCTCAGTGTTGGGAAAAAAAACAAACTATCAAACACTCGGGCCTCTTCCTGCATTTGCTTTTGCAGGGTAGTTTCTGCAAAGTTTTGTCAGTGTTTTTTTTTTATCTTGGTATTTGAAGGGAACAGAATCCGAACATTCAGTAATAAACTTGAGTTTACAGCAGAAAACCACGAACCGGGAGGAGATTTGTACACGTGAGTGAAGGCTCATAACATTAGTCATTTTTTTAAGACATAAAGTGAATTGTTTGGACTCCTCCACAGTAAAAACATCACTGTGTAAACCTCCTAAGCAGTAAATTCACAAGAACACAAAACACATAAAAGTATATGGCTCTGCTTTTACCAGAGGACATGAATTTCACAATTTGATCAAATGAATACTTTCCCCTCTGCCATCTCAAAGTGCATCATTAAAGGTAATTGGAAGCTCACGGGTGATGTTTAAAAAAGGTACAACACTATGCACACTACACCAAACACCCAAATTCATTTTTATGGCTGTCTGTTATTCTGCCCTCTACATACTGAGCGACAAGTGAGCTAAAGATGTCAAACTCAAATCAGCTTCAGTCTTCACTAGAAAAGTTTAACTGTTAAAATGACTCGAATGTTTGTTTTTTTTACTCTCTCCATGTTTGCTCCACATGTCACACTGATAAAAACTCAGAAGCATTACAGTGTCAGGACTCTTCGAGAGAGGACCCACTAAAAAACAAGTCAAATATATCTAACGCTACCATGTGTCACATTTTATCAGTTACCAACTGGGGTTTGCTTTAGAAGTTCACTTTTCATGCATCGGCGCTGTCTGGACATGCATGCAGGCCTCGGGTTGAACCTCTGAAACATACAGGTGCAGTAAATCAGCTCCCCTCGTGCAGGCGACATGTGGATTTCTGTGCATCTCCCCGGGGTGTTTGTGTCTGATGGCAGATTTGCAGAGACAGGTCCCTGCCGAGGCCTGACAGGAGACACATGGGGCCGATATGGAGCTCCAATGACATTGACAGGAAAGTAATGAAAGGCCTCATCTCACTGACACCCCGACTGTAGCCCTCAGAGCCAGTAGTGAATTGGACTCCTGAGTGATGGACAGTGATAATTTGAACCTGTCTGTCAGGATGGCTGGAGTAGCATCACTGCAATGAACTGGCGGTTAATCTGGTTGCTGGTTATCTGCTCACAGCAGTATTGTTCTTGAATTTTGAGATTTTAATTTTTTAACTCTGAGATGATGCGACTTATGCAACAATGGTTCCTCTTGACAAGATAAACTAAAGCGCAGACAGTGGCTTCTTTTGTTGAGTAAGCTCTTTAATGTTTCTCTTGTCAGCAGTTTATGCTCCCGCAATGCTTTGTCTTTGCTGATATTTTGCCATTTTTTCCCCCATAATCTTTATAGTTTCTTTCACTGTGTCCCCCCCAAAAAAAGAAAATGCTTTTCGCAGTCATTCGCATGTTTACAGATAAAAAAAAATAAATTTTTTCTCTGGTCTCTTTCTCATGCCATTAGGGAACAAAATATTTATTGATGAAAAAAACCCGGTCATTCAGTATATTCAGGTATTTAAGATGACCTTATTTTCTTGGTACATAACATTGTTAAATCTAGACGTGACCATATGAAGCTACCCCAGATCATAATACTTCCTGCACAGATTTGTAGATTTGTATGACAGACATGTAAGATGCATTACTTTATCTGCTCTTCTTAAGATAATGTGTCCATTATTCCATAACAAATCTGTACTGATCTGGACTCATTTGGACCACATGACCTTTGTCTTGTGTTCAGTAGTGCAATCTTTATGCTCCCGAGGGAAAAAAATTAAATTAAATTGAAGGTTTATTTTATGTTTGGTTTTCTAAAGGCTCCACGGCTCTTTAGCCCCAATTCAGTGAAAATAAAAACATTTTCCGTTGATCACCAGTAATTATCAATCAAGATATTTGTCTATATTTCTTCATCAAAGAAGCTGTTTCACCACTGTCCCTTCCAGGTTTTAATAGTGAGTTTGACATCATTTTTCTGATCGTTTTTTGGATTTATTTAGCTCAATAATTTCATCCCTCCGAGACACAATCATATTTTCCATGAAGGCAGGATGTGTCTTCTGACATGGTTGTTTAAAGGTAGGGTAAGCGATTTTTTTGATGATGTTGCATCTGTTGACATTTGAACCAAAACAATCAATAACACACAGAGAGCTAGCTCCTCCCTCCATCTTCCCTCTAGTTCTCCAGAAAAAGAAAACATCCACTCCCCAACTCCGACTGATGTAGGATTTTAAAGAGTGATGCTAATTTTTGTTGATGTAGAAATCAAAATCTCCTGTATATAAGCAAAAGTCTTGTTTTAATTCACAACAATTCTTGTATATAATTCTTGTAAATAACAATTCTTGTTATTTACTGATTACGTGGATATCCAGACTTTAAATCCTGTGTGCCAAATGTTTGTTTTTGTGTTTTTCTAGTGTTGTTAACTGATTGCTGACACTCACTGGTGGCCGTGAACTTCGACTGCAGTCCATCTCATTTTGCCATTTTTATTTTTTTTTAATAGCCTATATAAAAGATGTTAGATTGGCAAATACCCAGTATCTGCTCAATAAATCCTCTGGGTTCTAGTGGTGACAGTTAAAGAGGAGCAGATGGAGGATTTCTGACCAGGTAACGATGCCGTTTGTTTTAAGAAAAATAAACCATGTGATTGTAATGGACAGGCAGCTCATCCAGGAAATGAAACGTGCGTATTTCACAGAAAAATAAAAATGATATGCTTTCTGATCAGGTACACATACTTAAGTGTTGGTTCTCCACTGATGCAACAAAAACATGGTTTTTAATAGGCATGTAGTGATTGCTATATAATGAACTTGCAGATCATTTCTGTTTAGTTTCCTCAGTCTCTTCATAGATACATTATTCCATGTGTGAATGTTTGTACAGTTAATTTACTAACAGGTGAATGCCACGGTCTCCACATTGAGTCTATCTGCTAGTTGAGAGTAAAGCTGACAATAATATGACTGTACAATGGGACTCGGGAACATGTCTGATTGCACGTCGGATTTTCACAAAAAGGTACATATGAGCAAACTGCGTTTGTGTGTTTGTACTTATTCTGATATTCTGTAGTTCATATTGCATTTGGAAATCCGCTCCTTTCATTTGATGCATATCAGCTGTCAGAGTAAAAAGATTCTGCGAGAAAACAGAGATTCTGGAGAACATTTGAGTACAAAGTGTTTCGAGGTCATTTCCTTAGATCGTGAGATTTCTCCAGCTGTCTCCAACGTGTTACGGCAGGTTGGTGTCTGGGCAGGGACTGGGCAGGGATCATAAACACAAAGCAGAAGAGTAATTAGAAGTAACGAACAGTTCAACTGACTCTAGTGACTTTATAACTATGAGGAATGAGAGGCGTCTTCATAGAGTTTTACATGGTAATCTTGTTTTGCTGAGGAACAGGTCTGTAAAAAACATGCTTCTACTGGCCTAAAGATGATATGTCGGAGCTCCGTCATCTGAAACAAATCTTCTGGCTGAAGGTTTATTAGATTTTCTTTGCTCACGTGTTTGATGAAACCTGGTATTGCAGAAGCTGTTTTCACTGAGTCCTCCCTCAGAAGTGAAACTGTATCATCATCATCATCATTCATCTTCACACTTTGATCGATATCTTTGATATTTTTTTCCCCTTTTCAAATCAAGTTTTTAAGCCGAGTCAGAAAATGATGCAACGTTAATTAGAGATGCAGAGTTTATTCTCATCATCTGCTAAATATTACAGATGGATCTGGAGCAGGACCAAATAAAATTCTTGTTGATCTTTTTTGTTCCTGCCAGAGAAGTGATGGTAATCAAATGTTGGAATTATTTTTCTTGTCAAATTAAAGTCCTTGTCTTGGTTTTCCAAGAACAAAATTACACTTGAGACATTTTAGAAGCATGGAAAGATCGCTAAAATTGCTATTGGAAGGGTCATTATTAGTTCATGATAGTCTGTTTTGACAAATTTGGAGATTTCAATTCAGTTCATTTCAATTTTACTTATATATCATGTGTTACAACACAAGTTGTCTCTAGGCGCTTTCCAGAGAACCAGAACATGACCTCTGAGCAAGTATTACATAACCAACGGAGGTAAAAACTCCCCTCACTACTTACTTTACTTTTAAGACAGTCAATCTATTATTAAAAAAATAAAAAGAAAAGTTAACGTTGGTGTCGGGAGTCCTACCTTTTATTTTTATGCAGTTAGAAGATAGTATTTAAGACCCCCAGGGTCATTTCTCCCTACTGCACCAATTGGCTTTGACAGGTATCCTTTTGCTTGCACCTCCTTTATCATAATATAATATACACACACACACACACACACACACACACACACACACACACACACACACACACCGTGTGTTTAGGAGAAAACCTATGGTTTTGCAGTTATCACTACAGGGAAAGATTCATGTTTTATTTATGAGTTGCCACTTCTGGATGTTTGTCTGTAAACCTTTTTGGAGTTCTCAGAATGGCCCAAATGTACTTAAGTACAATGTAGAAAACCAAGTGTGGAAGCACCCTCAGGATGCCAGGCTCAACAGTCTTTGAGAAATTGCTGCCTGCTCCCATTTCAGAAACCATCAGGGCAGAAATATTGATTATGCAAGTTACCCAGGAACCACTGGAGATATGAAGTCAAGTTTGAGGAGAAACCACTTTGCCATAAAATAGGAGGCTGGCCGGGGAAGAAGCATGTAATGCAGCACACAGCCGCCTCTGCCAGGTCACACGTGTACAATTCACTTCCAGTATGATGTAAAGAACCGTCTTACAGTTTGGTTGAAGCAGACAGGCACAACATTGTAAACCCATAAATCCAGAGGTGGACAGGCTCCTGCTCCTTCAGAATGTTATTTTCTGCCTCATGCCCTTTCATAAAAAATTCTTGTGAATATTGGGGAAACAAATTTGTAAAGAACAGACTAACTTCAGTAAGTGCTTTCAGTTAAGTACAATTAAAGTCTACAAACTAAGGCTCCTGTACTTTTCTTCTTACTTTCAATTCACTGTTTTTCAAAACAAACAATTATATTCCTTGTATTACTTCATTTATCTGACAGCTTAAGTCACTCGTTACTTTTCAAAATAAGGTAATAGGTAGGTGATATGGCAAAAAAAAGTCTCCAGGAAAAAAAAACATAGCTTACACATGTTTAAAACCTGGTGTAATTTTGTGAAAATGTGATGAATGTCCAAAAGATTTAACTGATTTAAAAGAGTGATGAATCATGTTACATATATCACGTCTGAAAACGGCTTAACCCTGATTTTATTTCTCAAAATTACTTTAAAGGGCTTTTTATTCACGCCACTCACAAAGCCCTTTCTTCAGCAGAGCTTCTACCAGTAAAACCTCAAAATATCCTACCTACGATGCATCATCACCATAAAATGCACCTTTACTTGCAGCTGAGTATTCTTACATTATTTATTAGTGCTTTTACTTTGAAAAGGAATTTTAATAACCTGTATTTACCAAAGGGAAAGTGAGGCTAGCCAAAGTTCTGTGAGTGCCATGGGCCCCCTAAGTTTGATCAATGAAGCCCGTAGAGACAGAAGAGCTCAGCGCTGATGGCAGCATGCCTAGAAGAAGCATGACATCAAGTGTGGAGGGGGGGGTTGAGGCTTGTCACACTTAAAAGCCCAAAACCAGGGAGATTTTCAGAGGCAGAGTGAGTTTGGGTCGTGGTTCATAAAATATCAAGATTCTGAAACAAAATTGCAACACTTACGATGTAGTCTCATCTAAAACTGTTTATTTAATTTATCATTTTATTGGTAGGTTTTGGATTGTGTTGCTAAAAGAAAACAAAAGTAACGTAAAATTCTCTTTATGGTGTTTGCCTTACAAAATCTCGAACCCACATGTGAGAAAAATCTATTTTGTGATCTTTGTTTAGAAAGCATCTGCTAGACAGCGCTATCTCTCCATTCAAAGGAAAGACTTCACTTCTCCCTTGTAAAAAAAGCCAACGTGATTTTTTTTAAATGTATCAAAGAGAGCCTCCGGCTCAAATAGGTGTGAATTTGAATCACTGACTGATTAGGACCTGGGCTCGCTGATTCTGAGTCAAACCAGAGGCATCCTGCGTTGTTTTCCTCCTGGGAAAATCACGAAATGTCTGCATATGTGGGCGGAGATTGCCAATTTCTTGGCCCATGTAATAACACATCCACGCCTCCTCTCTCCATCACCGCTTCAGAAGCACTAAAGTAACCCCCACCCAGACTGAATACTAAAGAACAAAAACAGCAAGGCAGAATTGGGAGAGAAAGTTAGAAGATAATTTAGACTGAGTAACTTATTTGCATTCACACAAGAGTCTCTCACCCTGTATGTCAAAGGGCGCTGAACAGTCCGTTTCTATTAAAGGCTCGGTGAAGCCAGACTCAATGGTACACGACGAATGCCACCATCAATGCGCAAGTGAACGATTCTGACCCCTGTGTCCTCTACAGGGTCAGAATGATGCTCTGCTTTAAATCAATAAGCACATGTAAGGAATTGATGGGGCGAAACACAAGCGAAAGCACGTGAGCTGGCTAAGTTCACCCTCCATTAACCATGACAGCTTTTACCAGAAACATGCATGCATGCTAGCACATGCATAATTCTCATGGGACAATGTCAACAGGCCACTTAGGCTGAGCTTTTTGAGCCCAAGGAGAAAGGCGAGCTGGAGCCTGCAGACTCATGTCACCCGGGACCCCAAAGGCTTTGAAAATCAGGTTTTTAATCAGAGCAGTCTGGAAATGCTTTGAGTGAGACAGTGATTGGAAGTGTAGTCTTATAGGGTCAGTTTGAAGTCCCAGTTTCAGACTCGCTTCACTGTGGGACAACAGAAAAATGTTTGAATGAGAGAAGAATGAGAAGGACGTCTTAGGGACTTTGGTTAAACAGCAGCAAATAAGCAAACGGATTTACATGATGTCATAGAGCTGAAAATGAGCAAACATGGGTTTTAAACAGCTACTTGGCAGACTTTTGTAATAAGTTGAGTTGAGAGGACCTAAATGCAAAAGATCCATAAGAGTTTAGATCCTCATTACAACAAAAACTGCTGCTCAGACAAAATCAAACAAATGAGTATAAAAGGCCTCTAACAGTAATCAACAAAAAGCCAAAGGATGACTTAAATGAATGCAGACAATAAAGAGACTAATTTAAAAGACAAACATACTAAAAGGGAAGGTGGGTCAGAAAAGACAATATATATTCACAGGAGTTGGCAAGACACAGGTGCAAACAATATGGATCATGGGATCACGGGATGTCAAGAAGAAACTAAACACACAAGACTTTCAAAATAAAACAAGATACAGGTCACAAACACAAGACCAAGACTAAAAAAAAACAATTAGAATGCAAGAAATGAAACCCCAAACCCAACAGAAAACCCTGGATCATGAGCCGGATCACAACTGCACTCAGGATGGCAACAAGCAGAAGTAGTTACGGAAGCAAAAGGAGTAAAAAAAATAAATAAAAAAAGATAGATCTTTATTCTTTAATAAAATGTGGTATTACTGTGTTTTCATGCAGGATCATTGTTAAAAACATTAGGTTATTTAAGTTAGAGCCCATTTATAAAATTTACTCCAATTTACATGGCTGTTCTAATTGCAAAAACACTGAATTACATCCTTCACTTAAGTATGAACTAGAAATGACACAGGTCTAAACTTGCCATACTTGGAATTGAGAAACAGCTCCTGTTTCCTTTTTTTTGTGATAAGCTAATCTAACTAGCTGCTAAATATAGCAATAATATATCAAGAGGTGATATTTCTGTCAGCTGTGTAGCACTCCCAAAGAAATGTGTCATGGTTTTTGGGTTTCTGTCTGTTCTTGTTTTATTTTGAAAGCTTGTGTCCTTGTGTTTTATTTCTGTCTTGACTTCCCTTGTCCCCATCTGCCCCGATTGTTTGCACCTGTGTCTCGTCATGTCCTGTGTGTATATCTTGTCATGTTTTGGTGCTTTTGGTTTAAATAAATCATGTTTATTTTTTTCTGTCGCCTGTATCTGGGTCCTATCTTTCCAAGCTGTGACAAAATGTTGATAGTAGAAATGCAATAATTTACAGTAATAAAGTATCAATTTAGCAATTAATGATAATTTTAAGCTCAACACATATTCAAAATATTCTATTTAGTATTTATGTTGTATTTGGTGTATCATAACTGTGCTGACAGCCTGCCGCTGTACACACAGATGTCCAGGGTTTTTCAACTGGGCGTCTTATCTTCTCTCTTTTACTTTCACCAATAAACTCACTGCCCATATTACAATACAAGCTGTCTGCCTTTCCTTTTATCTCTCTGTCTTTCTCTGGCAATATTCCATAAAGCAAGAAAGTAATATAAATCTCATAAAGAATTGTAATTACTAAGGAAGTAACCTCTGACTTACAGCCTGTGCCATGAAAAATTAAAAATCCAAAGTGTTCATTAAATGGTTCAGGTTTGCTAATTATTTGTTTTGCAGTTACTGTGTCACTCTGATTTTGTTGGAATGACCTTGGAAGAGTTTAAGAAATGAGGTTACTGTTGACATGCAGTGCAAATGTGTGGTACTGCTGATTGCTTGATAAAATGGAAGTTTACAGCGATGCCCTTCTATGTTGTGATGGTTTAATGGAGTACCCTGCCCAGCCATCCTTACTTCACTTCCTTTTCATTTCAACTAATTATTCCGTTGCCTTTGGACTCCGCTTTGATTTCCAGGAGGCAGTACCAATGGGCGAAGTTCCACCTGTCTCTGGATCCCATAGGATAGACGTACAATCAGAGAACTGAAGCATGTGACGTAGACAGAACGATAACCAGACGAATATTAACAAAAGTTATTGATCTAAGGTGTAATTACCAATTGTACTGGCATTTGTTTTGTTTTTGGGTTTTTGTTCAGTTGTAGCTCTCAGACGTTCCTGTATGAGTCATCGCATAAATCCTGCTCGCGCCCTGTTGTGATTGGTTTGGCACGTTCTGCCCTGCTGGAGTTGGCTGTGATTGTGAGGGGTACTAGACTCCTGTCACGAGGGAGAATTTTTACATTAGTTATTGGGTTTGAGTGGTTAGACTATTAATGGAAAAAAACTATATAAAATGTTCTGCAACATTTTTCCAAAGCAAAAACACACAACGAGGCATTAAGGTTGTGTTGTAAACAAAATGCAATATTGATTTGCCGTGAGTCTAAGTAACCACTGGTGTATGGTGAAAGATTGAAGCAATTACAGACTCGGTGTGACACATCCAAGTCGCCGTGGTTCACAGTGTGTCAACAGATACGTGAAATGTTGCTGGGATGGGTTTTGCTGCAACAGGCCTGGGGAATGCTCGTCTGTGTTTCTTTGTTTCTTTTCGGTATTCACAGCAGGAGAACCAAGTCTAAAAATACACTATATGCTATTTCCTCACTCTGTTGGATGCTGTTACTGTGGATTTTTGGTGGACTCAATTTTTTTTGCAGTTGTTGACTTGTTAGTGAGACTGCCTTGAGGATGTTGGTGGGAGGATATAGGATTCGGCAAGTTACTTTGTAGTTGCTTATACGTTTCCCCATATACTTTTGGAGAGCAAAAAATGTCTTGGTTAAATGTTTACATCTGCTCTGCAGGAATTATTCAGTTATCAAAACAAGAAAATATGCAATGTATGTTTATTTTCAGTAGGTTTTCTCTTACTCACATGTTAGGTATTTTATGGCCGCAGGAAATCAGCTCTATTATAAAAAGCTTCATAAGTGGAGATGTGGGTTGGTCTTTGTGCTGGAAAATTGACTGGCTGTGAAGTTTGATACCGGAGTTTGTGTTTTTGGTTGGATTTATCGTAATCATCATGGATTAGATGGTGTGTTGTGAGAGGATGCATCACTGACTTAGAAAACCTGCAAAGATTTTTTTCTTTTTAGCAGTAACATGAAAAAGTATCTTAAAATTAGTGGAGACTATATGGTATCAGAACAGGACTATATCCAGTATTAGATTTTATTTTTTTAGCAGATTGATACATTTTTAAATTGCCTCCAACCCTATTTACCCACTTCAAAATCATCTGATTAATTCATCAACTTAATATAGTTTTGACAAGGATGTAATTCTGCATGTAAGGTGGAAGCAGGTCAAACACAATTTCATTTTTTGTTTTATTAGTTAATGGAATAATCGTTAAAGAGGCCATGTTTCAAAGCATTCATAGCATGATGGCAGTATAAAGTTGAAATAAAATAAGTTTTACCTCCTTTTCATGAAACGACTGTGAATAAAAAGATGAATGTTTCTGAAAACAACATTATTTTAAATATATGGGCAGCGGTGTATGATCTCTTCTACACCAATATTTAAACAAAACAACAGAGACATATTATACAGGAAACATGGTTTTGCATGTGAAATCTCAGCTGTCTGAAGTAGCCAAAAGCACAGATTAATGTGTTGATTTTTCACTGATCTATCCATTTGTCCATCTTCTGTACTATATTTTATATCAATCTATCAAGGGTATTTTCTAGGGATGTAATTTATTTACTTGTCTCGAATGTCATTTTGATAACGACATCTGAAATGTGGAAGCCTGGACGGTTTTGATCAGAATGATTGTGAGGCGACATTGGTTACCGTTATAGGTGAGCTAAGCCCAGCTCAAATGTTGTGGTAACTGAGCTAAGCAGACCTCCAGGCCTCTTGGTTCTTCCCATTTGTTTTTAGATTAATCGCAGTTAGGCAGAGTCAGTTCCTGCCAATATGGTATCGTACAGAGCAAGTCCATGGGTAACATGACAGAGTGTTTAGTCCAGCTGTTTTTATACAGTCTGCATATCAACCTAGTGGATGGCAGAACATGAATGTCCTCGGCCCACTCACTCCTCAGACAGCTGCACTTTCCTTTGAACTGTGATTTTTCTGATCTGTTTGACTACGAGTTGGACCAATCAGCACGTGTTTACACTGTGCTCAGTGCAGAGAACTTTGCAGTGTTGAGAGGTTTGGCAGGACGGAGGGGCGAGAGCCTCCTTGATGCTGATGGATTAGCAGGAAGGATGAGGACAGGCCCAAGGGCCCTGTCTGGCCTCGCATGAAGCCCTCAGCTCACGGAGAAAGTGGAAAAACACAGTTAATACACTCAGACTGGCACTCAATCAATCTCCACCTACAGGACAAGTCGCAGACATACACATCAACCCTGCACATGCTTGCACACACTTGTAACCAGCTTTTTGCACACCAAGGGGAATCGGTTTACCTCTAAAGGTGCACTGCCTACTGTAAGACTTTGTATTTATCACATACGCACATGATTTCTAAGACAGCATGCAGATCTATTGCTTTTGGACCAAAAGAAATTTAGATACAATCATTGAGCCTAAAGCACTCATGCTGATCAATATGTTTACAGAAAACTGCTTGATTTATCTTTACTGTGGTAGTTCAGTTTGAGGGCCAGTTTTTTTGTGCAGTATATAACATTATTTATTCATTTGATAGTATGCGAGTCAGACATTTTCCCAAATAAATCCCATATGAGAGCTCACAGAACAAAATCAACTGCATATTTTCTTGATTGCACCGTGTATATTTGTGTAGCTAATGAGATCAGATATCTGACATTGTCTGAATAATTGAAACAGATATCAAATAATGGAGCAGATCTGCAAGGCCAAAGCACTCACTTGTGCGACTTGCTGCATCGCATGTCAGCTGCTCGTACAATCGAAGTGGGACAAAACAAGTATAAACCCCCAGAAAAATTAACTGTTTATCTGCATTAAATTTTCCATAAGATGTAATCTGATCTTTATCAGTAACAGACAAATACATTGTGATGAAATTGTGTAAAAAATTTGTTTCTCATTTCTTTATAGGACAATTTCTCCTCCAGAAATGTAGATTTTGTTGTTAGTGTATCAGCAGTTACAAGTACTTGTGCACTGAGTGAGACACAAGTGACACAAGTAAATCTACCAGTGCGACACTTCGAACCCCTCTTAAGGTTGATGCAATGGAGAGATCAGCCCTCGGAAGAAGCTTGGATGGTTTTACAGAAAAAGAGATTATTTCAGATGTGCATGCATGTGTGTTACCACAGCAACCTGTTTGTGATGTGGAGCATCTGAGCGAAAGTGCTCGCTGCTGTCCTCTCTTTTACCAGAGCACATGCGACCATTTTCAGTTGTAAGGTCTTTCAAGTGGGCACTAAGGGGACTGTGGGACAGCTCTCGTTTTGGGTTCTAAGAGAGATTTATGACCAATGAGAAATGCTGAAAGGGAATGTTTTTTTTCTCTCTATGTTTTGTCAGAATACAGCAATCGTTTTACAGCTAATGATCTGCAGTGGAGGGAGGAGAAGTATTTTGCTGCTCAACACCCCAATGTTCTTGCAGTCCATCACTCTCCTGAAATATTCTACATACACCGAGTCTGACTGGTGCTGTGAATTCCTAAAGGCTCATGTTATTCTGAAATCACTCTCCTCATTGTAATCCTGCTGCCTGCAGCCCACCATGCATATATATATATATATATATATATATATATATATATATATATTCCTGCATTGACCAAAACACCACAGCCAAGACAACCACCAGTTGCGTAAAGAAAGCCACGGCGGTAAGTGGAGACTCTGATGTTGACTCCAGCACTTAAAAGCCTGTGTTTTGGGGTTGGATGCTGTGTGCTTGGGTAAGTTTCTGGGTGCTTTGTGGTGTCGCCTGTTTGGATTCTGTGTCCAGTGTATTTAGTTATAATCAGAAATGACCAAACCTCTACAAAACCCCCATTACAGACTGTTATGTTCCTCACAGTTAAACCCCTGATTAAAAGTCACTGGACCTGAAGCGGAACTTCATTCTCTTTCCCTCAGGGTTTCTTCCGTCCTCCAACATGCAGTCATGAAACCTGGCCTCTTCACGGATGTCATGTTTCTTCAGGCAGTAAATGCAATATTAGTCTCCCTCCAGTGAATTCCTGCCACCTTCCTCTTGTAATGAACACTTTCAGGGTTCAAAACTGAGCTTTTATTTATAGCCAGCGGGGTTGGCCAACATGCTGAACCACTTGCTCACCACCCTGTGTGTTTTCTGATTCCCGTGTTGCCAGGAGCTCTTCTGATAAGGTACATTGTGTCAGACACAACAAGTGAATCAGCAAAACTCAGTGCAAGTCACTGTTTATGCGATGCTTCCTACAGCATAGCTGTTCAAATACTGAAATGCATCTTTGTGTTTGTTTGCCTTCAAAAGGAAATCTGAATCTGGTTTTAAGCCCTGACCAACTTACCAAAGAGGGATGTCAGGGACGCCATTGCAACATAATATGCACAATGTGATATATTCAACGAGCAAGATATTACAAGTCTTCTCACTGGATAGACATTTATTATGCATTTTTTCAGAAAATAAGTGTTTTATCCTCGCCTTCACTGTCTATCTATTTAGTGTCATGTCTTGACTTGTGTCAGGACACAGATGATCATAGTTTTAAATGCATTTAGATGAATACTTACTGCTTTATGGGCCTTGTTTAAAACTGGATTTGCTCTGCAGGTGCTGACTCTCCGTCTACCTATGTTTAACTTTCTCCCACAGTCAGCTTTTTGACTTTTATGGTGTTTGCTTAATGACAGGCTCCATTTTAAAGAGAGGACGTGTAAAATACAAGACACAACAGGCCAGGGAAGCATGCTTTGCTCTGCAAAATAGTTTCAGCCTGTTGTGTGTTTGGAGTTTGTGTGGCAGTATCAGAAAGTGCTCGCCGGCTTTGAAGCGTCTGGAATCACATTACTTTGTGTCACACATGCTTTGCACTGAAACATATCTATTAAACCCACTTAATAAACTCATCAAATCAAATGTTTCAACCTTACGAGTGCTCTGAAAGTAAAACTTAAGCCAGTGTTAACCACTAGGAAGCTCATGTTACATTTTGGTGCATGAAACATTCATGATTCGAGTCTGTCTGGGGTTAAAACATCAGGACATTCCTTCTTGAGCTGAGTTCTTGATTTCTTTTTGGCCAACGTGGGCTGTAAACCAATACAGCGCAGTGTTCTTTGGCTGCAAAGCAACCGTAGTGGGGAAAACAGACCAATTTAGATCCAGAATTTATCCATGAGGATAAAAGGGTAGATGTTCATATACTCTTCATGCAGAAAAACCCTGTTAAAAGAAATATTCATAACGGATCACAGCATGTACCCTACTTATTGTGAGACAAACCTTTAAACAACTAACATCATTTGGTTATAATTTAAAAAGAGTAATTAATGGTTTGATAAATGTTTATCTCACAAAACCGCTTTATTTTCTCAATATGCAGCCTGTAAAACAGCTTGTACATAATAATTTATTTAGTGGCTGTTTTTATGAAAGAACACGCAAACATCACGCACTTGTCTGCAAATGGGCATTTTCACAGTATTGTCTTAAAGTTGAACTGATTTAATCTTTTTAGAGTGCATTCAACTTAATGGAAGCGTTTCATGTCACTGACCTCTTCACAGTTTTACAATTTGAAAAACAGACTCCTGATCCAATGAAATTACTTGGTAAGACTTTAAGGTGGGAAGAGGTGGTAGTGTTTTGTGGTAGAAACACAAATGTCATGTCATGTCATGTGAAGGGGATGCCTTCTGTCACATGTAAGAATTTGCCATGTGCAAACTTCTCATTAGAGCAGTTATCTGAATTGCAGAGGTAAAAACCTTCTTCAACAGTTGCATCATCTCAATCTGTGTTGACCCTGGTGAGTGGATGATCACAGAGTCAGCACAGTTACAGCCTCAGAGAGAGAAGGTCCTGCAGCGTGCTTGGCAGGCTGCAAGCACTCTGCTCTTACACTGATAAAACAGCTTTCAGTGGGCACTAAATTAAGCCCTCTGACAGCAAGTGATAGAAAGTCAGAGAAATTGTTGATGGATGCCGTTTTTTTCCATCCCCCGGTGAAATTATGCACATCACAAGCATGCACAGCCGCATTCTGTGTTGTTGACTCGCCAGTCGAGTGTGGTGGCGACCTGTCAGCAACACTAAGTCAGGTGAGAGCCAAGAGAAAAGGACGGAAACAAGCTGAAACCGAATGGAAAGGAGGAGTGCGGACAGAAACTTTACTCTGTGGTTTTATGTCTGCCTCGGTGTCTTTCACAGGTTTTTGGTTCAACCAAATTGCAGCCCCTTCGGCGTTTGTGAATCAGACATGTTGACAGACATGAGTTCAACAACACTGCTCGACAGAGTCAGGGCGAAGGTATGTGGGGGCTCTCAGAGGCCCTGAAAGAAACACGGAGGGGAAAGATTTCCTTTCACACAAAAGCCCTTTCCCCAAGGAGAAGGCTCATCCCCCCAGGGGGTTATTTTAGGTGTTCCTCAAGGGCTTACCCCCATTGCCTTCTCAATTCTTAACAAAAGACTCTTAACTTTCACCACGATAATGAGAAACTCTTCCGTTCATGCACCACAGAGTTGGTGCTCTCTGTATAAATGCAGGTGCATTCGCTCCTTAAAAGGGTGACTCATCATCACCATTCAGGGACATGCTGGAAAAAGAGTAGTCTGTTATTCAAGCCCCCTATGTTGTGGTCTTAATGTTCAGGCGTAGGGGCCTGTTGGATTGGCATATGCTACTGCTGTTGACAGGGAGTCAACATGCTGGGCTACTTTGTCCACATGGATGTGACTAACAACCGTTTGGGATGGAGTGGGTGTCAGGAAGTATTTGAGGTATGCTGAGAATGAGACAGTGAGAGAATAGGTGTGAAAAGGCGGCACTGAGTGTGAAACAAGTATCGTAGTATTGTGTTCCTAGTGTATTTTTGACGCTGTATAAAACAGTCGGGGCAGGATCCTGTTTACAGTGTTGCCTCATCTCTTCTTTTAACAACACTATGTGTTATATAATAATATAGAAAGAATAAGCAAGTCCTTGCCCGTACAATAAGTTTGCTGGGTCGCAGTTGCACTCATGCAGCTTTATACTTTTATAGATATAGATGAGCCAGCTGAAGTTAACGTTTTTTTTCCTTTTTTAATTTCACTGATGATGTTATAAAAAACGCCACCTTTAGTCATTAGTGACTAAAGAGGACTTTAACTTTCTAAAAACGGTTTAAAGCAAATTGTGACACTTCCCATCCCAGCCGTGTTTTAAACTCTACAATCTGCTCTGTTGAATTCTTCCACTGCACATCAACACCCAGTTCTGCGGGCAGATTTATCTCTTTGCTTTTTGCTTTGCCAACACTCATTATAAAGTGAATCTGTCAGCCTCCTCTTTGGGCAAATTAGCATCTTAAGCCTCTCCACATGCTCCCACCACCTCTCTCCTCCCCTTGAGGGAACCGCTGGTCGGGGGCCCAGAAAGAGGACAGCATGGAGAACTAAATGTGAGCGTGACAGAAAAGAGACAGGGGGAAAAGTGGAAAATGCGCTCTGCTTATTAAACCCTGTGACCTCTGTCTCATAAAAGAGAAACATCATAGAGTAATGGTCCAGGAATCAGCATTTCTCTCTGTCCTCAAGCCAAAATAATTTGCGTGGCAGAAATAGCATGCAACCACTTTGTAAACTTTATGTTTAGACAAGTGCTATAAAAAAAATGAAGTTTATTACTAATTGCATCCAACCAGTCAGTCTTATCCGGATCAGGAGCCCATCCAGGCATGTTGAGCATTTCCAGATAAAAATCTTTACCTTTTGTGCAAAAAGGTTTCTGACATACCAACATGTGAAATAAGGTAAGGAATACAAAAAAAAACTATTAAACAAATATAAAGTCCTCACTAAGTTATCAACACTAGTCCAATCTTAGTTAAATTATACTTTAATTGACCATCTAAAAGGAGAAGTAAAGGTTGGTGCCTGGGCTTATAACATCCTGGATTTGAGATGCCAGACAATTTCCTTATTTATGAGTTTTCTTCTATTGCCCCATTTAGCTCTCGATATGATGCATTTGTTTTCCTCGTGTTTGCTGGTGTTATCAGTAAGGTTTTTTGCATTCAAAGAGAGATAAACTGAAAGCACACTTGAATAGACTTAACAGACTTGTCAGGGTTGGTTCATACGTGGACTGAAAGATGTTGTTTGAACCTCCAGCGACTTTTACTGGATAAGCATCAAAGGAGTTTGATACAATTTATTAATTTACCTTAATTTCAATTTACAAAGTTGGATAAATATGTCAAACCTCCCCCTTTATATATTAAGGGAATATATCAAGTTAAAACACCTCCATAAAAGGATATACTGGTCTTTCATCTTCCTGCAAGCCTCATCTTTCCTTTCAGAAGAACTGAAGTATCTTTCAAAAGATTTTGGTGAGATTGGTTTCTGGGTTACAGGCAGGAGGACAAAAATAGAGGAGGCTCAAATTAAACAAATGAGATGTCTTTATGATTGCTGCTTTTAGCGTGTCCTGTTTTATTTGGAAAAAAGTATCTACTGTACTTCCTCCTGTGGGATGATATTTCATCTCTCCTCTGGTCTGTGACCAAAAAAATCAATGTCCATAAAACATTTTGAAGAGTGTCTCAATTCCTAAAGTTCACCTGGGGGAGAAAGGCATGGAGGGAAAACATACAGTAGCCCTATGAACAAACTGACACAGTGTCTTATACTGTTTACATCCGTGTTTTCTGGTCTTCCAGCCTTTAAATCTGAGCGTGTTCCTATATCTTTGAATATTCACCATTAATGGTAAAGATGTGGTATGCTTATGGATAATGTGTCATGCACAAAGAAAAACCTCAGCCATGATTTGCATCTTTTTACCATCATAGAGGTCAAAAGACATCATAGGATATTTAAACTTCCCAGCAAATCTAAAAATGGATCCCTGTGCCTTTCAGTTACTGAGATTTTTCCACCTGAACATCATGTGGTTGTGCATTAATAGAAAACATTACCCACTCCGTCAATGATCACGGATGATTAAACTCAGCGGAGATTGAGACTACCAAGTCATTTTTGTGTTCCCGACCCAGCAGTTGGTTTTCTCTGCTTCAGCTAACCAAGTCAGCGCTCGTATTGACTCCGTAGTATTTTTCATCTGTCACCAGAGTCTCGTTTCAACCTCTGGGATGGAGGTGATTGGCTTCCTCTGAGGCCCATGTTCAGTGCAGCGGCTGCTGAGTCATTCCTCAGCTGCAGCTGTTTCAGCCGGGAAGCGATTTCTCCTGAAACCATGACGAAGGCCCCCGGAGGCAATGATTTCTCTGGAAGTGACACAGAATTAATGGGTTGAAGACTCCCTGCTTTTGTGATTTTTGATATTGCCTAAGAGAGACTTAGGTGTATATATATATATATATGTATATACATACATATACACACTTTCTTATACTTCAAGGAGCTTAATATCACGACAGATAATGTCATGCTGCATTAATACAACTGTTAAAACATATTTGTTTTAGTCGATTGCACATTTATCAACATGAATTTACTACTGTATTGCTTCTTTTCACTTTAAAAGTTGTCGTTTAGTTAGTCACCCTTTCCTTTCCTGTGTCCTCAGGGGTCTCTTACTCGTACGTGCAGGGGCAGGCTGAAGATGAAGGCGCAGCAGTGGACGTAAAGCTCTACAGTCACAGGTGGAGAAGATGGCTTCCCCCAAAACCTCGTAACATGGACAGTAACCGGGCGAGTCAGGAGCACGACCAGGAGCCCGAACCAGAGGTGCCTGAAGGTTTCCCGGGCCTGCTGTCTGCTGAGGAAACGGACAACAGCTCCCAAATAGAGGTGATTCATACAAAAGACACGAATAGATCACAGATAACCTGCTACATGTTGTTTTTTCCTTTTTCCTGTTTTGCACCATCAGTACTGTACTTGTATGATTGAACAGGCCGATTAACGGACTTGAGATAATCAAGAGACAAGCGTAAAGGCTGCATTTTGCACCTTGCTTTAGAGACCGTATAAGACTACATGGCACAACAGCATGTAAGTGAAGGGTCTGCAGACTAGCTCAGGGGCACCTTTATTTATTCAGGTGAACTCCAAGTTACTACGGTGTTAGCCTGCATATCAGAGAAATGACTGCCTGTCTGGTATCTTAAGGATTTGCATGCCTTGGAACCAAACTGTTACTGCACAGAGCTACCTCTGCTGTCCTCAGTGCGGCTTGTTTTGGGGTCAGAATTATGGGCAGAGTAAGCAAGGGTCGTCCCGTAAGGGAGAGCGCTGGGTTTATATCATGAATACATGTTGGGTTTGGGAAAATAATACTGCTTTAGTGTGGTCTTCTCTTTTATATTCCACCGTCAGTCCTGATAAAGCAGGCAGTTTTATGATTCAGGATCAGCGGCATCCTTCCAAACAATCCTGTCATTTTTGTATTTTTTTTTTTTGGTCAGTTATCTTAGGGTTCCTTCGATAATACCCCAGAGCTTTTATTAGTATCACATGGGCCTAATCAGTAAATATTCAGTTTTTCATTTGTTTAAAAGAGCTTTCATTTCTTGGCCTTTTTCAAATGCACACACAGCTAGGGCATTATTAAGTCTAATTTTGCGAGTATTTGGTTTTAATCAAGCGATAAGGAGACACTGAGGACATGGTCCTCGGTTGGATGTATCGGGTGAACTCTCCAAATGAAATGGGGGTGAGTACCTTGTCTTGCAGTTATGAGCGGCAGTTGAACAGACTGATTGGAGCATTTCTGCAGATGAGATGAAGAAAGACCTGAGCTGAAAGGCAGAGCAGTCAATTTCCTTGAAAGTCTACATTTCAGGCCTCACCTGTGGTTGTGATCAAGAGAGTAAGATCACAAATGCAAGTGGGATGAAGGAAGTCTCCTTTCAGACTCTTGCCTCCATAAGACCCCATGAAGTAATTTCCCAGATATAAAAAGAGTGAAATGTTAGCACTAGAAACATTTTTCCCCCAAAACCTAGACAGATAGTGTAATTTAATTGTTAGTCTGGATCTTAAAAAGAAAATTCTGATACTTTTATCTAGACTCCTATTATCTTAAATAGTCCAGTATGCGACTCAAAATGTATCAAATGCATTTTTATTAGCTAGTATTACGTTCCCTCTTACTTAGATCAGGTACATTTTTTTTTAATTCTTTTTTTGACCTATGACTAAGATTTTTATACCCTTTAACAAATCAAATAATAAAAAAAGAACAGAACAGATGTCCAGGCCTCCAAAAAGTACCCTGCTTCCCTTTAATTCAGACCAGTTTTATTACATTTGTGCGTTGTTGTGTTTAACTTGGTTCAGCTCACACAATAAACCATCTCGTCTCAGGAAAAATCCATCCAGAATGAAACAATAAAGCCCTCCGTGGCGCCGTACCTAAAGATGCTATTTGGTCACCCACTTGTACCTTGTACCATAAATCTCTTGGATGAGGAGATGTTTAGTAATGAAAAAGAAGATGAGGAGGTTTAATATTTGATATCGAATTAAGCTCAGCCCTCGGGTGTTCATTTACCTCCTGTGTGGGAACGTCTCTTTAAATCTGACCTCAGAAACACCAGAACAGGAAATGAACCCAGACTTCTGCAGTGGAAACTGGTTGGTGGACCTGCAGCAGATTAATAGCTGCCCTCCACCTGTGTTTGTGTCTATGGAAATGAAAGGCATCAGCTTGTCCCTTGTTGTGGCGCCTTGTCTGGCACACAGCATCCAGGCGTTCAGTCATAATGATGGTCGGGTCTAGGCAGCTCGTTAAGTTTTCCTGTGGCTTCTAATCATCTCAGGTTGACAGCCCCGTGTTCCTCAGCGAAGAGGGAGGAAGCTTTGATCGTCAGCTGTAAATATTCATGCACACACTCATGAACACATACCTCCTTAAACTTCACACGCTGAATAACAAACATAAGCACATGCACGCCACCTGAAATGTCCCATCCACACACAACTACGCTTTCATTCATGCTCGTGTGGTTTCCCATGTCCTCCCATGTTGTTCCCCCTCTCCGTGGCTCATTTGTTGTTTCAGAATGGGAAAAGCAGTGCACGCTGCAAACAGCTTGTCATTCTTGTCGTTACACATCACTCGTCTGTTAGTTGACATGTTCAGAAGGAAGAAACTATAAACACTGAGCTGAAATATTCCTCCCAGCAGAGCTGAATGGATTTGAAGATCGTCTTCTCCACAATGAGGGAAGACGATGACAGCAGGGGAAAGCGTGTCGTCTCAAAGTAAAAACTCATCTACTTTCCGACATTCACAAAACGCCGTATATCATCAGTCTGTGATAATAAACACATTCCATGAGTCAGTTTGTGTCATGATTTACGTTTAGCCACACCCGCTAGTCTGCTTTGTGTGATTTCTTACCACAGTGCCTGTCAAGACATATAAAACTAAATCTGCAGTTTAAAAAAAAATTTTAAAAAAATCAAGTCTGTGGACTTTTTTAGTTAAATTTATCCATTTCTCCTCATGTTACGACTGGCTGTTGATGAAAACCGGCAACCTAAGAAAAGGAGCAGTTAAACTTTGAGTCAGAAATGGCACCGGTAACGTGTAAGGTTTGATCCTTGGATCTTTGGGATAATTATCTTTTATTACAACAAACATTTGATTAAATTACATTTTGTCGTAAGTGATACGTTTAACATTTAAGTCTCAAATTTGGTAGCTGGTTAGCTTTGTATGGCATAAAGATTTAAGGTGTGAGCTTTAGTCTTGGCATTAAGAAAACAATTTAGGAAACAATAAACAAACAAAAAAAAGTCAATATGAGTTTTACACAAGATGGTAGATGATTTTGTAAAGTCTGGGCAGACCCAGGCCACATGCTTCACTCCTTTTAATGGATAAATGATCAACCAAAATATGGTTTTTTACACACTGATTTTGTAAGTTGCACCATAATACTCTGCAGTTACCAATCAAACCAATTAAAACTATGTTAATATAAAACAGCAATTAATAATCTCATGTCAAAGAAGCAGGCTAGATAAATACAGCTATGTTGCTTCTGTGGGAACTTAGTTTTTTTTTCATAGCCTGTCTATGTAAGCATCACAGATTTTGTTTAAACATCTTAATCCCAATTTTGCCACAATTAGACCATAACAGTTCATGTTGAAGAAAAAGACGCTTCAGCACAAAAGGGCTACATAACACTGTTTCATTTGCTTAATCCAATTAATTTTCCATGTACATTACTGTAAAAAAAAAAAAAAAAGGTCCTTTGCACTTCAGGTCTTGCTGTTTTAATGACATCCATACTCATTTTCCAGCGTGTTTGAGATTCAAACTGAAAATCAAAGAATCAAACTCTGAAACCCGAACAGAATTAAATTCTTATTAATATCTTAGTAATAAATACTGATTTTTTTTTTCTTCTGAACATCGTGCATTTTATTCGGTGTAAACATTCTATCGAAGTTGATTTGTATGACTTTTTTTTTCTTTGGCAAATATAGATTTTGAAAAACACCAAAAATAGGTTAACCAATTATCTATTTACCTGTGTGTATTTATGTATAATGACTGTATTTTCTGTTTGTAATTTGATAAAGAGACAATAAATATAGGCGGTCATTAAAATGTTAATAAAACAACAAGACTAGGAATGCCTAAGACTTTTGAATTAAAGATTTAAGGTTTTGCTCAGCTGCCACCTAAGTTTTCATTCCAATGGATCAAATGTCTATTTTATAGACACTAAGGAACTCCGTCCTTGACTTTACTCTGAGGACAGTCTGTTTGGGTTAACTGGCGTCGTAACACAAGTTTCCAACAACAGCCTCGTCTCACGTCGACATGCAGGTTTAAAACAGTCTTAACAGCAGACCGTCTGACGCCCTGAATGATTGTTAAGTCACTGCAGTAGCTCTCCGGATCATTAACCCAGATTAAACAGCTTCTCCACTGACTGTGTCTCCAGATCACTCTAAGAAAGGTCGGGAGAAACTGTGGGAACGAGTCACTGTCACTGAATTCAGGCCAGGTCTCATTATTTCTTCAGCATGGTGACTTTTCTGTTAGCTGTGCCATGCTATTAATAATGGCTTGTGTCAACTGCTGTGTTATTTTCTTCCAGATATTTGAATCTTGGCCCTGTTTTAAGCTCATCTTCCACCTCTTGTGGCGTCATGTAGGTGTCATGAAGGAACAGCTTTCTGTTTCAAGGCAACATCAGTTCAGACACATCACGGTGACAGGGGCCGTCAATAACTCCAAGCATCATTCATCATTCATTTTAAAAACATTTTGCCATACGTCACACCATCAGCAAGCTGTTCAGGGTTGAAGTTAGAATATATCCCAGATCCTCTAACAAGGATGGGCTGCAGACCCTGGTTAGGACACCAGTCTATCTCAGGGACAAATGAGAGAACAGTCGCGCATGTTTACATGACTGCAAAACCGAATATGAGTGTGTTTAGATTGTGGATAGAAGGCAGAAGTACCTGTAGGAAACCCACAGATGCATGGGGAGAATATAGAAACTCAATTCACACTTCCACTCCTTCGTAACTAGGATATGTAAAAATGCACACATCTGTTTGATTTCTATGCAGCCCAGATATAAGAGATCCCCAAAGCTATCAGACCTGCTCAGGTTGCAAAATCACCTGAACATCCCATCTAAATACCAAGCAGACCTCCAAGCCAATTATATTTGTGTAATTCAGTATGTTAAATCTTGCTCAGTAGACCTAACTCAAACATCCAGGAGTCACAGAGTAGATGTACAGAAAATCAACAGCATGAACAGTCCAGAGGGAGGAAAAAAAAGCATCAAAACAAAAATCTGAGGATTGAGAGAACCCATGTCAGAGGCCCCTTGAAGTCGTCAGCATTTGACGTCTTATCTTTATGAAGAATAGAGCAAACACAGATGACACATAGCAGCCACGCAGATGATAAATTGCACACTTCAACTTTTTCGAATCTTGTATCATATTGTAACATCACGTGTGAAGTCAAGAGAGACAAATCACTTCTTGTGTTCCCGTTTGAAACTGATGTGCACATTCATCTTCACGCACGTCTATACACCAAGAAGCACAACATCCTGGCACTCCTCTTCAAGACATCTACATATGCAATATATTGCTTATTTTCAGCTGGTCTTAGGAAAGTTCATCTGCTTTTGCAACTTTCCCTTGTAATCACTACTCAACAATTAGTAGAAAAACATTTTACCTTTAACAGTTAGTGACAATGCATTCAGTAAGTTTAAGGTCAGACTTTCCAATTTCATCCTTGGAGGAAATATAAATAAACAAACAATTAAAAGTCGGATTTCACTTTCAAGATATGAAGCTTTGGAGAAAGTACTGGTCTAGCTTTATCAGCGCCTGCAAACTCTTTCAAGGTGCAACAAATGCAGCATGATGTGAAGTTGGTTGAAAAAAACAATAATGTGGCTCAATACTTCTAAACAGAGTTGAGCATGTGATGTAACAATACCTCTAAATCTGAACAGCTAATTGAATTACATGTTTCCAAATCTAATCATCCCTGAACAAAGTCAAAGGATGGTGTTTTTGAGCTGGTAATCACTCCAGAGTCCTGAATCCCTGCATTTAACTGTACAGTAAGAGTCTTTTCTTTCTTCATCATGTTTCCCCTTTGAGGGGCGAATCCACACAGTGAGGCAGGATACTGTTGCTATGATACTGTTCCCCCTTCTGCACTTTATGTTCTAAACCTGCATCATGTTTTGTGTCTCTATTAAGGCCTAGTACTGTTCATTCAGAAAGAAAACGCGTTTATGTCTCATACAGCTTCTTCAACTCAGCAGTTCTCTTAGTGGAAACCCAAACCTGGTGAAATTTCAGCCAGCTTTGCGTGTATAATTGTTTCAGTCAGACACTATTTGTTTAACTGAATTTTGGCCATTCTAGTTAAACATTTCAATCACTGGTGACACATTTTCTGTGCCTCCATTGAAGAGGCTCCAGCTCTTGGTTGAGATTTTCTTATTATTTTCATGGTTCAAGGAACATTTCATTAAGACCTGGTTTGGGCCCTCTCTATATTATTATCAGGCTGACTAGATTAAGAAGATGTTGCTTTACTTCCACTAGTTTTGCGTTCGTGTGACAACAACATGGTGAATAAGTGAACGGACCTGAACTGATGGCTCAGATTGTCTGTTTGGTCTTCTGGTTCCTGATAGTCAACATCTGTGTCTTGTTAGCCCTTGAGAGTCTGTCAGTGTGTGTGTCCCTTTATTGTCTTGCTTTCTTTTCCTTCCCTGCATATCCATCATCTTTCCTTCTGTCTTACTTCTGTCTAGCCCTCTTATTACTTAATGCTCAGCCGTTAAAAGGACTTTGATTACTTCTGCCTTCACGGACTCCTGCATTTGAATCCTCATTCCTGGAAACCTAACATGAAGGTTTTAACTTTTCAGTCTGACTGAGGTTCAAAAGATAATTTCACACATTGACAGACAAATGGACAGCAGTTAGGTAAACCAATTCTCATTCTGACAAGCCCTTTTTTTTAACTTTAAAAAAAAAAAAAAAAAAAACATTTTGACTTTCTTTTGGGTCTAGTTCAGTTATGTGTCTGTTTAGTTTTGGCATGTTTTTCAAAGAGAAAAATGAAGATCAAACATTTTCATTGATATGTAGTTTGGTTTCTAGTCTGCCATTGAAGGTCATTTGAAACATTGTGGTGCAGTACAGACCAGGATGTTGATGATTCACCACCAACCCGCTGCAACGAGCAGGAGATGGAGTACACCAGCGAATAATGGATGACGGGCATTATGAGCTGCAGAACAACTGCAACATGAGCGATGGCCAGATTCGGTTGCATTTTTCAAAAAAGGTTCAGTGCGATGTCACTGTGCAGGATGGTGTGGTGTCTCCGAAAAAGGTACATGCATCTTAATCCCAGAACGCTGAATTCTTTTATCCAAACTGAATGTAAACAAGCTGAATTTGATCGCACTTGAGAGATCCAAAAATATTAGTGAGTTGAAAAAAATAAATAAAAAAACACAACTCAATCAGATTTGCAAGAAACTCTTCAGCAGGACACTAAACATTTTTTTTAATTCAAGAATATCCATACGGGTAAAGATTTATAGATCCCTTATTCAGGGTCTCTCTTCTGTTTTAAAGTGAACATATGTTGTCACTATATTCAGCTCAGAGTATGAATTATTGATGTAAGTGTGCAGCTCAACAAAAAGCCTTTCACACAAATGGGAGGGGATCTGAGATAGGTATCGAGCTCCAAGTGCATCTTTTTTCCTATCCTTTTTTTTTTTTTTTCTTAGCGAAAGAGCCACAAACTGATCCATTTTCAGGTTCAGTTTCTGCTTCTTTGTCTCCATTTGCTGCAGTAGGTCAGTTCATGAAGGACAGATGAACTACTGCAGTGGAGTGGAAGGCTTTCAGTCTCTCTGAGCTTTTCAGAGCAGCATCTTTACCTCCGCAACTACTCTGAATGTCACCCTGCACTTACCTTCTTTGAGTTGTGTAGCACACGCCTGAAAAAAATGTACACAATAGATCAATTTAGATACAAGAGAGATACAGGAAGCATTTAGAGCCTAATGGCAAAGCAGCTGCAAAAATATAAGACGTTTGGAAGAAAAAAACAAAAAAAAAACACATTACTCAACCAAACTCACTAATGAGAGATCACTTTGGTTTTCATTATATTTGAAATCCTTATATTTGAAATTAGTGAACCTTACAGAAAGACTCTGCCAGTCTGTATAGCTGACTGTTCAGCCAAAAGTTCATCTTCCTTTGAGCCACATGACAACTCAGTTTGAATTTGAAAAAAAGAGAGAGAAGAATCTCAGATCAATACAACGACAATAAAATGGAACCACTTTGCATCACCTTATTAGTATTAATGAGACAGCCAAGCATGATGATGGCGACATCATGCTGTGGGGAGGTCTTTTTGTGGCAGGGATTAGTAGATGATGCTGACTTAATAGACTTGTCAGGATGACAGGATGGAGGGGAAATAGATGTATAAATCTGTGGAGCAATTCTTTGGGGAATTCTTCCTATGCTATGGGAAGACTCAAAAATGGTCCTGCAAGCCTTTTGGCATCTGCAGCTGCTGCCAGAGACACCTTAGTCAAATACTAAGATATGAATATTTATTCAAATTGGACATCTCCTTATTTCATCTTCTATAAATGTACAAAAATATAGTGCTTGCTTAGCAAAATGTGCCGCTGCAGCAGGAGCTCAAAAATACCAAAAACCTGAACCTGAACGCTGGAATTCACTGAGCTCCTGAGAGCGACCCATTCTTTCACAAAACCAGTCTGCATGCCGAGGTGCTTGATTTTATACACCTGTGGCCATGGAAGTGATTGGAACACCTGATTCCCATTATTTGGATGGGTGAGCAAATACTTTTGCCAATATAGTGTACAACCATTTTCATGAAAAATATCAACCAAATCCCTATTGTGATCAAGACAATTGATCTTTTATCTAACGCTTCTGGCTTCATAATATCCCTGTTAAGTCAACGGTTAAATACTTAGGCATACACATTACTAAGAATATTAACACTACAATTAATCTCAACATTTGAAACAATTTGGATGAATGTAAATCACTCTTAAATCTCTTGAAATTTGAAATCTGTTCCAAACATACATAAATGTCAGAAGGCAATCCCTCAGTCTGTTATTACGATATCTTATAATTTATGTAAAGATGATATAAATCCAGTGCTTCCTTTGCTTTTTTCGTAAATAGACAGAATATCACTGATAATACGATCTGTACGACTGGTTATTCCTTAAACTATCTAATCTTTCTATTCTAACTAAAGAACATGTTTTGTATGCTATATCTGTTAAAGACGCATCTATTTAAAATGTATGAAGAAAAAAAATGCTGTAAAACTCTGCAGATCAGTAGAGGAACTTAACTACAGAAAACCCCTAGCTGCCCACCCCTTTTTCTTTTCTTCTTCTTTTCTTTTATCTGTAGTCTTCTTTAACATATCGAGGCCCGTCTATGTTCCTCGTGTATTCTGTATTGCAATGTACAATGCAAATATGTTATAATTGTCAATAAAAGAAGAAAAAAAAAACCCTTCAGCTGGAGATGATGACATTTCTCAAGAATGCAAACAGGAAGCAAACTAAGAAACGGTCTTCTTCACGGTAAATCAGGGAATCAAACCGTACACAAAACAGGAGTCCACGAGTAAAAGGGCAGCAGTAAACCGAGACGAAAACCCAACAAAACACGAGAGCTGAGCAGGACTCCCACTCAGAATCACAATACCAAGACCATGCCTGGTTTTGCTTCATCAGCGTGGCAGGTTTGGTGAAGACGGATGAGGAATGTCAGTGAAATGTTAAATAACCATTTAAATGGCCTCACAGGCAGAGTAGTTCAAAATAACAGATTTGTCCGGATTAGACTTGTTAAAGTAAAATTAATGACTTAGCACACCAAAATTGTGTTTTTTTTGTTTTTTTATTTCCTTACCATTAAATACAAATACCTCACAATATTTTTTTTGTTTGTTTATTTGTTTCTTTTAATTTTATGTTGGAAAAAAAAAATCAGATCTAAAATACACTTTTTTTTTGTTTAGTTTTTTGTAATGAAGCTGAGGAGAGTTGTTGTTTTCCTTGTTTAGTTTCATCTAAAAACTGTTGAATTGCTTTTGTTTTTTCCTATTAAGGTTCCTATGGTTCAAAGACAGAGAGCCTTCACAGCTTCTCTCCGAAACAATCTTTTTGGTGGTTTTTTTTTCCTCCGTTTTTCTGTTTGTCGTCCTATTGAACATCATTCACAGCTTCATGTCCACCTACAACCAGCTGAACGATGCCACTCATCCCCTCTTCCTCCTCACACGAGTCTGCATCTTCTTCGATCATCTCGTACTGATTAGAAGAAACCCTTACAGCCCCACGTTTGTGTCTCTTGTTTCTTTTTACAAGGGTCCTTGTGCTCTCTTCTGGAAGTAACGTGCTGAATAAGGGTGTTTTCCTGACATGAGTTGCCCACCCTGAAAGCCTGTGATGAAAAGCTTCCAGCAAAGTTTGTTTAAATCTTCTAATGAATCAGTAGTAACCTCAGTAAATATATGACTGGCATACCTTTGTAATTCTGATATTTATTACTCCGACAGAGGCCTTTGCCCGGCCAGACGTATTATTGCTGTTCATCTCTTACTCCAGGCTGAATATTAATTTGAGGTTTTATGTTATAAAGCTCAAAGAAAAATATAAATTCTTCAAGCAAAACAAACTGAATTGGGAAGGATTTTGCATAAATTATGTTTGTCTTATGGCTTTTTGACAACCGTAGCACAGCAGCTCTAAATGTTTCCGCCCATACATCAAAGTACCTACAGAGCTGCGAGTTCCCAGTCAGAAGTAATGTACCCCTCCCAGGCTCCCAATCCAGCAAAGCATTCACTTTAACAGTGTTTTAGATAAAAGACACAGCTGTAAGGTATCACTAGACCCAGAGCGAGCGAGATAACACAGCGTTCTCCCTAATTCTGCTCAGGAAACAGTAAAAGCAGACAGGCCTCCCCCACGTGGCCTATAAAAGACCATGAATGTTTCTTTTATAAAACGCTGGCCTGACTTTGCAGTCAGGTTGAGGCTTTTTAATAGCATAGTCTTGCTGTCTTTCATATGATTAGCAACCATAAAGAGTTCAAATAAAAAAATGATCATATTGTTTTACAAAGTCATCAACTCAGCAGCAAAATGCAAAAGACTATGATATATGTGATCGTTTGTCACGTTTTCTCATCGACACAAGTGTGTTAAACACACAATCTGCACTCTCTTTTGCTATTCTTCAGGAGGACACAGACCACAACTACTATACATCAAAAACCTACGGACCTTCAGATCCCATGACAAAGGACTTGTGGGTAAATATTGACCAGATGGAAAAGGACAAAGTCAAGATCCACGGGATTCTGTCCAACACACACAGACAGGCGGCGGTAAGTCAACAGCAGCATGAGAGGACATTTACTTAATACTGAACATTGAAGATGAGTATTTGAACTCTTGGTGGAGATTTGTTGTCTTTGCAATTGGAAGAAAGAAAAAAAAAAGTTTGATTACATAGGAAAGATTAGAAAGACCTCTGCTCCTTTTCCAGAATATTTGGGATGGCTGTGGCATGGTGGTTGGATCCTCAGCTCGTCCACTTGTCAAATGCTTTTAGATACAAATCCCTTCGATTTGCCAAGTTACTCTGCAGCTACAGAGACAAAATGCAACCGTTCAAACAGACCCATAAATTCCATTAAAATAAACTAAGAGGTTCCCATTACTCAGCATACCCGATTTCATATTTAAACTGCTCACAGAAGCTGCAGGCCTTGGCGGCCAGCTGTTTCCCCATGTGGGTCTGAACATACTGAATATGTCCGGCTCCCTCATACCCTGCTGCTTCAGTGATGTTCACTAAAGTCATGAAATTATTTTGAAAGTGATTCACTTTGTTAATCCCTTGCAATTTGCTTCTGTAGACGCCCCTTTCACAGAGCATTATAACAGCTTTACTGCAGATGACCGTGTCTCATGCAGTGTCACTGATCTGCAGAGAAATGTCATCCTGGGCATGACCAGCCAGCAGTTCCTTCATGTCATTGTTGTGATATTTCACTGCGACATCTCTTTTTACAAATCTACCGTGTTCCCCAACAAGAGCTCTAATGGATTGTGCTGTTGTTTGTGTCCGTGATGCATGGCACAGCAGATTTATTTTTTTTAATCATTTAGATGACCAAACCGTCCAGTCACACTGCACTCTGTTTCAGACACAACAAGCTGTAAAGGATTACGTTTGTTACGCTCCCAGATTCTGAAATGTGCTCGCTTAAACATTTTTGATGCATTCCATCTTAGTGCTATAGGAGCAGCTTCTGCCAACGGTCTGAAAATGTTAAAGGTGTCCTTGAGCAAAACCTTTAATCCACACTTTGCCTCTTATATGCTTATGAGCATGTGGTAGTGTGAGACAGGATGGATGGAGGCGTTGGTTGAACTTAGATGACGTTAAAGCCACCAGGATTTGAACCCTGAGCATTATTGACTTAGATAAAGACCTGGACTTGTTCATTAAATAAATTACGACTCTTAGATCAGAGAATCCTCAGATTTTCAAATGGATTGTATGCAAAATGAGATAGTTATATGGTATAAGCTCATTCAATTCAGTATTAATTTCATGTAGATAAACGTTTCCACATGTCATCAATTCACGCGTCATGTGTAGGATCAATCTAACGGCGCTCAAATACCAGCCAAAAATGTTCGCAGCACATTTTTTGCTTTAGTTTTGATGATTTCTTGTGCGGTGGTAAAAAGTTAATTGCTAAGCATTTCATCTGTTTTATTGCTCAGTTTATTGCAGAGTGGTGAGGCGGGAGGCCGACTGCTGAACTTGACTTAAAACTCATTTTCATTGTCTTTTTTTTTTTTAATGGGCTGCTGACCTGCTACCATGCGTACCAAACCATACCAGCTGCAGCTTGTTGATGCTGAATGGAGCTAACTGAGATAGCAGGGATAGTTTGTCACATCAAGTGGTGCAATTGGCTTTTCAGTGTAAATGCGTGATGAGGAATATGTGCTATACATAGGAATACATGTCATGATACGTGCTGAGAAAAACCAATCCATGTACAAAAAGATGTCAAACCACGCACTTCTGTTACTGACAGACGGCATGTTTCAGCTTCAGACTGGGTCAATGTCCACCTCTTCTAGGCAGTGCACAGCTCACATAGGTCCACATTTATGACCTTTTTCATCAGAAACATTAAAACATGTTCTAAGTCTGCCTGGACGGACGGACTCGGCAGCATGGCAGCAGAAACAGGGAAAGCACCCAGAGTGAACAATATAGCTGACGAGGAGACAGAGTAGAGCGCCACATTGTGCATTCAGCTCCTTCGCCTTCAGTCTGGTAATAACGGATTGAACCACACGGTCAAAGGAAAGTGTTTTCATCTTATCCTCTCACAGTGTCCTGGCTAAAAGGAAAGTCTTTTCTTCCAAACAGTGTTAGAAGCCATGTGGGACTTTCGGCTGACTTCGGCCTACTCTGAAAAATCAATAAGTGAATTTCCCAATTTAACGGTCAGCCAAGCAATTTGGAGTCAAAAGGACACATGGAACTCTTGGCAGAATAATTAAGGAGTGAAAACCATTTGCGCTGAAATGATCTGTGGCACTGCGTCAGCACATAGACTTTACTGTGATGGCAGTTAAAGTCCTGAGAAGCTGCATAAAACCCACGAGAGCACTCTGCACTCCCTCCCAGCTCTGCTGCCTGGCAGGGTTTTGGCCCTGACACTGATGGAAAGTGGCTGATAAGGTCATAAAACAGAACGCGGCCACAGAGGTCAACTCCGTCACAGGATTGCAGACCTTAAGCTCTGAGTCGCTTGCACGCTCTGTGCGATTCAGGGTGGTTTATCACAATGTCACTGATGCGGGACCACAGAGCTGCTTGGTTAATGTCAATTGTCAATCTCTGCGTCGTCTTCCGGCTTCAACTGTGGCATATTCAGATTACAGACAAAATGATGAACACTTGAACCATCCGTGGCACTATAAGTCCAAATGTACCTAAAAAACACATAGTTTTGCAATAGTTTAATACGTTTTTCTTTTAGTATTAAGTTGTTTTTTTTTTCTATTTCAGCTTAAGACTGTTTTATTGTAGCAAAACTAGTAGAACTGAACTGTCGTTATTTTTCCACTTGTTCACTGCGCATCAGACCTGACACGGTCTCATTGTTTCAGTACAGCAGCAGTGCAACAACAGCTGAGCAGTGAGCTCATTCTCTCATTTTCAGCTGTTCTGGCTGTCTGCACAAAACAACTGCTACGAACCTCGAATCATCTTATGCCTGAGAAATTATGTAATGTCCAAATTATGTGGTTAGTTATTGTTTCAAAGGCTTGTCAACTTGAGCTTCATTAGACACAATTTGACACATTTTTCAACACCAACTGTGGATCAGTAGGGAAGAGTAGGTCAGGGAACATGACATTATTCTGAACTTTTTTTACTCTGAATACTATATATATCCTAAACGGTTGACCTGTCATCCCACCAGTATGATATCCTGCATAGATGTTCAGAGTTGCTCCCTCACGGCCACAAATTTCAGCTCTGTATTGAAATATCCTCGCTTTTAATTAAAATGAACATTTCAATACAGAGAAATTGTTCACACAGTCAATCAAATATAAAATACAATTAAATATAAAAATAAAACAAATGAGACAGTTGCAGGTAAAACAAAACAAAAAAAAAAAAACTACTACTCTCTTTCTACACCACCACTGTACTGTAACTACTGTGTCTACCGAAGTCTATATTTGGAGCGTCGGAGCGATGGGCCTTGTATTATCGAGCAACCAGGATGTTGAACCAATAGCAGTCTGTCAGAATACTAGATTGTGGGAGTAATGGGGTGCCTAATTACTAAAAGAAAACACTGTATACGGTATATAACACTGATGAATATTTCTGTGATTGGATGAATGAGGAATCGTAAAATGCTTTGTGGAGTTCAGACAAAGTTAAAAAGAGTTGTTTTCGGTGTTAACCAGAGCGCCTTAAAATATGCAAATAGTGTTTGATACCTCATTGGTAAGCAGTCGTAAACACTTTGGTCTCAAATTGAACATTACTCTGTTATCTTCATAAATATAGGGCAAAGGTTGCCATTTAAAATTCTGTATTTGAGCTGAAATACAGTCGTATGCAGCAGACAGAGCATTACCACACGAGGCACCCCTATAATTGCTGTTCACTTTTTCCTCTCGGATCTTAATCCTCTGCTTGCTGTTTTAAGATGAAAAGAGCATCTTCTTGATTTTTTTTTTTTCTTTCCTTCATCTTTCTGACTGAGGTCATCTGTATGTTTTTCCCCTCACAGAGAGTTAATCTGTCCTTCGATTTCCCTTTTTACGGCCATCTCCTGCGTGAAATCACCGTAGCAACTGGTGGTAAGTTGGACTCTGCTCTCTATAGAAGTTATTGGTGTTATTATTGGACATGCTGTGTGTTCTTGTCATATTAGACTGCTCACAGACAGGTTTTATTACTGTGGGGTTTTGGAGGGAATGTGGTGAGATTTATGAAATGAGTCTGGAGTACTGAGGCATGGAGAACAAAACAATGTGTGTGTGCTTCTGCGCACCTAAATGTAGAGAGACTTCACCCCTTAAGTCTGAAAAAGCGTGGAGTTATTTCTTCAGATGTTCCTTCAGGGAAACTTAATCAGAACATTGAGAGTCGCAAAGCCTCGTCTGGCACAAACCACACGACAAAACCGCTAACACTCCTCCAGCCGAGCAGCCCGCCAAATACAAGAGTATTTACAGCTCTCACCTCCGTGGCACACTCTGCTAGACCGAGGTATGAAATGAGAAAAAAAAAACAAAAAAAAACAAACCACTTAACAATCAGCACTGGCCTCTCCATGCCAGACTGAAGTGGGTGGGGGCAGACCCGTGGATTTGGATTGGAAACAGTAGTCGCGTTGCCAAGTGGCACCCCGATAGAGGCGAATAAGGGGAGGGGGTATCAGACGATGTGCGGATGAGGCATGTGATGCAGCAGACGTGTTTGCCAGAGTGTGCGAAACAATTTTCCACTTGAGTCAAGACGGTAAAACCACAAAAATCCCAACCAGCTATTATCACATCAAAGACTAAAGCCCTGCTCTTACCCAACTATTTTAGAAATGCTGTGCTGCGCTTAACTACCTCTTGAATATTTCTGGAAAGAAATAATTTGTTGTGTCTCTTATCATCACCATCATCACTGTCTCATTTTCCCACTCGATCCTCAATCACTGGGAGTTGGGTTTAGAGGCGTCCTGCATGATTGGAAAGAAGTGGACAGATGGAGACTAGTAGCACAGTGGCGATAACAAGAATTTGCATTCCTACAGACAGAGATGGAGGAACGACACCGAGGAGGAGGAGGAGGAGGAGGCAGCTATCTTCCTCTCACAGGCCTCAGGGGCTTTTTCCCTCTTAAATGCTTTCTTCATATCCCTCTATCACTCAGCTACTCCTCTCACAACTCTGTCATCCTATATGCCTGCCTTCCCTTCTGTTGGCAACTCAGTTTTTAAATGAGTTAAAAAAAAAAAAATATATATATATATATATAATAATTTTCCCTCCACACTGAAATTCTGCAGGACATGACGGTTTTCAAACAAAGTCTGACAAAACAGCACCTTTAACGTTCACTTTTTCCTTTCTTGACTTACTTACTTGCTAAAACTTGAAGCAACAATCCTCAAACACAGTCATATGTGTGTTGTGGCACTTAGCCTTGTCAAACATCTCCGGTCCAACTCCACTTTTATGGTTACATGCTATAAAGTTAGAGTTACATTGTCTTCACCATGAGACATGAATGTTTTGGTTGGATAGTAAAGTAAAGACGCCTGTTAGTAGGATAAGGTGACCAAAATTTGCAGTAATAAGGATAAATACTATACTTAAAGACTGATAATTAAAAAAAAAAAAATGCAGATTATATATCATATCTCTAGACGAGCCACATGGTTTGCATTAGAAACATAGACATACACACACACACATATATATATATATATATATATATATATATATATATAAATAATAAAATAGACAGATTCTGACATGCTCTCGCTTAAACACAAACACTGTTAAATTCTGTTAATAAAGTACAGCTATTCAGATGCTTCAGTCATTACAAAAGAGACTCAGCACATTAAATGGTCCCCCTATTATTAAATGACTGTAATTAAAAAGGGTAATTTCAATTCACAGAAATTATTCATACGGTCAATATCATTTTGATTACAACATACTGCGGCGACCTAACGGGCAGAACAGATTGCTAAAATAAAAGTGTGTAAACTGGTGATATTAGTATTCCACATCGTTCTCACTGGACTCTGCAGACCGGAGAACCAAGGTGGATAAGACATGTACTTTTGGGAATTTCCATTGCACTAAAAAGGGGTGTAGTGGCCTTGCTGGTAGCAAACAAGACATAGGAAGTCAGTCACAAGTATTAAAGAAAAAACAAAAATACAAAAACATAATACAGTAATCTGTAATGAATCAGCAAATTGGACCCATGAAAGGAAAAAGATATGATTGAGGTTGTTCAAAGAGGTTCAGGATCTTGAAATCACAAGGCTGGATACAAACAGGGTAAGAACACAAATGATCTGGCAAAGGGAGAGCCAAAACCAAATGATCTTACAAACAAACAAAAAACAAAAAAAACAGCAGATGTGAAATGACTTTGCAATGTATTCTGACAGTGGGGGGGTCTAAGGAGGCAGGTCAGGATAAAATAAAAAATGTCTTAAAACACCAGCTCAATTACAAAGAAATTAATATGATTGCAAATCAGACTGATAGTTGTGAAGAAATACGCGCTTTTTGAGAGGCATTGATCATACACACACATTTGATCATACATTGTAAAGAGCTCAAACTCATCACACAAATACAATAATTATTATACAGCTGGCAACGCCGGTTGAGACTGCTGCTTAAAATAGGGAGCAACACAGGTGAAAGGGATCAGTGGTCAGAGTGTCAATTCAGTGAGATGCCTTCAAAGGCGACTCGGAAAACAAAAGCCCAAGACCGCGACAGTTATCACCTGATTTCTGAGCCAATTCGTCCACCAACAAAGACGGTATTATTTGGAGAAGATGGAGCTTTTGAATCGTCTGGCCCCTATGAGATCCCTAAGACTGCACCGTTGATCCCACCCACCACCTCCACTGAAACACCTGACGTGTTTTCATATTTGCATGTGGAGTGACAACATTATACAATCGAGCAGTGCAGGAATTTAAAAAGAAATTCTCTCGAGGCACATGTGCAACTTACAAACAAACCCACTTCTAACAGCATCACTTGATGGAAGCAAAATTCATGACAACATTTTTTTTAATCACAACAACATTACATAGAAAATGTTCAAATGAGAACAGTAAACAGTAAAATTGTAAAATATGTACTTAGTCAAGTCAGCTTTATTTATACATCACATTTAAACTGTGCTTCACGGAGCAAAAAAGATTAAATATGGGAAATACATTATACATAATAAAATTATATTAAATGGTGATAAAATTTAATATGATAAAATCCCATAAATTAAAACATTCAAATGGTCAAACTAATAAAAGTTATTTAGGATAAAACACTCAATTCGAGGGAAAAGCCAAGGAGAAAAGATGAGTCTTCAATAATCATTTAAAATGTCCTTAAGTGGGGGCAGATCTTATATGGGGTGGAAGGCTTGCACGTAGATTAGGTGCAGCAACCCCTACAGCTCGATGCCCCCTCGTTTTAAATCTTGTTCTGGTCTAAAAGCAGCTGATTGGATGACTTTGACTCCAGCTGGAAAACGAGCATGAAGGAAATCGGTCAGATGAGGACGTGTCAACCCGTTCATAGCTTTAAAAGACGAAAAAAAAAAACCTCCCTGAACTGAACAGGAAGTGCTTTCAAAATGCACAGTACGTTAACGTTCTTATATGATATTGTAGACTGATTTCATCACAATGTTGTTAGATGTTTCTGTTAAACAATATTACTTAAAGAAGGAATAAATATAATGATTTGAAAATTTCTCTTTGTGGTTTAATATACTGCAAGTTGCAAATTTCATTAATGTTTAATTAGATTCAAATTTGTTAAACCCTAATTTGTCGTAGTTTGTGGTTATTGTTCCTCAAGCTCAGTCTGTTTACTCCACACCGTTGTCCTGTTTACTTGTCACTCCCTACATGCTTTCCATTAGTTTATTGACTCTTCTTTTTATATACAAATTGTTATTTCTTTGTTCCTACTGAGCATTTGAACAGAAATAGAGCGCCCCTCTCCACCTACACGAATCCTCACCTATGAGAATGTAACCTAACGTGTTTAATATCTCTAAACTACAGATAATTAGCATTTCTGCAACTGTTTAGCATTTACTTTGTCAACTGAACAGATTTTTCCAATTTTACCTTTAAAAATGTGTATACCGGGGTTTCAAACTGTACTTAAGCTTGAAAATTGCTCCTTTATTAGAAGTTACTTTGAATAAAAGTGTTCCCCAAATGATCAAATGTATGCATAAACCTAAATAATAATATTCTTTATTTGTCAGTATAAATCTCACGAAACACACCAAAGTTACACTACTTAATTTATAGGGGGGGCATTTTGCCACTTAGAGTACTGGACATGGGTTTGTATATCCAACTTTTGTAAAGAATTTACAGAATTGTTTTCTTAAGGACCACCAGCACTCTGATCTGATGGAGTGACTCCTGCCGATGAGCATCATGACTCATGAGAAGATGTTTTACATAGTCCTTGTATGTAAGTTGATGCTACTTGAATGGGACACTTTTTGGAGCCGTCCTTGTGGCAGCTGTTAAGGATATTGCACTTTAAAGTGCTTCTAAACTGGCTGCACGTATCAGGATGGTGTCTGCTTTTATCCCTTAGAGAGACAACGCATTTAACTTTATTGATTCTCATGTTACAACCATTCAGTGGCACAAAGGCTCTTTCATTAGTGTTAAAAAAAAAGACACATGGACAATGGAAAACAGCTATCGTGCACTTGACTGCATCATCGACAAGAAAAAGGATCCAGATGAAGACAACTGGAATCCAAGATCTCAAACTGTAGGTTTTCAATGAATACTTGTCTGGTTTTTGAGAATTTTTAGGAAAGAATCGTTATTTTATTGTTCTTTGAGAACCGCAGCGAGCATCTCTTTTTACAGTGCATCACTGCCTATTTTATGACTGTTTTAAAGAAGAAACCTTTGTTGCAACACTCCTTTAGGTCTGCAGAGCTACTCATGACAAACCTAAATCACAATCGCCAGGAAATTCTGCAATTGACATGTGCACAGTGTGACATAGATTTACATACAATCAATTCATATTAGGTCTATCATCGGCACTTTAATCCAGTATCCATGATAAAAACAGATCGGGTACGTTTTAGAGGCACAAAGTAAATATTAGTACAGTGTTTTCATTCAAAAACCAGAAAAATACATAGTTTCTATTTTCTTTCTCCAATTAAAGTTTAGAGCCAAAATTGATAAGCGGAACCAGCAGCAGAAGACGTTTTAAAAACATCCTATTAGAGGCCATCAGAGCTAAAAAGACATCTTGTACTGAAAACATTTCAGTTTCACCCCTCTGAGCTGGAGAAGAGAGGTGGTTATCCATTTATTGATCACTGACTTCCCTTTTTCAAATGAAAAAAGTAGTTTCTAAAATTTGGCAGAAACACAGTTATTGTCCTTATAGTCTCAGGGTCATCGAGAGCGTACTGTCCGATTTTAGTGACTCATTTCATTATTTTGAAAGTAACACAGTCATGAAATATTCAAGTTTTATGTTTTTTGACGTGAGGGCATATTGGATTGGTTACATGCTGACTCAGTATGACTTTTTCACAGTCAGCAATAAAAAAAACAAAACAAAAGCAAAAAAACAAAAAGCCGAAAACTTAAATAGCCAAAAATAAAAACAAAACAGTTTTTTATTAGAGAGGTGGATGTGCATTCAGATCCTGTCAAAGGTTTTCTTGGCTCAAAACAGTCGTGATGAGCAGATAAGGTCTTTTAAATGAAACCCAGCTCCCCTCACGGGAACAGAGAGCTGGTATAAACACTGACCAAAAACGAAAAAAAGATTTCTTCTGGAGGAACTGATAATTCCTACTTATGTTTTTCTTGTACATTTGCAGTCTAGCGGTTTCTTGAGGCAGCACACATAAACCAAGCTTGTCAAAGAAAGAAATATCCCACTTTCCTCTCCGACTCTGCTCTATTATTCATGCCCCCCCTCTCTTCTATCTGTTGCCCCCCAAAGTTTCCCTTCTCTGTTCAGTCTTCTTCTGCTTTAAGTGACAACCATAATGAATGAATAGCCTCTCCATTGAGCGCCCTGCAGCTTTCACCTCTTTAGTGTATTGAGAGGCAGTCTGATTTTCTTTATACTGTCAAACAAGTTGGATTGTGTTTTCAGGGGGGTGCTGGTGGAAAGCAGATGCAGCGATAAAAAGAAATCTTTTTTATTTTTTTACTTTCCAGACAGGTGTTTGTTGGGGTGATGGGGATGTCTCTTTTAGCTTTTTAGATGCTGAACGTGAAGCCAGGGAGACGTGAGAACAGGCTTGAGTTGAATAATGGGTAAATAAATGTCGAATAGACTGAATCAGTAAAGATTACCTCTGATGACCAAAGCCAACCTCCTGCTTCTCTTTCACACGTCCAGTATGCAGTTTAATCAGATCATTTATGATAATTGATGCTTTTGTTCTGTACTCACTGGGGAGTCTTTTGCTTCTTATTTCCATCAACTGCAGTTCAGCTGTGTCATTTACAAACATTCTCCTCCAGTTCAAAACTGTAAAAAGCATTTTGACAGGACCCAAGCTTGGCGCTGTGTCCGCCCGACTAAAATTGACCGGCGTCTCCGGACCGGAGCTGACGCACTATTCTGGGAATATTTCTCGGCGCCAGCCAATGGCATTGACGCTGCAGTTTTACCATAACTGTATGAGAAGGATATGGAGTGTTGATGTTCCCATTCAGCAACATAAAACACTTTTCTTGAGGGATGCACTTTTTGTTTTTAATTATGATTTCATATATTGGTGTAAAATGTCTGTCTTCTTTTCTTTTTTTTTAATGTAGACCAAAGGCCTTAGGTTTTGTAAAGTCTAATATACCAGCTGCACGCATTCCATTGTTTCATTTTTACCTGTGAAACACATTGTTGTTTTTAAATGTGCTCTTAAAATAAATTTGTCCTTGACCTGTTTGCAAACTACCATACTCGTTTTAAACCTAACACTAATCTCGCCCAGCAGTTTGCACTATCTTCTCCCCGTCAGCTCCTTTGCTCTACTGTCTGCCCACTATTGTATATCAGATGTTTAAATATTTTTCTACCTCTTTCAGCTTTAACGGTACTTTTTATAGGTGCAGTCTTTTTGCAGCACAAACATAACTGACTAAATTAGAAGCGAGGATCATGTCATTGAAAATAGCCCATCAGCTGAAGTGAGCCAGCAACTAGTCCAGTTACATTATGCAGCGTGAACCCACTGAAGCTCCTTCAGTCTCTGAGCAGGTCTCAACAAGGCGGGAAGCCAGAGAGCATAGGCCCTAAGAGATACGGGTGGTTTATCAGCAAAAAGCTGACGTTTCAAAATAATTTTCCCCACTCAGGGACACACAAGATCAGATTTCCCAGAATTTCTTTATACAACTTGATGGAAATAAAAATAATAGGCTCTATGATATGTTTGTGCTTCCTAAAAGTTGTGTTGAAAAGGAGTAAAATGCCAAATTGTCCTTTTACAGTAATCTAATGCATGTTTACAGTGATTCAAATGTAATTCATACAATTGACCAGATTTGTGTCGTTTCCTTCTAGTTGAGCTTTTTTTCTCCCCAGCAGCCAACTCCACATCCTTGTAAAGCCCCAGCGATTCCACAAGCTTAACTAAATATAAGACTGTATCCTGCTCTGGCATGAGAGAAATGTAAATAGTTGGTGCAAATTTAAATAGTTGGAAAATGTTCATAGTCGGTGTTTACAGTGAAAAGGTGGATTTTAAGGTTTAAAAACAAAAAATTATCAATTTAAACTGCTAATAAAATTGCAATAATTACATTTACTTTTATCTAAAAAAAAAAAAATAACCATGACAACTGTCTCTGCTGAATTCTTTATCCTCATTTAAATCTCTTCCTGCAACTAAAGTCCGATCGTTCCTGTGTATGAAGCTCCATGTACAGGTAATCCTGCAGCAGAAAGGTCTGTTGGGAATGACTGATTTCCCAAACTGTAAACTCGGCCTGAGGTTTCCAGAGAGATGGATGTGTTTTTTTATAACCCACACACCATATAAAGAGATATGTGATAAGATAAGAGTTTATTAACCTGAACTTGATACCCTTTTCCAAAAATTCTTCTTTCCTATAATAATAGTTTTCTTTCTCTTGAAAGGCTCCAGACAGTTGATTTTCAGACAAAGACAGATTCCCTTCACAAAATCACTTCTTCTATGTTATTGTTTATGATGATTTTTATGATTTCTTGTATTTCTGTAGGCTGATTTTTTTTTTTTTTTTTTTTACCTTTTGTTGTTATTTGTTCCATAATATGATAAGTGTTCACTTAGTTGACAAGGACTAATAGTTTCAGCCATCTATTCTTCCAAATCTGCATATCTGGATAAAAAAAATATTGCAAAAGAACGTCTTCTGCACCAGGGTGGGGAAGTTCAAGCACCATTCATTTCTCAGAAACAATGTTTTATTGACAGATTAATACTATGTAACATTGACAAGAATACCTTCAGGCTGTTTTTCTTTTTTACCTGCTCAAACATGCCTGCATGCAGCTCAGGTGTGAAACACGGTGTAGTTCTGGTAAACACAGGTATAGAGTGTTAAGTGTTGCACAATGCTAGTTTGCTTTCTTGTTGATTTAGTGCCGTGACAACCTCCTTAAAGGAAACAACAAGCTCCCCTGTCTCCAGGTGCAGCTTATTACATAGCAGGTTGTGTGAAAGCACTTTTAGTTTAGCCTCTGTCCTGGGAACAGTTTGTCTTGGAAGACCCTAATAGCATTTGGTGTCATATAAACTCTGTAACCACCATCAGGATGAGGTGCAACATGGAAACGGCCTCGTGGCAAAGCCAGGACAGGCCGACGCCAGCCAGTGCTGTCTTGTGTTCTCACTCCTTCCATGACTCCTCGAGGGATTAATTTGGTGCATTCAGGACAAAAACACTCTTATAGGTTGTCTGGGAAGGACAACATGCCTTCTGGGGCTTTTTTTCTGGTTACATTTGCAATGTAGACAGGGATGCTGAAATGACATATCTCGAGCTGGCAGGTGGTGTGGTAAGAATCGAGAAGTAATTCTTCCATGACAGGCTTGATAAGTCATGGGATTGACTGTTTTACCCAAATGCCAGTGTTTCCTTTTTGTTGTTGTCGTTTTTCTGGATATTTCTGTCATCCAGTCAGAACAAAAGTTATTATCTTCAACAAATTTTCAAAAATAGCAGGTAGCTTTAATAATGTTAACAGGGAAACGAGCTCTTTTACTCCGCTGGCGTCAGTTATAATAATAATAATTTTTTATGCAAATATATGTGCAAATATGATGAATAGCAGGCTCTTTTACCCTTTTACTGGGTCCATTATTAACCATGTTTACATGCTGCTAAATGCTGCAGCTCCAGTTTGTGCTTCTCTCTCTCTTTCTCTCTCTCTGTCTCTCTCTCAATCCCTTCTTTGCTGGTCTTGTGTCTTCGTAAGCGTACAATGGACAATTGAAAGTGATTTGGAGGGCAGTGCATCATTAGGACAGTAGCACTGTCAGTCTCAGAGACTCCAGAGACTCGTCTGATCATTATAACTGACATATCGGACCATATGACTTCAAACATCATGCACATGTGGGGAAGAGATTGTTACTAAAGGGATTATCTACCTAACACGTCACATAAATTGGTCCCATCACAGTATTGATCCTGAATGTGTCAAGATTTCCTGAGGTCTGTTCAACAGAAAGTAAATTGCAGTGTGTTTTCTTTGCTTTTCTTCAGGCTTCATCTACACTGGTGATGTCGTCCACCGGATGCTCACAGCTACACAATACATCGCTCCTCTAATGGCCAACTTTGACCCGAGTGTCTCCAGAAACTCTACTGTCATCTACTTTGACAACGGTAACGCTGCTATTACTTTACCTCTGCGGGGTTTATTTTTGTTTAGCTATTTTTTGTAACCGGGAAGGTCCCGTTGAGATGAAAGATCTCTTTTCCAAGGGAGTCCTGGCCAAGAAGCAGCAACAAGCACATCCCACAGACACAAGATAGTTAAAATTACAAAATGTCTTTACAATCAAATCTGAGAACATGAAAAACTAAGATTTTAACCAATATGAAAAAAGAACCAAAAGCAGTGACAAGTCAATGATCTCCAGGTTTTTCAGAGCAGATTTAAAATTTAAATTTAAGATTCAGGTTGTCAAAAGAGTTAACTAACAGTAACTAATGTTAATTGTAGGACTGGTGCTGCAGACAGCCTTCTTTAAGACATAATAAATCTACATGATGATCACCAATCAAGGAATTTACTAACAGAGACTTAGGTGAGAGAGATTTAATATTCAATAACCTAATTTAATTATCTTATTTCTTAGATTTATTAAAGTAGTATTTGTATAAAGTTTTTATGAGTCATTCCCCCAGTGTTGAGTCTTTTATGTCTTTGATTTGTGAGGTCTAGGACGGTGGCAGCGTGTGGGAATCCAACAGCAGTCCGAATGGTGCACTCATAAAAAGCAAAAAAAAATAACAAAAAAAACAAGAAAAAAGGATTTGTAAATAAATGGAAATAATGCAGTTTGCTAACTCAAACCATTTCTGTCAAACCTTTAACTGAACATTATAAAATTACTTTGCTGGTCTACAAACTACAAATTAAGCAGCTTGATAAGGCAGTTTAGGAAGACCATCTTCTACTCACTGGGAAGTTCTCAACTCAGTGATCACCATGTAGAGGAACCCTACGTAGGAGACTATGAAGTTAGCTCATCAGAAGAATTAATCTTCAGACACTTCTAGTGGGTTTTGTTTTTGTTTTGTTTTTTGTCATTGAAGCTCATTGATCGCTACCGGTTAATGTAGTTATTCACTACTTTTCATGATCCAGTCCACCAAATATTTAATCAGCACATGCCGAGCACACTATCTAGTGCACTACATAGTGATTAGGGGTTGATTTTGGGTGTAGATCGTGTGGAAAAACACAGCCCTTACCAAACATGCCACACTGACCTCTATATGAGTCAAAGAGTACTTTAAAATTGAATGAAAGCTCAAAAAAGGCTAAACTAAACAGTAAATTGACCTGCAGGTTTTCTGGATTAATTTCGATCAGAGATCGGAAACTAAACCAGACCACTTTGGAAATGCAGGGCATCAGTTTGTTTACAAGTGATGAAATAAATACATAAGAAAAAGAACACAGTGTCCACGGTAAAATCTAGAGGCTCCATCATGCTTTGAAGCTTCTTTGATGCCTCTAGTACTGCAGGCATTAACTTTATCAAAGGAATGGTGAAATTTAAGAATTTATAATTACTATGTTACTTGGAGCCAGAAAACTGGGCAAAAGTCCGAGCGAGATATCGACCAGCAGCACACATTGGATAGCATGAAAGACAGGTTCAAAAATGAAAAGGGTAGATTCTTCAAACTGGACAGCAATGAGTTTTAAACCTTGGATGAAGTGTAATCTTCCATTGCAGGAAATTTAAGGAAATCTTGTATAGGAAAAAAAAAAAAAAAAAAAAAAAAGGTTATCATCAATCTTCATTGATCAACAATCTCTGGCCATCTCTTGATTAGAAAGTCCATAAAAATCAATATCTGTTACACATCCACAACATCATCGTGATGCATTTTCACTCCAAAACAGCGTTTTTTGGAGCACAATTTTTGTTAGTCTAATTAACGTCGTCCTCTCCAAAAAAAATCTTGGTGGCAACACACTGTTTGACAGTTGACATTTGACAATTAACATTTTCATCCAAACAAAGTCAAAACAACAGACATATTGTATTTCCCACTAGTAAATGTGAGTGCTTTTATCTTCACATTCGAAGCCAACTTCTGCTGTTCTGGGAACCTGCTCACTTTGCACAGCATCACGACTCCTTTGCCAACTTCATGCAAAAATCAATAAAAATAAGGTTGTAATATGTTATTTTATTTCGCAGCTCCGATAACAATTAGTTACACTACTCATCCCTGGGAAAAGTAATGTTGTTACATTAGCATAAGTACTCCAAATTTTTCAGTTCAATTTTCAATCTATTGCAATATGCATAGATATTCATATGAGCACCTTTTAGCCTCTGGAAGAGTTCGTGGAAGTGGCTGTGGAGATGCTCAGGCTTCTGGCCCCATTATTTCAGCTTCAGTATTTCAGACATAATTGTTACTATCCTGAGTGAAGGCATCATAAAACCTAAGGAACTGCAGGCCTTCCTCTCCATGTACCTTCCCCTTTGTTGGGGGTTTTATGCATCGTGTCATCGCTGTTTCACTCTCTGCAGCTGAGTGACACGCTAACTGCATGACCTTCTGCTGTGCAGCTCATCAGACTTTAACGGGACTGGCAGTAGATCGATTCTCAGCCCGCCTCAACCTCGGCTCGCTGTCCATCAGTCAGCGTCCTGCCAATATGGCGCGGAGCTGCACAGTCTGTGGAGGAGCCTCCGTTAGGAATTAAAAAACAAGTTTGATGAGGCGTTCACAGCAGAGACATGTTTATTCTGCACAAACAACACCGTTGGATTGTGTGAAATTTCAGCGTGACATTGTGAGATGCTGCTATCCACAAAAAAGCTTTCGCTCGTTCTTGTTAATTAAAATCTTCTAAACAAAGAACATGAGTGACAGTGGAGAAGAGACTTTCTCACATTCACCCCTAAAACTGTAAATTGGACTGTAATGCTGTGTAAAAAAAAAAAAAAAAAAAAAACACTTTTAGATTATCTGACACAACAGAGAGCTTTTATGACTATTATTGACCAAAGTTAATTCCAAATTGCAATTCGTCTCAACTCAAACTTGAAACACCCTCTTGAGTTTATGTTTGGAGCAAAAGCTCATATTCAATGAACTTTAGATGCAGAATCATTAAAAATATTCAAGTCTCACTAATGAAAAAAATAGGAATGTTGGCAAAGAACATTTGTAAATTACATTAACATGCAATGGCAAACTTCCCATAACTGCCTTGGGTTTATGTTCCTGGCATTATGCACAATGACTCACTGTCACAACCCACTCACACTTCTCGCATCCTGCGAGGATCAGACAGCTATCAAACTTCAATAAGTAATGCATTCATCTCATCTGGATCAAGTTGTCTCTCCTTTGAGCTGGAACTACGTTTGGGGTTTTTGGTCAGCTTAATGACGGACAGATGAAGCATTCCTCTGATCCCTGATCAGCTGCACAATGGAGTGATCTGTGCACTTGAGATGCATTAATCTGTGGAAAATAAATTAACCTAAAGTGTTTGTCTGCAGCAGTATCACTAGCTATGTTTTTGACGGTGGATTATACAGGCAAAAAAAAAAAAAAAAAGAGCTCCTTAAGAGTTGACTCTCCACAACCCAAGTTAATCCAAAAACGGGCAGAGCAAACAAACCAGCTGATTGGAATATTTCCACCACTAAACTCATCACCAACTACATTTTACCAGGATGCCTGGCTTAGCTGGCTGCAGCCAGGCACTGTGATCCACAGGGATCTTCGGCCAGCTCATCCCAGGATCTGGTAGAGCTCGGTTCCGGCGCAGGTTAGGTCCCAGTGGAGGTCCAGGCAAAGACAGCCGACTTCTAGTTAGCGGGGTGTTTGTTCAGCCTGGAAGCATCCAGGCCAATGTGGAAGCTGTCTCCTTCCGAGTAGTGAGAGTTGATAGTTAATAAGCTTCACAATAGAAGTCCCACCCCCAAAGAAATCCATTATTATGTACCACGTGTTTATTTCAGTTGTTAAGCTGAGCATTCGAATATGGTGGTCATGGTTTGATTTATTTTTTGGTGACAGCCCCTTAGTGGCTGTTTTCCTACTTTTGCAAAGGCATCAGCTTTGGAAACCGGATGTTGCCCCTTAGTATAACTGTCAACCAACTTCTATCGTTCGAAGCGTATCGAAGCATTTCCATCAAATCTTATAGATTTCATCTGCTAGTAAGTAGTTGAATCTATAATCTATAATCTGCTGGCAGATACGAAATGTCTGCTGCTTTTAGTAAACAGACACATTAAAGAAGGTTTAGCCACCAGATAATATAAAACATAAGAATTAAACACCTTTAAAGCATTTGACCGAAACTATTAATATGGTGATTTTGCTGGTTTAATGGGGCCGTATTTTGTTTGTTGATTTTCAAGTTCACAGTGCATGTAAAGCTTGTAGATAGAAATAGAAAAAAGGCCAGTGTGTACTTCCTCCACACTTCCTCACTCACGCCGTATTTTTAGTCAGGAAGTCCTAGATTGCATTACAGGTTTCCCTCCTGAGCTCAATAGTTTTTTAAAGCGTACTTGTATTAAGTATGTTAGGAGTAATATAGAGTCTCGGCCATTTCACTCCCTCTTTTCACCACTTTCTTCTTGGTCCTGTCTTGTACAATAAGGTGCTGCCACTGCAGACATGAAGCTGTGAAATAACTTTCAAAGGTGAAACATCTGTGTTCCCAGGAAGAGGCCATCCATAGAGAGCATGCAATTTATCTTTGGGAAAACAACAACAACAACGGAAAAATTGATTGGCTTCGTTAACAAACATTATTCTAAGCAAACAACCAAATTACTAACTTTGAAGAGGGCTGGCTTTCATATCGACAGGTTTCTCCAGGGTCCACAGCATTTCACCTGCCTGGTTGGCTCGACTCAAGCGTTTGACCATAATCAGAACCTGGATGGCTGATAGTCTATATATCAGCATACATCTGAAGCTGATAGCAACATATATGCAACATATATTCAACATATATGCAACATATATTCAAATGCAAACAAAGACAGGCTCCTCTGTTGTCAGAAATATCAAAACCTCTACGCCAATAATCATTTTATTTAATTATTTAAGCATATGACAGCACAGAAGTAGTGACCGACATGAATTTACAACAAATTGTCCCGTTTCACTCAGCGTATGACTGGATGGTGTGGAGCCGAGTGCGTCCGTGGGTTCAAGCGAGCTTTGTGAACAGCTCTAACAGAGAGCCCAAAGCCAGCAGTCGGTTTGTGTGCGTTGTGGCGCACAGAACAGATGTAAAGTTGTGAATGAGTTCATGACTCCTGTAAACGATGTGTAATTCCTCTATTCCTCTGATCCGAGTAGCAGACCTGTCACTAGAATTCATTCCTTCTGGACTCCTTAGCTCAGAACGGACATGAAATCTGATTTCAACCCAAAACAACATGTTCTGTGGACGGTTTGCACATTTTTGTGAATAAAGTTGTTTCAGTGCCTAAATCCAAATGATCTTACATTAGATGACATACGATGAGCCTTATTTTTCCAGACAGACAGTCTGTGCCTTGTTTCTTCCTCTTTATTCTGTGATAACTGCTCTCAGCTGGTGGACGCTTCAGAACCCAGCAGCATCCACAGAAAAATTCATTTTCCACTCATTCTCAGAATTGTCCTGCAGCACAATCTTGCACAGCTTGAAAAGCACTGGCAGAGGTGAAAATTGCCCAAGCTACATCATCCATCACAGTAAAGGCTGCTGTTTGATTTGGTTTCGTCAAAAGCTTTGGTTTTATTGCGGTTTTTATCCTTCTCCCTTGGAGTGCTGTCACATCAGCACGCTCAGTTTCAGCGTCAGTCAACTAACACTCACAAAGGCGAATTAATTCTCTTCAAAGAAATATTCTGTCAAAAAAAGATCCATGTTACCAGTGGCTCCTTATTATTTTAAACCAGTCAATGGCTCATTTTACAGTATAGATGGCTATAATCATCGTGACTGTATTCTCCTTTCATCTGAATGACTGTGTAGTCCAACATGTGGTATTCATTTCCACTGTGTGTGGGGGTTTTTGTTTCTGCTTCAGGAACAGCTCTGGTGGTGCAGTGGGACCATGTCCACCTCCAGGACAACTATAACCTGGGAAGCTTCACCTTCCAAGCCACGCTGCACAACACAGGCAGGATTGTCTTTGCATACAAAGAGGTGGAGTCTCATTTTGTTTTTTTCCTTATCTACCTTTCTTTTTCTGAAGTCTAATATTTTATTTTCTTGCATTTTCGATACCTTTTTTTTTAAATTTCATACAGTTTATTATTACTCTGCTGCAGAGTTTGTGATGTGTCAGGGCTCCTTCCTGACACATAAAAAACTCAGTCACACCCCGGACAACAGCTGGCTTCTGTTTTAAAATGTTTCTGTTCGTTTATGAAAGACTGTTTAGTTTTTATCACTATCTCAGTGATGCTGATAGGGACACGCCCACCACACATCAATCAAAGCTAGCTTTGCTCCCAGCTCCTTCAGCTAAAACCCACCCAAATACCTGCAGAGCTGCCGTCAGACTTTTACAGCGGGATAAAACGTTTAACATGTGGACTTGACACCGAAATCAAAAATTATAGCCACTTTTAGGCTACGCTGGATTAATACAAACAGGTGGCTGCTTCCAACAGTGCAACAGAAGTGATGACGGCTAGCCATTGGCTGAGCCAACTGTCAATCAATCATATTAAAAAAATAAATAATGCTTTATATAAACTGGTGCGGTACAAAAAAAATCAAACAATTGAGACAAAAACTGCTTTATGAATCAGGGTGTAAATATGTTTATTTCTGCTCTAAAGTTGGAGATTTTAATGGAGATTGACTCACTTTTGCAGCCCGCCTCCAGCGGCCAGTCGAGAAACCACAACAAACATTGATGCGTTGTTACACCAGGGGCTGACACATCATCTGGTCAGAAGTGGCATTACTACGGATATTTGCTTTAAATGAAAACTGAAGCCCTTTCTTTATAGTACATTATTCATATCATGCATTATACTGTAATTTGTTTAAGCTTCCACGTAGTCTCTTATTTTAGTTTAACATAATTTTCTGTTTCGTTCTTTTGTTTTCCTTTTTTTCTGATGTCTTGTATGTATTGTAGGGCAAACTTTCCTTAATAAACTTTCATTAATACAATGTACAGAACTCTTACCATAGATCCCTAGATCTGATATTCAGCATGAAAAAGTTTTTGCTATATAATCCTAAAGGTTTCGGTAAATTATAAAGAGACCTGCATATTTATGCAAGTCACATTTTTTACTTTAAATACAATACAAAAAAACCAGTGACTCTTTTCCAAATCGCAAAGCTCACACAAGATGTTTTTCCTGCCGCTTCTCTCAGAACGCTTAAGACTTTTTGAAACGTCTTAGTCATTTCTAACATTTAACGCTGTCGCCTGTCTTTTTAATAGAGCAAAGAAAAAAAAATATGCCACCTACAGTGTTGACATCATACAGGAGTTTCATAACATAAGAGAAAAAAAAACATTTTTTGCAGCTTTTAGTTACATTAATTATAGCAATTATATCCTCTATTTTCCTTAAGGTTCATTTGGATTTAATATATTGTAAAACACTGTTGAAAGTTTGTGGTCATTACATCTCCGTGGTGTTAATTTCAGAATTTTAAAAGTATATTGGGAACATCTTATCTGAGCAGAGGGGGAAAAACTAATCAAAAATAATATATGATAGAGACTTCTGCTGCAGGAGTGAGAAACTGCAATAACTTCATAATGATTGATATAATTGCAGGGGCTGTAACAGTGGGGCTGCTCCTTTTTATGGCTCGAAGTCCGTATGCAAGTTGTTACCTTCACTTGTCAGAGCTGATGTGGAAGCTGACGGCTCTTTAAATTGTTCATTTAGAGGGAACAAACCGACTAAATAATGTAGGCTTCTACACATCCTCGGTGATCATGATCACTGCACATTCATACATTATCTTTTATGAACTCATACGTACGTCATAAATTGTGTCTCGTCAGTTCTTCTCTCAGTACATTGTGTGAAAAGTCTAAATTCCTTTTAACGGGAGACTGTCGACATTTCCAGACCAAAGTGACTCGTCAGTATTATTGATGAGTGATTTCCCTTTCATCCATTTCAGATCCCCGTGGAGGTGTCACAGATCAGCTCGGTCAATCACCCGGTGAAGGTGGGCCTGTCCGATGCCTTTGTGGTGGTTCACAAGATCCAACAGATACCCAGTGAGTCTCAGAAACACATTTTATGATCTATATTTTGCAAATGACCACATATAAGTAAAGTCTTAAATCATCTACATATTATTATGCCCTCTCAATATAAAATATTAATGCTTTCAAACGTAAAACTCCTTTTAAACTTGCTTTGCAGGAACATCTAGCTGCCCTCTGTTGGAGCTCATTAAATATGCCCAAAAGTCTTAGAGAGCCAATCAAATCAGTTCACCCTTGTTGAGTCTCTGGGCAGTTTTAACCGGATGACAACGGTGAAGTAATCTGGATGTAAACAGTGTAGATGCCCCCAGCTGACGCTTAACAGTCATTTGAATCAGCTTTGGCATCAACAGTTTAAGATTCTGCCTTTTTCTTTGAAAACTGAATTAAAGACAACACTCAAATTATTACTTTGCAAGGTTGATGTATTTGCTGTTTTACTGACAGGCTACAGAAAAAGCGTTACTCTTCTACACAACTCATGCTCCTGTTGACTTGTTTTCAGTCGCTCTGAATACATCACTTTGTTCGTTGCCCCTATTGACTGTAGCTCTAAACAAAAGCGTGCAACCATCGGTGCTTCTCTTTAGATATGGAGGCCCTATAGATTGTTTTCAGACCCTACATCTTTCTAGATGTAGGTTCTTTTCTGGAGATTATTCTGGAGCCTCTGGAGCTGTTTTTCTTCCACAAAGTATGCTTCAGAAAATTAAAAAACATGGACAACCATGGTCATCTTTTTGACAATACATAATTCAACAAAGGTTTAAGAGGTTCCTTCAGAACCGATGCAAAACAGCAGAAGAACGTACCTTACTACAGAAATATATATCTACAATTACTCTGATGAGACTGAAATGACAACTACTGCAACAATTAATTAGCCTTCAGGCATTAGTAAAGTATTTATTTATACCAACAATGACTCTTTGAAGAAATTTGAATAAATACAGTTACTGCAATACATATTTTTTCTTTGGGTATGAATTGAATTGAATTGAATTCATTATGGTTCGATTCACTTCAGTTAAATAATACTTTATTGATCCTCAAAAGGAATTATATAAAGTTATGAAGAACTACAACACTGAATAAAAGGTTCAACGAGCATGGAGACATTTAGATGCTGTTATCTGTCTTTAACAATACCTAATTTAGAATCCAGAATTTGTCCCAGTGATGACTAAAGATTTGGACATTTTTACTTTTCTGGAAAACCAATTCAAAATTTTTATGAACTGTCCTGCATTTTTAAGTCAATGAAATGCTTTTTTCAATGTTCAAATCTCAGCAGAGCTGAAGCAGAATAGCGGGCAGAATTTGATCAGGAGACTACAGCTGACTGAACAGATGGGGATGTTTGAGGAGGACAACAATTTAGATAACAGCTGTTTTTAAAAGGAAATGTACAAACGTATAGAAATAACTTATCACGGCATATATCGGAGCTCAGACTTCAGTCTCATTTGCCTGTTTTAAACTCTAACTTCTCTTTTTTTACGCTGTCCTATGTCTCAGACCCAGAGAAAAAGTTCCAGATGTTTTTGGATCCTGCAATAAGTTTCTATTAAATGTAAAGTAAATGTAAGCAAGAGGGAGACCTTTCAAATGTTTTCATGCAGAGTCAGACTCTCTCATGCTTTCATGGGTTCTGACTCCAATCTGCTGCAATAGTTAGTTGTCAAATGAGATTTATTCAGCAATTTAAAAAGTATTCTGATTGCATTAAAGCAAGCTGATTATAATTTATCTGTCAAAATTCATATTTTTGAGCTTGTTTTTTCCTTCACATGGCAACTTTTTGGCCAAAATAAGTAGCAAGAATGTTCATTTTTGCAAGATTGGTTTAAATTAAACAAACCTCCAAACAAAGGAACATTTTGGACTCAGTTCTAGCTTGGTTTTGTCTTATCTGAGCATGTCCTTGCAGAAGTCTGTTGTTGATTTTAAAAGGGAATCTGTTGGCAAACCCTTCATGTGCTTTGAAAAAAAAACTAAGGTTTCTTTGATGCTTCTTACACAGCATGATGAAATCAGTTTAGCTGCAGTTACAAAATGATGAAATCTTGAATGGAGGCGCACTAAGATGGAGGTGTGATGGAGGTGTCTGTGGCAGACCCTTTTTCTACCATGAAACTGGATCTGAATTATTGAGTTATAAAATTGAATAAAACAGAATTTTAAAAAAATTCCTGAAACTGTTTAAACTGAATAAACTCACAAACAGCTAACTTAATTGCCAACTGTCTACAAGAGACTGAAAGATGAAAATTGTGATGGATGTTGCCAGATGACGTCTAACACTATTAAGCCCCATTGATGATGTGCTCGCATTATATTTGCGTTCTGTTCTGCTTTAGCTCCTCGTTCTCTTCGCTCCTAATCTTGTGCTCAAATGTGCGTCAATACAGCCAGTTTACACATAAAGTTGCCCTCATTCTCATGTTTTTCTGTTTTAGCTGTCAGATAGATAAACAATTTTAAATTTGGGGTTTAAAAGCAGCCCATTGAGTCGCTGTATTAACCTGCGGCCTCTATCAAAGCATTTTGAGCCTGCTGCTCTGCACCGATAAAATCCTAATTTTATTACCACAAAATAGTCTGACAAAACCACCAATGTCTGTGCTATGATTGAGACTGTTTGACCGCACAGAGAAACACACAAACAGACACACACAAAGAAAGGCATAGGCTAGAGCCTTGAATTTCTTAACATGCCAAAAACAAAAGGCACTGCTGCTGTATGAGTTACTTTTATTTAAGAGCATTAGTGTTTTGTTTGTTTTTGTGGGCTCATATATTTTACTTCTCTCCCTCAAAACGGACTACACGCCTGTTAAAGGTCCTGCTTGTGGCCACATGTACTTTTATATCCACCTCAAAACTGTGTTTCTGATGTCAGACTGAGTAAAACGCCAGTTGTGATGTTGACCAGGAACAGGAATCTCGACTTAGAGCTGCGTTTTAATGGCTCAGTTACTGCTGTTTATTCACATGGGTGTTCATTAAATAAAAGAATTGACCAGCTAACACTGAACATAAAGCCACAAGTAGGATAAGCTAAAGGATGGAGTAGGAAAGAAATGTTATAATAATGAGGTAGTCGATATGTACAGCAGAAAGCTTCATGATCTATTTAGATTAACGGTGTTCAAGCATTGGATTGAGGAGTTGGTTGATGGCGTTTTGCCAACTTCTCGATCATCACAGTCCTTTCAAATCAATAAACCAGTTAGAGGGTTTTTACGAAAGCTCTCAAAGCTACATGCACGACATCATGCTGAAGCTGCACGTCCATCCCTACTGTATGAGATGTTACAGAGAGGACCAGACTGACACCATGTGGATGTTCACCGCTTTCAAGTGCAGGTGCTAATTTGAGCCTCTTAAGATCCTCTGATACCATCTTAAGACAGTTGGCAAGACAAGATTGAATCAGCTCCTTTACAGGCTTGATTATTATAGCTTCCAGGCTATGATTGCAGTCAGTTGCTAAGACCTGAATTACAGACGGCAGTCTTATTATACTTCCTTCTTGCCTTCAAAGAGTAGCCAACTTGACATTCACTTTAACACGTTCTTTCCTTACTGTTTAGGCAACCTCTGTCCACAAACCAGAGCATTTTGTTTACTTTAAGTTATGTTTAATTCTTTAAATTTTATTAGCAGTGAACCTTTTCACACATCAGTTTTAAAGTCAGCACTGTTTGGTTGTCCAGTGTTTGCTCAGTTGGTGCTCTTGTTTAACAATGCGAGCAGATTTGTAGATCCTTGTAGAGACTCCTTAACACAGCTTTAATGGAGAAATCTACATCACCAGCACACAAAGGGACAGCAAGTTAAGAAGGGGAATAATGTTTGGATCGCTTCCCGAAGAAGTAATCTGAATGACTGACTGATTTACGCGTAATGTTATTCAATTGTAGCCAGGTGGATAATTTCATATCCCCAGCCCTCTTGGCAGGTTGATGTCAATCAATTCAAAACCACAGAAACAATAAAAAATAAAGGACAATAAAAGCCAACAACCACAGAGAATACACAAGATGCAGCAGGCCCTGCACACATTAGTAAGTCAGGATTTAGGGGACCATAAGAAGTTCAGGCACTGAATGCAAAGAACTAGATTAAAGTGCCTGCCGTCCAAAGATTGTATTGCAGAATGGCCATAGATTGTATTGCTCATCAAAACTGATCTTATCCCTATATTACTGTTTCCCATCCCTGCTCCTCTGGGCACTCTGCACTGCATGTTTTAGGTGTTCCCCTGCGCTAACACACCTGACTCAGATTAGTGGGCCATTTGCAGACTTGTGTAGACCTTGGTTGACAAGTGATCCAGTCAGGTGTATTTAAGCAGGTTGAACATCTGAGACATGGAGGGCATTGTGCCTGAAGGAACATGGTTGGGAACCCCCTGCCCTATATACAGTATACTTCTAGCCCCAGACTCATATCAGAGTCAGTCAGTTTAAAGAAATAAAGCCGTTTGCCAAAATAAAGAACTGTTCAACATACACTTGATATTTGAAGTGTAAAGTGGTTCGCGGCCAAGCCTGGAGGAAAGGGCAGGATTAGCATCATGTGGCATCATCGGTCCACAGGGCCTGACATTCCACTGGAAAAGCAAAGGGTACTGCATTTATGATCAAGTTTGCCACATATATAGAAAATACTGTAGCAACGCTACTAAGAACAAGGCAGAGATAGGAACTTTGCAGGAATCTTGCTTTTATTTTCGGGATCCCTGAACGATCCAACATGCAGTGGGGTCATCCCTCGCACCCCCCTCCTCACTTACGGTACAGAACAAAATGGACACACCAAGACAAAACAACCGATGCTGAACGGAAGAAAATAAACAAGACAATTGGACAACAAAACACACAGATTAAAAACCCACACACCCACTCCGCTCAGGCCAGAACCGGCAGAGGGAACTGCATCCCACAATCCTCTGCGCCACCAGCTCTGACCACAGACTAAAGGGGTGTGTGACCGTCACTACATAGCCCCCTTCTGAAGGGTCAGCCGTCCTCGGCGACCCTATCAACCACAAAATCATTGAGATAAGTGGGGCGTCGGCGTGAACGCACTGGTCGTGCACAGTCATTCAGAGATGTACTAGGCTCCGGCCCGTTCAAGTCCACATCGGTAGATCCATCTGCCGTTCCCACAGTCAGTGGAACAAGGGGCTGGTAGGGAGCCAGCCGGTCCTGATGAAGCACCACAGCTCGTCTCCTGTCCGGCACACGCACCCTGTAGACCACGTCTGACAGTCGGTGCAGTACCTCACCAGGTCCCCGCCAATGGCTGCTTAACTTGGGAGAAACTCCCTTTTTCCGTTCAGGACAGTACACCCACACTCTGTCCCCAGGTGCGAACTCCTGGCCCCGACACCGGCTGTCATAGGCCCTCTTCTGCCGCGCTCCAGCACCAGCTTGTGCCCCGCGGGTGAATTCGTGGATTTTGTGCAGGCGGTCCTTGAGTCTGCGACAGTAATCCATTTCTTTTCCACCAGAAATCTCGGGTTCAGGTGGCGCCCCAAACACCAAGTCCACCGGTGTCCGGAGCTCCCGCCCAAACATAATCGCAGCAGGTGTGCACTGGCTTGACTCCTGAACTGCAGTGCGGTAAGACCAGAGGGCCAATGGCAGAAAGCGGTCCCAGTCCCGCTGGTGGCGACTGGTCAAGATCGCCAGTTGTGTGGCCAGGGTCCGGTTAAAGCGTTCCACCAGCCCGTCGCTTTGAGGATGGAGCGGGGTGGTCCTTGTCTTTTGTATCCCCAAGCGGCGGCAAACCTCGCTGAAAACCTGGGACTCGAAGTTCCTGCCCTGGTCACTGTGGAGCTCAGCCGGCGCCCCAAAGCGGGTGAACATCTCCTCCACCAGTCTTTCAGCGGTGGTGGCCGCGCTCTGATCCGGCACCGCATATGCCTCAGGCCACTTTGTGAAATAATCCACAGCCACAATGACATAGCGGTTCCCTGCATCAGTCACCGGAAACGGACCCAAGACATCCACCCCGACCCGTTCCATCGGAGCTCCTACCAGGTACTGCTGCAGTGGTGCTCGGGACTGCCGGGATGGTCCTTTCCGTGCGGTGCAGTCATCGCAGCAGTGGACGTGCAGCTCCACGTCTCTGCGGCAGCCTGGCCAGTAGAACCGCCCCCGGAGACGACGCAGGGTCTTGGCGTTCCCAAAGTGACCCGCTCCGGTGGAGCCGTGAACCATTTGAAGGACCTGGGAGCGGGTCTCTCTGGGCACCAACAGCTGGAGGATGTCCTCTCCCCGATCCGGAGCCTGCCACCGCCGGTACAACACCTCGTTGTGGAGCTCGACGTTAGTCCACTGGGAATAGTAGGACTTCAGCTCCGGACTCTGCGCTGCGACCTGATTCCACTCCGGCCGTTGCCCCGCCTCCAGCCAGCTCCTCACTTGAGCCAGCACCGCGTCGGCCTCTTGCTGCTGCCTCAGCTCCTCTGGGGACAGCTCCGGAACACCTTCGGTCGTTGCTGCAGCCACAGTCTGGACATCGCCGTCCCGCTCCTCCTGGCGGTGACAGTAGCGGCATTCCGCTGTCAGGCACGGCCGTCTGGAGAGAGCGTCGGCGTTGCCATGGCGACGCCCAGCCCGATGCTGGATGTTGAAATTGTAGCTTTGCAAAGTCTCCAGCCACCGAGCCACCTGCCCTTCTGGTTGTTTGAAGCTCAGAAGCCAGGTCAGGGAGGCATGGTCAGTCCGGAGGGTGAAGTGGCAGCCCTGCAGGTACGGCCGGAAGTGCTGCACCGCCTGAACCACAGCCAGCAGCTCCCGCCGCGTCACGCAGTAGTTCCTCTCCGCTCGACTCAGGGCACGGCTAAAGTAGCCGATCGCCCGCTCTCCGTCTTCCCCCTGCTGCGACAGGACTGCTCCGACCCCGGTATTGCTGGCGTCCGTGTCAACAATGAAGGGGCGGCGGGGGTCTGGAAACGCCAGGACCGGTGCCGCTGTCAGCGACGCTCGGAGCTGGTCAAAGGCGGCAGCGCAGGAATCAGTCCACCTGAACTTCTGTCCCTTGTTGGTTAGCTGGTGGAGAGGGCTGGCAATGGTGGCGAAGCCCCGGATGAAACGCCGGTAATAAGAGGCTAATCCCAGGAAGCTCCGCAGCTCACCGACGTTGGTGGGGGCGGGCCAGTCCTTCACGACTGCCACCTTGGCTGGGTTGGTGGCCACGCCCTTCTCGCTAACCACATGTCCCAGGAACTCAGTCTCTTTGGTTAGGAGGCTGCACTTGGCTGGGTTAAGTCTTAGTCCGGCTCGCCTGATCGCAGCAAACACCTCCCGCAGGTTATTCAGAGCCGTCTCGAACCTGTCTGCATGCACCAGCAGGTCATCCAGGTAGACGATGCAGCGGTCCCGGGGCACCCCGGCCAGGACCCTCTCCATCAGCCGCTCGAACGTGGCCGGTGCGTTGCAGAGCCCGAACGGCATCACCCGAAACTGCCACAAACCTTGTCCGATGGTGAAGGCAGTCTTCGGCTTAGCATCGGGGGCCAGCTCCACCTGCCAGTACCCGCTCCTCAGGTCCAGGGAGCTGAACCAGCTGGATCCGGTGATCCAGTCCAGGGCGTCGTCGATCCGAGGGAGGGGGTAGGAGTCCTTCTTGGTGACACTGTTCAGGCGCCGATAATCCACACAGAACCGCCAGTCTCCGTTCTTCTTTTTCACCAAGACAGCCGGTGCCGCCCACGGGCTACTGGACGGCTCGATCACTCCAGCTGCAGCCATCTGGCGGATCATGTCCTCCGCTGCCTGGCGCTTGGCAAGCGCAAGCCTGTGTGGGCGCAGCCGGATGGGCGGGGCCGAACCGGTGTCTATGTGGTGTTGAACCAGCCCCGTCTGCGTGCAGTCCTCATCTTTGGCAGCAAAAATGTCCATAAAATCTTTAAGGAGATCCGCGAGGTTTTGGATCTGCTGGGGGTCTAAGTCTTTGCTGCTACGTGACAACAGATCCTGCACCGCTTTCATGGTCTCTGGAGATGTGGTGCTGGTGGAAGCTGCACTCACCGGAGTCGTGAAGGCGCTTGGTGCGGCGCCGCTGGCGGCAGGAGTCCTTCTGGGTCCACCGCTCTTCCTTCTTCCGCGTTGGAGCGCCAGGGTCTCGGCTCCGATGGTGATGGTTGCCCGGGCAGCATCAACGCAAGCCTCCCAGCGGGACATGAGGTCGAGGCCAATAATGCAGGGCTCCGTAATGTTGGCCAGCCAGAACTCGTGCATAATGTCCTGTCCCCCAGCCCGGATCCGTAGCAGCTTTCTCGCCACCAGCCCCGCTTTTTCTCCAGTCACCGTCATTAGCTGGGTGCCGGTGGGAGTCCATGATTCCGGGAGAGAACCAGCGGTGCCTGGCAGAACCCCCCGCCGCACAAGAGAGATGGTGGATCCGGTGTCCACCAGCGCTTGGCACCGTTGATCTTCCAGCTGGCAGCTCAGATAAAGTCCTCTGGTATACCCCAAACGTCCAACCAGAGGGCATCGGCCTTGAAGGGGCGTTGGTGGTTGGAATGGCTGCCCCTTCACCTGACCATCCCGTTGTCGTGTCCCGGCGAAGCTGCTCTGGTCTTTGGTCTTCACGCAGGACTGAGCGACGGGCACCACACATGAAGTGGAGAGGATGGCCTCCACCCGTTCTCCTTCCCGGATCGCTTGCTCCAGCGTCTGGGGCGTGGCCAGGCAGACGTGTTGGCGGAGCCGTTCAGGTGTGAGTCCTTGCAGGAACGCATGGAGAGCTAACTCTTCCTGCGCTCCTGTGGAAAATCGGGGGTAACCCCGCCGGACGAGTAGCTGAATGTCTGCTGCTAGGGTGCCCAGGCTCTCTCCATCCCGACGGCGGCGGCTGGTCAGCTGCTCTCTTTCATGCGTCTCCGACACGCACCGGCCGAACCGCCGTTCCAGCGCCGTGGTTAGGGCGCCCAGGTCCCGCTCCTCCGCCGATGCCAGGTCCAGCAGTATCTGCTGTGCTCGTCCTTCCAGGGCCAGCGCCAGGTGAGTGGCCGTTTCCTCTTCCCTCCATCCGTTGTGTGCCGCTGCAATTCGGACTTGCTTGAGGTACGGCTCCAGCTGGTTGGTCCCGTCGTACTTCGGCAACTTGACGGTGGATCTGGGAGCAGTAACGGCGGCGGTGGCGACTTGTTGCTCAGTTGAGCTGCAGAGCAGGGACCTGTCAGGAGTGTCGCTCTGTGGCGGCGTCTCCACACAGCGCGGACGTCTGCAGCTTGCTCCGTCAGGGAGGTCGGGTTCTCTCCACTTCTCAGCCAGCCAGGTTGCTCTTTCACGGCGTAGTCGGACGGACTCTTTTTCCGTTCTGTCTTGTTCCATGATCCCACTTCTGACACCAATGTAGCAACGCTACTAAGAACAAGGCAGAGATAGGAACTTTGCAGGAATCTTGCTTTTATTTTCGGGATCCCTGAACGATCCAACATGCAGTGGGGTCATCCCTCGCACCCCCCTCCTCACTTACGGTACAGAACAAAATGGACACACCAAGACAAAACAACCGATGCTGAACGGAAGAAAATAAACAAGACAATTGGACAACAAAACACACAGATTAAAAACCCACACACCCACTCCGCTCAGGCCAGAACCGGCAGAGGGAACTGCATCCCACAATCCTCTGCGCCACCAGCTCTGACCACAGACTAAAGGGGTGTGTGACCGTCACTACAATACAAAGAGGGAAGACTTGTGGCTGTCCTGTGGCCAGGTCACGTAATTATGATCAGATACAAGCACATAGAAGATACAGCTTTAATATACCTCCATACAGCTTTATTATACATTGTCACAGTGAATTTGTTTTTCTAACAGAGCCAAACCACCTCCACCCTGTTCATTTCCTGCCTACACGGATTACATACACAGCAGGAAGATGCCAAATATGTATCCTAATTATACAAAATGTATATTTATCATTAATTAACACCCCGACTTCTTTATGTTTCATTTAATCAATTTTTAAGTGTAAATTTCAAAGCATAATGATGAAGTTTAAGAGACAACATTATACATAGCTCTGCTTAATCCTCTATTTTTTCTGTTGTGTTTTAATTTTATCAATAAATATTGAATTGATAATAAACTACATCCATTTTATCACATTTCAGTCAAAGTCATGTGTATATGCGACATTTTTTTTTTATCATGAATGTGTGAGTATCAGTAACTGAGCCTGTTGTAATTCTAACTGAACACACAGATAAAATCAATAATGCCATTTAAATGGTCATTAGCAGTATTTATGTTGTGGCTGAGACCAGACTCCAATTGATCTGATTTGCAGCTTCCCTTCCACCAACAAACTAAACGCCTGCCCACACATCAACAGCCCCTGGCTGGCCGCCTGACCTTTCTCTGGCCCCCAAAGTGTCATTAGGCACCTGATAATCCCTTGCCAGAAGCAAGAGGAAGTCAGACATCAGGGGAGCGCAAGAGGGAAGGAGAGGGTGGGGAACCAGGCCGGCTCACATTTGCTGCTTTGATCAGACTCTCTGTGCTTAATCAAACCAAACAGGTCTGCAGGGAAGCAGCATCCGATCACATGAGGAGAACAACACCGAAGCCCCAACAGTTACAGCAGAAATCAAGCATGTGGGAGGAAAAAAGGAACTTTGTACAGAGAACTTGTTAAACTTACTCCAGTGTGAAGCTTTGTGGAGCAGTGAGAGCCACTGAATCACCCAAATTACTTAATCCAAAAGAGGCTGACAGGATTAGAGTGTTTTTTTAATGTGTCTGGGTTGTACGAATCAGAAAAGGGTTTCAATACATGCTGCTTAGAGTAATTTAGCTCCTCTGCAGCAGAGATGCACTGGCTGAGCAGAGGAAAGAAAAACCGTAAAAGGCAAACAGTTGCACGCTGATATTTTGTTCGACCACCTCACATTGCAATGACTGCATCTACAGTATGAGCTGATGCAATTTCACAATGTTTTTTTTTTTTTTTCCAGAGCTGCATCCTTTTTCTTGTACTGATGATAAGAAAGCCTGAGCACTTTATAAAAGATTTTCACTGGATTTAAGGGCATGACTGTGTGGTGGCTATTAAATTGATGTCTCATGCTTGCTGAACTGCTCTTTTACTCCGTTTTAGTAGTGTAGGGTTCGTATACTGCAGGCTCCCGCAGACTTCCACTTGGGAGGTGCCTGAAATGATCTGCTGCAGCTCCTGGCTCCTTTGGGCCATCCACGCTGAAGGAGCGAATACTTGCAACAAGACATCCTGTCTATAATGCTCCCACACTGACATCATGATGAGATGACCACTAACAGCACAACAAAACATAATAACTTCACTTGCTGCTTTATATAAATTTAGCTGATGTGCAAAAAATAAAAAAATTAATTAATTAAATTAAATAAAAATAAAGAAATCACCCGCCATACAAGTGAAATATGAAATTGGTGTGAAATCCAGCTATGACAACAGAAACAGTTTTTTCTTCTTTTTTTTTTTTTTTTAAACGAGGCTGTAAATATTATTCCTGTTGCAAATTTTGACACTTTAAAATCAGAGTCAATCGGGGTTGACTCGCTTTTTGAAACCAGCCCCCAGTGGTTAGTCCGGGAACTGCAGTTTGATTTATTTACATGTTAACCTCAACCTGGAGGTGGTAATGAAGGGTCTTGGTCCCAGTCTCCAGTGTTTATGCTAAGGTAAAATATCTGTTCAGTGAACATATTACAAATTAAAAAAGCTCATTTCCTAAATGTCAAACTATTGCTTTAACTTTAAAACTAAGTAATGGAACTGCAGTACATAATGAATGAGACTTTCAGGTCATTTCGTGCTGTACAGAGTGATTGTAATGACTTTTAATTCATCTGCATATTAGACAAGCAACCATGACTGCAACAATCCTGCCAATATCCATGATTCAGTGCATCTCTGTGATTGGTTCAGCAGAATTACTGTGTTTTTGGGATATCTGCTAAGAAAAACTGCAATAAAATCCACTTAAGGTTAAAAATAATCACAGATTCAGTAGACTTTTCAAAATGTTATGCGTCAGATGCATTTCACGTTTTTTATCCCTCCATTTCCTATGGTAGCAGGAAGATGCACGGCCAGGAAAGCAAGTGTCCCACTTTACACTGAACAGCAGCAATGAGAGTCAGTGACGTTATTCATCATTCACTCGATCTTACCCCATGTGATGACTTGTTGTTACAGATGACTGGAAGGACAGTCGTTCAACCGGGTTAAACTGATAACAGGTCCTAGAGAGAATTGCTTCCTTGCGTTGCCAGATTGTGGCCTGACACTTTGGGTGCAAGGAGAGCAGAGAAATGCTGTGGCAGCATTATATATATGACCCGATTCTGCCTCCTGCTCGCTTTCCTCTTTATTCAGGGACCACTTGTCCCCGTTTTTATCTCAAAGTGCCACATTTGCACATTTGGTGTTCAGATTCTCTCCGTTTCCTTCTTCCACGATGCAGATGTGAGGCGCAGGACAATCTACGAGTACCACCGCGTGGAGCTGACGAAGACAAGGATCACCAACTCTACAGCGGTGGAAATAACGCCTTTATCCAGTATGGAGAATTCTTTGTGAAATATTTTAGCCCTGTCAGTTCATGTTGTTACAACCAAATGTCTCTCATTCTTTGTTAACACACTCCTGATTATGTAGATGATTAGACCTGAGCTTTGTCATTCTCAGCATGTCTTCAGTACAACAGCTGCAGCGCCTGCATCTCCTCACAGATCAACTTCAACTGCAGCTGGTGCCATCGCCTCAAAAGGTTGGACTTCATGTTTTATTTTCTTTGATACCTTTTCTTTTCAGCATTTCCTCAAATGTATTAGTACTCAGGCACCACTGCTGAACAAAACCACCGGCTCTTCTACCTTTAATATAAGAAGATGGGTGCTTCAGAAAACATGAGGAAGGATCCCTGCTGTCTGATAGACAGAATAATAAAATAATTAAGATGAAGTTTTGAAGTGTTGTAAAGAATTTACAAACTTTATTGTCTGTCTTATAAAACCCCAGAAACGGCATCCACCCATGTTCTATAGGTGCTTCATCCTGTTCAGGGTTGTTTAGGGGCTGGGACTCATCACAGCTGTAATCTTGTGCATTAACACAGTGCTAGAATAAAAACGAACAATTTTAAGGTGTCTACATACTCTGCAAGAACAGAGAAAGCTGTTCTCGCTTTCAGGGCTGTGAGAGAGAGAGAAAAAAAAGACGTCAGTGTTCACTTGCTCCTGGTTGAGGTGTTTTCACAGGTTATTCTTGACGCATCATCTGGATAGAACTTTTTTTATCCTGTGTTGTCCAATAACTGCTGTGTGATTGGTCAGAAGGTTGAAGTGGGCGTGGTTAGTGCACTTTCCTGCTGGCGCAGCAGCTTGTGCCACGACTCTTTTTGTTTTTTCCCTCCACCTTCTTGATGATCCCAGTGAATAACAACAAATCTTCCTCCTCCTCCATCATCAACGTTAATCTGCCATCTCTGCCTTTGTCACCGTGCTGTTGCTGTATTGGTGCATGTGTTGCAGTGAGAGGGTGTTGTGAGGACTTCCAGGAGCTCTGCACTTGTGTTTCTCATGAAGCATGAAATGTCCAGTCCAGAACGAACTTTGTTCTTGTTCTCAAGACCTCAAGAAAACAAAGACATTTCTCACGGAGTACATAAATCAAACTAGACCGCACTTCTCATAGTCAGACCGACACACCCAGATAATGCTCTTGAAGACGTCATAATCTCTGTACGTAAAAAGCACCAAAAGAATTCATTAATGGGAAAAAAAAAAATCAGACTGGAAGTCTGTCCACTTCAGCATTCGCCATTGTTTTAATATATGTTGTTTTTGGTGTACGCAGATTGATAGTCAACCAGAAAAGCCCAAACCAAAAGTATACATGGGATAAAAAATAGATGGTGGTGGACTCTGACATACTTTGGTCTGTAAATGAAGTCCCTTCCCGTACATGTGTATTTCTTACTCTGACATTGACTCAGCTCGCACCGTTTCTGCTAAACTTCTGATGTTATCCACCTCGTCTGCCTGCACTTCAAACAAAGGTAAATATTTGAGCTTCTAGAGAAGTGTTAGCGTTCCTCCCCCAGAATTTCCTGACAGCTGAAATATGAGCTGTGGTGGGTTTTGTTTTGTTCTGTCAGATTGGAAAGTCAGACTTAAAAAACGGAGAGGGGATGAATTAATTATGACGAGACGGTAGAGTTGAACTATTAATGAAAACTGCATGTCACCAGATGCTTCCTGTCCTGATAATGTCTTCTTGGAGGTTGTCAGTGTGTTGGATCCGCCCTCAGCCACTGCGGCATTTCGAATTCCACATGCATCAAATAATGATCCATAACGCTTTTATTTTGAAATCCATTTATTCTGAGTAATGCGTGTCACTGGAGAAATGTAAAGCACTTATTCTCCATCTGCTTTGATTTGTTATTAAGTGCTTAGAGTGTTTCTGGATTTGACTTTCAGTATGGTTATTATCTTAAATCCTTTTTTTTCTTTGACAGAGAAAAAAACTAAATTACAGCTCAGCAGCATTAAAGTGTTTTTCAGTTTAGCAGTATATGGATGCTGTGAGGAGACTTTGCCTGTAGCAGTGGTCTCATTAAGCTGCATTTTAATTAGCTTCCTGACAGCGTTCATATCTGACTGTCCACCCCTCCCCCGACTTTTTGTACCCTTCAGCCACTTCCTTTTGAAAAAGGCAAAACGTGCTCTTGGCACGCAGTAATTAAAAGCTTCGGTGGCCTCACTGGCTGCGAGGTTAAAGAAAGGTACCAGCATTTAAAGAGAGCAAACCTGATGAACTTCTGCCATTGCGAAGTGCAGAGAAGGTGAGAGCGCAGCGCCTCTTTTACGCAAAATTACAGGTCAAATGAGTGTGCTGCGGCTGGTGTGTGCTGGTTATTAAAGCATGACATGCAGTGCAGTCGCCCATCACCGTCAGCGCGTCTGAATGCTGAGCTTTTTCGTGGAAGTGCAGAGATTTGTTTACCTAAAAGACACAGATGGCGTGCAGCACCAATGAGTGGTGGCAAATGGTGACAAAATGTGAATTTTAGTATCCATCCTGGTCTCACAGCAAAATAATGTCTGCATTACCACCTGTGTAGGTGAGCCAAGTGGAGAAACTTTGAAAAGCAGAAAGAAGTGGTCATACAGGCAGTAAACTCAACACAGACTGCAGTGATGCAAAACTCATGCAAACACGATCACGCAAAGAGACTAAAGGTAGCACATAAGAAAATAGTTATTAATTCGTAATGTTTGCAATCATCCAGAAAAGTTAAGAATGGGAAAAAAAACTAATCTGTAATTAACTCCTGAAATAAAAAGTTTAGAGCTGTTTATGAATTCAACTCGACTAAAGTAGGTTTATTGTAGAAGGTTGTAGCCGTTGGCGGGAAGGATGTGCTGTCATAGTGCAGTTTACCTAAAGATGTCTCTATTCGAAGTGACTCAGTTGTTTAATCTCTATGTTGTGTAGAAGATGTGCAGCATTGTTATATAACTTATGCAATATTGTTCTTTACACAGAAATTAACATGTCCAGTTCTTCTCCTTTCTTGTTGCCAGTGTCACCTCCTCTGCTTCTAGTCTTGCAGTGGCAGTGCTACACTCTTTGACTGGTCCTTGAGCTCTGCAGGATTGTGGGAATTGTTTTTCCCCAAATTATGATTTTTTTGGAACTGACGGTGGAACTGAATTGATGAATATTTCAGCTTCTCGTTCACTTAAATGTTCTTTGCCGCTTCCGTCATTGAACCCCGATCTGCTGTAGCAGTGTGACCCCTTGACAGTTAACGTAATCTTGACACAATGCAGTTATCTGCTGAGAAAACGGGCATCGTGGCATTCACATTGATTTTATTTTATTTAGGAATAACCCAACAAACAGTCTGGGGTATTCATTTCATCCCCAAACTCCTTATATAACAGTTGGATGGTATCTGTTGGAAGTGCTGTCAATCAACAGATAATTAAACATACCTTCTCATCGAAGCATGAGTTGACTAACTGAACCTATTTAATCCAGCACATGGCAGAAGTAGCTTTCCAAACAACAGATGGACGCAACCGTTTTTACAGCCGAATAAGGATTCTTAATGTGACACAGCGGTGGCAACTTTACACAACTCTGTCATGACTGCTCAAGAGAGAACGCTTATGAATAACATTCAGTTCCCCAGCCTGAAATATATGCAAAAGAAGGTTTTTGGTTGTCTAATACTCTAAAAGTCCCATCTATTATACTTGAATAAATAAATGGCTTTTCACCATGGAAAAAATGACAGAATGTCATACGTGAACAGGACTAAAAAAGATGCTACTTCTCCTTCCCGCTGTGACTGTGTTGAAAAGCTGAACAGAAACATTCTCCCCTGCGGACTCATTTATATTCAAATGAAGCTCCTTAATATTTAATTAAAGGCTTTGTGGCTCATTGTGCTAGACAGAAGCTGGCGGATGAGACGAATGCCACGGAGGAGAAACAAAACACGAGCTCACGTTAGACCAGACTGACTCGGTTAGTCTGTGCCTCACTTCGCTTCCTTTGCTGCTCTCTCGAGGGAGAGCAGTCGGGAGAATCGGGGGATTAAATGGAGGAATCTGTGTTGCGTGATTTAGCAGATGGACTGTGGGCAGCGGTGGTATGAGAGGAGGAGGAGTAGAAAAGATGAAAATGGACTTATTCACATATAACCTTCACCGGAACAATATGTTCACCGGAGAAGTGGTTCCTGCTTGAGACTCTTCTGGGCTCCTGCTGTCCGGGCGGTACGGAGAGCTCACTTATTGTCAAAATGTGATGCTTCTGTTTACAGCAACAAGGCTTACTAAATATCACCTTTAATCCAAAATCCCACTGACCATTTTAATTTTCCACTTTACAAGTCCCAGTTTCCATCCTGTAAGAAGCCGCTCCCTCTTTGAGTTTCTTGAATCCAAACCTCAGAGGGTGGTAAAGAGTGGGAGGTGCAGATGTTTGCCTCACAGTTTGACTATTTTTCTTTTTCCTAGAAAAATGTGTCTATAGTTATATGCTTTTACACACTTTGAGAAGTTTTGAGCATAGCATAGGTATGCGTGTGAGTGAGTTTGTAGACGCAGGCTTCTACAGATCCCTGTAACCCTAAATAGAAGCAGAATTTGCATATACAGATTGGTCCTCGAAACTCAAAGCACAGATCAATCCAGCCTGTGTATCAATCACCATGTGGGGTGAAACCCTGGCCGCCCTTTAGACGCCATTCAGTTCAAACAGAAACATCTTCCTCACTGCAGCGTGCGACTGGCAGTAAGATATCCGAGTAGGTCAGGTAAACAGTAACAGCAGAGTGAGCGGGGAGCAGTGGGAGGGAGAGCTCACCGAAGGCATGTTTCCACTAGCAGGAGTTACGGGTAGATTTTTCTGGGCCGGATCGTTGACACACGTCTCCATTACCAGGAACAGCCCTGCAAAAGTGTCCTTTAGGAACGTTTACTGGGCGAAAAACATTCCTGCCATAGGAGAGGTACGGAGGTTGGCCAACAGGAACTACCTGGCAGGTGGTTTCTGCTAATTGGGATTCATTAAATTATTTACAGCACTCTTACATGAACATAACTCATGTGACCACAACTCATTCGATTCAGTTGGACCAGAAACATTTTGCTGCAAGCACATTTGATGAAGTTGGAGATTACAAGAAAAAACGATAGTCCGACAAGTCGGTTCAGGTCTTGTTCAGGCCAGGTTGTTTTTTTTTTGTGCTGCATTCTTCTTTGTCATCTCCTTTTGTGCAGCTGGCTGTTTGCAAACAGCAAGAAATGGGCATTACCGCCACCTCGTGGTCGGCTCTGGTATTTGTTCAGGCAATCGTTCTTATGTGGCAGTACAGTGAAATGGAGACGCCGGCTGAAGGTGCTCAGGGAGGCGGTCGCCCCGTTAGAGGTTCCTGTCTGGGAGGTTTACTCTGAATCTCTGCTAATGGAAACCCACTTTAAGTAAATAGAAATATAGCATTTTTTTTAATAAAACAAATGTTGTGGCGCTTGATCAAAGACAACAGTGATAAGAAAAAAAATGTTTTATTGCATAATATGTTACCTTTAAAGAAGCATTTAAAGTCATCATTACGTGATTTAACTGACTGAAATGAAGCTTTTTGGTATCTGTGATTTGAAAAAACATTAAAAAAAAAAGGTAATTCTTTTCTTTTCTTTTTAACTCTGTTACCAGGGTTGATAGTCTAAAATAACTATTGGAGCCTCTCAGCATAGAAAATTATTTAACAGTTTGAACAAACTTTCCAAAGTCTCCGAATATCTTTACTTCATGATATACGATGACTTTGTTCCTAAAAAGAAAAAGAAAAAAAAAACACATCTCATACTGTGATAACATCATCCTCAGTTCAGTTCTGAAGGTACTCCTGGATGTTGCAGTTCAATCAGCTTAGAAAAAGTAAGTTCGGGTGAAGTTAAGGACTGGCATCTACCAGGCAAGGATCAAAGAGGGCATGGGTGATGGATAGGTAAGCCAATGATATGGGTACAGATTTGTAAATGTCTTTAATTTATTGATTTTTTTTTTTTTTTTTTTTTTACATACGTTTAATCCAGACAGAAGGGTCTCAACAACTACACGAAGAAAAATGTGATAACAGTGTAATCAATAACTCACAATTTTATCAATTATTTGATAAAAATTGCTGACTCACTCTTTTCAAAGGAGAATTTGTTGCTTTTGTCACAAAACTAGAGTAAATTATACATAATTAGGTTTTATTATTGGCCAGGCAACATGTTACCTTTATATACTGCTCAAATTACACTTAATAGAGGAACTTACATTAAAAACAATATTATTATATGTCCTGTCAACCTCAGCCTTACTAACAAACATCTTTGTTCTTTATGCAATATGTACTCATAATCCTACGAAGGTTGGTCGTAATGACTTTGATGCCACTTTACTCTTCCCTAAGCGTCACCATGATGCTGACACAATCATACAGTTCAATGTCGTGGCAGTTTGTGTGATAAAAGCTGTTTTCAATGAAATTTGTTTCCTCTGCTCCCAGATGTTCCAGCGGTTTTGATCGTCATCGCCAGGACTGGGTGGATAAAAGTTGCCCAGATGAGGTCAGTGATGAGATGTTTCATCATCTTGCTTGATAATAGTAGAACACTTTTTTTTTTTTTTTGCTTGAGACTGCAAACAAACAAGACAAAATGTCTAATTTTTTCAGACCAAGGACAAGATGTGTGACATTGCCGACACTACGCATGCGTACCTTTTTACCACCACAAGTGCTGCAAAGACAACACGGAGGAGTAAAGAGGACTCTGCAGACAGGGACGCACCCTCCACTTCCCACCCCCCCACCAGTGTCCCCACCAGTGTCCCCACCGAAGGTAACGTTTTTTAAACGGAGGACGATCAAGATCACAGTAAAAGCCCAGCGTTTTCCACTAACTAGTTATGATTAGCTCAAGAAGTTGCATCAGCTGAAGCTGTTCCTTATTAGTAGCAATGTGTTTCCTCTTTTATAACAAGACACTTGTCTCATTTGGAGGATGTACAGGATAAATATGCCCTATAGCTATCCACTTAATCTAAAAAAAAAAAAATCCAGATGTCAGGCAGAAGTACAAGGTGCAGCAAACCGTGTTTGTAGTTTTAAAGAATACTGACTGAATTAGGACAAATCTCACCACTGCGAACATTTACTGATTCTCTTTGACCTAGAGTCAAACTTCATGTCTCTTGTGAATGTTAAACATTTACAAGTCTGTGTTTTGTGTGACTAATGTAATTTTTGAGTTTTGGGAAACTGGTTAATTCTGATCCTGTTCGGAAAGCTTCATACTCTACGACAAAACCTATCCATTAGCTCTGACTCGTGAACACTCAAACTGAAAATACTCCCAACAAAAAGTCAGAACTCTTCCAATAAATATTTAAAAAAAAAAAAAGACATAACACAAAATTCAACACAAATTATAATAGAACGCACATGCATACAGATATAAAACTAACAGAAAATCATAAAAGAAACAGAAATTAAAATATGCAAAGTACGAAAAATACATAGAAGGGCAGAAAAGTTAATTCAAAATATAATTAGGTAAATATTTTCAAAGTCTGCCTGCAGATTACCTCACAGTTATGACCTGAAAAGCACCAACCTATAAAGAAAAAAAACAACACAAAATGTATTTAATAAATTGTAAAAGCTAAATTGGGTTAGTTTACGTATTTACTTTATATGTTGCAGTCTTTTCAGCACTGTTTTTTCACAATGCAGCAAAAATCTCAAATACAATTATTAAGTTTAAACTACTTCACCTCCTCGTATCTTCCTTTTGTTACTTCAACTTGTTTATGAATAATAAACAAGAAGGTTGTGTTACTTTGCTGTTGTACTGTATTATAATGTACTCAGGCTATGATTCATTGCACCGCTGCAGGAGGCCATCCTAAACGGTGCTCCAGCAAACTCTTACAGGTATCAGATGCAAATCCTCGCTGAAAGCAGCTGACAATTCTTTTGCTGACGTTAGGAAAACTGTCAAGGTGTCCTCTGAAGTTTGTTTACTTCCAGTTCTGTCTACAGAGATGCCAGAGTTTTGTCCTGAGGATAGCGTGCCAGCTTCCAGCTCACTTTGCTTTTTATGACCTTATGTGACCAGATCCAGATGTGGTTGTGGTTGCAGAATCAGAAAAAATAAATGCACTAAGGGCTTGCTAACCTATTTAAATTTATGTTACCATAGCAATACTGAACCATCAAAACTAAAAACACACCGTACAGTTATAACAAGGTGTTAGTGATCAGACAGAGATGCCTGTGCAAACATTTTTGTACATATCTTAGTACACATGCAACGTTAAAGTTACATATAAATATATATAAAAAAAGTTTCACTTTCAAATTGGCTCAGTATTTTCCTTAAAACAGCTGTAGGGATCGGCAAGGTTTATCCACCACAGCTGTAAAAACAGTTGTTTTCGGCAGTGGGGTCCGTTTAGTCAGCAGCATGGCATATACGGTTCTCATGTTCAGTGACTGTTTTGTTGCAGTTATTTGACCATATTGTAACATACTGGAACATGATACGATATTATTTATTTAAATAAACAGTGTTAAGAGCCCAAAGGAAGCATTTCTGTTACTGTTGTTCACACTTCAAACAACGTGCCCCAAAGTTTTCCGCTGTTGCTTTTGATTCATCCAAGATCTTGAAGAGAAGTTGAATTCTTATACCTCTAAATATTTTCAACTTACCCGTTTTAATGTTTTGCTTTTGTTGAATTATTAGTTATGCTTGAACAACAACCTTATCTTTAAAAAAATACCCCTGAACTTTTTAAAAAGAGCTTAACAAAGACAAAGAAGCACAGCATCTTCACTATTTACTCAGCTTATGTCTCAGTTAGGTTCTTGTGGAGTTTTTTTTTGTTTTTTTTTTTTTGGTTTGTTTTTTTCTCCTAATTCTTCATATTTTGTGATCCGCCTTTTTCATTCTTTGTTTTTACAAAAAAGGAGTTTGCTTTCATTTCTGACTTGAGGCAAAGGTCGCCCATTTCTCCATCAACCTCCTCATTTCTAAGCCTGTTTGGCAAAGTTTTAATGGACAGGCCGTTGCAGCTGTTGCGCTCGATGGGCTGCTGTGTGAAAACAGTCCATCTGTAAAGGAAAACAGAATAAGGAGTCCTATGGTGCGGATCAAACCAGCGAGTGGTGAAAGGGCTAACTGAGGGATAAAATGTGTGGTCTGTGTGTCAGGAACCAGGAGGTCATGAGCGTGAACCCTGGCATTTGTGTTTGTTATGGTTGTCTATCTGACACGCACAGCGGATCCGTTTCTTCAACAATCACCTGTCTCTCCAGCTGCAGGGGTCAGGGGTCAGTTTATAGTGCAGTCTGGGGGGGGGTTCATGCATAAGCTCATGTATGCATGAGCACAAGTGTTCGAGTGGGAGAGAGAAATGTGTGGTGTCTTACTCAATTATCTTCATATGTTGACACTCTCAGAGGCGTTTCCTGACAATACTTTTTTTTTTTTTTTAACTAACTAATAGTAACTAATGCCCTTAACTAAAACTAATCAGTATTCCTAAACTTCAATTTTCCCCTCAAAGAATTGCAGGTAGATTGATAGTCATCACAACTCATTCAAACCTGATATTGTATGCGGTGTTTCTTGAATAATACAATATTTAAAAACCAAAATTAGGAAACTTGGAAGCGTGGTGAACAGGACAGTCTTACAGCACGGTACGTTTCTGTAAGCTTTAGTTTTTAGTTTCTTCTCTGTATTGCTCCATTTCATTACTTCCACTTACACTCTGGCTTGCCGTCAACCTGGGCTACATTTTAAACGATGCCACTTAAAAATCAATCACAATGTGGCTTTTAATAATCAATTGCAAACTCTGAAATGTGACTTCATTTGCTCTTTTGCATATTCAAATTTGAAGTTCTTTTGAAATGGGCCGTTCAGGTACGTCTGTTGGAGAAATGTGCCAAATCTGCATAATGTGAATCCTATGGTGTGTTTAACTGTCTGCTACCCTTGAAGAAGTGGGTCACGCTACATTTCCATATTCCACATGTTTAGTTAACCCCAGACTGATTTTATGTGCTGAATTATGGATGCTCAGCCATTATTCCCAAGCCATTCATTCTTAATAAGCATAGTAGAGGAGCATTAATAAACAAAAAAAAAAAAAGCTTAATGTCATTTGGGAGATTCAGGGAGGTGTTTATATAGTAAGAGCATCAAAAATGAAGAACAAAGGGAAAAAGTGATTACCGTGTCGGATTTTCATGGGTGTTTGTCTCTCCGTTTCCTCACAGATGACACCAAGATCGCGTTGCATCTCAGAGACAACCAGGGTAGGTCTTCATCGTCCACTGCTGAGGCTTCGGTGCTTCATTTCTACATCTGCCTCCGTGTTGGAGGTGTTTGAACCTAATTGCCGTTTTTGGGGTTCTCTTTTTTAGCTTTTTGCCAGACACAAAGCTCATTAAGTTGATAAACTTTATCCACTCAATGCTTAACTGTCCTCTGTGGGTTGCAGCAATCAATTTCTTTGTCTGAGCTGCTGTGAGGAAAACAACAGGAGGCACTCAGGAATCTACCATGGATATACTGTTTGTTTACTTGGACATTTTTTCATGTGCAGAAGTTAGTACCCTTTTAAAATCAGATGTTTTTAGTGTAAAAGCTTATTTTACTGTTATTAAACCAAAAATGAAGTAGTTGTTTCCTGCATGGCTTTACCAGTCTCTCATATCATTGTAGATTAATTTAGTCAATCTTAGTCCTGTTGCTTCACACCATTTAGGTTTAAGGACATTCACCTGTGCACAACTCTTATGCTCCCACAATAGTATTTACATTTGGTTGAGGTCTGGATTTTGACTAGATTCGTCCAAAATCCATATTTCAAAATGAGCTCAGCCTAAACACATTAAAAGCCGCTCCCTCCGGCTTTTCCTTTTGCAGGGATCATGTTGTCATGTTCCACATATAATTGATAGGTTTTACATGGAATGCCTTTCCTGATGCAACCCTCCCCAGTTATCCAGGCTTGGGACCGGCGCTATAAGAGACCGGGGTAATGTGCCATCTGTGTCCTAACCAGTGACACTGAACCTCATGTGACGGGGGCGGTGATCAATCCAGGGACCTTCCAGTTGGAGGGCAACTGACTCTACCCGACTCCCAGCATTGCATTAGCTGTGTGATCCTAAATTACGGCGTGGAGTAATACCCTTTCATCTTGAAACTGAGCTGAAGGGGACATTTTTGCAAACATCCATCGCTGGCTGTCACGGCAGCAAAAGAAGAGACAAGAATGAAAACAATTCCAGTTACAGGTTTGCATCAATGGGATCATATTTTAAGGCCACAGGACTGTGCTTTTCTATGCAGATTACTTCATAACTACTGAAATGGGTATTTCCTTCAGTTCGCTCCAGCACATCCAAACTTCCAAAATGATGTTGAACTCTTTACCTCTGTGGTGATAGCTTTTCAAATTTTTATTCCTCTCTTGAAAGGAATTGGAAATCCGTGACTTCTATCACACTTTTCGTTTAACAAACTCTGCATGTCTCCCATCGGTGGAGCACATATGCACCAGGGTCTCGTGCTGTGATTTGAATCTCTGCGTTTGTCTTCCATGCATCTGACTCTTCATCACTTCATAGCCGGCTGAAATGCCGCTCAAGGTGAAAAGGAACCCCGGGGAAGGCAGAGGGGACACATGACCGTGGCAGGAAATGTTCAAATGATTATAGCCACAGTAGCAACAGGAACAAAGCCCCTTTTCTCAGCAGCTGCTTACAAAGACTCTGAATTATAGGTCTGCTCAGTTTGTGCTGTTAGTTTCTTGAAACTCATTTGCCAGGTGAGATAACAGGTGTGCTGCTCTATTCCAGCTGTGGCACTAATGTGGAGCTGAGAGCGATTGGACTGGTTTCCACTGGGGACATTTGTCCTCGGATCTCTTTTATTACCGTCTCAGAGATCTTCTGTGTCCCAGTCTGATTCCGTTGTTGCCAGCGTCACCCTCAGTTGTGACTGACTGACACTGATGCCGCTATACTTATAAAAATAATGTCAAACATGTCATGATTCCTGCATTTTGAATCTGAGAAAGTGTGAAAAGTGTGAGAAAGTTTTGCTTGTGCAATCTAATAGGAAATCAAATCGCTTTCGTTTTTAGACAAAACCAGCTGTTACTTTTATTTTTTTCCTTATTTTTTCTGTTGGACGAAACAATTAATTGATTATTACAAGATACTATGATGTAATTTAAAGAAATTGAGGATGAAGAAAAATAGAATTAAGGTTTTTAACAAATGTGAGCACTTTTGTTTTGATTTGAGCTATTATTTAAGTCTTTTGCTAAAAGAATTACTGTTGGTCTCCAATTTTAAATTAAAGGGTCGACTTCCAAAGTTTTGCCTCCTTTAGAGAAAAACCAGACAGAATGAACGGTTGCATCTCTGGAGGGGCTTGTGTGGTCGCTCTATGGGAGCTCTTGACGCCTGATGGCCCATTCAGACAACAGTAGTGACACATGATTATTTAGACATTTAAAAAAACTATTTAAAAAGTACTAAAATTATTTACATTTTCATAAAAAGGTGAGAAGGCTGTGTTTTCTTCAAATACAGCAGTGATGCCATCTCATTGGTCCATGAGCGTTATTGCCTGCTTGTATATTGAGATTATAGGTTTTAGTGTGGTTGAGGAAGCTTGAGACCATGATGTGATGCAATATGACAGATGAGAAAAAAAATAATTAATCACTGCATGCGTGTACAGTTTTGCACCTTGATGCGACAGGTTCCTTCTGATAAAACAAAAGCAGTTAAGATTTGGTCTAACCTTGCTGCAGATGTACTTAACCTGACTGTCAAACATTAAGTTCTTGTCCAAGATGATCCCTCAGTACTTGACTTCAGTCACTTCATCACTAATTTCCTTCTTAAGCCATACCTCAGATGGAGAAGCACACGGAAACAGTTTGTTTTTTGTTTTTATTCAGAGTTGGATGGGATAACTTGAGCCTTGAGAGGGTAAATAAAGCCTGTGTCAGATGCTCACCTGCCAGGTGGGGTGTTTTAGTGGACACATGGATGACTGTGTTCAGTTAGTTACTAACCGTTTCGTCAAATAGAGAAGGGTCAAAATGTATTAAATTTAAAAAAAAAATAAATTTTTACAATCCAAATTCTTTAATATGCCTACATTTGGTCTTTAAACATTGTGACATGCAAAATATTTTTACATTACATTATATCTGAAATTAATGAATTGTTTTACAGTACCATCTCAAATTAATCCAAATGTTGAAACAGTGTCACACAAAAACTCTTTTCTTCTTGGAAAATAGCTGCCCCTTTACTAAAGTCGGCTTCAAGGTTATATATTTAATATGTAATATTTACTTTAAGGAACACTGTGGAGTTAAAACAACCCAGAGTCTATTATTAGATGGTAAGGAGTGTTTTAGGGGCCAAAATGACATGAATCAAAGCAGCTTTGAGTGAGGGCAGAATATTTGTTTGCAGAAAAATGGCAAGTAATGTGAGCGCCAGGGGCAATAGATCTACATCTAAAAAAAAAAAAAAAAAAAAAAAAAAAAAAAAATTGTTTCAAGCCGCTGGGTCCCAAATAAAACTTTACACTCCTTACTGCCTAATAATAGACGTAGGGTCGTCTCTGCTGTTGAATTGTTTGAGATTTCAGATTAAATTGTCCGTGTTGGAGCGCTGGGCTCCTCCTGAGGTCCGACTGAAGTTCAATCTGCTGACATCTCGCTGCTGATCTCTCATGGTGCCCACACCTCTGTTCAGGAACATGCCCCCTGCTAACCCTCCAGTGCCGTCAGACCAACAGCCTGTCACATCGTTTGAGTTCCCATCTGAAGCAGGAGATGACTTCTGTGTAGCTGTCACAGATAAAAGCCAAGGAAAAGAGCTTTCTGAGAAACCCGGAACCTTATCACCGTTTGTCGGGTTAGAGGTGAAACAGCAATGAGGCTCATGAATCTATAGGTTTGAAATGAAATACGTGCTCAACATTTTAACTTCTCCGTCATTATGTGCACATCTCCGATGCTTTCAGCTCACATTCACAGTAACTGCCCTTACGCGTAGGACAGGTTTGATTACCGCTCAGTTAATCTGCGTGTTGGAAATCAATGAGACAGGCCGCCAGGGGAGTCGCTGGTTGGCTGACGTGCTCGATGGTGCCTGCAGCTGATAATTAAAGCCAGGGAGGAGTCCGAAAGGGGGTTGTCAGAGGGGGCACGCGACAACAAATCCACAGCTATGAGAATAGATGTGGCCTGGGCCGGCTGTGAACACGAGGGAGATGAGCTGCAATATGAAGGTTGACTGTTACTGAATTTCAGGGTCACTTTATTCCCAGGATTATCAATGACTCCCTGCTGGGATGTTAAAAACCCTTTTTGTATTCACTTCAGTTTGTCTTCTTTCCAGCTGAAACTGCAGGTGAAACTCTCTTTCTTTTTTCGACTTATATTGTGCCCCTAAAGATGAAAACAAAGAGTCTTAGGAGGTTTACCGGATGCTGTCAATATCTTCGAAAGATCTCTCAGAGCACCTGCTGTGTCAGGTTCAAATATCGGCTCAATGAGGTTTTTCACAGACGAGTGATGACTTCCAGAAGGACAATGTTACTATGCAGCTGCTGCATACATCCACCAGCTTCAAAAGGACTCGTCACCATCTGTTCACCTGCTCCTTCCTCATATCTACACCAGGCACTGTTAACACTGGTCTGAGATGACCTCCTAGTCGTGGAAAACTGCACACAAATCCCTGAACAATCACACCAAAACCCTGCTGCAAACAAATCATTCATTTTTAAAGAAAAACAAACTATTAGATCCAGTGATACTAATCTATTTCCAAATGTACACGGATTAAAGAGAGCAAAAGCAGAATAGCAGAATAGTTACTTTTTCCAAAATTAGATTTTTAAGACACTGAGATAATCAGAAGTTTAAGGTTTATACAGTATGATACATGCCGGATGTCAACCCCGTGGTGACTGAGTGCCCCCTGCTGGTCAACAGCAGAACTGCACTAAAAGTAGCAAAAGGAAAAAAAAAACACTTGGGTGAATTTATTTATCTAAAATATCACTTTTACACATTTTAAGCACATGAATTAAACTCAGAGTCATTGATGACATTAGTAGGCAACAGTTTACATATATAGAAATATGGATTGTATCTCAGTGGTCTTGGTTTTGCTTTCCAGGGATGCCGGCTGACAGTGCCGTAGACAGGATGCCAGGCACACATCCCCTGCACACCGGTCTGATCCTGGGCATCCTGCTGGTGATGCTCATCATGATTGCTGGCGTTCTGATCATTGTGTACGTGTACCATCACCCGACCTCTGCAGCCAGCCTCTTCCTCATCGAGGTGAGCAGCAGCACCAACTCAATAATTTTCTTAAATTTAGAAACTACATTTTCAGTAACTTTTTAATTTGATTGGAAAAATATGTTAACTGTTTCCAGAAGAGAAAAAAAGCAAAGTAGACAATGTTTATCTGCAAAAGTTTGATAATTAAGCGAGAATTGACTATATACTATCTTTTTATAAGGACTTTTTTTTTTTTTTAAATCAAATGTTCAGACTTTTCAATGCAGCAGACATAAAAGTCCTTCAACTCTTGTTAAAAAAAAACAAAAAAAAAAACCCCACTGAACTGATTTTATTCCTCTGACTATTAAATATGCAGCAACATTATCAGATGGAGATGATGAAACCTGCTCACAGTCTACGGTGAATTAATGTAAATTAACTCTGGATGAGTACGGGTTGTTTAAAGAGCACTGAACTGACTGATGTTTAAACATCTTATAAATGCAAACGAGAGCTCAGAGTTCAGTTGCTGTCGGTATCGCAAGGTCATTGTCATGCTCAGCAAACCCGCAATGAGGACGACTCTTTCACACTTCTGTAACCCTGGAGAAAAATAAATTAAGCTAAACAAAATTAGCTGAATTTTTTTCCCACTTTTTTTTTTTTTTTTTAAGTACCATTGTAAATTAAGACGATAAAAAGATGTTACAAAAACCAGGAGGGTCAGCGCAAGTTTGGAAATGCACAATTAAAAAAATTCAACGCCTTGTGTCAGGCCTGCCTCAGATGCCACACCTCCAAATCACAAAACGGCCAATAACTGTTCTCTGAAAGGTTTGACGGACAAGCAACAGTCCAGTACTTTACTGGGGTCACACACAATAATTGGATGGTTTTTTTTAAGACCGCAGTCGTTTAACGCCTGTTGTTACATGACACCATTTAATTAATTGTTTTCCTGAGATTTTCATGCAATATAGCATATAATAATAATAATAATAATAATAATAATAATAATAATAATTCAGAAATAGATCTCCTACCCAACCTTTAAGCACTTATACCACACCATAAAAGTACTCTGTAATATTGCATTAAAGTATGTATTATAACAAAAATGTGGTAAAGCATACCAAATACCAAAAGGTGTTTCAGCAAAACTCAAAACCGTTTTTAAACCTGCATGAATTTTGCATCATTTTACAGAGTGCACGAACACGAAGGGCTAAATATGTACTTAACCAGAGCACTGTAGTAAATATGCTGGACTGAAACCCTCACATACTCAGTGAGGGACATCCGGCTGCAAGTAAACATCGGTTTCTTACAAGGAGTTAAAAGCAGCACAGGTTAAAAATCATTCCTGCTGTAAGGATTCCTTTTCCTGGCCAGCCTCACGAATTCACGTCACAAAAGATTCTCCCCATATCTAAGAAACAGGAACGATGACCAGGCTCCGTGTTCACGGCCATACGAAGGCAAATGTGGAGCTGAATAAACCAAACTGGTCATCTTGATGGGAAGAAGTTATGCCAAGTGACTACTGGACACACATTTAGTTTATCACGTTTGAGGGGTTGGTGGGTTCTGTCATACAGACGTGCACAAATATCACTCTCCAATCAGACACAAATCAAATAGTACAAGGAAAGTTTTACACTATATAGTGCAAGGAGTGATTTAAGACAGTCTGGTGCTCCTTAACCATAATCCTGATCCTGATGGCATTTATCGTAAACCCTCATGTTTCCTCTCCTGCCCACCTCTGCAGAGACGCCCGAGCAGGTGGCCGGCCATGAAGTTTCGCCGGGGTTCGGGTCATCCTGCGTATGCAGAGGTGGAGCCAGCGGGGCAGGAGAAGGAGGGCTTCATTGAGTCTGAGCAGTGCTGAGGGAGGAGGGGCCCTCCTGCTCCACAGGGACGTCTCACCGGGAGCATCCAGGATCAGCTCGTCGTTGGAGGAGCTCAGCGTACACAATGACTCATTCAAACTGTGGAATCGGCCCATTTAGTACTAGATGAAACTGGATACAGCAGGCAGTGACATGAAATAATGAGAAAACCCTAAAAGCTGATCCCAGACAAGCCAACTGATCAGCTCCTATTGGCGAGGAACGTACCGGCCGGGCACAGGAGGAGAGAAGAGCACTGACATCATCGATCCAGCCGGGAGTGGTTTAGAGTATGTGCGGCTGCTGTCCTGCCGCTGTGGAGGGATTGTACAGTCTCACTGCCTGGACTGGTCTCTGGTGTGTCTGAGGGGGAGAAGGGTGACTTACACAATATATATTTTCTGAACCAATACAGAGTATGTGATCAGAGATTTCCCCTTTATTGTTGGTGGGGTTACACAGAATAGGCCTTTGTATATCCATCAGGTTTTTACTTCTTTTACTTTTTCCTTTCAGTACGTTGGCTCACAGGGATTGACACATTTATCTGTACAGACGACGGTATTGCTTTTCAATACAGGCAGGCGTAATTGACTTTTCCACAGCCGGCTCTGCACCGAGGCAGCAGCTGCGCGGCACGACGTGAGCTGAACTCCTGTCACTGCAATCAATTGTAGTAGCTCGAAGAAATTCTGCCAACACGCAGCACCGGTGTCGAATTAGATTGAGATGTTTGGCTTGTTTCATTTTCTGAAAATGAAGTGCAAGACTTGTTTTTTTGGGGTTTTTTTTTTTTTTTTGAGTGTGCTATTTTTTAAATGGGTGGTGGGAACATTATATCATTCTCTTTTATGCATTTCTGTTTTCATTACTGCCGTGCCATTTTGTCCCAGACAAGATTTTTGCACAAATTTGTTCCATGCACATTTTTTTTTTTTTTTCCCAAGATGTGGTACTAATGCAAAATTACAAGACAGGCGCTTGTGAGTGTGAATATATTTTTTCTGAAATGTAAGTGATTCATGTGTGAATCCGGTTTACATTAGATATGGGATGCCCTCCTGCTCTCTGGATGCACATGCATGAGCTGGCTTTGCACAGTTGACTTATTGATTGCATTCAGCCGTGTCTGGATGCAGTTTGCGTGAGCCAGCAAACACACTGGTCAGATTGGAGTGTTTATCGACTTTACAGTGTGGTTTCCTTTTGCAGTCATGTTGCCATGCCTAACCAGTTCTGTGTCCACATTTACTAGTCGATTCATCCATGTCAGGACAATAATGTATATACCAAGGCCAAAACATTTGCAGATTCAGGTAACCCATGGCAAATATTTGTAGTATAGCAAAGATGGTACTGAGAAACTTTTTTTTTTTTTTTTAAATTGAGTGGCCTTTTTTCTCTACTTTTTTTTTTTTTTTTTTTTTTACTTAAATGTGAATGCTGTTCTATTGTGTCATTGTTACAGATCAAAACAAAATCCAAATACTCATTTCTACTGTTAGATATATCAAGACGAAATCACGTTTTTCACATATGATTGTAGGCTCCTTGTAGAGATGACAGAGATCAATATCCTGGAATTCTACTGAAAAATAAGAAGTGCAATATTACACCTGTTCGGTTCACAGACAGACAGTCATCTGGGTATTATTTTTATTTGTAACCCGTTTCCATCACATTGAGACCAAAGACTAAATCAGCATGTGAGTTGGATATATTTTCAAATATACCTCATCCTCCCCGACAGCGTCCACGCCTCACTTATTCAGCAGCTATAATCAGTTACTGTTAAACAGTGTCTTAAGCCCTTTTAATGACTGCAGCCATCACAGATGTGTAAAAAAAAAACAAAAAAAAAAACAACTATATAATATAAATCAGTGAGAACCTTGTTATATACCGTCTATGTTTAGAACGACTTACTATTCGCTAAACCCCTCCCCCTAAACAGTAACCGTAATCACTGCTTAGCAACAGTAACCAAGAGCTAAAACTGAAAGGTTTTGTGTTGCAGCCTTTTGTAACCTTCAGTTAAGTAATAACCACAATGGCAAAATCCAATACTAAAGCTATTAGTAAAGGTGTGGTGGTTAATGGCCATGTTGTTGTATCTTTTTGTCCTTTCAAGAATACGCCGAATGAAGTGTGTTCAGACTCTGCATTAGTGTCAGCCACTTGCTGTCTGAACCGAGTCCTGAGTGATGGCAATACGTCACACAAGCACTGGATGCTTCCGGACGTAGACCAATCAGGAGCAAACTGGCATGTCGGGACAAGGGACAGTAGGTGGATTCCCACAACACTTTTTCACAAACAAGAAGATAAACTCTATATTTGTACGAGGGGGGTCGGTGTTTCCGTTGACCTGCGTTTGTCTTGACCATAACTCTCAGAGTTATCTTTCCATATCTTCGTAAATCTCCATATTTTCATAACTCTCCGTATCTCAGCCAGCCTCTTCAAAACAAAAAAAGGAGAAAATCTTGACTTTGAAGATGTACAAACACCTTTAGTTTTGAACAAATTACTGCAACTGTCACTACCGCTGTTGCGAAAACAGTCAGAGGATGAAGGCAGTGAATGATCATTCAAGTGCTTATTTAAAGACAAAGCTCATAAGTAATGATTAAGTAGAGTTATGCGCAACTATATTGTGTTAATGAGGCCAAAAACTAGATTTTGATGACTTTAGATTGACAGACTGCATCACATTTCCTTTACACGTTTGGATAAACTGGATTACTGACACATCTGGAAAAACTACCCTGCGAAAGCGTAAAAAGGTTTGGTAGGTTGTTTCCATCACAGGTTTTACTTTGCAAAATTTAGGTTGCACAAATCTAGGGCTAATATCTGGAAAACAAACAAACAAACAAAAAAAGAAGAAAATGGCAACTGGTTGGATCGGTTTATTTGCTGAGATTTATTTTGTCCAAAAGTTTGTAGGTATACGTGGAAACACTGAACTCCTTTCACAAGAGTGCAAAAAGGAGTCAACAGCAATGTGTTGTATAAACAGCAACATTAGGACAGACTTTTGTCTAAAACTTACCCAGACCCCAACTCATGGAACTGTATTGATGCTGTCTCATTTGGTGAATACAAACCTCTTTTTAAATTAATTAAAGAGTCCTTTGCACAGAATGCTTTCAGATGTATGCAGGCGAGAGCAAAATGTTACTATAAGTGCTCAATGGCTTCTAAATGTCTACAAATATACTTTAATGCTGTTATATGGATCCCGCTGGAGAAATTCTCCTGTAAGATCTTGTTTTTCACTGCCACCTGAAACTGCAAGTGTTTTTATAACCACTGTTAAGCATTTGGAGCGCGTGAATTGAATTCAAAAACACTTGGATCACAGAAACAGGAATTTGTCTTGCAGAAAAGGCTTCACTCCCACCCACAGAACCTGATCGAGCTTTCACTCCCACTTTTATCATGTTATAGGAAGCAGCAGAGTGGTGTTGCTCAGATAGGCTACTAGTACTGTGTGATACTCTCAAATCTCTTCTCAATAAAAATTAGATTCAGTAACAAACGCTGAGCGAAACAAGGACTAGACTTCAGCTCCAACTGTAACCTTGTTTAATGTCATCACGACACTGCGCAGCACACAACACCACTCATCATCATAGCTGTCTGTAATTTCTGTAACTACTGTTATTTTGATTACATTTGAATAAACAATGTTGTTAAAAACAGTCACGTGTGTGTGATTGTGTTCGTTGTTACTCTTCACAAAATTAAAAAAAGGCTTTTCTTACTGTAACAAAAATAAGTATTTATGCATGCAGAACGAGTAAACAGTGGAGAAGCAATAGGATCCTCATGCATTATTAAAGCTTAACATTTTTTTTAATTTAAAAAAATAAATGCACATTAATGTGAGTCATAAGTCTGACCATGAAATTCATCCTCGCTGTTGTATAAAAACGTACATTTTCCTCTGAAAATATAAGGCAGCTGTGGCAGAAAGTTTGGTAATACTTTTTTTTTTTTCCATTAAATGCAAAATCTTTTGATCAGGTTGGTGTCTACAGTGGTTCGATACTGCCTGAGGAGACACAGAGTAAACCAGCAGAAGGTCTGCTGAAGGTCTGAGGATGTCGGAACGTCCAGCTTCCAGTCATTTGTTAGTGAATACTACTAGAGACGGGCTTCGCTGTGTACAGTTCAGTGGTGGTAAATTTACAACTGTCACTTGAAATGTGAGACACACAAACTTCAACCTTGTTTTTTTTTAACCCATAAACAAAAATAAGCTGTTAATAACTTGTCTGTCTGTGCACGCACCAAAACAAATGAATTAATCTCTTGTAGAAAAGGTCAAAGTGTGAATCAAACTGTTGAAACTGTCTGTGTGACTTGGTGTCTTACTTCCATCTAGTGGTCAAACTGTGGAACTACCGCTGTATTTTGTCCAATACTGTGTAGTCTGAATGTTTGCCTTTAAATAAGAATAATTAGATGCAATACTTTGTGACAGCATTCTACCCGTTCACCGTTTACCTTCAAAACAGCATTCATATTGATATTTAGGTTGCATCCAGATGAATAATTGAAGTGTTTACCCATTTGTAATATGTGTATGTATTACAAGTGTCAAGTTCAAGGTCTGTGGCCAACATCTGGCCCGCCGCCTCATTTTATCTGGCCCACTAGACTGTGCAAAGACAATTATAAAAAGGTAATTTGTCACTTTACAGAAGCACACAGAAGTGACTTTGCTTGTTCACATAAATGCCTTGCACGAGCAACACGGGGCCAACAGGAAAAACTAAAACAAAAGGGTTTCACAGCAGTTTTGTTTACAGCATATGTATGAATTTTTTCCTTTTAATAGTGACCCACTTTTAATAGTGACCTGCATACGACGAGTCTCACAGCAGAGTCCTGGCGCGGGTTTCAGCCTCAAATGCCAACAAACATGTTGTCCTCGTCCCAAACTGGGTTAATCGTGCATCTCTGGGTTTACAGCACTAGACTTGTTCAAAATAACATATATGACACTGTTGCTCAGACACAGCGCTACAGCATGCAGGGGATCCCCACGATGCATCTCTGGTTGTCAGGGCTCCAGCTGGTTTGGTCCCAGCAGGTGCTGAGTTGAAAGCAAATCAATCAACGATGATTGATTGAACCGATAAAAACAAATGCACGTTAAAGCATGTGTACAACCACTGCTGGTGTTCTTCTCCATCATGTGACTAACAGCATCAGTACAGAGAGCAAACACAACTATGAGGTCAAGAGAAATGTTTGTAGACCTAGACAGGAACTGATGGGAAGAAGTTTGGATCTACCAGCAGACTTTCCTGAGCAGGCTGCTGAGACCATTCAACCATTACTTAGCCAAAATTAATCTGAATGACTTTCATACCTCAAAAAGTGAAAAAATGTTTTACCTCAATTGGAGCCATGTGGAGGAACTGACTGACAATTCAGAGGTACTCACATCTCTTCACGTCTCGCTCTCCAAATCAGCATGATGTAGGCCTGCAACGCGCCTGCGGTTTGTCCAAACGTTGGCGTTAGTTCACGTGCGCAAACGGCTGCGTTGAGAGCATTTATTGGTTCAGTGCTACTCGGCCTGCACGCGTGATACCGGCGACCTCCACTAGGGGGCAGGTTGTAACCTCAGTTTAGAGAATACAGCCGTGAAATATACAAACAACTGTTGGAAGAGGACGTTATCGTTTCTATTATTAAGCAAATAAAAACTATATTAAAAAAAGTCAAAATACAAAAGAAAAAATTAACTTCAGTTTTAGTAAAGAGTTAATTTTTTTTGTCTTTACCTGGGGAGGCATATAGTTTTATTACTCTAAAGGATGTCATGAAGAACCCCATGAATAAAAATGTTTCATTAAAGGTATGAAGAAAAAGAGTGAATTTCTCTGAAAACATGTTGTATTTTCAGTGGAATTCCCACAGCCAGTTCCCGTGTTTGGATGGAAAACTTTGGCAACAGCAGGTGGTGATCCCGGAGCACAGGAACTAAACCCTGGACCCGGATGGAAGAATACTGGTGTGAACACATGAAATGTGGTAAACCGGTTAATAACTAACTGAAAATACTTGATCGTTAAGAAATAAATAAATCACTTTTTGATGTTTTGCCATTGGTTGCTTCTAATTTTCACTTCTGATTGTCCAGAAACCCAAATATTGCGTTCACTCCCATAATAAAGATAAGACGTCGTCAAGGTCTTTGAAAGCAGAATCAGATGTGGAAAACCTGAAGTGGATACTACTGGTCTGAGTCTTGAGGAAAACACTGTACGGTCTTACGAATGGAAAACGTCGGATTCCCCATAAACTGCCACTCCAATGTTGCCCCCAGACATTTTTATTCTCCCATAAAATCAGTTTCCAACACATTTTCATAGAAGTCTTTTTTCAAAGACTCTGACTTGTAGAAAACAGGGGTGATAAAGTTTTATCTTTAACAAATAATTTGATCTAAAGAAAAAGAAAACAAAAAAAAAACAAACAGTCTCATGCAGCCATAGATGACACACTGAAATCACAGTTTGTTGTAAACCCAAAGATATTTAATTTACTATCAGAATACAAACAAAGAAAACAAACACAAATTAACAGCAGAAAATATTGCATCACAGGATTTATAATCTTTTTTTTTTGTTGGACAAAAAGTTCATCGAAGAAGTTAATGATCAATAGGGTGGAACATATTTCCTGAAAATGTAACTCAACACATTTAACAATCTGTTTCAAACAAATGCAGTCACTGCTTTAAGGCAACACACACAAGCGAACGAGCAGCGTAACTGCTCTCCTGCTTTACGACTGTACACTCAACTGTAATGAACGCAGCTACGAGAGAAAAACATTTACAGTTTGGTCACTACAAAAAGGGAATCGTTTGAAAAATCAGTTCATTGAACAATCGTCAACAGGGACGTCCACTGACGGTTCAGCGGTGCCGTTCTGCTGCTGGTGTCCACAAAGACTAAGGAGTGCTGGCTTTCACAATAATAACAGATACCTTCTTTATTTGAGACTAAAACAACCCTCACAGTTCTACTTCAAACATATAAATTCATCTAAAAATCATTACACATACTTGCAAACCAGCCGCTTTACAGCAAAATGTGTTGTTTTGACTCAAAATATGTCATCCAGCTGAATCAGGTTGATCTGATTAGAGAAGGGGGGGGGGGTGATTTTAATTTTACAAGACTGGACTTTCAGAACCTTCAGTGTCATCTTCATAATAAAACACCTTTAATGAAAACCAACATGCGCATGCAAGTCCTTTGACCAATCACAATCAACGCCACCGCTTTTTTCCCATTACATGGCTGAATGAAGGCTTTTTCCGAAGCTGCCAAACTGAGTCGTGATCCGTTTTGTGTGTAATGCTCGTCTGCCTCCGTGAATTGTCTTATCGGTAGCCACAGGTCATCCAGGTCAATGCCAAAGATTCACCTTGATCCCCCTTTTCAGCCCTTGTGAATTTTCAGGTATGATTACAGACTAATACTAAAGAGGAAACCTTTTAACAGTAGATGGTTAAAAGGGCCTCTCCCATCACAGTGAAATGATATAAATCATCAGGAATAACAACAGTAACTTATTTTGATTATCCTAAATATAAATATGATAAATCACACTCATTTGTGGGCTACATTCAGTAACATTTCCATTTTGCTCAACCTTTTTTATGCCGCTTCGCCATCCTGAGAGGGTCCAGCGGCCGTAAAAAGCTTTAACTAGAGCTCATCTTACATATAAACAAGATTAACTGTCAGTCAATTCTGATAAACCACGAGAGATTATGGTGTGGCGTAGTTGGGTTTCTGCTCTAGTTTGAGCTTCTTTGAAGAAAAGAGGAAGGATTTACAAACGGACACAAATACGGCCTTAACGAGAATGAAGCAAAACAGTAAAACTGATGTGCAGAAAATGATACCAAAACAAAAGTGGCAAAAAAGTGGCTTAGAGTTGAGAGGAAGAGCGGCGTTGGCTGATATTTTAGTGCCCTCGCTTCTTTCATGCACAAGTGAGCCATTATTAACATAGTATTCATTATAAGGGTTTGATTATATAATCTTGGATTCGCTCCAGCAGACCCCTGTGAGCCTGTCTTGGATTAAGCAGCTATAGAAATTAAATGGATGGATGATTATATGGTTAATGTCTCAAATTAATATTATGGGATCTTTGATTCACAGAACTGTCCTCGAGACTTTACCGTCTCAAGAGCAAACTCATCACTCGGTGGAAAGCGGCCCCACCTCCATGGTTTTGGACAGATCTGGCCCAGACTTCTGTTTGGGCCGGGCCCCCAGCTCCCGCGCCTCTCTGGCTGGATTCTGGTTCTCATCCAGACATTTCTCCTCCACCTCTAGACTATAGTGACCCTTCTCCTCTGCCACCATCTTTTCCACCTTCTCCATTAAGCGCCCCACCTGGGGGTGCTCTCCAAAAAAGCAGTTGTTTATAACAAAGTACCTCTTCTTGCATTTCTCCAGCACCCACTGCAGCTCCTTGCCCTCCCTGCGTATGTACCTTTCGATGGAAATGGTCCGCAACACTTCTGCCCAGGTGAACACCACGATCGTGTGCCTCCAAACACGCTCCCCAAATAGGCTCACATGCTCCTCGATGCGTGCGCGGTCCACGTCAGTGAACATGCCCACAGGGATGACGAGCAGGAAGGCATGAGGACCTGGGGGGCAAAGAGAGGGGCCCCGGGCTAGCTCCTGTTTATAGGAGGGTGGTGTATCCTGAGCGGAGAACCAGCCTGGAGTGTCCACCACGGTCACCTGCCTTCCCTCCACCTCCGTCTGCCTCTTCACACAGAACTCAGCCGCTCTTTCCAAGTGAAACTCCTCCCTGCCAAGGATGGTGTTGCCCGTCAAGCTCTTCCCCGGCCACCTCCAGCCCAACACCACCAGACGGACTTCAGGCAGACGGCTTGCCGCCTGGGCCGCAGCTACCGTGTTTTTGGTCTCCTCTGGTTCAGAAGCATCTGCGGCTACAGTGAGTTCACAAATGTCAGTTAGTTTGGGATATTTGAATCCAAAAAAGATTCCGAAAGTCGGTACGTGTCTGCGCCAGCTCTCTATTCTGAAACAGTTGGGCTATCAAAGCGATAAATTTGAGAAGACATGCTGTTGCTTAGAGCAGATTTATTCCAGCATGGAGTTGGAGGTGTTAGTGAGAATCATATGTAAACAAACACACGTAAATGCATCAGGCTGTAACGAGAATCCACATACATACAGTTGGGTCCAAAAGTGTCTTCCCTCCATACATCACAATAATGGATTTGGCGTAAAACAATCACTCAAGACGTGATCAAAACGCAGACTTTCAGTATTAAGAGGTTTTATTAAAAAAAAAATTGGCATTTACCATTTAAGATTTGCAGTCATTTTAAGCAAATTCCCACAATTTTAAGGGACATAATTCTTAATGACTGCCTGGAATTTGCAGCCTACGAACATCCGAGTCTGAGTTTCCTCCTTGGAAATGTTTTGCTACCTTCAGTTGGAGCTGGTTTCTGGGCCTGTCTGCCTTCAGTTTGTTTCTTCAGTAAATGATGATCATGCTCTGCTGGGCTGAGGTCAGCCTACTGACATGGCCGTTAAAGAATATTTCATTTCTTTGCCTTCAAACGTTCTTGCGTTGCTTTTACAGTAGGTTCAGGTTATTATCCATCTGCACTGTGAAGCGCCGTCTTATCAGTTTTGTAGTATTTGGCTGAATGTGAGCAGAGAGTATCTTCCTTTACACCTCAGGATTCATCTTGCCACTTTTGTCACCAGTCGCATCATCAGTAAACACCAGTGAGCCTGTTGGTAGCCAAACATGTCCATACCATAACTCTGCTTTGGATCACGAGACGCTTCTTTCCTTCGCAAACATTTTCTCTTCTCATCATTCTGATATAAGTTTGTCCTAGTTGTCCAAAGAACCTGATTCCAGAACATGAGAGGCTTTTTTAAGAAGCTTTCTGTTGAAGTCTAATCTGGCTTTCTTATTTTTGAAGGTAATCAGTGGTTTGCACCATGTTGTAAACCCTCTGTACTTACATTTACAAAGGTGTGTCTTGATTGCACATTTTGATAAGGATGCACCAACTACTTTTCTTGATAGCTGTTCATTGTGTTTCTTAAACCAAGGAAATTATTATATACTCTGACACTTGTGCATTAGTAGCTCCAGCCAAATGCCAACCCAGAAGCCAATATCAACACTAGACCTCTGTCATTTGTCTTGAAGGAACAAGGAAATGGACCACACCTGACATATTAACTTATCAGTCAGTTGTTCAAAAACTTTCCGAGCCCCCAAACAAAAAAGCACTTTGCTGGAAAAAAAAGCAAACTATAATCGCTATATGATAAGTGGTATATTTTTGCAAAATTTCTTAAACTAAACTAAAGCTGAAAGTCTACATTTTGAGTTGCTGCTGCTACAATTTATTTCACAGCATATTTATTTCACCTGTAAGATCCGAAAATCGATCACATGATGAGAATAATGTTGATATTTCCAACTGTATTTTTAATGCGAAATTCTCCAACTTTTGAAGTGGATCAAATCATTTCATCAAAGTTGTCCTGTGACAAAAACAGATACTGTTGTATGATCCACTTCAAATGTTCACTACTGGAGCCTCGAAAGCGGGTACATTTTTTTTTATTGCTTGTAACATCTAATTTTAGATGTAATAAAACTGTATTTACACAGGCAGCTTCTCAAACTGTGTAATATTAATGTGATGACGCAACTCAACCCCTAAGACTTAATAAAATATTAATTCATTCATTCATCTTCAGTGATAGATAAAGGCTTCTCCAATAAGATGAACTTAGATGTTTTGGGGGGTTTTGAGTTTTTATTAATTACGTGTGAAACGTGTCAGATTCCAGCTCAACCTGAAACTGTCTGCTAACCTGAGGCTAATTTTAAAAACGACGCAAACAACTCGTTCATGTAACTACACAGTAAAACGTCCGGCCCCACCTGATGTCTGAAGAGGTCTACTCGCTTCCATACTCGGTTATACTTCTTAAAGAAGTTTTATAGGCCACTTCTTTCTCTTCTGAGCGCCTCGATCTTCCAAGAACTTCCTCCTAACAGAAGTTACCGGACAACCGGAAACTACGAACCCAACTTCCGGCCTAAACCTTCAGAATAAAAGCGCGGTATACCAAGTAGGCCAAACGTCTACTTTCACGACTTTGACCATATAAGATGAATAAATATACATCTGCATAACAACAGGAACAAAACAGTCACATATCAGAATTAATCAACAGCGCAAAACTTAAACACGATATAAGATATTTTATTGTTCAGTGATAAAGTAATATATGTACAATATTTATGCCCTTATTTACAGCAGGAATAGATATATTTCTGCCCATTGACATAAAAGCATCAGTCCTTTTTAGACTCAGACCGACACAAGCATATAGGTAATATACTGGGGGATTAAAAGTGAGTGATATAAAAAAAAAGAGAAAAAAATTAAACAGACACATGAACATAAGTACAAAACACCATTCCTTCATTTTTGATAATTATTAGCAGAAAAGGTGCAAAATTGCATTAAAGATTTTACAGGTTATTTAAAAAAAAAACATATTGCTCTTCAGTCTCCATAAAAACCTTCAACAAAACAATGTTTCAAAACAGTTTTAAAAACTAAAAGAAAAGATATTCGATATTCGATATTGTTACGCCATCTCGACGTACTTAAGTTGCCCACGACGCCAGCATACGCATGTCGTCATCATCTTCAACCCTCTTCTTGGTCGCTGTAAAAAAGAAGAAAACCATTATTCAACAGTCAGTGCTGTTAAAACATTTGTAGGTCAGGACCTTTTGTTAATATTTTCCATTTATTGGAGCACAAGTATTATATACTTGTGGGTTAACCATCTTAAAACGTACCAAATATGCAGTGTTTGTACACTGGGCATTTGAACTTGGATAATAGTAAAAGCATGTTTAATTTAAAGTTTGCATCAACTTCTCCTACCTATCTTTTTTTATTATTTTAATAAAATGACATTAATATGAAATTACAGTTATAAACAACAATTCAATGACTCAACTATGCACTTCAATTAGAGATGAATATCTAGCTCCCTTTTGCATAAACGTTCTAGATGTTGAGATATTTCAATGCATTTATTTTGAGAAAACTAACATTAAAACATTTTGTTTTGAACACATTAATTATTGCACTCTTGCAGCAAAACAAGAATTCAAAATGGCCAATATCTTCTGCAAAGATAGTTAAAGACCATGTCCCAAGTCCATGCTGAGCTATAGGCTCACTTGTGCGCTGACTGGGGCGTGATGAAGGAAGTTTGGCATTGGGAATGCTGGGCAGTCCGCCCATGCTCTTCATGCTGTCCTCCAGGTCCTGCTGCTCCAGCTCCTCCAGCTCAGCCAACAGCTCATCCTAACAAACAAAGGAGGATAAAGATTAGAAGACAACACACACAAATTTCAAAATCTGATCCACAGGAAAAGAGAAATAAAATAAAATAAAGTTAACTTCATCGAATGTCTCGCCAAAAGGTCTGGAGATGGCGTCACTGATCTCCCGAGCCACGTCCTGTTGTTCTGTGATATCCTGCATCAGATCATCTATCTTGTCAAGGTCCCTGAGAGTGAAAGGAGACATACGGGAGATTTTAGCTGTTGAGGTTCAAACTTTTTTTTGTCCAGTTATAAAATGCTATGCAAAAGAACAAGGAGCATCAAACATTGAAAACTTTTTTACCTTTTGTCAGGTAAAATATGTTGGGACACTTTGCACTGAATTACATTTGGATCAGGTTTTTTTATTTATTATTTTGAGCAACTGAATACTTAAATATGGCAACAAAAAAAAAAAACAACAAATTATACTGGTTTCTTACATATTCTGATGGACCTGCTTCATGGCCTTAGCAGCAAAGCCCATGTTTTTTAGGACCTCCGTATTGGTGTGGGAGTTCTCCAGAGCTTCTCTCTGAAACTCGATGGTGGACAGTGTGCCGTCAATCTGAGTCAACTGCTGCTCCAAGCGCTTTTTTCTCTTCAGGGCCTGCAGAGCAGCTAGCACAGAAGTAGGAGAAATCACTTAATCCAGTTTTCACCTACTTAATTTGGTTAAAAAAGGATTGCAAACAAACAAAGACAGTGCTCAGTTCTTCCCATTAAAAATGATTGTCACTGGAGCTGGTAGACCAAGCAATGCAGCTAAGGAAAAAAAAAAAAAAACTCACAATGGATTATGATATGAGAGTTCTCTGAATGCTTTTTGAATTACAATACTATTGTGTGTCCTTTTCAAAATCAGTGTCCTCGGTGATAACACAGTGAAGAGCCGTCTGACAACTTTAATTCAAGCCGTTTAGGTCTGTGTGGTTTACATGACGGCGAATAAGTGTAAAATAAAGTGAAAGCAGCCCAAATCACGACCAGCATTTACAAACTGTAATATCTGCTTGAATAAAAAGTGAAATAACTGCTTTTCAGTGGCAAAACACAGGACAGTGACTCGTGTGAGGACGCGGGCCGCGTCTGCAGTCCAGGAGGAGCAGGTGTCTACTATCTGGTGCCTACTCTGATACATACCCTTTTTATTTTTGGTGCCGTGCTTCTTGGCTGTCATTATTTCTTGTTCAATTCTCTTCTCCAAGTAGTCCTGCTTCTTTGTCAACATTTCTTCCGTTTCACGGAGTCTGTGTATAGCCTCCTGAGGACTCGGGCCTCCCCGGGACCGGTGATGCTGTTTGGCCTTTGAAGAGCTGGAGGAACTCGAACTAGAACTCCCCTTGAAAAGCTTCGATATTTTACTCATTTTGAAAGTGTTTGCACTTAACCGTAAAAGAAATACCAAATGACCAAAGCGTAGTCCAGAAAGAGGACAGCCGTACAGCTTCACGAGCGGGTGTGTTGTAGTTTAACCTGCTCGACGGCTTTGCTTTCTTTTCAAACCAGCCAGTGAGCGAACCTTTCACCACACCTTTGCTTTGACCATCATTACCTGGTTGTGACGTATTGACACCCGACTCTCCGCGAGCCTCTATAGTATCCGTTTATCTCTCTCTCTCACACACACACGTATGTATGTATGTATGTATGTATGTATGTATGTATGTATGTAGGTATGTATGTATGTATGTATGTATGTATGTATGTATGTATATATGTATATATATATATCTATATATATATATATATCATCTATATATATATATATATATATATATATCTGTATATGTATCTCTATATATCTGTATATGTCTCTGTCTCTCTCTCTATCTATCTCTCTCTCTCTCTCTCTCTCTATCTCTCTCTCTCTATCTCTCTCTCTCTCTCTATCTCTCTCTCTCTCTCTGTCTCTCTCTCTCTATACCTACATTCGCTATCTCAATTTAATCCACACATTTATTCACACATAGGTAGAAGAATAATAAAAAACTATTGTTTTTTTGTTTTGTTTTAAACGTCACGTGATTGAATTTTGAGGGTCAAAGTTCGAATTAGCATAATCGGCTAGCTAATGGCTGAGTTAGACATCGGGAAACATTGTCAGGTTGAATCCTGCAATCTAAAAGGTCCGTTGCATTTTAATATATATTTGAATAAAGGTATATGTAAATATATATATATATATTTTTATAAAGTGTGGCATTATTCTGTTGGTCTTTTTCTAACGAGACAAGACAAAAGTCTCTTTAGCATAGCCGGCTAACCGTAGAGCTGCTTTTAAAGACACTTTAATGTTCACATCATCCAGTCTTCAGTCGTTTATATCGGTAACAAAACTCAGTTCCACACGGACGTATTGGTGGACGTGTTGTTGGTTGATTCTTACAAACTGCAGTCGCTCCTTTTGCAGATTTCCTTCCGTTTGTTTGTGACTCCTGCGGCGGTGTTTACTGGTACGTTTTTATCTTCTGTCGTGCTCAAACGAAACGTTCAGACTAAATGTCTCAATTCAAGACTTCTGACGTTTTGCCATCAGTTTGTGCAGGAATTGTTTGATTTTTGTTTTCAGATCAGCTGCATGTTTATTTTTAAAATAAACTATATATATCTGAATAACGCTCAGACTAACTACTCAGATTATTATAGTTTACCATTTACAAAAGCTCAGATAAATCCAGGATATTTTAAAAATGTTTTTATTATTATTATTGAAACGTTTTTCTTTCTGTTATAGTCTTGAGCACAGAAGCAGAGGCGCCCACTCGTGTCCGCAGGTAAACGATGCAGTTTCGTGATTATTTTTATGGTTTTCACATCGTTCACAGTTTCATTCAAACAGTGTCATTACATTGATTCAAGCAGATCAAATGAGTTGGTGTACACGGAGCCCGAATCAGAAAGCTGTAACTAATTTAGGTCCTGATCAGCATCGTAGTCCCCATAATCTTTGATTGTGGATTTATTACTTTCATAACCAAATCACCTAACTTTGCTGAACTCTGTTTATGATTATTATTATTATTATCTCTTTTGCTCTTTTTCTCCAGGAACCAATAGAAAAAGAATCCCAGACTTCAGGTGGCACCAGGAGCTATCTGTGCTCATTTGAAACCTGCAAGGAAAAAGAAGTAGTACAAGTTATATGCCAACACTGTGAAAAACACTTCTGTTTAGCGTGAGTTTTTCTTCTTTTTTTTAAATGTTTTTTTACTATTGAAAAATGCAAAAGAATTTGTTTTGGGCTGGACTGTGCTCATGAAGACCCCATAGTTATTTAAAATGAACGGTGTACAGTGTGACCATCTTTTTTTTTTTTCTCAGTCATCGTCATCAAGATGATCACAAATGTGAGAGGTTGGAGATCCCAAAGCCTCGAATGGCAGCCACCAGAGAGTTGGTGCAAAAGATAGTAGGTCAGTGGAACAAAGGCAGGGTGTGTTTTCGTCATCTCTCCCATGTTCACAAGGGTTCAGTAATAAACAGCGCACATTCATCTCATCTCTCATATCTAAGCACATCCGGATTTGTATTTTATGCATGTAATTTACGACTCAGAATCAAAGGACGGCACCAAAACCAAAGGTCGCAGAGGAGCGAAGAATGCTGCTACTGCAGCAAAGGTGGCACTGATGAAACTGAAGCTGCACGCTGCAGGAGACAAAGGACTACCTCAGGTAAAATCCCAGCTCATACAGCTTTTAAATTCAAACTTTTAGCATCATCACAATTATTTGCAATCTCACCAGTACATTATGTGCATTAATAATAAAGCACCTGTTGTTATTATTATTATTATGTCTCATTGTTTGTTGTTTTTTGGCTTTGTAGACCGAAAGAACCTATTTTCAGGTGTATCTTCCTAAAGAACCCAGTAACTGCAGCAAGCCGATGTTCTTCAGTTCCAAATGGAGCGTGGGGAAAGTGGTGGATTATGCAGCATCTCTGGCCAGCCTCAAGAACAACAATAATGTACTGACAGCAAAGGTAAAAAGAATGAGGTTTACTACCAGTTAGTGTAATTTTTTAACATATACAACTGTCAATATGTACTACAACAGCTGATCACATTTCTGTATTTATTTACTCTTTTTTTATAACTCTTATAACCGGTCATACCTGATCTGTGCCACATGTGGGGGAAAATTGAAATTAGGTCACTTGAATCGTGTAGTGTGAATGTGGATATCATGTTGCTTTCTCACACACGCTTGTGCTTCTTATTCCACTTAGATGCTTGTTTCTTTGATGAATGTAGAGATTTGAACATTAGTTACAATTTTTAATCTGCATTTATCTATTAAGACTGTATGTCACTGCTATTTTTCAACAGCACCCATTTTTTTTCCCTCATTTGCAGAAGCTGCGACTCTGTCATCCTCAGACAGGCGAGGCTTTCCGGATGGATGACACCCTGGTGTCGTTGTTAGCTCACCCAGAAACTCCTTTGCATAATGGGGGTAATGTGATCTTGGAGTACCTGGACAATGGGTGCACAGGTCTAGAGGATGTTTCTGAATACATTGCTGAAACTTGACCAGTCTACAGCACCTACTGTGTGCATGAGTTTTGTGTGTGCAGTTTGTATTTATGGCAATAAAACGTTTTTAAAATCGTGGGTCTGGGTTGTATTTGCAAGATGAGAGCAAAATGCATTGTTTGGATAGATGCAGAAGTTATCACAACACAACATGTATTTTAAACTTTTCTTTTTGCTGTGTTAGGATACATAGATCTAGACTTTATTTGCTCCCAGAAGAAAACTAGTTTTGCACTTGCACTGAGTTGACTGTTAAAAACCACAGCTTTATACATGATATAAAAACACACAATCCCCTCTTCCAATCTCTGTACCGCAGTTATATATGTATATATGACATGAAAAATGGGTTAGTTTAGGTGAATAATAATGTTTTTAGTAGGCCTGAAATAAAATTATTCATTATATTTTGGAAAATGATTGGGAATTGATGAAGACACCAAAATCATACCAATTATTCAGAAGTAGTAAGCTCAAAATGCAAAGCAAAATCAGGACACTGTAAGAAGTACATCAAATTAGAATGCAATTATTCGGAAATCTATCTGTATTAATAATGTATAGATTTATACATTATTAATAGGATTTTAAGTAAAATCTCATTTAAAATTTAATGTCAGAATTATGTCTCAAAAAAGTTTAGATGTGGGCAACAAAGACATGTAAAAATAAGCGGTTCTAAAAATAACAAATTAGCTTAGTCAGTGACATTACTGGGTATAAAAAAGAACCTTAGAGAAGCAGAAGTGAAGCTGGCCAAGGGTTCTCAAGTCTACAAATATAAAATATAAGTCTGTGTTGTATCACATTAAAATTACTTCATAATTGGGTTTGTGAGATTTGCGACTCATTACGTTCTAGTTTTGTTTACATTTGACTCTTTTTTTTTTTTAGGTTGCTCTCTTCAGGGGCGCCACAACAAATCTGCCGTCGTCATCTTTTGTTTACATCTTTGACAGCGTTCCAATTTTTCTGAAATGTGGTTGTAAATTGGGAATAAAGCAGTAGCTTTGTTTGTAAACAGTAGGCTGAAATAGAACTACGGACAGTCCATAAACTGTCAACAATACCAAAAAAACATGTTTGAAAATGTGTTGTGTCTTGTTACTTATCTGAAGGTTGGATAGCGTCAGTCTAGAGCAACCAATCATGAAACGACAAGGGGGAAAATGGGCGGGTACGTAGAGAAGCGTATATAAATGAAAAGGGGCTGGGTCACATAGTACAGTAGTTCCGTTGTTTTGATAAGAATAGGTCCCTCCTAAGAGAAAAGACAAATTGCAGCAATAGCGACTCGTTATATATTTTATTTGGTTGAGTAGCTCGTCTCTGCTTCACTGATCGAGTCGCTTAGAGAAGAGCGACTTGATCCCAGTTATCTAATTCGCTTTGTGAAATCACGTATAAAGGGATGCCGCTGCAGCTAGACTCCGACGGACGCCAGCAGTCTTTGGATTTAATGTCATCGCATTTGATCGGGAAAAGCAGCTTCTCAATAAAATTAAAAGGCCTCAGAATAACTCCTGCTCGACCGAGTTCTGTCGCAAGATACGTAAGCTCAAGTTCACACTAATAGATCGGCTGTAAAGTGAGGACAAGCGTAAATAATTAGGAAGCTAACAGCTAGCCTAGCTGGTCAAAAACAAGAGCGCTCGTTAATCTTCGACAACCACAGGTCGAGGTTGTGACGCCGAAACTGCTTGATTGACTTTTAAAAACCCACCACTGTTCGACGGCGGCCAGAATATTACTCGGTAAGTGAATTATTTCGACGTAGTAAAGCAGGAAGAGTGTTAGTTGAGTTTGGTCTGTGGGTGGGGGAGGGGCGGCGGTTAGCATTAGAGGAAACGGTGTTTTGAACTGGAAATGTGTCCTCGCGGGGCGCTGCACGCGCACTGTTAATTACATGGGCAAATATGCGTTCAACTGACTTTGTTTATAAATGATTTATTTTTAAACCAGGCAGCCATGAAACTGTTGGAGAACTCCAGCTTTGAAGCCCTCAATTCCCGCCTGTGTGTTGAAACTGGGGAGTCTCGCATCCTTGGCAGGTGAGGAGTCGACGACTGCGATGCTCTGGCTGCCACGGCAAAAAACAATTATTGCACAATAGCAGCTGCAACAGATACGGGGTAGTTTTTTTTTAGGGGAATTTCTGTCTCACTTCAGCACCATTTAAAACCTCAAACCTAGGCTTGTAGTTTTTATGCAGCTCATATCCTGCTTGAACCTCACAGTGATGCTCACGGAAATCAGCTGCAGACGTTTTAATTGAGCCTCTTCCATTTGCTCGATCACCCTTATCAACTGTACATACTCATACACATACCCTAGAAGTATTGTATTTGCAGGTTAAAGTCTACTTGTAAATTTAGTTGTTGTGGGACCTATAAGCAAAATGTCAAAAAACGTGAGCAGCACAGTTACTATTGCAATTCCAGTAATTTTTTTTTTTCTAACTGTAGAATGGTGCAGGGATGATCAGTCCTGTTCACAACCGGGGTAGTAGAGCAAACGGTCACCTGCAGTTTATGCAACGGTGAACTACTCTGACAACCTACTTTCAGAGCATGAACTCAAAGTTCATGTAATGCAAGCCCTGCAGATACAGATAGTGTTGGTGTTATTACATAAATGTCTGTGGGTTGTGGAGTTATGCTGCTCAGTCAGAGCAGAGTTTTGATGTGGGTGCTGAAGCTGAGCTATGCAGACTGTGACCTGAAGTGACGCAGATCACTGTGTCCTCTCACTGCGCTGGTTATTTTGGAGGCTGTTGTTCAGAGTGTTGGTGTATGTACACACACATCAGAGAATGACAGCTGGGTGCTGCAGGAGCTTCACAGGCTGCTTAATGAATTATCATGGTAGTTTAGTCTTTACAAAAGCTGCACCTATTAATTCTTGTTTTGTTATTTTTCTGCCAGAATACAGAATGATTAAATTATTTTATTACTTTGATATTGCACAGTGCTCCATGAAGTACATGGAACAAGTAAAAGGTCACATGCCCCTGTGCTAAAAATGATTTCTGTATTGGTAAATAAACAGTACATAAATAGATGTGTGCAGGATGTGTTAATCTTCTTGGCTCCTTGTGTCCTTGGAATCATCTAGTCACCCGTAGCGTTTTCTTGGCAGGCCATCTGTGTTGAAAATGTCAGTGGTGCCATTCCCACCACGCTGTTCCCTGAGATGCCTGTAATTAGACTGTTGTGATCCTGAAGGGTCTAGATAGTCGGTCTGTCCCAGAAGCTGCACAGCCTCCTGCCCTTGTGTAACCTCTGCTTGGGCAGGAGGAAAACAAACAACTGCACATCATGTCTGCTGCACTCCGATATCTGTATCAGCGACGTCTGACCCAGAAACTTGAGCTCAGCAGACCTTTTAGCCACAGCTGGTCCGGTATTGTTGCAGATAAGGAACTGCTCATATTAAACACTATACCTGTCTCCCGGTGCAGTTTTATAGCTTGATTCTTTGAATCATACATCTCAGTCTGTCTTTAAATGTCTTTTGTTTTTCAGTCTTCTATTTTGTAGGACAAATGTTAAGTAGTCACAGAAGAGGCTACAAATTATGTCAACCGCTTTACATTATATCTGTCTGAAGTGAGGAAAATTAAATGGCGTTAAATTTAGTCAAATGTAGATTTAAATCCTGAAGTGGCTCTAATCTGTTATGCAAGAGTATTAAAGCCTAATAGACTACAACAGATTATGTTTCAAGGCCTCAATTCATCCATCTGGGCTCTTCCATGATTTTTACACGCAGTTTGTGTAGTTCCTGAATGTTTCTCTCTGTGGCCTGCAGGATTGAGAGCTACTCCTGTAAGATGGCAGGAGATGATAAACACATGTTCAAGCAGTTCTGCCAGGAGGGGGAGCCACACGTCCTGGAGGCCCTTTCTCCCCCTCAGTCCACCAGCGCCACCAGCCCTTCACTGTGAGTACTGCTGTCTAGCTCGATAGAAGTTGATAAAATATGTTAACGCACACATGCTGAACCCTGTTGTTGTTGTTGATAAAGGCTGGGGAAGAGCAGTGAAGATGGGGAAAACCCTCTGAGTGACAAGTGTTGCAGGAAGACTCTCTTTTACCTCATCACCACGCTCAACGAGTCCTTCAGGCCGGACTATGACTTCAGCGCAGCACGTGCCCATGAATTCAGCCGAGAGCCCAGCCTCAACTGGGTCAGCATCCCTACTTCTCTGCAGTGAAGTGTGATGAGTCCAAACTGTTGACTAATTATTTGCTTGTGATTTCTCTCAGGTGGCTAATGCAGTAAACAGCAGCTTGTTCTCAGCTGTGGGAGAAGACTTCAACTCTCTGGGGCCCGATCTGTGGAACGCCATCGACCAGGAGATCAATCTGCAGAGCTGTGACATTTACAGGTAACTCTTTGAGTGATTTTTGCTGCAGGAAAATACATTTTCTGTCTTTAGTAGCATTTTTTTAAGTTCTAATGCATGTTCTCAGCTACAACCCGGATCTGGACTCGGATCCTTTCGGTGAAGAGGGGAGCCTCTGGTCATTTAACTACTTCTTCTACAACAAGAAACTCAAGAGGATTGTATTCTTCACGTGTCGCTCTGTCAGGTCAGCAACAATGTCACCAACTGCTAAAAGCATGGTTTAATTTGAACGGTTTAAATGGAATTTAAATCAGGTTTTTTATTTATTCCCAAGTGAGATCAGACTTGTAGATAACCGAAACATAACTGACAAGAGGTCTGATTGTTTGAAAATCTTTCATGCGCAGCGTCTTGAGTGACTATGGCCGTGGTTCTCTCGATAATGAGCTGGCGATGGACCTGGATGACGAAGAAGAAATGGACGGCTTCACAGAGGACAGGTAACACCCAGCACAGCTGCACGTTGGATTATGTTTTTTTTTTTTTTTTTTTTGTTTGTTTTTCAGTAAATAAGTCTTGTTTTTCCCCTCAGGTGCCCCAAAGCTCTGTGTGTGTAGATCCTGGACTTGCCTCATCCAAAGAAAGTCCCACCCTTTTTCTTCCTGCTGTTTTTGTGCTCCATTTATTTTGATCTTGGTGAAATTTTGCTGCCTCATCCAAAGCCATTTTCACACTTCCCGCTTGTGCATGTCTGAAAGCTTCTCTGGTGGTGGACGTTTTTGAAATGATGCCCCACCGCGACATCAAGCTCTCCAACTCATTCTCCGGGATGTCGTCTCAGAGTATAAACAGCCCACACAAGGCTTCCTTACACGGCTTTCCAAATAACTTGTTGATGGATGCTTGATCAGAAGTTGATGTGGATTTGCGGCTGGGACAGTGACTGCCAGAAGGTCGATTTTTCTTGCATCATGTCAGAGCGAGTCCAGACACCAAGTCACCCTCTTAAGATAATGGCCCAAGTCACAATTATCTCAAGTTTTTCACAAAAAAATAAAAAAATCAACATAACCAAATATTTGTTTTTTTTTTTTTCTGAAAGTCTTGAGAAAACTATGACGTGGGCCATTATTTTAAGAGGGTGACGACCAGCACCAATGACAACTGACAGATGAACATTTTCTAGTCGTCCAGCCTCGGACGGAACCGGGTCCACAGGAAAGCCACATGAGACTGATGAAACAGATGAGGCGATCTGTTCTTCAATGTGTGCTACTTTTTGTGTATGCTTTGTGTGACAGTGACGTAACTGTGAATCCTTTTTTTTTTTTTATTCTAAGACAAAAAAAAAAGGCTTTTTAAGACTGAAACTTGTTTCATAGTAGTTTCAACTGTACTTCATATGTTCATGAATCCCAGTCGGGTAGGAGAAGTGGCCCAGAAGACTCCTGGCACCTAAGCTGCAGCTTAGAAAACATATCAGCTTTTCTCAGACATGTCTTGTATATTTTTGTTGTCTGAATTTATTTTCCTGCCCCATAGTATTTCTGCTTGTTCCCTCCTTTTAAAAGGCTTAATTGAAAAGTGAATGTATAGATTAGAGGATAAAAGCATTACAGTACTTTAAACTTTGAAGAGCTCCCTTCATGCCTATTAAACATTTTCTTGTTTTGACTTGTGCCATGCGTCGACCTACTTGAATTGTTTAATATTTTAGTCTTATTTTTCTAGTCACTTTTATCCCAAGTGACCTGCAAGCAGTAAGAGTGCATGTGTCCAAACCCCATATTTTCATCAAAAACTGGTTCAAAACAGACCTTTTAATGAAAACATACAGACTAGATGTCACCACACAGTATGATCTGCCTCCTTGCTTGGTGATGTCAAGGTAAAAACTGTAAAACTTTGATCCTTTTAAAAAGCTCAACTGCTGCAGGACTCACCGTCCTGTCGTGTGATTGGAGGTGTAGCGATGTGCAGAAACCAAAAGGTGTTCGCACACAAATGTAGTCCAGCTTTTCAATGTCCAATTTAATCTGCTCACCAGCCCCAGTGCACCTCCTACATGGCCACTTAAAGACTTGTAAAAGTATACAACGTTTCAAAGTGACTCGTGCATAGCTCTGATGGCAAGTTCAAGGATGCCTGGTACGAGGCTGGAGGAGGAAAGGGCAAATATCACAGGCCGACTGTAAAATTTCCAACCGTGATCCTCAAAATACCCAGAAGGCTCCATTAAGGCTGAGGATCAAGTGTTGTAACTGATGGCCAAACTATTTCGTGCTACTAAACCACTGAATGCTACAGTGGTTTAAGAGTAATAGTGGCTTCCTCTAGTCCCTTTGTAAAAGTATAAAATATTCTGCAGAAAATCAATGAAATGCAGATGCAGCAGAGCAGTAACCATGTCAAAACAAAAAAATATGCCTAAAGAGTAAAAATAAAAGCATTAGTCATAAAGATGTTTAAAATAGTTAAAATTGAGCTTTACATTGCATTTGAAGTCACGTTGCCGGGCATGTTTCATTTTTTCCAAATATACATGAAGGAAAACATTGACTCGACACCTATTTGGCTCAATAACGAGTACATATGGAAAATTTAAAAAAAAAAAAAAAGAAAAGATTCTGTCCTTGACCATAACTCCATGTGTCCACCGTCAGCATTAACTATGAGAACTCCCAACAATGTAGCTTATGAAACTGAAGTTTTATGTAACGTCACCAATAGTTAAAAATGAGGAAAATAAAAATTTAAATGTGCATATTAGAAGTTAGTGTCACCATTCCTATGAAACTGCTTTAGAATACTGTCTGTAATCCCTTTGTTTGTCCTGAATGTCGAACTTACACGGAGGCAGAAACGGCTCCTGCACCACAGTTGACCCTCCGTGTACTTAATATAATACAAAGGAATTAAACATGATATGTAGTATAAATGTTGGGGGTTGACCTCTGACATAACGGTTCTCTCTGCAGCACCACTGCTCATTTCATAACCAGGTCTCTTAATGTACCTCTTCCTAATCACAAAGAGAAGACCTGGCTGCACTAACAATTTTCCTGCCATCCTCTTTCCCACAGTTTGTCATGTTAAAAAAAAAAAAAAATTTAACAATAATCAAGGACAAGATGATGTGCCACCGTGCGGGTGGTGCAGGTAGTCAGGTCAGTCATCAATGGCAAAGGAAAGGGGCTATCTGAGTCCAGCTCTGGAGGTCATCCACTCGAGGCCTTGACATAACCTGGAAAACAAAAGACAATCAGGAGTGGAAACGTCCATCAGTGTGCAGCTTTGTAATGTTTTATCCCTCCCCCCACCACAATAAAATGCACCCCCCCCCCCCCCCCCCCCCCCATAAAAAAAAAAGAATGACAATTAGTAGAGACAATAAGGCCGAGTATCCAGCTCACAAAGACAAAATTCATAACCAACATAAATTGTTTACAGGAGAATATTTAACGTAATTAATAAAGATTAGAAAAGATGTTTTGACATCTTTTAAAGTTCAGCACAGCACTTTATACAGTTTCTCATTCACATACAGCAACACACGCGTCAGATGTAGCGCTTTGTTTCCTACAGTTACACACTGAAGCGATGTGGTGAACCTCTTCCTACTCAGGGGTGTCTAATTTAGGCTCAGGTGGTTTGTGAAATTCCTGTAATTTCTATCCCCAGAAGCAAAACACAACTGATCACCCACTGCCAGGAACACCACCGTCCCGTGTCATGTGACTAAACAGAGGGGATGATGAGGTCTCCTTATTGAAGCACAGAATGACAGCCTCCTTTTAGTAATCTGATATCTAATGCATCCTGTGTGCATTTACATCTGTACTTAAGGTTGTTCACCTGTGATCGAATCACTCTGGATGGATCTTAGCATGAATTATAAATGGGAACTACATGTGAGCTGGGTGCTGAATAGACTTGGGCTGGAGACCAAAATGCTAACAGATGAAGAATGTCTGGTGAAACCACAGAAAGACAACAGAGGCCAGAGATATCACACCTCTCAGTCTTTGTTAGGTGTATAAATATCTCTTTGAATATTCTGTACTAAGAAATCTTCCACACTAAAGACACATTTGCCAGAGAAACTGTGGGACTGTGTCTTTATGGCTGAGACATGACGCGTTTACTGTCAGAGGAGACCAAAAAAAAAAAAAAAAAAAAAAAAAAAAAAAAAAAAAAAACTGTACGGCCTGTGCAGCCAGTCACTGACCAGAGGATTCAAGCTGAGAAACTGGCCAATTATTATTATTATTATTATTAGTATTATTATTATTATTTTTTTTTAATAAACCAGCTGATCATCAGTACATCCCTAAAATACATCTCTGAGCTTTCTTAATGTACTCAATATGATGGGGGAAAAGAAAAAAAAAAAAAAAAAAAAACACACCACCTTCACCAACGTCTGCTTATTTTTTTCTTTTAATGGTGTCAGTATACTTGGGATAGTGACATCTGGTGGCTTCCAAAACTCACAGCAGCTCTTTAAGATGGATTTCAATACTTACTTTTAAAATTTCAAGTATGGTCGTAAGTCCAACTTAATAATAAAACTTGATAATTCTATAAACTCATTCGTTTACAGAAGCTCCTGCCAAAACAAATCTTGTACCATTCTTGTACAAGAGTATATAAAGGACATGTTGGAACGAATTAGAGCTACTACTATTAAAAACATCTGTATGGATTCTTCCAACATTGTTTGATGTGAGAACTTGCAGCAACTGGAAACACGCGTTTATGAATTGAGGTACCAAGTGCATTTTGTGAAGCAGCAGCAGATCTCTTACCCCTCTCCTGTAAGTGCACAGCAGGACTGTATGTGCCAGGGGTGGTCTTTGATGGAGCTCAGGGTGAGGTATTTGGAGATCTCTGCCGCAGACATGCAGTCCTTCATATCCTGCTTATTGGCAAATATCAACACAGCTGCTTTCCGCAGGTCCTGGGGAGGAGAGAGCGCAGAGAACAATGAAGCTGTAACGCTGCTCTTTCAGGCCTTGGACCACAAGCTTTCAAACAGAGTGGCTGAATGGAAAGGTCCAACTGGACTGGAACGTCAACAGCCATTACAAGCCCAGTCTCAATTCTGTGCCGTTCGTTTCCTCACTATAAACTGTTAGGACGACATTTTTACCTCATGAGCCAGCATCCTGTAGAGCTCCTCTTTAGAGATGGCCAGTCTCTCTCTGTCTGTGCTGTCCACCACCAAAATAATGAACTGCAGAAGGAGGAAGCAGAGTCACAACCAGCGACCTCTTTTTCAAGACATTTACAGCAATAAAATGCAGACAACGGGTGGCCATTCCTGTGCAGATGGCCTTACAATAAGCAGTGTTAACGACTTTGCCAACAGGCTTTTTTTAGAATAAGAAAGAGGAGCCCTGCAGGACAAAAGACCAAAGAACTTCAGTTTGAAAAAACCTGGCAGACGCCGTTTAAAGCAAAACCACTGCTCAAGAATGAGGAATGAGGGGGTCAACAAGCAATCTACATCAATGTGACCCTGAGCAGGGCTCTGACTTTGTGCCAAATACTTGACCGTTAGTAAAAAAAATCAATAGTAACCATATGGCTTAGTCAGCTGAAATGTAGTAGCTTTGATTTCCCCATTACAAACAAGCCAAACATTTCTACTTTGTGTTCTTCACTTCCTTTTGACAAATATTGTTTTAATCTATTTCAATATTTAATAAAATACTCCATTAAGTACTGAATTAAAATTGATGAAACATTCAGACAACACTGGCAAATTGTAATACATCAAGTTTCCCACTTCATAATTCAATCCTCAACTTGTGGGAAACTGCAGCAAAATGTGGGTGTTGAGACAGAAACAATGTTCACCACATAGAGTTTAGTCAAAGCTGAAAAAGAGCCTAGTTTGTGCCTTCTACGCTCTGTAGCAGCAACAGCAATGTGACCTTTAGCCTTCTTATTTTCAAAACAGTAACACGGATGTGTGCATCATGTAGAAACAACAATCATGTGTGGTGTCAATGAGCTTGACTTGACTTAAGATGAAATTATACGTTATTTGTGCTGCAAAAAAGTAAGAAATGGCCAAAAAGTTGGGTTTTTTTTCGAAAATAAAAACTAAAATTTAACCTGAGTATTTTGCAACAAATTTTGCATTAGGAAATGATTGTTTAGTTCAGTAAGAAATGAAATATAGTGGAGCACAATGCCTTTAGTTTTCAACATGCTCAGGTTTGCAGCCCATTAATCCAACAATGGTGTGGTGTATGGTGCCTTTTGAGAAAATCTTATCTACAATGTCCTTGAGTGCTAAAAACACACTTATAAATGAATGTTGATCAATTTTATACCAATATATCAAAACATTCAGTTTTTCATCAGATAAGAAAACAAAAATACAGAAACATAAAAGGCTATCATTTTGAGCATTAGTTAAGTAAAATTAAGTTTACTTGTAAATATTTTTGTCAATTAGCTGAACAGAAAGGAGCTGAGGATCTGAAGCGTGAATTACTGACGACTAACATTTGTTGAAGGTCCCACATCATTTGCAAGTTTCTTGTTACATTTGTGCGACTGTGGTAAACATTGTTTAAAGTTCCCACACACATCTGCCTCTTTTTGTTCTTCATTCTGCCCTTGGGTCTCTAAGTGTTGTGGCAGCTGACCCTTGCTTTGTTTCTCTTTGTTGAAGGGTTTAACTCTGACTTGGGCGGACCCTGCTGCCGTCTGTGCTGCCAACAAACACCAGCTGCCATGCTCAAGAAGAAAACAGCTGCTGGACAATACTCCTCTACCACAGAGAGGTTTCATTTTAAACAAGCACAAAATTTATTTATTTTTTCTCACCTCAGTATTAGAGTAGTAAGTGTTCCAGGAGGACCTGAGGGACTCCTGCCCCCCTATATCCCACATCAGGAAGTGAGTGTTTTTCACAACTATTTCCTCCACGTTGCTTCCGATGGTGGGTGATGTGTGGACCACCTCATTCATAAGACTTGATTTAATTAAAAAAAAAAAAAAAAAAAGTTATCAAGTGAATGTGTCTCAATGTACCAACGTTGAATGTTTAAATCGATTCAAACAGTTCTTACAATTGATACAGGATAGTGGTCTTCCCTGCATTGTCTAGTCCCACAATGATCACCTTGTGCTCTGCAATACAAACAGTCTGTTAACTCCGATTGTTTTTATGACTTGCACAAATACAGTAGCGGTACTGTCACATTAAAAACAAAGCGACAATGAGAACGACACAAGCATTCATGTCAGTCATACTGGCTGAACTTCCTTCCTTGCTTCTCACTGACCCAATTTCTGACCATTCATAAAAAAAAAAAAAACTCCACGGAAAAACAATGAAGATCTTGACAATGTTACCATGCAGGCAAATATGATGGACTAAATGCAGAACTACAGCTGACGAGTACAAGTAAACACTGCCTTCAAGTGTTTTGACTTTTTTTTTTGGCCTTCTGCGGTTTTACAGGAAGGAAGGCCGGCAGTCAGGATGAACTACACTGGTTGTTGGAAGATAACGCATGTGTATTGCTTCCTTAAAGAGGAGCTGCAAGGACCACTTGCAGATGAACGTACAACTTAAAATAAATAAAAACACATAGGCAAAAATGTCAACGTGTTCTGGACACGTCCAATCGTCAAAAAGCTTTACAAAACTGCAACCACCAGTGCTTTTTGTTTAGTTACCCATCTAATCTCATTAGTGTTGATTATATGCATTTGGCTGCTACTCAAACCACACAGTAATCTCTTTAAGTGAGTGAAACTTAACACTAGGTACAGAATTATCCAGAATCAGGATATGAAAGTGGGCGTCTTGCACCAAGGAAGAAACCACTGATCTATGCAGAAAATCATAACTCCTGGCTCATCTAGATCATTAAAACATTTCTTATACGAATTAAAAGTTAAATTTGAAGAATGCCGCAGCACACGAATATGACATGAATTACCAAATCTGCAATAAAACAAACTTCATAAAAGTTGAGAAGTGAAGTAAAACAAAGCCGCGAGTCCTCAATAGATCTAAAGCTGACTGACAAGTGGATGAAGACGCTCGCCGTTTTTAATCCAATCATGTTGGTTGATTAACTGATAGGCAGATTAACGGTGGACAGCAGGGGGTTTAAATGCTCGTTTTCGTAGCGAAGGTGAACAAAGACGCCTCGAAGTGCCGAAGTCGGTCAGAGATGCGGTACTTTTCTGCATCTGTTGTTGGAGCTCTCGCTGTTCTCGTGCTACGCGGCTAACAGTTGACGTTAACCCATGCCGAGCCCTTAGAAATCATGTCAAATACCAACCTTGGTTACAAAAAAAGCTCCACAGCTTAGCGAATATGAGGCCCATTGTTTGGATTGACAGAAATATGCGACCCGTCAGTACTGCGGCCGGCGTCCCGGGCTTCGCCGCTCTGTCGTCCGCACCGCGGAGGCTCTGGTCGACTGCGGCCGGCTAACATTAGCGGGACGATTTATTATCCGCAAAACACCTCACGGAGCTCTTGAACGCAGACTCCATGCGCACGTAGTGTCGTCTGAAATGTACCTGAATTATTTTACTCGCTATTAAAGCCTCGACAGAGAGCTGAAAACGCCAAGACACCGAGGCGCGCGTCGGTAACGGTTTCTCCGCTCCGTTAGTGAGCGAAGTGAACCGGGCGGTCCGCTTATCTTCCGCTTGCGTGATGACGTTTCACGTTTCCCCACATAAAGAAAACAACGTTTCTTTTCTTTTTTTTCTTATTTTACAAATTATTAGCACGAATTTTACTAAAGAATTACAATAGAGAGGAAATCCGACGAATTTGTCACAAAAAGTGCTAAACATGTTAGTAGGGCTGTTTTTTTTTTTTTTTTTTTTTTTTTATTTATTTATTTAAACTGCACTTACATTGCATGTAAAATATCAATCATACTTAAAAACAACAACATACAGGATAAATAATTGATATATATAGTCAGTGCTTCGTCTGTGTCATGTGATTCACGCGTTGACGTATGCGGAAGTAGCGGCGCGTTCAGCACTCAAACCAGATGGCTCTAAGATGTGGCGTAAGTATTTATTAAATACAATTACTTTCTTCCTTAATCTTAATTCCTTAATTTAACCTCACAGTTATTAATTATGCATACACAAAGACCCATTGAGCATGTCCAAGAGGTTTGTAGATTGTACAAACAGGACAATATTCTTTGTTATTCCAAGCGTTTATAGTCACGTTCAGTTATTAACTAGACCCAACATTTACAAACCATTAAACACGCAATTTACTTAAAAAAAGAGACAGCTTTCTGTTAAGATGAATCCATCAGTGTTTCATTTTGAGGTTTGACTACATTTATAATAGTTTTTATGTCTCTGTGTTGCAGAGAGAAGAAATCAAACAAACAAACAAGCAAACAAACAAACAAAAAAGAGATTAGATAAAATCAGAGCGAGAGCTTCTGTTTTCATCTTAGACCTGTCCAACACTGCTAAATCTGCTGGTCTGCCATTACTTGTCTGTTATTTGACTTAACTGCTTTCCTTTGAATAGACTGAAGACGTATTTAAGACAGAAGACATGTCAATATTTCCAAGAATTCGCCTGAAACCTGAAGTGACCGACTATCTTAAGAGTGTTTTCTTAAACAAGGAGGTAAGAAGTTGATGTTCGGGAGAATTAAAAAAAGACATTTAGAGGACAATCGAGAGTCACAGTTACATTTACGAATACAGCCTCTAACAAATCGCAGAGTTAGAGACAAGAATCCACATTTCTCTCAAAAGTAATTTAATGATCACACAAAACAAATGCATGAAACAAAAGTAGTACATCAACATACTAATGATAAGCCAAAGGTGTAATTGTGACATAAACATTTGAAATGCAGCACGAGGATGTAAGTGGTCCTGCAGCTTGTCATGTCAAAATTTACGTGATCAGTCCTGGAGTCTGCTTCGCTGATTAAACTCCACCATATCTGAAGGCAGTAACGTGGAAATATCCGCGCTGGTAGGCCTTTACTCTGCTTAACAGTGTCACCTGAATAGTTATAAACTAGGAGCTTGTGACACAATTGAAAGAGTAAAGTTCTATATTAGTTATAACACACATTAATAAAGTGTAGAAGTTTTCTTTCTGGTCTTTCTCCTATTTTTGCAGAGTGCTTCTTCAATTAAAAATAAAATTCAACAAATACTTTAATAATACTCAAAGGGAAATTAATTTAAACACTTTTCAATTTCGTTAATTACTTTTTTATTTCTTTGTTAATATTTATTTAAAAAAAAAAATCAAACATGGAAATCTTTCCATGTTTAGCTCACAAAGTGACTCTATATCATGAATGTTTGCTTTCCTTCTTTATGAGGTATTCTCCAAAGATACATTACGTTCACTCTTCACTTGTCTGGCTGTGATGCGTTCAGGTGTTGGCATCTGTGGGTCATCAGGAGGCGGAGCGTCGTTTCCAGAAGCTGCTGGCATGCCTGTCCCACCCGCCTTCGTATACGTGCGTACGAGCCAGCACTCATCTGGCTCCTCTGGAGGAGATCAGGGACAGGCTGAGGGAGGAGCTGAAGAAGGCAAGCGAGGAGGTTTTCATGTGTTGTGTTGTTGCCCAGCAGCGGTGGATGCGTTCACCAATGTCACAGAGAGTGTTGTCGTTGTAGAAGCAGATGACGTGCAGCTCGTCGGTAGACCAGGCGTCTGTTCAGATTCTTCCACACCCGCAAATTGCAGATGTGCTTCTCCTTCCCCTTGATGGCCCGAGGTATGTGAGGAATGCTGGAAACCCACCATCAGTCCAACCACTGAGCATTGGCTTTCTTAGGTTAGAAAATACTTGGCAAAGGAGCCCTGCAGACTAAAGCGAGAAACAACAAAATCATCCGCACGTTGCTGCCAGATTATACTTAAAAAAGAAAAGGGCATCATTACAACAAGCTATGAGTAAGTGTGAATGCGTCTGTCGTCCTGCACTCTCAGACCCGTAAAGCAGCTCAGCTCGGAGGTGGTGGTGGGCGCTCAGTGTGGCAGCGCCGTGCTGAGAGGAGCTCACGTTTTCGCCCCGGGGATCGTCGCCAGCCCCAAGTGTAAGACTCAGAGCTGTGAGGAAGAATCTGTACTCTTCCTCTGCTTGCATTGCTTTAACTGTGTCAATCACGCCCCACAAACTCGTGTTCTGTTTGTGTCCTCAGACATGAAGGTGGGAGACCTGGTGTCTGTCTTCTCTGATCTGGAGGGCAGATGCACTCGAGGAGCCACAAGCTTCCAGGGGAACAAACTGTTTGTTGGGAATGGAGTTGCTGAAATGGATCGCTCGAGCATCTTCTGTACAGCCGAACCTGCCAGGTTGTTTACAGTTTTTTGAGGTTTTTCCTTTCTTTTTAATGAACACACATCTTTAAAAATAGACCAATAATTATCACAATTACATGCACATTTAAAACAATAAAGGAGTTGCTTCATCAACACAGAAGTGTCCATATCTGTGGATGCAGCACCGTTTCCACAAACTCTATTGAGCTAAAACAGTCGCAGGATTCACAAATGCACAGGATGATTTACAAATGTTTCACAGGTGTGTAGGACAAGATTGACGAAAGTATTTCTGATGCACACACAAATATAACAAATATAACGGCTTGTGGTCTGTGGACTTCGCTGCATTTGTGTGTGAATTTCTGAGACTCTCCTGACTTGCCTCAACACACATTTTTTTTTTTTTTTAAACACGGAATGATCTGCAACCAACCAGATATCTTCCATGTTTCAGCCAATCATAAGAACGCACCCCACGTAGGGGACGATTTTCTCATAAGCCAATCACATTAAGCCATTCAAACCGCACCATTAATATTACTACCGCGTTCTTATGGCCATTTGTTCAATCTTGTTCTGCGGATTTGTAAATCACCCTGTGCCTTTGTGAATATTGAGACTGTTTCAGCTCCATAAAACTGGTGGTTGTCTGGTTTCAGAGGTGTAGGCGTTCGTATGGTGGAGCCACTTTACCAGAGTCCCTCCTTCGATGGCGTCCTGCCCAGCCTGGCGTTTCTGCAGGTATTTCTGTTAGTCTATTAAAGCCTGAATGATGAATTGCTCTGCTGGTAAAACTGGACAGAGTTGGACTTGTATTAAACAGCCCCTTGACTTTTCTAAGAGTCAAAGCTCGGGTCTGTTCTTACCTGCGAGTAACCTGCACACCTCGCAAACCAAACTGAGCAGAGTGAGTGGTTTGTTTTTTTTTTTTTTGTTTTTTTTTTGCAGAACCTCCCCTCTGTGGTTGTGGGACACGTGCTTGGACCTCAACCTGGCGAACGAATCCTGGATATGTGCGCTGCACCTGGAGGGAAGACCTGCCACATCGCTGCTCTCATGGGAGATCAGGTAGCTTTGCCTCATTTTAAGAAAGCTCATTTAAGAAAAAATAAAATAAAAATAGAAATTATCTTTGTACCATCAGATGTGAGCAGGTCAACACTATTTATGATTAAAATATTACAAATCTGACCTAGATGCAAACGTTTATTAAAGTAAAAATGAAGCGGAAAGAGGCTCTTAGAACAACCACTAGAGGTTCAGTTTGGTGCGTCTTGTGCCGGTGGCTATCGCATGAACTTTATTGTGACATGCTGCCCCCTCGTGGCCACAAGTGCTATTGCCACATAGAGCAGCTTTAAAGCAAGACAAAGGATTCAATTTCATTTAAATGACATGTTGATTATTCTTAGCTCTTGTGGTCTCCAATCCCTTTGGACTCTCACTTCTGTCACTTTATGACTCTATCTCACACCCCAACAACGATGAAACTCTGTCACAGAGCTACAAAGGACATTATGACAGAGGCGACAAGACACTGGCGATATGACACTCAAGAAAGTAATGATGGAAGTTAAAACGAGAGAGTGATCAAGCAAGAGACTAAAGGAGAGCAAATCCACGTTACATGACACACCTGCATGACACCACATCCAAGAATCAGTACCATGGAGAAATATGACAACATCTTTTAATGACTTTGTGTCTTTTTTGACTTGCTCTGGTCAGACACAGACTTCTCAAATGTTTGAGCTCCAAAAAAAAAAAAAGGTCTTGTATCCTTGAATTGAATTGTAGATCCTGACCTAACGCCACACTTGAGTAGTGGAGTGTCTGATGCTTCACTCTAGCCTTCTTGCCTCATGACGATGTCCTGTCCCACCTAGGGAGAGGTTGTGGCTTTGGACAGAATCAGAAACAAGATGGACCGCATTCGTCAGAACGCACAAATGCTGCAGCTGAAAAGCGTCAAGGCTTACTGCTTCAACAGCACTCAGGCTGTGAGCAGCGACCCAGCAGCACAGGAAAGCGAAGGTACGACCCAGCACCTTTTATCCTGCTGTGTGTACGAGTGGATGCGATGTATGACTACTATCTCTGTGTCTGCACGGGCTCCAGGACCACCTTTCCCTCCTGAGAGTTTTGACCGGGTTCTGCTCGATGCCCCCTGCAGCAGCCTCGGACAGAGGCCCAACATGGCCAGCACCTGGAGCCTGAAGGAGATCTGTTCCTACCCGCCACTGCAGCGCAAGCTGTTCCATGCAGTAGGTCTCGCCTAACACAGACTTTTCCCAACCTTTTACCGTCTCTCGCCGCCGCCGCCAGTTGACAGTGACTGATATTGGCCTGCAGGTGGAGGCATTGGGCTGCAGTGAGATGAAAAGCTTAAATTTACACACTGAGGGGAAAAAAAAAACCTCATATGGGTTTTTATAGAAGTCATTCCTTTGATTTATATTCATTAACAAGTCTCCTCATAACTGTGACTGCGAGAAAGATCACCTGGGTTTTATGTTTGGGAAGAAGAAGCAGATCTAGAACACGGTTCCAGAGGGATGTCATCTGGAGAGGTGCTCTGTTCTTCCTCATGAATTTTGAATGATTTTGTGGGTGGACGTTTTACTTTAACTATAGATGCTAGATGGAGCCCTTTGCAGTGGGACTCATTCATCTCTGTGGCACGTAGTCTTCCATCAGTGTCCTGTCTCCTCAAGGTCACCTTGAAGGAAGACGGCTTCTCTGAAGACGGATGCGCCCATGCTCTTATCCAACACACATCAGCAGGCTCTGAATTATGTAACAAGAGAGTTAGATGTGCAGCGCCTGATTTGTAGGTGTTGTGTTTTTGTTTTTTTTTTGGCCATGTGGACACTCTGGAAAACACAGATAATTTATCTCATTTAGCACTTGCAGAGAAACATAAATAATCATTTATTGGAAAAAAAAAGAGATATGCCTTGAAAATACAAAATGAACACAAATGGACACAAATAGTTGATGTTTTTGCAGTAAACAAGAATTAAATATGGAAAAACCAAATGCATCCCATCATTAACACCTTCCTTTTAACATCCTACAGGGTAGCTGGACGTACCTTAGAGAGAGGGTGAGAAGTTCAGACGTCCAGTAGGGACTCTGAGATGAACCGCTGTTATTCCACATCAGGAGGAGCCAGTTGAGGCAGTTCAGGCATCTGGTTGGGATGCCTCCATGGAAAGCTGTGTCGGGCATGTCCACATGTCCAAGCAGGACACGCTGGAGAGACTTCATTTCCCAGCTGGGTGGCTGGAGAGATAGAGTTCTGAGCTTAGAGTGCTGCCCCCCGGACCTGAACCTGGATAAGATGAGGTTAATAGATGGATGCATTGACACCTACATTGAAGAAAGGAGGGTACAGTGGGCTCAAGAGACACAAAAGGATAGTTGAAGGATATTCAGTGGAAAGAGATCTGACAAACGATCTCATCTCAAGAAGAATTGCAACTCTTAATGGAAAATGTAACTATTTTATTGAGGCTTGTCATTTTAAATCCATTGATAATTTATGATCTTTAAACATGCAGAGTTTTACATTTATGCTTTCCTGCTGAGGGAAAGTCTTTCAGCGGGGCTGTAAAATCTGGGCAGGGCCAGTGTAGGAAGCTCATGTGTTCAAAAATATTTTTGGGACAAGTACCAGGAGGGCAAATTTCACCCAAAACAACCACCACTGCTTCTGAGACAGGTGTCTAGTTGTAGTTACTTTCTGTTTTCATGTTTTATGCGCAAACGTCACGAGCTCATTGGTGCCCCCTGGAGGGCGGAGAAGCAACAACAGCAGTTCAAGGTGTTTTCCTCCCAGTAACCTCAAGAGGCAACGATGGACCCCTTCCTCACTTCATGAAAACATTTTGTTGTAGTTTTAAACTTTGTTGTGATTTCAGTCACTGTTATTTAGCTTTACACATCCAAAGATCTAAACTATAAGCCCCTGTTGACTTGTCTGGCAACAATCCCACCTCTGTTCAAAATACCACATAATTACCAGCGTCGGTGAACCAGATCAGAGAAGAATAAGCCGTAACTTGTTCTTGTGTTCTCTTAAATCAAGAGGAGGCTTAATTACTAAAAACAACAGCTTTCACTCTGTGTTACATGTCTGCTGACATTTATTATAGTTGCGTCTATTTCTGCAGGCAGTGCGGTTGTTGAAGACAGGCGGGGTTTTGGTGTACAGTACCTGCACAGTGACTCTGGCGGAAAATGAGGAGCAGGTAGCCTGGGCCCTCGGTACCTTCCCCTGCCTCACACTGCAGCCGCAGGTGAGACAGCCTTCCCACATCCACACACTCAAAAACAAACCCGACATACAAAGAACACATCACCAGATGTCATCGCTGTCTTTCTCAGGAGCCTCACATCGGCGCGGAGGGCATGCTGGGAGCCGGCTTGTCACCCGAGCAGCTGCGCCTCCTCCAGAGGTTCAGTCCCGAGCTGAGCTGGGCCCAGACAGAAACTACAACCTCCCTCCCTTACAGAGCCAACGAGGACACCATCGGCTTTTTTATTGCCAAGTTCCTGAAAAACTGACTGGAGGGCACATTTTCCTCAGAACGGGAACAATAGTACGACAGTCGGCATGCTTTGACAGGCCGCTGTTGACAAAGAGCTCACTGCTGTTTACAGCATCCGCCTCTTAACAGCTGCTCTTTGAAACCGCGGGCCATATAGGGATACGCTTTATAAACATGGGGGGCAAGAGGGAGGATGGGAGGGAGACTGAATGAGAGCTGGCGAATGCAGCAGTGCTGGTGTCGCCATAACAACAGTGACGACACAGCTGCCATGGTGACAGTTGATTCGCCGGATCAGAGGCTGTGGATGAGGAAGTGGTGTGCAGAAGGAGGTCATAAGAGGTATTAACAATTTAGCATCTTTTACTGGTGGTGGAGGCCGGTGGGACGTCTAATTAGAACAGCTGATGCGGGTGTCTGTGCGAATCACCGCGATCGTTAGAAGGAAGCAACAGTTTTTCAAAATAAAGGTTATTTCTGTCTGTGTACACTGTTTTCTGAATGGAGGGGGTGCTGGCAATCATTCCCAAACAGGAAGTTTTTGATTATTGAAAAAACGGTGAAGACGACGCTGCTTTATAAACATGTATTCACCACGTGTTCGTAGATAGTTTAAGTATATTTGAAAAGGGGACTTGAAGCGGTATCACTACTTTTGCTCAGCCGAACTGTCTCCACAGTGCACATTCTGTTTTGCAGTATTTTAAGAGGCTTCACACTGGCTTTCTTTCTTCTAGAAACTGGTACCAAACCATGCGCACATCCGTCTGCACTGCATCTCGCTGTTTTATTGTTTATACTGTAGCAGCACATTGCCGACTACAACGGCAGCTGGACTCGCGGCAGCAGACTAGGTTTATTTACATTCTTCTCTTGAATTGGCATTAAACTTGTGATGCCAACTGCTTCCCTGGGAGCGCTTCGTTGTCTATTTTGGCAGCAGCTGTGTGTAAAGAAGCGCCTTTCTATTTTAGACGCATCCCCTCAGTATCATCGTTCAAGTCGGGGTTGTCATGACGACTAAGGAGGCAGGCCGGTGAGTCTAACACAATTTTTCAGCAGAGTTTCTTGCGACTATTTTTAGAAGCTGCATCCCTCCTGTGTCTGGGTCTTTTGACAAAGCACACATCAAAATCTTCTCCTGCTGTTCAGTTTAGTTTTCTTTTCTTTTGGTCAACTTTATTCTTCATATTTATGCATCGTTATGTACATAGACATGTACACTGTTATAAAATCTGTAGAGCTACGAATGCAGCTTAGAAATGTTTTTTTTTTTTTTTTTTTTAATTACATTTGTTGGGCACAAAATAACAAAAGACATGGGGAGTGATGTGTAAACAGACGAGGCACAGTTGATGGAGTCAAACTTGAAGTCAACAGAACTAGTCAGAGTTTTTGTGTTATGAATCTTGAACCGAGGGTGCAAGTAGAAGCTTAAAAAAATATCCCAAATGACATTAATCCACTTTAAATAGATCCTGTGTTTTAGTCAGGGAAAGGAACAATTGGCAGTAGGATTAAAACAAATACTATCTGGTAAACATTTGCAGTTGTTGGAGGTTGTTTAGCAAATGCATCATTTAATTTTAGGTGTAGAACATACCAAACACAATTTTCTGCATTTAACATTCTTTGTACTGAGAAGTGGGAACTCGGGAGGGAATGAAAGAACATTCATTAGAAAAGGGGTCAGATTTGATAAAAGAAGAAGCTGAGTGGAGTTTTCCTGGGAGATCTAAAGAGAGCTGAACATCGTATCAAACCAGTCTGACTCAGTAAAAGTGCAGAATAACGTGTACCAAGTTATAAAATGTTTCTGGACCCATACAAAGAACAGTACTGCATGTTGGAGACAAAGTTGGTTTGAAATCATTCATCTTTTAAAGAAAGACTAAAGTGCGCCTCGAAGGAGACATAAATATGCAGAAAATGAATGACGGAAACTGTGGACAGAATAATAATAATAATAAAACGGAACTAAGCTTTAGGTGTTGACAATAAATTAAAGAAGTAGACTGACAATTTGGGAAAAATGCTCTCCTGCTGAGAGTTAAACAGACCTGGAAAACTCTGGTAAATATGGATCTACAACCAGCAGCTGCTCAAACAAACATTCTGGATTTAAAACAACTCTAGGTCTATTATTAGACAAGTGTAACAAGTGGAAACCTTTGTTAGAGTCCTAAACAATGTGAGATGAATCATTAGATTACGCATTTGCTGCAAATCTGTTATTAATTTTTATCAAAGGAGCAACAGCTTTATGTCAGAAAATGTTGCTATTACAAGCCCCTGAAAAGACCCACAAATGTCATTTCACTAACATTTTCAGTGAAATTCAGAGTCAAATTTGTAATTGTTTTTAAAGCTTCAGTTTGTAGTTCAGTTGACGTGATATTTATTTTAGTAACTGCTTCTGTTAAGATTGTTTTTTGTAATAAACAGGACAATCAGGTGACACAGTATGAGCGCGTAACAATTCAAAATGATCATAAAGTTGAATCTACATCTTTAAAAATCGGGTTTCATCACGAGGATATTTACTGCAGGTCTGCTGCACTGGAGTGGATTAGTTTCAGCTTGATGGACCTCATAAACTGGAATCCGGGTTTAAGTCTACGCAGGCAAATAAGCAAATTTCCCAAATTGACCAAAACATTATGCAATTACAGCATTAAACTATGTTGGCTGGTCAACCCTCGCAGTAGTCTGAAGGAACAAATTATTCAAGTGGTAACAAGTAATAAAAATTAAGAAGAATAGAAATAATAAAAATTATAATGCTAATCACAGAAAGCACAGCTCAGAACAGAAAAAAATTCTGCTTTCATGTCATGCTTTACCAAACACAGGTTTAAAATATGCATATTTGAGAATATTCATGCATATCCACACATAAACAATGTCTATGCATAGATACACACATACATATATTCATATATTTATATTTGTATCTACGTAATCAAAATCCTGCAAATGATGCAAGCACTTTTACAAAGAAGTGTACATAAATAGGATGCTGTGGTTTCAGGTATAGCAGCACAATGGGAGAACTGAACGGTCTGTGGGAGGAGTCCAGAGGAGCCTCGGCAGGAGTTTGGTCTGTCACTGGTGGATGTACGAGTCTCTGGACCACTCCCCTGCCTCACCCCTCTTTTTAGGTGCCACCTCCCCCTCTCGGTCCCTCTCTCTGTCCCGATCGTAGTAGTGGTGGTGGTCGCGCGCAGGCCGGTGGTGGTGGTGGGAGCGTTGTTTGTTCCGTTCGTTGTGGTCCTGCTCGCGCTCCTTCGAGCGGTGGTGTCCCGTGCTGTGGCCGGCCTCGTCCGCCCCGCTACGGTGATGGTGGTGGTGGTGGTGGTTGTGGTCCCGGTGGGGCAGCGGTTCGTAGCGCTGTTGCAGCTGGGGGTGCCCCTCCCCTAGATCTTCGTCGTCTTCCTCTTCTTCCTCATCCTGATGGTGGAGCTGAGCCCGCGGCTCGATGTGAGGCGAGTCCTTGCTCTCGCGGCTCTCACGGCTCTCTCGGCTTTCGCGGCTCTCTCGGCTTTCGCGGCTCTCTCGGCTCTCGGGGGTCTCAGAGTCTAAAGTCTCCTGCCGGGAGAGCCCCCTGGCTCTACTGCTGTGGTGGTGGTGGTGATGATGGTGGTTGTGGTGCTCGGTCCTGGTAGAAGAAGACCTGTGGTGGACATGCTGGGCTCTCTTGGAGGACTCTGTCCTTAGGGGCCTCTCCTCCTCGTTGCCCTCCCCCTCAGCTTCTGCATCAGCGTCGCCCGGGTCTTGGCTCTGGTGGTGGTGGTGATGGTGGTGGTGATGATGATGGTGCTGGTAATCTTCTTTTGAGACCTTCCTCTCCACTAACGCTTTATCTCCCTTCAGCTCGGTACTGTTGCCCTGAAATGGGTGACACAGATCAGTCAGTAAGGCTGCACAAAGCACCACATCAGGACTCTTCACCGCAAACACACAAACACACACCTCCTCCTTCTGCACAGATTCACCTCAGTTCACACACAACGTGAAAGCATGAATTATCACACTTGAACACACACTTGCTCGTCAAATCCAGAGAAGGTTTCACTTTGGCGGCGCGTTACACTCTTCGACTTCAAGCTTTATACACACGGCATTCCTACACTTACCACACCAGCAAAAACGAGCTCACTCCTGCTCGTCTTCAATATCGGCCTCGTCCTCATTCTCAGTCTTACGTTTCCCCATTGTGATGGCAGTGAGTGGGGGAAAGGCAGAGGTGAGCGCCCGCACAAACCTGTTCAACCGCTCGTGCGACCGTTTAAGAGGCAGTTTATTACAAAAACTCCTTCGGTCAACTAAAAAGGGTAATTGGTCAGTCACAAACAAAAAAGCTGAGATCGATAAGAGAAAGTCAAATAAGCTGTAATGTTAATAGTTCTGCGATTTTTATTTATTTTTTTACCACTTAAGTCTCAAAACCCTGCGGAGACACTGGTATTTATTTTGCATTCCTCCAAACTGCCTATTTGTACTCAGAGATTCCTACCTGTGTGCATCGTTTCAGAGATTTTCCTGAGATTTGAGGCCTCTTTATGGGAAAATTTACTCTATATACTCTATCTTTATTTGCAACTTGTGGATTATTGAGAAGTAAAAAGATACATGTCAAAGTTCGATAAACACAGCCTCCATTGTTTCATCTTTCCCCTTCTAGACCTCTACAAGCACTACCCCTTCCTGCCCCGGACCAGGAGCTCCTCGGCTCTTGTTACCTGCACTCCGGAGGCCGGTGCCGGGCTGGAGGGCAGGGTGGCTGTGGGCAGCTTTGTCAGGAGTGGGTCAGGTGGGCTGGAGCTGGGTGGGTGAGTGCTCTTCCAGTAGGCCTCCAGGTAATCAGCCATGTGCTCGCAGGCGTCCTCCAGCTGGTTCTCATCGAGGATGATGTCAAACATCTCCTGTGAAAAGCGAGACGGTCCCCGTTTAAGGAAATGAAGCATGACAATGTCAAAGAAAAACACAGATGTTGAAACTTCATCGCCGTGAACCGACTAGTCATGTTTGAGGAACCCACAGGCAGTCAAAACCATCTTTATACTGTACATGCAAAAATCCCGACGCCGTCTTAGATAAACAATGCACTCAATTAAAAACATCCGCTGTTAATTCAATCGTTCCCTAAAAATATCTGCCTAAATGAAGTCTGCGCTTTCACAGGCCGGGGGCGGTTGCTTCATTTTCTAAAATAATTGCTAAGCAGATTAAAGAGGAACATGAACCCAAGATAGACCCTGCTTTGTCTCATCAACTTCAATTCATTTATTTCTCAAAAAAAAAAAAAAGCCATGTAAATGTTTAAAAGTAAACCTGCTTAAAGCAAGATTGGAAGACATTTTTGACTTGCCTCTTAATAGGGAGCAATATCATTTAACGATTTAAGGAATTTAAGGCTTTAAGGAGTTTTTATACATAAAAGCTACACGCTGAAAACCTCCAACCTCTCACTAGATCCCTCATCCGTAGCTGATATTACCATATGGACAACAGACTACTTTGGATAACCTTAGGTAAGCAAAATGATACAGAGCTATACTTAAAAACATTTACTATGAAAGAGAGGTGACATCGACTTCCTGAGCCTGGAAGCATCTGGGATGGATCATGGATACGTGTACTGCAGTCACATTTCCATCATGTTTCCACTGTGTGTGTGTAAACTGACCACCGACGGGGTACAAGGTGAGATTTCTCTTTTTTTTTTTTTTTAAATTGGTACCATGCACCAAGATAAAAGATAAAAAAAAACACACACACTGTTATCAGCAACAAGTCCAAAATGCAGGGTACGAAGGAAGCAAACCCTTGTCCACATGTTAATAACAACGTTACAAAGACATGGCTGCAAAACAAGAGGGCACGGGTACCAAAATAACCCGTCCGTCCACGTCAGACAATGTAAGAAGACTTTTAGAGATGAAAAATGCAACAACAAGGATGCCGTACTGATGCACATTTTGAAATGTGTTTGCAGGGAGTATGTGACCTCAGAGGAATGTATCTTCAACGCCAGAATGTCTGAAGTGGTTCGAGAAGAAACTCTAGCATTGAAAAGAGATATAAGCAAGCGCTGTTGTTCCAGACTTTTTTTTGGAATATGTCGCAAGACCTTCAGTAAAGGAATGAATGGAGGTCTTGGGACAAAAATGCTAATGAAAGAATCAGTTTTTTTTTACATTAAGGTTCTCAAACAAAGAGCAAAAAACCCGAAAAAGACAAATCCCTGGGTTATTTGACTCTACATGTCACAGCAATAGTACTTTAGATTGAATGTGGAGACTCACAGCAGGGCACTGAGCCAGCTTGTCGGCAGCCACCATCTGGACATTGAGGTGTTTGGCCTGAGACTTGCCCCTGGACTTGATGAGCCTCTGCAGCACCTAAAAGCAAACCAGGACACAAGGCAACGAGGTCACAGCTGGGTTTGGTAGAATTAAATCAAGGCAATCTTCAAGCTTGTCACGGTCAGCTCTAAAGAGTTAAAAAAAAAGATGCCCTTTGGTTATCTAATAACATAGTATAAGTAAAAGGAGAAACTACGGTGCTATTGCTGTTAATATTCTAGTACAATTCACCGATCAGTCTTTTCTGCACCTTTGTCTAATTCATTTCCATTCCCACTTACAAAGCCACGTTAAACTCCACAGAGATACTGTTGTTATCTCTTTGGGGTGTATATGAAGTGGCAGCATGGTGCAGAGGAGAGACGATAAAGAAGAATTTATTTGATCCCGCTGTGAGAGTGATTCAGTCTGCTGCCACTGATTTAAAACCTGCACCTCATGTCTCTTTCACTGGGCCGTCTCTCATTTTCTGTATTACTCAAATGCTTGTTTTTTTATTGATCTCTGAATCATGAGGCGTTTTATTGCACTTGCTGAAGGTCAGAGTGATGAATCAGCCTTCTCTTGGATTTTCTAGCTCACAAACCAGCAGTCAAGTCCGACATGGTGGATTTAAAACCGCAGTCAGGAGCGGCACAAGCAGTGACAAGACACGATGACAAAGAGGATGCAAATGGGTCTGGACGGCCTGTCTAAAACCTTACTAATGAGAGGAGAGGGAACACTGCCTTAATTTGTCACCTTGTCCTTGTTTTTCATCACTGCGGGTGTTCAGAGGCTTTAGCGTTTGTTGCTCACCTTGGGAGAGGTGATCTTGACGTAGACGATGATGGGGGCGAGGGAGGTCTTTCCCAGCTGTGATGGGTGGTTGATGGTGTCAGCGTCCAGAACCACCAGCTGTAACGTCCGAGCCAGCTCGAAAATCCGCTCGATCTCACTCTGGACTTCAGCTGAAGGGAGACGCAAAGGTTCAGATTTATTCTTGGAAAAACCACTATCATTAATAAAAATGGACATGTTGTACCATCGGTAACCTGTAGCATTGAAACACACCGATAATCCAGTTGTTATTGCATTGCACGGTTCGTGACTCACTGTAGAAAATATCACATATAATTCACATTGGTTCAGAAAAACTGTTACTTTCTAAGAACTCCTAAATGTCATATTTGACATGTTGTGACTTGTACATGGCCAGAACGGTGGGTTGGTGGGTGAGCCAGGTTTAGTTTGGTAATCTGTCCAGTATCCTTTAGAGAAAACCTCCCTCGTGATGCCAGCATGGCGGAAAAATGGCTTGAACATGTTATTAAATGATCATCAGTATGATTCCCCAGAGACACAAGCACATCCAGACTGCTTCTTTACGAGTCCAGTAATCATATCCGTCTTTAAAAATCCAACTGCAACGCATCATTGAGACGATGCTCGGTCTCAGTCCTCCTGCAGCATCAAGACTGAAATATTTAAAAGACATCCAGACTTAAGGGATAAGGTTTACAGTAGAAACTAATAGCTCTGAGAGGAGCAGCAAGCCATATTATGTTACCTGGAACGATAACTGTTACAACAGATGACTACACTCACACACTCTGACAGACGATGATTTGCCTGCAAAAGCCGTCCTGCAAGCAAGACAGGGAGGACGCTTCGTGACTCTCCGTCATGACTGAAAGTCTGCAGTGAAGTGATGACATCAAAACATTCCAGTGTCACAGCACGTTCAAGCTTTTCTTCTCCTGAGTGGTGAAATAAACTCAGTTGTTTCGAAAGCTGAGTTTTCCTGAAATAATTTACCAGAACTTGGAGCGAGTCCGCTTTGAGTCAACATCACTTTTTATTCAAGAAATGACATTAAAAAATGATGACTGGGCTGCTTATAAAATAAAAAGATCTGGGTCAGTAGTGAAGGGGAGTATGATTTTTGTTTCTCACTCGAGAGCTGCTTTGAAAAACAAACAAAAAAGGTCAAACTGTTAATTCATGCAGCAGCAGCTCTTTTTTTAATACTGAGAGGATTAAAAAAAAAATGACATCTTATAGATGTTTTGCTTTCTTTAGAAACTCTTCCAGAGATTTCTACCTCTGCTTCTCACTGCTGACTGATGTTTCTGGCGATAAATAGCAGAGATTAGCCTCGTCACCTCTGTTTGACTCAGGAATCTCTTTCATTGTAATCGCATCTAAACTCCAATCAACCTCAGTCAAATCAGAGCCGCTCTCGAGCTCGTTATCGTGCGTTTATGCTCTATCTTTCATTCCCAACAAAAGAGCTGAGCCAAGGCCACTCAGAGCCTTCGGGAATTATCATTACTGTTGTCAAGAGTTTCTTTAATTGTTTCCTTCCTTCTCCACGTAAGCTGGTCTCCTTGAAAACATTATAAATCGCAACACCAGATGTTTCCAGGCGTTGTGGAGATTCAGACGAAACTTACCCAAGTTTGAGCGCGTGTTGGAGCGTTCGATGATGGCGTGCTTGCTGGGGTTGTTCAGGACTGAGCGTTTGGCCAGAGAGATGTCTGCCGTGACGCGAGTGATGGATATTCTGACATGAGGAACAACACACAACCAGATTATGTCTTTGTCTTTACACATCACTCCTATATTGTCTCATTATCCATCTGTTGCTCGAGAACATTTTCTGAATCACCACTGCGGGGTTCAAAGCATTAAGAGAAACGCCACATCGCTTTATATTTCAGGGACGTTAACTAAGCACAAGTTATCTGTTACGTAGGCCTCTGGACTGAGCTTCTGATTTTTTGGAGATATCAGCTTCAGAAAACCTCTACTCAGAGGGAAAAAATAGTTCCTAGATGAAATTAGACACATTATTTATGGTTTTTCTTGAGTAACTGGGTCATAATTTCTCTACAGAGACATTGTTAAGTTTTCAAATATGCTTTGTGCTTTGAAAACCATAAGTCACATGTCATGCAGTCTCGTTGTGTTCAATACAATTCTTTGGCAAAACAACAACAAATAATACAAATATGTATAACCGGTTTAGGGGGGAGTCTTTCAGCACAGACTGATCTTACTGATCATTATCATAATAACAGCTTGGATCAACCAATTTTTACTGAAAAACCAACCTCGGTCATGCACCAGCGTTGCAACGGCTCTACACACCATTTTAATTTCTATTGTTGATACTAATCTGGTTATCGCAGTGCCTACATCACATGCCTCATTTCTCTGATTGGCTGTATCTAAGAGGAAAAGACTTGTGATGGCTGGACAGACGAACGACAATCAGAACCTCACAACCCTTAGACGTTGAATTACAAAACAGACATGTGGGTAGAGTATTTTTGCTGTCTTATGTACACCGAGGTAAAACAATTATGTCCTTTTCAAACATGCACGCTGACATTCACACCCACGTCATGCAGTTATATGCGAAGCCGTGATGAAGCCGCCCGCTCTGATCTCCAAAAGCTCCACATTCACAAACAGTTGACATACAGTTTCTTTTACAGTAAAGTCACTGAGATTAACCAAACATTTGCATTTTAAAACTTTGCTCTAATATTTATCTGTTTAATACTTTTTAATTTAAAAAATTTTTTTTTTAACATCAGCATGATTTCTCTATACCCGCCTCAAAGAAGCGATTCATTTTTGATGACTGTTGAAGATGACTTAGTTTAACTGTCTGGACATTAAGAAGTGAGAAAACCAATCTCTAAATCAAAGACAAAGAACAAAGGTGTATTTTTTAAATCAACAGTTTAAAGTCAATTGAAAACTGTTCTCTGCAGCTGCTAATGGCCTGAGTGGATGTTTGTGTTGTGTAACTTCGCGGCCTCAACATTGAATAAGGACAATCCTGCTCTGCTTCAGGGCCCACTATGGCCTATTAAGGACATGTAGAGGGCCTATTTAGAGCACCAGCACACATCTCCAGGCCAAACAAACTTGTTACACACTCCCTCTGCTAACCTCGGGGGACAGATAAATACCAGCCTATAGACGTGGAGCGAGGAAGAATGAGGAAGGAAGAGGAAGGAAGAGGAATGCAAGCTTGTGTTTTAAAAGGTCACAGAGAACTTACCTTCCCTCAAATCTGTGTTTCAAAAAGTCAAACAGGGCTTTTTGCATCATGTCTGTCACCTGTTGGGAGAAGATTGAGGAGGGAAGAAGATTGATGACCACAGCTTATGACCAATGTAAAGGGCTGTATTTGAAATGTAGCAGCTCCGACGCACCTCGTAGCCCTTCAGTGACGGTCCAACCAGAACCACGGGCCGCATGGAAGGCACAACGTCGTATGGAGGAATGTGTTCCGTCTTTGGAGAACAGAGGTAGCACAAAAAGGGGGAAAAAAAGAGTTAGACATTTATGGAGACTAAATAAATACCATGACAAATTACTTTAAAGGTTAAAACCGTAGTTAAGAAGATAAACTAATAGCAGCGGCACATTTTGGAACCATGAAATGACACATCTGAGCGAGCCAGACCAAACACAGGCCAAAAATATTTACATTTTTTTGGATTTTTAACATTTCAAAGGACACTTTGATAATATTTATATATATATATATATATATATTTCATGACTGGTCATTTCATCTCATGGTTCCGATGCCACTGAAAAAAAAATCATAAAGCAACCAAAAAAAAAAAAAAAAATACAGGAAAGATTAGTCAGAGAGGGAGGACATGCAAAGGCTACAACTAATGAAAACAAAGAAAGGAAAAGTTTAGGACACAGAGAAACATGCTTCCTGCTGTGGGACAAAGTGAGCGCTCAGTTTGTGGAGCAGCCTCGGCTTGAGGTCAACATCTAGACCTACAGCAGATGCCTGACTGATATCAGTCCAGATACACACTATATTTAGCTCAGTCAATAACATGATTATTGAACATAATACAGTTATTCCCTGAATGTCAGACGGCTGATTGTATTTTTTATTTATTTTTTTAATCCTTTGGAAATCAGAGTTTAAAAATACCTAAAGACTGGAAAAAGCAGTGCATTGAAGGGAATTCTTAACTGAAACCATGAAATTTGGACAGGAACCGCTGGGTCCTGCAGGAAGCTCAGTTTCACCGCAGTTTTACTCTGGTTCAGCACAAACTATTTCAGAATCAAAGTGCTTCTGAGTGCTGCCTGCTTGGCTGGATCTACGAAATTATGAGTTTACCTGTTAGTAGTAATCTGCCTATTTATTTCTCACCATATCTTGTAATTTCTGCTCCAATACATTTGTTTCAAAACATATGTAAAAAAAAATGAATAACCTCTCCTCGTATGTGGTTGAAATCTCTTTCCAAACCCTATGAAATGTTTCCCCACAGCCTCCACAAGTTAACACAGTGTCATTGTACAAGTTGGTTCGTGGTGTTTGATCATTTACTAAACATCCTTGTGTCCGACTTCCTGTCAGCTCAAGCTGCTGTGTGTAAAGTGACACCGCTTTGTTGCAGCTGAGCGCTGAAGCAGACTCACTGCGTGTCTGTAGCGGCGCAGACTACTGATTTATCTTCAATATACTTGTTGGATAAGATGAAATATCATAAAACAAGTTCGATGTGTAGTTCCTGTTCCCGATGTGTCACTGTTGTTGTTGTTGAAAAGCGTTTTTGTAAAAGGAGTTTGTTGTGCCACAGTGAATCCTTGTTTTATACTTTGTACACAAATTAATTCCCAATCTCCTTTTTTCCGTCATCACAATGATAGATTTTGAATTTAGGTCATTCCAAGTTTTGTTCTCCCTACCTGCTTCGGTAACAAAACCGAACAGGAACCACTGCTGGTGTTCTTTACTGTTTATGTGAGTGAATTCATTTACTTAAAGCTTTAAGGTGCTGATCAGTTAAACCAAAACATTTAAAATCAACCAGAAGTCTGTTTTTATATGTTCGGAGGAGGAGACCTTTGATCTCACCTTAATTTCTTCATATAAGTTCCTTATGGTATGGTTAAATATGGGTCTTAAACAGATCTGAAATAGCTTTAGTTCAACCAGTAGATTCTACGTGCAAAACAACATATTTTATTTTCATTAAAAAAAAAAACAACAAAAAAAACACAAATTCTTGATTTGAGCTAAGTAGTTTAAAAAACAAACGCTATTAACAGATCACCAAGTGCTAAAATTGTATATTTTCATGTGTTATAGCATATTTTTTGTGGATTTATATTAAATATCATTCTCCCTGGTTTTGAATAAAGCTGCATGTTTAAAGGCTTTACCAATGTGTCAACACACTGGGGGAAACGCTAAAATCATTACATTCCCAAAGGAAAAAAACAGTGCGTGATGTAAAGTGAAGCTCTGTTGGAGGGCAAACAGCTGGGAAGCAGACAGAAGCTCTGAAAGGACTTTTGATTATCTCATTCACCACACAGTCGTTTTCTCAGCCCCCTCCTTATTTGCCCCGCTGCTCGAGCTGCTCACTCGATTTGCGTCTCAGTGGAGTTATTTTTCTCGCAGTCTGTCACCCCGCTGTTACTCATTGCTCCACTTTTAAACATTTTCTTTCTGTATAACTTTTGCTTGCTGTCGTCATTGAGCTTCCCCAGGAATGTGGTGGGAACTGGTGCGCACGTTAGCTGCTGACTAACATGAAGGAATTCATGAGCGATGTGGTCTTGCTCATAGTCAACCCCGGCGTTAGAGCGTAATTACGTGAAACTCTATTTCCCATAACTGTGTTTTCCCATAGTTGGCAGGAATTTGCCATATTCTTTGTCTTAAAAATGACGTGTAATGTTGCAACGATTCATAACAAATTAAGAGATAAGCGTAGTAATGTTTATATCAGATTATGTGAAACAAAATGAGTAGTTTACGATCATATATGTAAGCTCAATTGAAAGGTTTGATAGTTTTAGAAAAGTTAAAGCAAGAACTTTAAATTCTCATTCAGGAGTAAAATCCATATTGTTTGATTTAAGCATATAAAAACTCGTTCTTTTGTTTTTTGATGGGATATGTGACATGGTTTTTGTGGCTGTCATGAGGACTTTTGCTGGATAGACCGTGGTCCTCATTTCCAGTTTAAAATCTTTATCTTCTTTCTTACCGTAACGTCACTTCAATAAATTATAGGCAAGTGGCATAAACTCCAGCTCCCCGCTTGACGGATGGATATGACAGAGATATTATTCTCATCACTCACATCTAAGCAATAAATCAAATTAGAATGTATTCTATCTTAATAATGCGCTGCTCGTGCTGAGGTCTCACTGTGTCAGCATGAAAAGATCACATACAATCACTCATAACACGGAGGTTTGCAGGAATAGTCAGTAGAGTGGGAGGTCAAAGCAGGGATGGACTTTCTTGTTCAGGTTTTGCAGAGTTCAGAACACGTATGTCCTGCCCAGGCTCTGCTATACCGCGGCACACCAAGACTTACCGACTTCTGCTTCTGCTTAGCTGTGGTGGGACGGAAGAGGAAAGAGAGAGAGGTTAAGAACAGGCATGCATGCTAATAGCCGCATGCACATCGAGGGACGAGGACAATGGTGTCGACAATAAGGACGGGCGCGGAGTGACAGCTCAACAGCCGCAGGCATTTTAGTCAGAGCGGTGCCGGCGGACAAAGAGTAAGACAAAGACGGGGTGGCCCAGAGTTTACCTTCTTAAAGAAGGGCATTCGTTTCTCTTTTGCTACGGGTGATATGACAGTGTTTGGACTGGCTTTAGGGGAGCGAAGGTTGACTGGAAGCTCATTATCCTCTGGATCTAAGCCTGTGGTATCTATGTCAACGGCTATCCACAAACAGACAAAAGCCTCATCACACACAGGTGAACACAGGCGGTCACAGCTGACGCCGTACACTTCACATCAACAATGACACAGGATGTAGATGCTGCACGGATAATAAATGACACATATAAAACAACCAAAATCACCAGAATAATCTCTGAGTTGGACAAATCTAGTGCACCTTACCTTGACCTGATTTCAGTACTTAAATGTTGGTTAAAAAGGCCAAACAATCTAATAAATACAAAGTATGAATGCAAAGAGATTTAGAAATTCCCCGTTGTGCCACTTACCAGATGAAGGAGGAGTAGATTTCCGTGAGTTAGGAACCACCTCACCTAAACTTGATGATGAGTTTGCTCCCAATTTACTGGGAAAAAAAATATTAGTGACATCAGTGTTTAACTAAACTAAAGAATAAATAAATACATAAAAAAACAAGCCAAAGGAAATGAGATAGCTGCAGACCAGGTTTCGTACCTGGAGAGAAGTTTGCCCTGTTTGGCTCTCTGGTCCTGGAGGATGCGAGTGTTTTCAAGCTTCACTGGACTGGGGATGAAGCCGATTTCACAGCCTTCTTTAACCAGGCGTCCTATCCACCAGTCATTGTTGAATTTCTACACAGAAAATACAAGACGGTTGTCATCAACGGGCTACTTTTCAGGGTCTTGGATATCGTCAGTGAGTGGAAGCTGAGTCTCTTACCTCTTTGACATGAAGGAAGTCTTTAGCCTCAAAGGAGATGGCCATGCCTGGCACGGGGACGTCATCGTCATGACAAGGGCTGTAGCTGACATTTGTGCGAACCGCAAATGCAACTGGTTTGATCTATCAGAAAGCACAAAGTAAGAAGAGAAAGTAAAATGTAATGCAATTTAAAAGACCCAGATAAAAAAGTTTAAAAAAAAATAAAAAAAGGTACAGCTCTAACTCCAGAATGAGACGGGAAACCTAGCCAAATATAACTTCTTTTCACTAGTGGTGAGCTGGGATTCGTGTCTTTTTCTGGGAGGCAAAAATAACTGAGCGAGAGATCTGTGCAGGCTCTGACTCATCCACACTTAGTCTTCTTTCCACAAATGATTTTGCTGGTTCACTCTGTCTTTGCACTAAAGCACTTCCCTGTTACAAAATGGAAAATGTAAACTTTTTTAAAATTAATCATAATATCTTTTTCTACTTATTTATGGGAGGTACAAACAGCACCGTAAATCGTAAATGCTTCATATGTCAATCCAACAATCTTTACAGTGGCAGAATTAATAATAACCTCTCCGTCTGATAACTGCTACCCTTCCTCTTTGGGTCAAATAATCATTTACATGAAGCAGGGATCCAAAAATAAATACTACCCCTACGCTTGCAGGGTGTCATAAAACCCCTCTTTTCATTGGCAGTTGTCCAATGCAAGAGCACGTCTCTTTTGCCCTCACCAACATATTACATTTCTATAAAACAAAATATGAATAGGATTTAATATAGTCACATTCTGAATAAATGTAATAGGTAAACAATAAAACTTCATGTTGGATTTGTTTTGCATGGCCAGAATATCCTTTTAAGACACACATCTTTTTAAGAATTACATAAAATGCTTTTGGACATAATCTTGGAGCCAGTCTGGCGGCAGTGGCGGCAACAGTTGGCAACATGGTCACGGCCTCAACCCGATTACATTTGCTCAGCCTTTGACAAAGTGACAAGCATGACAGAAGTCAACTGAAAAGCCAAAGTGACGGCACAAGGATGTGGCTAGGCGTAATCTCCCAGCGTAAACTCACATGATAAATATTTACCTGCAGATGCAAAACAGCAAGATGAGAAAAATATTCTGCTCCAAGCCGAAAGGAACCTACTAAATCAGTGCTATAAGGCTATTATCCAGTTGGACTTCATACAGATTCTGGGAAATGCTCACAAAGTGCACTCAAATCTGGCCTGCTGTGGCTGTTCCGTCATAACAGAGCCACAATCAGATTTCCTCTTAGCAACCCAAAAATAAAGTATATGAACAGAGTGAGGTAATGTCCACTACGGTTTCAAGTTTGTGCCAAGATTTCATGTGAATTTAAGGAGTAAGATATATATTCATATGTAACTTAGAACAGAAACAAGTTCATCTTGTGTCTTATTTCTAAAGTGGTACTTATTGATTTTCTGCCCATGTGGGGAAAAAAAAAGCACAACAAGCCAAAACAGTACACACACAATTATATCCTTACTTGAAAATGTTATCCTAGTATGAAGTTTACCTGTCCTGTTGCTTCTAGGAAACCAGTGACTCTTCTCTTTTTACAAACTGTTTACCAAAATGATGACTACAATGAGACTGTAACTGGCCTGCGGTATAATCAAAACGATGGGCTAAAAAAAGTGACACAGTTAGTGACTAGTTTTCAAGCCTCCATTCATCCATTAACTCCATCCGATTTGATCATATTCAGGGTCACAGGGTCTGCTGGAGCTTACATCAGCTGTCAGTGGGTGAAAGGCAGGGTACACCACACACAGGTCACCAGTAAAATGCAATTCTTAGTGGATATATTTCAGAGTTTTGTAAACCAAAATAAATAAATTGTGGCTAGAACAAAAGTAAATACTGGACTTTTGGGGAGCCCCAAGGCTCTAATTTGGGCCCTATACTCTTTTTGTTGTATATGTTAAGTATGGAGTGTATTTTAAGAAAAAGTATTATTATTATGATTATTATGATTATAACAATAATATAGAAAACATAATATATATTTTTATCTGTTAATTTGCTCATCTATTTTTGCTTTTGCTTGTGACATTCATAACAGTAATGCTCTTGAAATCTTTATTGGACTGTCTTGGTGACCTTAAAACATGAATAAATCTCAGCTTTCATAACCTTGATGAAAACAAGACTGCAGTCATTTTGGTTAGGGATGCATGATCCATTTTCAAATCACATGACCATTGTTGGTCTTTTAGCTCCACATAGTCACTCTTCTGTCAAAAATCTGGGTGTGATTTATGAAAGGTCTTTTAAGATGGACATGTAGATCACAGTTCTGGTTAAATCTAGTTGTTCCCAGCTAAGGGTGGCTGCAATCACCTTAGCAATCTTAGCAATTGCCATGATAAAGTTCACCTTAGTAATCGCTTCCAAAGAAAGAGCATTAAGGATATGCATTTTATGTGGGTTTAGGTCAGTGTTCCCTGAGATGACTGCAGAAAATTCAAAATCCATCCATTATCACAGACTTGAGATATTTGAAATTAATTGACACCATCTTACCTATCAAAAGTTTTACATATTCACACCCCCAAAGGAGCTCTGCAATGATCTACTTAGTTGCTTTTACATTTTAATTCCAAATCAAAACAAAGATGTGATTGATCGTTTGTAGTTGCAACCCCCAAGTCGTGGAACATTTTACTTCTCCGTACATGTATGGCTCAACTGTTTTTATATTCAACCACACATGTTGGAGGGGGGGGTGATTGAGTATGAAATTCAATTAGATAATTTACCCTGGGCTGTGATTATTTTGTTATAATTGTATTAATATTCTAATTAGATTTTTAATGTGTCTTATGTTCCTAAAATATATTATTGTCTTATATTTTACATTTTATTAGAATGTGAGGCACTTTATTTAACATTTGCTGTTTGTAAATGTGCTCTCTATAAATAAATGTTCATTTACTTGCAATAAACTAGGTGAAGAAATACAGTAAATGACTGAAACAACTTAGTATGTAAACCCCAAAACAACAAATAAATACATTTAAAAACTTGCTTCTTTTGTCACCATGTATCCAAAACATTTACTTTCTATCTAGAGAAATTACTTTTTTATTTATTGATTTATTTATGCTACAGCTCAAGCCTTTTTTTTTTTTTTTCAGACAACAATAGCCAGTAGAGCATCTTGCTTCGGGAATAATGCATCAGGAAAGTTTTTACAGGTCACTGCTGATACGTCACTGAAATACTGCAGGTGTAAAATAAAGATTATGAACTAAGAGCGTTTTTGACAATAATGCATTAAAGAAATCCTTATGAAATATTTTTACTTCATTAAGAAGCCAATATAAATAATCCTTGGAAAGTATGAGCTCCATTTTTCAGCTGTTTTATGGCATCTTCTTTTCTCCCTTCCTGCTTCTCCTCTGATCTAGCTCTATCATGGCCGTCTTTTTAGACAAATCTTTCCACAGGTTAACCGACGTTTTCCAGACTGATGGCAATTGCTCAAACAAACGTGTTTTCACACCGGCTTATATCACCCATGAAAGACAGATCTGCATATAACGGCATTTTTATTCCCTGTACAGTGTCTCTTAACCTCCAGGTTGTGCCCATACTGCTTCTTACGTAATGCAGGCCTCAATTATGGATGCCATATCGACTACAGTGAGAGAGGGAGGACGATAAAGACTGAGGATAGAGGATTGCAAAGCAGAGGAGCGGTCAGTCTAAAAACAAGAGAGGACAGGCAATGGGTTGAGAAGGAGGCAGACAAAGAATGTGGCTCAGGATGACCAACTTAATCCAGGTCTCATCTGCAACTGTGAATCCAATGAGCAGTGCTATGGACTTCAGCCAATTAACAAGCCACGATGCTTGTTATAGTATCTCATCACAACATGCATATTTCATTAGATTATACCTCTCAGACCTCCCTGTGTTTATATTGACTTGATAAGAGCCTAGGCTTGCTGATTTGCCATGTAACATGCCACAGCCTTTCCATTAGAAGCACACACACAAGACCTGACACTATAAATCAAGATTCTATCATTGTTTCACCTTGAATGCTCTGAATTGATTTGAAATTAATTCTCCTCAGCTCTGTGCACTTGCCCTAGGCGGGACTGAGAGGCTCAATAATTTATAATTATATGGCACCAAAACAACTTTTATTGAGTTATAACTGGAAGATACTTCTATAATTATTAAAGTTTGTTTGACTATACTGACTAAGCCAATGCAGCTGCCAGTTATTTAATCACTTTTGTCCGTCATGCATACTTGAAGGAATATTGAATTTTGGTTGTAAATATGCACATGAAACTAAAAACACAGGTGCACATGATTGTATCAGAGTATATTAATATGTATGAATAACTACTTACTGATGCACATGTATCTTACATACATAATGCTTCGAGGTCAACACACGGATCATTGCTGGGTGTATGTATACGGGTGTGTGTGTGTGTGTGCATTGTGCATTGAGGTACAAATTGAGTTGCTCTGTTTACAATGTATAAAGAATATGTACTAGATAACAGCATACATGTCCACATATGTATGTGTATGTATGTATATAGGTATTATATATGACTACTCAATACTGCCTCCAGCACCCCCCCAACGCTCAAACGATCAGAAATGTGATTGTAAATATGAAACTCCTCCTCCTTTTTCCTCTATTTTCCTCTATTTTCTTTCTCTCTTTTTTTTTTTTTTTTTTTTCCTCTTTTTTTGCTTATAACGACTGATTGTCTTGTGTCCACCTTTTACCCCTTAAACAACACATTATAAACTTCTTGACAAATATTACAACATAGACACCAAACTGCACCACCACTGTCTTGTCTCTTTCTTCTGCTCTCTCTCTCTCCACTTTCCACACCCGGTGACTATAGCCCTCCTCTGCAGAACATTTACACCCCTCTCTCTGACTCTCCCTTTACTTTTATCTTGTTTGATTTCTCCAGGGATCAATAAAAATATAAGTTTGACTGTTATGAGGGCTGGTGAAGGTAGCACACTTGCACACACTCACCCACACACACAAAACACCCTTGGTTACCAGATTAAAATGCATATATACAACTCCGGTTATACCAACATGGTATCAACCATAAATATATATGCAAACAAGGGTTAAAAAAAAAAAAAAAAAAAAAAAAAAAAAAAAAAAAAAAAAAAAAAAAAAAAAAAAAAAAAAGAATTTTGGTTGTAAAGTCACATCTTGTCTGCGTTAATAATTTGCTCTCTATTGTCAGTTGACTGATTCAAAAAGTCTGATTCCACACTACAACCTGCGCTGCTGTGGTATTCAGCGCTTTTAAATCTAAAAGAAATGTTCAAGGAGAGCAAGAGAAACTAAGTAACTGCTCCTTTACCATGTCATTTGTTGTTTGAAGACAGTACAAACAAGCTTTAAATACATCATTTGGCACATTACAACTACTTTTAGCTTCGTTTTGTCTCCACCAACCCATATAGGAAATAAATGTGCCTTTAGCTGTAAATAAATGTATTTAACTTTGATATTGGGCTTTGTTTCCGGGCCATTCAGTGCTGAACAGGTCTTGACTGACTGTAAGAGGTGCTGGCTGTGATAGACAACAACATCATGAAAACTGAAGAATCCACTGAAGAAAAGAGGAATAGAAACTCATCGACAAAGGGCTAGATGGCCCTGGCGTGGAAACCCATGTCTATGTACTTCTCGCTCATGAAATAACTCCGGTACATCTCCCAATTATAGGGGTGGATATTATGCGATGACAACTGTTCAAAACAACCATTTGCTGATGACACTTTGAATCATTACGTTTAACAGTCAGTCAAAGACATTCCTACTCCGATGCAACAATACTGCAAGACTATTGCAGTATGTACTTGTGTTTAATTCAGCTCTTTCCAGAGAAAACAAACAATTGAACATGATGTTTTTATGTGCATGTATGTTTTAGAAGTATGAATTTAGCGGTATCACCTGTCTCCAGTATGCTTAGTGAAGTGCTTGTTACTTACTGCTCATAAAGGATCAAAGTTAGAGAGTCTGCACTTCCTCTGACTCCAACCTGCACTCTCTGGTGGCCAGACCACTGAGAGGCTATTTTTTTTACTATTCATCTGTCACGTAAAATACCAGCAGGGGTAATTTATGCCAGGTTATCTATAAAGTCAACTTATCTTTTTAATTAATGTGCCACAGAGGGTGACTCTGGAAAATAACAACATAGATCTGCTGAAATCATCTGTCTTTGCCGGCTATGAGAAACTGAGGGACAGAGAAGAAGAGAAATCTGTGCTCACATAGATGGATAGCCAGAGTCCTAATGACACACTCGCTGTTATAGGCCCTAAACACCCAATGAAGGGCAATAAACTCATTTTTCAGATGTTTGCTTGAAACACCTGAAAAATGGCCTATCCAATGAGCTGTAAAGCGGGAAGAGAACAGAATGCATGCTGAAGATAATAGAATTATTTCACAGATCAAAGACATTAATCTTAACAGTGCCAGTGAGTTGAGCGATTTTGTGGAAGTGAGCTCTGCTTGTAATTCCTGTCGCGCAGAAAAGCCTGCTTTGTCATGTGTGTGTTTGTTTATGTGCTGCTAATTGTGCCCAAGAGCAGAGCAGAGCAGCAGAGGCTTGGCTTTGATAAATAGTGATGCTGAACTCTCCGAGGCCCCAAACCTCTCACATCAGTGGCCCTCATCAGCCCTCTGTCATGTACAAAAACCAGTGGAAATAAACTCTAATATCCTGCTTCCCTTATTGCTTTCAAGTCAGTCCAGCAGCCCTATCTGCAAATCTACAAAAGGATAACTGAAAAACGTTTAATCATCACTGCAAAATCCTAGACTATGAACGGTAGCTTGGAGCGGGCAAAAGGGAAAAGAAAATATTTTTCACAGTGCTTCTGTTTCCTGGCCAAGGTTGCGCTGATAATACAAAGTAAACAAAAATAAATAATGGTAAGGAGTAATATGCCATTTGTTGCTGTACGCCTGTACGACTGCCTTTTTCATAGACCCAGTAAGAACGACTTTGTTCTTTTTGTTATTATTATCAGCGTTCAAAGAGGGTATACTTTCTTCTTCACGTGACTGTGTCATGTCTTTGAACTTCCTCTAACACATCGAGATAGCTGGCTTAGTTGCTTACAGTTATGAAAGTAGAAAAAATAATAAATATAGCGGTCCTAAAAGAAGAAACCAAAAAGGAAGCAGACTCAGCTTTTCAACAACAAATACACCAGTGTAACGTTTACATTACAATTTCAGTGATGACGGCCATCACTTCTTGAAGCTAAATAAACCACTTTTTGGCTGTGTAACAACAAAGTTACAAGTACATTTTTATTTATAACTGTCCATGTGTTGAGACTATTTCTACAGGTGTTTAAAATACTCTTGACGCACTGATGTAAGAACCTATTAATACAAGAAGGTGCAGCAGACAAAGTCACCTGGGTTTTGCGGTGGTTAAGGACACCTACCTTGGCTTTGTCAAGCTGTGCCTGAGCCTGTCGCTCTGCCTCTCTGCGCACTGCCTCCTTATCCTCCTCAAGGGACACATCGGAGTCTGATGGACGGCTGGTGTAGGAGTCGGCCGAACCCTGCAGAGAAACAGGCGTCAACACCTTAGTGACAAGTTAAACTCAAATTTGTCTTTTCACACTTTGAAATTAAAGCGTCAGAAGAAGAGCAAAGGGCTTTAGAGCTTTTCAAAGACACTGCAGAAAACACATTTCAGTATTAATTACCCATGTGCTTCAAAAAGGGGGTTTTTGTGGATCTTTTGTAGAAATCAGACGTGACGATTGGAGCTACCAAATCCAACACTAAGTAAAATGATTTTAAAAGACAAACTATTTTTGATCACATCTCTGGCAGCTCTTTGTCTATGCTTAGCTTTCTCTCTGTCTCAGTTGCTCGCTGAAAGAGCAAGAGTCAGACCCTTTGTGACAAACACGGAAAAGTCTTGAGGAACACCAGATCCCAGTTGGCTCTGTGACATGTAGTGCAGCCAGATTATCTCATGAACATCCACACTCACACATATGAGTACAAATGAGATGCGCTGCTCATTCTCCTGAGCACTTGTGTGCAACATTGCATCTGTCAATTTTTTTTCATTTTTTTTATTTTTTACTACACTGATAAGGTTTAACAGAAAAGAGACAATTGAGGAAGAGTCTGTAGATGGCAGCCTGCAACAGATGGAAGTTTTTTGGTAGTTTTTTTTTCTGTTCATGAATGCAAGAAAAAAAAACCTCAGTCTAGAGATACAAAGAAATGCTCATCAAAATTAGGTTGGTGTCATTAAATCAGATCAGAAGGAACAATGGTAAACCACCCTGGCAACCGATAGGCAGCAGGGCTTTTCTGGGATATAGAAGACAGAATTAAAATAGAAAACAGCCACTCTGATAGAAAAATCTAGCTGATTACAGAGGTAAATGAAAACTATTCTACCAGTTATTTAAAGGGCTACAACAAGATTAATTAACTAAAATCAAGAAATTATGTATCAATCATGAAAACTCCAAGGACCATGTGAGAGAAAAAACACTTTATAGGCATTTATATGTTAAGTGATTTCTGGATGATGTCACCTCTGTTGATATTGGAAACAAATCATCAACAAATCACAGAGCTCCTCCCCGCCCCCAAAATTCACCACCCTCACAGTTGTCATGGGCGTGAAATCAAACTATGTTTTTCTGAAGCAGACTGTAAACTTGTTTTCTTCAGCGCTAAAGTTTCACCTTTTAATATGGATATCAGTGGAGATTGTGTCGCTTTTGCAGCCAGCCTCTATCGGTCAGATGACGAACTGCAACCAATCTTAGTTACGCTTGAGCATCAGTGTGAAGGTAAGGTGGTTGGTGCTTGAAACAGTACCCATTGTGCGCTGTCCTTAGCCCCCCTCCCACATCATGCGCAGCTTGACCCCTTGAACCCTCCCCCTGTTGCTGATTGGTTGGAGCAATCACGGTTTGGGACACAGATTTTCCCCACTATTTCTATTCCACAGAGCTAAGGCTGTGTATTTTTAAAATTTTTTTTTTAGATGCAGTGATTATAATTTTCGTTACTGATTACGATGTCCAATTTTCCAAATGATTTGACCTGCTGATACAAGTTTTTTTTCTTTAACTGTAATTATCTCCATACATTAATTTCATAAACAATGACAGTATTGCATGATCAGTTGAAACTGGCAGATTTTGTTTTCTTTAGTATATGCGTCATATACATAACCTTGAACATGTTTATTTGACTAATTATGCATTTATTGGAAGGGGTGGGCGGGGGCAGTAACTGGATCAGCTGAGAAGCTTAAAATAGTAAAAAAATCCTTTTTTCCCATCAGTGAGTAATATAAACTTACAGTACACTTAATGATTTACACCTGACACCTGTATACTACACACACACACACACACACACACACACACACACACACACACACACACACACACACACATATATACATATATATATATATATATATATATATATATATATATATATATATATATATATATACACGTATAAACATTTTAAAAACATTTGATCATTAATGACAGACAATGTACCCTCAGTAATCATGAGTTTATATGAGCCACAAATGAGGAACCACAAACAAAAACTTTTTTTTTTAATTACCCGAGGCAGTCTGTTTCTTATCCTTACCTGAATGTTAGTACACCACCCACACAAGGTCTTTCATTCATCTCGCTGCACCATCACACTCTGCTGTTTGAGCTAAAAATAACCTCGCTCACGCTGTGGCTGATTAGAATTTCCCAGCCATCACATACATACAAAGAGGGATCATACCGCTCCCTCCTCTGCACGTAAGCTACCTGTTTTATGCATAGAGACAACAAAAGTGCTCTTGCTGAAGATAATACAAAGTTATTAATAATTCTGTCCTCTATGTCACCGAAAAGCCCTGCTGCCTGTCAGTTGCCTGGGTGGTTTACCATTGTTCCCTTTTGTACCTGCGATGAAAAACAAATTAACAAGCTCATTATCTATCCTGCTATTGTTGTCGTCACAATTCTGGAAAAATTTGATCCTTGGTGGCTTTCAAAGTGTCAAATATGTGAATTAGTCTAAACATTGTCAATAATTTCTGTGATGAGAATAAAAATACAATAATGAAATGTTTACAGAACATCTGGCTTTACAGATGCCGGTGAACACATTTGATCTGCCTTAATGATTATACAAAGATAAAACAGAACGCCATCCCAGTGAGTTGATGAGGAGCTCTGCCTTTTTCCATAAGTGATTGCAACACCTGACATCATCACCAGGTAATACACAACCGTGCCACACTGACCTCAGCACCATGCAGTGATCATGGATTTCCACGAGAAACACAGGTGTAATGAATAAAAGGCATGTGCATGCACACAAAATCCCACCAACGTCTCTGACGGAAAAACACTCAGACGTCCCCTTACACAGGCATCGGAGCTCTTGACTCGGCCGCCTTTGGTTCGTTTCAGCAAGCGAATCCAGGTGGCCTTCATCAGCCACACTGGTCATTCAGTGTCCTGAGCCACTGCCCCCCCCACTACTACTACAACTACCTCTAACTGCACGGCTGTGGTCGCCTCAGCACTAGCGCTGCAGCTACTGGGACGGTTTGCCTACAGGTACATTCAATATGGTTGCTACATTGACAGCTGGTTCCTCTCACACCTTGTCTGTAAATGCTACTTTCATCTCTGAATAAATAAATAGCTCTGGAGGCTGAGCTCCTTGTTTTGTGGCAGCTCCAGCAGACACTGCTGCTGTCTGCACAAAAGCTCCCACTCCCCCTGCTGCTGCTCCTGCTGTTGCCAAAGACGGGGAATCCACTGGAGCTCTCTGCCCCACGCATAATCTCAGCAGCTCTCTCCCCATATGCCCCAGTCTCCTCTGATAGCCGGAGAGCTCAGTCTGCCACTGCAGGTGCTGCGGCTGACTCCCAGTATGAGTCAGGTAGTTCCAGCTTAGGCTCTAGCCTTGCTGTCCTTCTCCAGTGCTGGCTCCCCGTACTGCTCCACCGACGATGTGTAACGGTTTTCCTCCAAGAGTCCCAGTGAAGCTGCATGTGACCGACTCTCCTCCCAATGCTAATGAAGCTGCTGCTGTGAGCTCTTCCATTCTCACTCTGTGTCAGCCTGTCTGTTTGTCCTGCTCCCGATCCTGTGCTACTTCAGTGATTCCGCCTTTCCATCTCTGTCTCTACCCACATCTCCCTCCCCCTCTCTCATTCCCCCGCACCCTTTCTTTTCTTCAGTTACCCCTCAGAGTCAGTCCATCTGCTCATTTTGTGTCTGCAGTGATCATTTCTGGACAGCACATGCACTACATGAATACTATTTATTCATCAACTGTACATACATACATACACACACACACACACACACACACACACACACACACACACACACACACACACACACCCTACTCAGAAAGATGAGAGAGAACTGTAATTTTCATCATAGGTACACTTCAAGTATTAGAGACAAAATGAGAAAAAAACAATATCCAGGAAATCCGGTTGTAGGATTTTTAAAGAAATCATTTGTAAATTATGGTGGAAAATAAGTATTTGGTCACCCACAAAAAAGCAACATTTCTGGCTCTCACAGACCTCTAACTTATTCTTTAAGAACTTATTCTTTAAGAAGCTCTTCTGTCCTCCACTTGTTACCTGCATTAGTGGCACCTGTTTGAACTCGTTATCTGTATAAAAGACACCTGTCCACAGGCTCAAACAGTCAGACTCCAAACTCAACCGTGGACAAGACCAAGGAGCTATTGAATGACACCATGAAGGAAATTGTAGACCTACACTAGACCTGGAAGAGTGAATCTACAATACGTAAACAGGTTGATGTGAATAAATCAACTGTGGGAGCAACTGTAAGAACATGGAAGACATACAAGACCATTGATGATCTCCCTCCCTCTGGAGCCCAAAGCACGATCTCATCCCGTGGGGTCAAAATGATCATGAGAACAGGGAGCAAAAATCCCAGAACTACACGGAGGGACCGGATGAATGACCTGAACAGAGCTGGGACCAGAGTAACAAAGGCTACCATCAGTAACATACTACCCTGAGAGGGACTCAGATCCTGCAGGGCCAGGCGTGTCCCCCTGGTGAAGGCAGTACATGTCCGGGGCCGTCTGAAGTTTGCCAGAGAGCATATGGATGATCCAGAAGAGGATTGGGAGAAGATCATGTGGTCAGATGAACCCAAAATAGTTTTGGTAAAAACTCAACTCGTTGTGTTTGGAGGAAGAAGAATGCTGAGTTGCATCCCAAGAACACCAAATCTACTGTGAAACATGGAGGTGGAAACATCATGCTTTGGGGCTGCTTTTCTGCAAGGGGGGCGACTGATCCGTATTAAGGGAAGAATGAACGGGGCCCTGTATCGTGAGATTTTAAGCCAAAACCTCCATCAATCGGGGAGAGCATTGAAGATGGAACATGGCTGGGTCTTCCAGCATGACAATGATCCCAAACATGCCGCTCAGGCAACGAAGGAGTGGCTCCGTTAGAAAAACATTTCAAGGTCCTGGAGTGGCCTAGCCAGTCTCCAAACCTCATCCCCATAGAAAATTTGTGTTGCCCAGCGACAGCTCCAAAACATCACAGCTCTAGATGAGATCTGCATGGAGGAACGGGCCAAAATACCAGCTGCAGCGTCTGCAAACCTGGTGAAGACTTGCAGGAAATGTTTGACCTATGTCAATGCCAACAAAGATTATGTTATAAAGTATTGTTATTGACCACATACTTATTTTCCACCATAATTTGCAAATTCTTTAAACATCCTACAATGTGATTTCCTGGGTATTTTTTCTTTCTCATTTTGTTTCTCATAACTGAACTGTACCTATGATGAAAATTACAGACTTCTCTCATCTTTTGAAGTAGGAGAACTTGCCCAATTAGTGACTGACTAAATACTGTGTCTTAAAGTATTATTATCTTGATAATAGCCTTCACCATTACTGTTGTATACATTCCTGCATTAAAGATCTTTCATAACCTTCTTAAGAAAGCCAAACACAGGTTGTTTTTTTTTGTAAATAACTACTTTGGTACCCATGCAATACGCTTAACCCTGCTGCTCACAATAGAAAAGATAACATTTTATCTAGTAATACTGGCAACCATCCATCCATCTCCACTTGTTTCTATCCAGCATCACCAGGATCTGCTGAAGCCTATCCCTGATCTCTTTAGTGGAAATGCAGAGGCACATCCACTAGCAATGATCTTAAATACAAAATAAGAAATCTGTCCAAAACACAATATGTAATTTCTAAAAAAGTTAAACTATTTACAACCATGTCGTGGAAACAAAGGAATGCTTAAGATTCACATCTGAAAAGGCTGAAGATGTGAATGTTTCACATTCCTGCATAATCTGACTAAACTGATTAATTAGATATCCTCTGTACGGAACATGTAATTATTCTGCTTATCTTTAGGTATTTCATCTTTGACAAACATCCCATGTTTCAAACCTCCTTCCGATAACGATCAATAGCGATTGCGATATTTTACAAAGAAAAATGCAAGTAGGCAGTTAAGTTTAATATACATTTGTTGAATCTCAACTCTGCAACTGAAACTGCGGTGAACGCTGCTCTAAATCCTTTCCTCTCAGATCACTGCAGATTAATTTACATGGGAGAAACCCCTCCCAAGCCCACACTGGACAAATGAGAATAATTAAAGCATTAGTAAAAGCTGTCCCCGAAGTAAACATTGGAGAAGGATTATACAGAATGTTGCCTTTTTATTTATTTTTTCCCCTACTGCTGACACATGATGCACCTCTGACCCGTTGTCTGTGGAGTCGCCGTACGGTCACTCCGAAGTCCCTCCGCAGGAGCAGCTGTTAAAACAGGCTGGTTCATGAGAAACACTGTTACTCCGGATCTAAGGAGAACGTACTAATCATTAGTGCTTATAACAAACAATCAGTAACAAGGCTCCATTTCGCTCAGGATCTTTCAACAACATTTGTGTACTTAACAAGATGTCTTACAGAATAAAAAGGATAATGCCGGGGGAGACATTTTTTTTCAGACCAATAAGCCTAACAAGAAAAGCAATAACCTAAAGTATCACCTTTTAATACAGATGGATGGGAGTGGTTGAGAAGAGAAAATTACAATGCGGTCTAATTAGATGGAAACCAACAGGTTCTTGGGTGGAAAAGAAATATAATAAAACCTTTAAAAACAGACCACAAATCAATGAAGTTAATAACTGGTCACATATATTTTCACATAGTAGGTTAATAAAAGCCTCGAGCTCTCAGGGCAGTGGACTGATGCTCTTAATATGGAGTTGAGGAACCCAGAGAGGAGGCTGGTGGAGCTGTGAAGGCTGCTGTCTGGCTGCGCTGACAAATACTCACAGAGACAGAAAGAGCCTCTGGGTGCCTGACACCACCGACCTCCAGACCCACCACGGCTGATGCTGACAGCACTGTGTCACCCAGACAGAGGCCACTAATAATAATCCTATCATAATAATAGTAGGAAACCATTTTGATCTGTGAGTAGAGATACTCCTTCTTTGGGCTCACCCTGCAGACTGAAAATCCAAAGCTTCTTTAGAGTAGCTGAAATATACTGCCCTTCTAAAAGAAATCCCAGCATACTTTGATTTTTTTTTTTTTTTTTTTGTACTAGGAGCCTTTCCTGCCAATGTTTTCAATCTTGCACGACCTGGAAAGGTCAATAATTACATCACACTTATAAAACAAATTGCATCACATGGAATGTAATTTGAACAAAATATTGACAACCGAAAAAAATGAAGTACTAACTGAACAGCTTTCAGAATGGTAATGTTGGCCCTTCCCCTGCACCCTCCCCAGCCGTTTTCCTGTGGAAACATCAACTAGATGGACTGACACAGACACTGATATCCTGACATCATTTTTCGTCATGCCAAAATGAGGTTTACCAAAGTATTGAGGCTAAAAGTTTGAACCCAAATTGGATCCCGTGAAGAGAGACATAAAATTTGGGCTAAAGGTGACTGTTTTTATGCAGCATGCAGAGTAACAGAGTTGAAGCAGGGATTTGATAGAGCAATGGTCTTTTGCCTTTCACCAAGCTTATTGATTTATTAGGCAGAGGTATTGCTGCAAGACCACCAATACCCTCTACATGCAGTGATGTCAGGGCGATGGTTCCATTAGAGCAACAAATCACAGTGGTTACAGCCAGCGTGAAAGAAGAAGCTGTGAGTCAGCTGTTACTGCCTCCTATATCTGACAAGATCACTTATAATGGATGAGGCACTTGCGCAAGGGATTTAGCCACTATCTGAAAGCTTCCATTTTAATTTTTAACCACTGCTACTACTTCTCTATAAATACTTTCACTATAAAAAATCATATTTGTATTCTACCCTCGACATTAGGTACTGCCCTCACTATGAAGGCTTTTTTTTTTCACCATTTCTGTCTAGATAGTCCAAGTAGTAGTATTATGTTTTGGTGTCCTTTTTGGCCTTCTCAGTTGTACCCTTGATTCATTCAAGTCAAATAAGTCAAAGTGTGCATCAAAATGAAGTCACACACATTCGTGGTTGCAGTGCACCCAGAAGCTGCAAACAAATACTAAGGCATACATTATGTAACTCTACGCCACATATAACAGAAAACACTGACTCAGGGGATCCCACTTCTAACTTATGGTTTAGAAGTGCATGTTTCATTGGAATAATAGGCATTTATGAGTCATCAAACAATGACATGCAGCTTTAAAGCCTGCAAATAAAAAAAATGTAAAAAACCAATAGTGGTTGATTGTATGTACTGTTAATTGGACCTACAAGCAATACAAACTTAAACTGAAAAATGCAGTGAATAATAAAAAAAAAAAGAAAGGGGGGAGAAAAAAAAAACAAGCACTGAAATTAATGACGCACCCTATTTAGAGTCCATAGTATAGCTCACGCCTCGCATCATGACTGAAGAATGAAGCGTTCTGCTCCTGCCAAGCCATCTACAGTCCTGGCGGATGGACTGTACTTGACTGCAGTGGGCTGAGAATGGGCTGACTGAGTGCGCTACAAGTTTAAGACTTGCCATGACTCATTCTTGGCTAGAACCAAAGCTTTTTCGTCCCAGCCATCTGTCCATCACTGCCACTTCGGCTGATGGAACGCACAGTCCTTCAGTTCATTGTTCCACAAAAAGCGTCTCCTTCATCAACAGGAGACAATGGCGGCAGACACGACAGCCATTAGTGAGAAATGTGCGACTGCTACAAAAGGTTACTAATATCTTACAAAGAACAGAGGAAAGATGACAAGAGAACAAGAAAACTCAGGAGAAACAGATTGCCAGCGGTTCTGTGAAAGAAAAAGGAAACATGGAAGAAAGAAATGAGAATAGAGAGAAGGAAGAAGAAATGTTCCTTCTGGTATGCCAAAAGAGAGGGACTGGCTGGATGGATGTTAAGGTGAAGCTGTGGAAAAAAAGGTTTATACAGCTTTCCACGAGCAAGTGCATTAGATAAGAGTATCACTCCATCGAAGTGATGGGACCACAGCTGTCAGTCCCGTGACAGGATCCCTAACGGAGGCTTAGTTAAAAACTAGCTGGAAACAAGACAAAGACAGAACTAACATGCACATATTTTACCATCAGCATTTCATTTCATGCCAAAAAAACTAGAAAAAAAATTAGAGGGGCATCCTACATTAAGCTGGTTTAATGTTACGAGTTCTAGGTTTCAGTAGCATAGGTATTAGATCGTATGCCCTTCCTGACACAACCCTTTCTTATCTTAACCCTTTTTTATCCTGGCTTGGAACTATGGGAACACTGAGATTTCTGGATGGGATTGAAGAACGGTTATTTGGTGTGGCAGAGGAAGATGCAGGAAAAGGGAATGATGGAAATGGATGATCCAGTCTGTTGTACTTTTAACGGGAAAAGGCGAAGGTCCAACGATGCGTGTGATGGTTCTGTAACTGAAACTGAATCCAACAAGCACAATCTTGTCCACCAACCGGCTTGCACAGCCAGTGAGCTATCACTGCGTTGCTAAGTAAGGCACCATCGGGATGTTTTATCCATAATATGCACCGCACAATTTTGTTCTTTTGTGGAAAAAAGATAACTGTTGTGAAAGGATTGTAGCAAAAAATGATGTTGTTCCACATCTGTGGCCCTACGTCTTACAGTGTTGGTGGTTTGGTGATGGCGGTTTCATTGGTCTTGGAACCAAAGATTGCACAATTAGCTCAGACTGCCAGAAACTTAACGACTTCATCTACTGACAAGCCAATAAAAATACAACACAAAAGGATGCATTTACAATGCCACTTGCCTCCTCTCCCTTCTCCTTCCCCTGGTTCTTACCCTAAATTTCTTTCTGAATTTTCTGATTTTTTTTTTTTTTTGTGGTCATAGTTATGCCCCCTTTCCATCATACAGTTTTCAACTCGACTCGACTTGCCTCGACTAGAGTAGTTTTGCTCTCCATTTTTGCAGTACCAAAGTTTAGTTGTAAAGTAAACATTGCGGTTGGTTTTGCCGGGTTTTAAATATGGTGGGTGTGAAGGAGTTGCTCTCAGGACTCATCAGAAACGGTAGTCTGTGGCCAATCAGTGGCCTGCAGCCTGGTGACGTTGCATTTTCAGCACGACTCAGCCTGATTAGAACCCCGGCCAAGTAGCTGCAAAAAAAGGAGGCACTAATTGATACCACCACCTAGTGGAAAACCCCTAAAAATGAGCAGAGTCGAGCAGAGCCGAGCTGAGTAGTTACTAGTGGAAATTACCTATTAGTGAGAAACAGCCATAAAGTCACTAAAGCAGAAGAATAACATTTATTCAGATGGAGAAGATTATAGCCTGAATGCCACCTTTAGTTCTATGTTAGATGTAATGAGAATGTAGTTCTTTTATAATTAGATCTAACCAGAACTGCATTGAACGTGACAAATAAACAGTTTAAATTTATAAAAACTACAAAAAGATTGGTTCAAAAGCAGTGCTGAGCAGTTTCTGGCTAAATCTGCTGTCTTGTAACTATAGGTTCTGACCTAACAAACTAAAAGCAGGAAAAAACTTGAATCTTGATGGAAGCAACTTATTTTACCCTTTTTCTCACTTAACATTTGCGACTTGTGTTTTCTCACCTAAGCACCTCGTAGTTAGCACCAGCTCTCAGTGGCAGAGCAGTATGCACACAGCAACACTTCAGCACGTAGAAGTAGATGCATTTAAACACTTTAAACAGCACCTCATGAGCACAGTCTAAATATAATCATACAAGTGCTTCTTTGTGTGTGAATGACTGATACTTTAAGTCCTAATGAGGAGCAATGAGCTATTGGTTAAGTAGACAGTCTATCTTATATGTTACACGTGTACACAAATACAAATGAGAAAGAACATAAATAAGCACAAAGCACACATATGTTCACTGCACAACTAAATAATATATGATTACTGTGACTTTAGTTGGTTAAGTTATCAGTTTTATTCCACTCTATTTTTCTTTAACTCCTTCAGTAGTCTTCATACTGCTTATCGTCACAGGCTCTGACCATTTCTGTGGTAGGTGGTATATTGTACATAATCTTCTCATTAAAACTGTATGAGTTTTACACTGGAAGATTGTTATTTCATGCCAGATCATCGTCACTTGAAAATATTTAGACTTAAGTTTGTCAGCAAATCCCATATCACGGACGTAATAAAAAATAATTAAAATCATTCACCCTGACAACACCGTAAATGTGTTAAATAATAAGTAAAGCATCTGTAAACATGACATTGGATCACTCATGGCGTTTGGCATCTGAACTAAACTTATGGAAAAATGAAATCAAAAGTACAAAAAGCTTCTGTTGTAACTAAGACAAAACCGCTTTGGCTGAAAAAGGTTTTGTGGTATCACCTAGTCTGTGAGCGTAAAAACCAAACTCATCCTGTTTTTCTTTTTGTTTGCTCTCTCTTTCACTATTTGTTAACCAGCGCCTCAAATCCTAACTACAAGCTCGTAGTAGTCATGCAGCAGTGCTCGCAAACTTATACTGGCTCTTTGTTTCAAAACAGTGTGCTGCAAGAGAGTTAAATGCATCTTAAGAAATACTCAGAATCTTTCCAGAAAAGTGAGGGGGCTGAAAAAATGGTTATGTTTCTTTAAATAATGACTGATATCCTCCATTCTCCTGCAGTCCAAGCCCTTCCTCTTTGTTCAAGCGGTGGAGGAGTTAGAAGAGTTTTAGAGTTTGAATTACAGAGCACATGTTTATACAAACTTACCAGATCTGACTCCTCACTGGTAGAGTAAAACATTTCTGCCCTACTGACGCTGTGCTGTTCAGCCAGGCTGGGAGAAAATCTCCTCAGCTGCTGTCCATCTTCTCTCGGAGCACAAGAACTCCTACTAGCCGGGCTGCTTCGCTCCTACCAATCCCCTGTCCCGACTCCAGAGGGGAGCAGCTCTGCCTTTGTAGAAAGTTGAAGCCGGAGAAGAATGCTGGCTCCTCTCAGTCCTTCTTTGGCCTACTTTAGTCCCTGAGAGGCAGAGAATAGTCAAACGTCTTTCCCACGCTGGGAGAGGACTCCTTCAGAGCACTGCGACCGTCCTCCAGTCCCAAAAACAAGCCCCCTGCCCCTCTCCCCTCCCACACACACACACATACACACACACACACACACACATACACTCCCTGTCACACACACACAGCTAGTTAGGAAGTAAGATCTCTGGCCAATGGGGCCGGCCTGAAAATTCCAGAAAGCACCAAAAGCAGATGCAGAAGCTTTTTATGTCTGTGTGCGAGTGTGTGATCATGGGAGTTTATATGTGTTCCACTTTGCTTTCAAAAGATTACACTTGGTGGAGAGGAAAGCTAAAGGATCTGATCTGGCTGTATCGTCTCAGCATATGCTGCTGACACCAAAATGTCAGGAAGTAATTATCTCAACTGCATCGACAAAATACCATATTTGCTTTCATCGTCAACGGGATGAAAACCAGAGAAACTTTCCACTTGGGCACTTGATGCCACATGCTGTAAAGTCAAGACATCCAGCTTGTGCTTGGCTTTACATACAAAAGTGTCCATCTATTAAAACTATAGGAATATACAGTAAAAGCCGGCTAAGTAATCATGTGACCGAGACCGAGAGCAGCTGGCATGCATCTAAAAACTGCAGCGGTTACATGAAAGGAACTCACAACAGATCCATCTCTTTATGATCTGACATCAGAGACACTCTGGTGTGCTTTGTAACCACACTGCTCAGAGCTCCTGTAGACTCACATGTTAAATATTCGAATGGCAATAATAATGATTAAAAAAAAAAAAAAGAAACGTTAAAGGTTTAGTCATGTGTCCATAAAATAAAACCAAAACTAATCTCAATGTTCCTGTTATAAAATGAAAGCAGTAGTTGGGTACTACAGCAAAGTCACAAAAAAAAAAATAAATAAATAAAAAAATCAGACATTTGATATTCTGTTAAAACCCAGATTTGGCTTTATTTTTCTAATAGGAAAAAAAAAAATGTTTTATGGCCACTCCCGCCTAAATCCTAGATTATGTTGTGTTTGATCAGGGTTAGCCCCATTCTGAGGATTATCATCCAGGGTGTGTGCTTGGCACGTGGCAATCTGTGGGATGGTTATTCTCATTTCACCAGGACAATGGCTTCAAGTCCCAGTGCATGCACCTGGAGAAGAAATCTGCTGCTGTCTTATGACACGATTCTTATTTCATCAGTTAAAATGCGAATGTAAAAAATGTGGAAAAAGTACAAGGTGTGGTTACTTTAAGAAAGAGAATAGTACTTTAAATTTTAAATGTAATATTTAAATTGAGAGACATGAATCTGCGCAAAAATTAAAAAAAGTTTTTTCAGTTGCTCTAGTAATAAAGAAACTACACTGGGAACATCTTGGGGGAGAGGAAGAGCAGATCGTTAGATCTGTCTTTGGCAATTAAACACATAAAGATATATTTTTATGATTTTGCCTTTATGCACTAATGCAATGGATTTGAAATAAAACAGTCAAGATGTGATCAAAGTGTAGATTTTCCAGCTTTAAAAGCTCCACAAAAGCATGGCATTTAACATTTAGGAATTACAGCCAAGTTAATAAGGCAAAGTACCTCCATTTTCAAGGACCTCAAAAGTATTTAGACAATTGACTGAAAAGAAGCATTAGGCAGCTGTTGACTGGAGCTACCAACATGAAAAAAAATAAAACCAACACGACTGTAGGAGAGACAGCAAGAGTCAGTATGACCAAATAGCACTTTGGTTCATGTTTAAAAAGAAAAAAATGCACTGGTGAGTTCAAGAACATCGCAAGGCTGGGAGACCTTTAAAAAACTGAAGTGGATGATCGCAGAATCCTTTCCTTGATGAAGAAATCTACACCATCGCAACGTTATACACTGCCAGTGTGGATGAAGCTTTGTGTGTTTTGTTGGTTTAACGACTCATTTATTTAGACTTTTTTCTCTAGATTGTCATTTACCTGTATAATTTGTCTATCTTATGCATATCATCATAGAAAAGCATTTAATATGTTTCCAAATTACATCCTGTAGCCACCTGTGCCAGGATCAGCGTGCATCTATTATTAAAACATAACCGGTAGTCTTTTTTTATTATTATTTTAAAGCCTACAGGCTGCTGTGTACTCGATGATGAGGCTTGATGGATCCGCTGAATCTAAAATAGGTATTGATGAAGTTATATTTTTAGGACATGCTCAATACCATTGACACTGTCGGGCTTGTCTGTTGCGGTAGACTTGTTTTTTACTAATCACAGTTTTGAAAAAATGGATGATAAAGAAAGGTGATTTGGGTGTTGATGCATCTTCCCGTTCATTCAACCACTCCCTGAACAGACTGCAGACAGGTATTTAGTCCTTGTATTTACTTGATAATTATGATTATATAGCAATAATGTGTTGCAAAGATGAATTTACTTTTCTGCAGATGTACAAAAGGGGTCAGGCAGTTTCATCCCAGTGACAACCACTCGCTATTAAAGTAAACAGCCCAAGATAAAATCTCTCAACACTGCCAAATACATTTGACAGTGACAAAGCAATTGAGACTAAGTGCTAAAGTGCATTACATTAATACAGCTATCAAAACATATTGTTATAAAGTAAGAAAGAAAAAACAAAACAAGTTACAGCCAACCAATTTTGACAGGGCATAAGACCATTGACAGAGATTATGCAACCCAGTCAACAGTGTTTTGCTTTCTGTCAGAAGTAAGTAAACTTAAATAGAAGAATAATTGGTTAGAAGTACACTACAATCAGGTCACTGATGGAATAGCAGACGGACCTCTCTGAAAGGGGCTTTTGCCTTGCCAAGAATGTTATTATACAAATGAAACCCCCCACCAACCGTTGAGTGCTGCTCGAACAATCTTTGGCTTTGTCTGGGGACAAAAAAAATCCTTCATGGTGGGGTTGTCTTACTTTACTTTTACTCAACAAATACAACTATTGACAAAATTCAGCCTCTTAATAAGCAGAGCTTGTTTTTTTCAAACGAGATGTCATGAACCCAAACTTAATCATAACAATTTGAAAAGTCTCATAGTGTCAAACAGTCATTGTAATGTTGCACCAATTGACCTATAGATCTCCTGACCTTGAGGTACTTCTGCAATACGAGGTTCAGCCCAGTAAATTTCTGTTTTGTAGAAAAAAAATGTAACAACTTTTCTATTTTTATTTCTTTTTCTTGGCAGGCATTGGCCCAGCAAGTAACCCAAAATAAAAATAGAAACCCATCCATCCATTATCTGTACCCGCTTAATCCGTTTCCGGGTCACGGGGGTCTGTCGGAGCCTATCCCGACGCATATCAGGCGAAAGGCAGGGGTACACCCCGGACAGGTCGCCAGTCTATCCAGGGCCACATACAAACAACCAATCACACTCACATTCACACCTAGGGAGAATTTAGAAAGATCAATTAACCTACTCTGCATGTTTTTGGACTGTGGAAGGAAGCCGGAGTACCCGGAGGGAACCCACGCAAGCACGGGGAGAACATGCAAACTCCACACAGAAAGACCCACCGGGCCGGGAAATGAACCGGGAACCTTCTTGCTGTGAGGCAACAGTGCTAACCACTAAGCCACCGTGCTGCCCTAAAAATAGAAACAATTGTTTTTTTTTTACTTTATTATAATAGCTCCTACTGTAAAACGGCAAGAAAGTAAATTAAAAGATTTCTTCAGAACCAACGCATCTGAGAAGTTTGGCTTTGTTTATTAAATTAGTTTTTCATTTTATTTGTTAAATGATCTTATTAAAAATCTAAAGCAGTGATAATTAAATCTTCTATACATGTAAGAAATTTAAGCACTGATAGCTCAGTTACAATGCATAGTTAAACTACCGTAGATCGTATTGAACCTGATACAAACCATCCGTGTGGTGGAGAAACCATGCTGGGCCTGATGTGACTGTGATTCAGGACTAATGAAAGCCCCAGGGTCGGCAGCCAGCATCACACTGCAGTTACCTAGTTACAGCTGCCTACATGCCGGGCTGCTCGAGCCCCGGGACCATCTTTAATTACAGAAGAGGAGAGAAAAGGCAAAAAGAGGAAGACATAATGGGTGAAAAAGGAAGGAGTAAGCAAAACAAACAGAGGTAGAGGATGAGACAGGGAGCTAGAAGCGGCAGCTGTTCTGTTTCCTGTCAGTCCTCAGAGCAACTAGAAAGTTCAACTGCTGTTTCCTCCACAACACCAACAGGCATCCTACTAGTATTAACCACTAAACCTGGCATCCACCATAGAAATGATGCACTCATTATTCTTCTCTGTATGAAATACACCTATTTACTCAAAGGAAACCCCAGAAAAACAACATCCAAATCGGTAAACCGGAGATTTCCAGCCGATACAAAACAGGTTTAAAAACTGAATGAAGTCAGTGGCTTTAGCTCACCCTTCCTAAGATGTGTCTAGTCCGCGGAGATAACGGAAGCCAGTCAAGCATGCTTAAGGGAATGAAGATCATGAGCTCCGAGTTTCTCAGCAGCTATGAGAAGCAGTTGATGACTTCTGAAGCGCTGACATGTACAACGTTGTGCGATGTCTGGCGGCAGCAGTGCTGTGTATGGTGTTAACTGAGTCACTTCACGCTCGCTGAACACATCGACATACTGGTAGTTGGGACTGCCGTGACCAATACAGTCACGCACAGGTCAGGAAAGTACAGGGAGAGCGTGATGCACGCTGTGTATGCAAACACACTTCCACAAGGACAAAATGCACTGACTAAACATTTTGTAAAACAGAGTTTTGGCTCAACGCTGTGTACCTGTTCTGTCTAATCAATTAAATGCATGGCCTGATACTTGTTAATTAATTTGGGTTTTAGGTTACAAAGCCAACTTTTGATTGCAATAATTTTCTGCATTAAAACAGGAGCCACCTGACTTGCCATAAGTTCAAGAATATCAAATAATTTCCCATTCACAAACCAGATTTGGTGTGTATTTCAGAAAACAAAAAATCACTTTCTTTATATTCTAAATTATAGATACTTGTTCTCTCTTAGGGAACAATTCAGAACTGCACTTTTTGTACACCTATGACACTGCTGATGAGCATCTGGCTTCCCTCAACATATGAGCTGTAGCCGATCAGTCAGAAACAAATGCTCGTCTGTAAACTGTGCATCTTTACAGTCAGGAGGACACAATCCACGCTGTACACAAGAACACCCACAGGGGTGATTGCTTGTGCCAACTTGATCCCCTGACTCACATTGTAGTGATTGCTTCTTTTAGTAAGCAGATTTAAATCTGCTTCAGCCTCTCAACCTATCCAGGATTTAGAGTAGAAGAAATGACTGAAATGAAACACAGTGAGAAGCTGTGAAAAGCTGCTCGTTGTGCACTGGATGATCTGGTATTTTTACAGCAACTTTAAAAAAGAAGACTGTAACCTACAGTGAAATATTTCTCAACTATTTCTCAACAGAACCGAAGTGGTCCCATTTGTAATGTATGTCTTTTATGTGCTGGGGGAGTGATATTGGAATTATGAAAGCCAGCAACAATGAGTTACTTAAATAAGCCCCTGCAGGCTTACGAGCAATGTGTTTTGTGGATTTACATTTTACATCCGCCACATGAAGATTGTAGCACAAATAGCTGCTGCTTTGTTTCTTCATATAGTGGCTTTCTACGAAATGGCATTATATTTCAACTAATTAAGCATAAAAGAAGATTTTTGGCGAGTGAATGGATGCAAAGTAGAACTGCAAGTGACGGCTGTTTTCATTACAAATCTATCATTTAATCTACAATAATCTCTAAAGCTTTATGAGAAGGTTTCCCAGAATTCAAACTATCTTGAACAATGTCCAGGTCATACATTCAATAGACAAGCTTCCACAACTTGTTTGAATTTAAAAGTACACGGAATATAAGATGATAATTACAAGCCTTTAACACTTGTTGAAAATCATGAAAAAAATTAGCAAAACGAACAAAAACAATTTTTTGAACAACCCACAAGCAGGCATTGCTTACATAAACATGCAGAATCACCAGTCAGAGGGTTTTAGTGAACATCTGACTTTACGTAAAACAGCAGATGACGTCAGAAGGTTGCATGTTCACATCAGGTCGGGGTCACCAATGTGGAAGTCAGCAGAAAGAAATGTTAAGTATTTTGGGTCTCGCTTTATCTAGGTGTCTACCAACAAAATCAAGACAAACACTCTAAACTTTCTCCTCTCCCGCTTTTTCTTCCCTTCACAATAAGAGCCTACATTCTGGTGTGAAATACATATACGGCAGTGTCCGCCACACTACCCCAAATTATCTGAACCATTGTGCAAACACAGGATTTAGCTGCTCTAAGGGATGCTTTCACTGGACCTTTCCAAGTTATCTGCATATGCAAAGAGAAAGACAGCCCTACAGATTGTCTTTCACCAACCAAAAAGCCTTGTGAGCCTGTCTCGCCTGTTTTTTGAACTACAAGAAAAAACACAAGCTGAACTAAACTCAAGTATGCTGAGATGAATTTTTGCAGAATAGTTTCATGTTTAGACCTCACAAACATACCGTACATTATGTCCCAACAGTCTTTATGTTACCATGAATACAACAGCAATGAATTCACAAAAACAGCAAAAGCACTGTGAGTTAAACAAAAGCTCCCGCAAGACAAGCAAGGACCGCGACTGACAGCACAAACTATGCAAAAAGAAGCTGTGGATTTAATCAAAAACAAGAACAAGTCCCTTATTTTTTACATTTTTAATTTACCTTTGGCTTCTTAGGCATGCTCGTTCTCCCACAATGCCAAGACACCTGTGTCGCCTGTCCGCTCCACAGCGACTGTAATGAATAATGCAAATCCCCTGGTTTTTGTTCAGAGCACCATGACCCAGAGGTGCAAGCAGCTGACGCCTGGCATAAAAACAGCCAACCTCTCTGACACGGTCAAAAGGGATAACAGTGACTGCTGCGCTGCACGCAAGTTGCTCTTTAATAGATCCGGTGTCAGTGTGAGGGTGAAATCTAGAGAAGAAGATGTGAGATGTGGTCATCTTCAAGAGCTCTCATGTGGCTAAAAGAGTCCTTGAGAGATTCTGGCAATCACACCCTGACATGGGCACAAGTCCTTACACATATACACATGCTCACACACACACAGACAGTCAAGTGTTTAAGCTCTGTGGTGTCATGGTTAGCCCTGAAGTATGTGTGTGTTGTTGTTGTTTTCTTCTTTTTTTTTTTTTTTAGAAGGCTGGGCATTAAGCTTTCATCTGATAGTGTGACATCTGTTGCATGCTCCGCTCAACTGTCTGTCGCAATATAAGGCGGCTTGTAAGACACACGTTCTCTCCACATACACTAGCAAACCTTGAAATTCCCCAAAAAACTCAGCAGTTAGCAGGAACAGTCAGCTTTCATGTCACTGTGAAGCTGAGCGGCTAGGGTGCAGAGGCAGTTGTAGAACATGTGACCTCCTGCAGCTGTGCATCCGTTGCCAGATAGTCAGGCAGTAACAGCACCATCTGGAGTTCTAATCTGCCTGGCACGGCCCACCCCTGTGATTATGAATGTGGCCCTCAAAGTCATTAAGCTTATTGGATAGAAAAGTAGATACTCAAAACCAGCACGTTGCAGAGGTGCTGTAACTGCATCTAAAAAGTCCAAAGCTTCTGCAGAAACCGGTAACCAGAATCTGAAAGTATTCATTTCCATGCACCAACTGATACTACTTAATTGTTGTTTAAAAAAACTCCCAATTTGTCTCTAAAAGTCAGAACAGGAAGTTATGCAATACTGCCTTGCAACTTCCTGTTTTGAGTCAACAGATGGAGGCGCGAGTTGTTGGACTGACCTAACTGGGTTGCATTAAATTATATCAGCAATATAGTGTTACTTTATCCTGGAATGCTCATCATGCAAACCAGATTCCAGAGATCTTTGAAGGCATTTAAGGAGGCATTTGGTGACAAGTGACTTTAATCTGGACTTCATTCTGTCAATGGGGAAGATGGATGAGATGCAGGATGTGGAATTTGTGTTGCATAAATGAGGGAAATACCTCAAAGATAGCCGGAAAGCTGAAGCAATACGGGACAAAAATTAGGATGCAGAATCCTGGATAACCAGCTGTTCTCACTCATCAAGAACCTTCGCGTCCACCACATAACAAATGTTTGTAGTCATACAGATAAAAGAACAAGTGCTATTCCAGTGAAATGTAAGAGATGTTTTGGCAACCGTCATCTGACAGTGATTCAAGGGTGTAGGAATATAAATAGAGTAGATGCCAAAACAAACATTTTTTAAAAATGAATATCAGAGGAGTACTTAGTATTAACTGGTGCCCAAAGCCCAGGTATCAGAATCAGTATCTGAAAGCATCGCAACTTTCATATGATCAATTGAAAATGCATGGTTTGTAATTCCAATAGCTGGAATTCAATGGAATATTTTCATTAATTTTACAATACTAGGAGGATTCTGACAGGATTCTCAGAAACGTTTCTTTGATGACCTGATTGTGAAACTTTCCTGTTGTTGTTCCTTATGTTATTCTGAAAAAACAAAACAAAAAAGTAATTAAAAACAGGGGAACGTGAAGAATTTCTCTTTTGATTGCAATGGTCCTGCCATTCCTGTGACATTATTTCAATATGCTTTCTTAACTTTCAGCTCTATCAGTGCAGGACCAGTCAGGTTCAGCGTGAGGACACAGAGAGGGTTGCAGAAAGCAGCAGCTTGACATATGTGCCATATGGGTGGTTTCAGGGAAAGTAGAGCAATGTTTCCCTCCGGAGGAAAACACATACGTACATCTCTATTTAGACACATGTGCACATTTATACTATAATGGGCAAAAATCACAAGTATTTACAGTGTTAAACACCTCTATATGCAACATACAGTACATGTGGATATGAATTTCTCCTGACTAATGACACAATTACAGTGTCACTTGCTTTTGATAATGAATGAGTTCAGCAAGAGTTCATTAATTACAGAAAAAGAGCCTGAGTTGAGTGGGCGAAACAACTGCAGAATCAGATAACGAAAATATCCACAGACAGACAAAAACAGGATTCGTAACTCCATCTCATACTCACTATTCCATGCCCCAACCCCCCTTTCCCAAGTAGCTGATTTCATCCCTGCAAAGCCACTCTCACTATAATCTCCCCTGATCCGTCTGCACTGGCAAAGAATGAGATGTCAAACACACACAGGCTAAAAGAACCTGAGACATGATGAGGACAGAGATCGCAGGTTTACCTGCTGTTTTATCACTGTTTTTACTAAACAGGTCTTGCAGGTCTTGTCTTGGAGATTCAGCACAAAGTTGCATGTTTCAACCCATCAACATTTGCCATGCTTCTTGCAGCACAGACAGGTCTGGTACCCTAATACCCAGATTTCATAAAGTGGGAACATAGTAGCTTGCAGTTATATAATATATAAATCTCTAAGCTTCTCTTTGGAATAGCCAATGGGTACAGAAGCATAAAAAAAAAAAAAATCAATGATAATGCACCACAATACCCTCTATATAATCTGTTGAACTCGAAAATCTAATCAGTCTTATCAAAATGTCCCTCAGCTTTCAGTTGTTTTAAAGACGCTCTAGAACAGATATCAAAAACACACACGGTAGGAGGAACCTGCACCATGTAAACTCACTACTCACCCATGAAACATTCTTATTCTTGTTTTGTTTGATCATGGCAACAAGAGCAGCCCAGTAATGTGGAGAGAGGAGCCCCCTCCTCAGCAGACTTCAGTCCCAGAGCCTGTTGCGTGGCCAGGTCTGCGTGAGATCAGGGGTGATGGCCAGAGGCACGTCAAGCTCAGCCATAGGTCATCATCTGCCCTGCAAACCTGCAAGAACGCCGGAACATCTCCTCTGACTGAATCCAGCATCAGTGAAGAAGAACCACACCACACTTCACTACACGCAGAAGAGCGATGAAAGAAAAAAGTTTGCAGTATTTTTCAGGCTCTTTCAGGAGGCAAAAAGTCAAAAATCAAGAAATCAAAAATCGAGAGAAATTTCCAGCAAACTCCAAGAGTCTCCTCCTGCTGACAGCACACAGTGACCTGATGGACTGATTATGTATTCAAGCTTAGTATGAATATGAAACATCCGCGCAGGTTTAACCCCGCCCTGCTGAGTCGCAGCATGCACCCAATCACAGAGCAGATCGTTGTGGCCAGGTCCCAAGGGTGAGCTTATGGAAGTGTTAGGAAGAACAGTGAATCTTTGACAGAGAGCACAGAGCTGTTTGCTGACAATCGGGTCACTGCCAAATACACATATGAGTAGTAAAGACAGAGAGGAGCAACACAGCTCTTAAAGTAATTGCTTTTGTCTTCATGTGCTTGAGATGCCCTCTCCACTAATAACCCTCCCCTCTCTTTAGTTTTATCTCTGCTCTCTTACTCTACACCTACTTAGTGTCACTTTTCTTCCTCTGAACTCTTCCTCTCCTCCCTGCATCCCTGCCTCTCTCTGGGGTGCATCTATTCCCCTGGCTGGTACCTGTTGTCAAGGCACCTTTTTACTAAGAGATGAATACCAGGACAGACAACAGGAGAACTCTCAGCAGCTCTCTCTTTGATCTCTTTTCAGTTCTCAGTTGTATTTATCTCTTACCCAGAATTAAATCTTCTTTCTTTTAACGACAATTTGGACTCTAAATGATCTTTTTCTTCCCAGACTTCTGCAACCTAAAACACTTTTGTAACAGCTTCCCCTCCCATATGAAAGAGCTCCGTAGTTCTTGCAGTCTGTTTGTATAAGTTGATCCGGATTACTTGTAAAAGATCAGCGGGGTCTGTAACTGCTGATTTGAAAGCCCACACTTTGGTGATATTGAGCCACAGAGAAGATTCAAAAGCACTAGCGCAAATGCAGAGAAGACTACATAAACCAATAAACCAATCTTTTTGCTCTTTTCACGCACTTGCTCCTTCAATTCTTAATAAGGTCGCTTAGGTTGCTTTTCTTAGCAACGTTTACGTTGAGCATATTGCAGTTTTCCTGGTTTTCCATCTTAAAATAATACCATATACCCAACAAGATGCCAGTCATAAATATCTAGCTTTCTCCATCAACTCACATGCCGCTGCTTGTTCACCTGGAGACTCAAATCAGAAAGTATTGGATAACTTCCTGTGTTGGATTTTAGAATAACAAGATAAATTGGGATTCTGTTTACCAAGTGCATAAACATTATGATACAATACCCTTATTTTCAACAGTATTTGCAAGAGTTTTCAATGTTGGTATGTCCAAGCAACTCAAGGCCAATTGTAATTTCTTTCCAAGAACTAAAATCTAGTGGACTAGTCACCTACAAAAGTACCCATTCATTTTCCCTAAAGTGCAGTAAGTTACAGAATGTTTTCGCTCTTTCACTGGAAATTTATGAAAAAAAAAAATGGTTGTCCAGGCAGGTTACCAGATAGAGATATTTTTAAAAATTCCAGCAGGAAAGATATAAAAATACATCCTCCTTTATGCGGCAGATTAAAGTTTATTAGCCTTTTTCTCTCTTTGACTCGTCTCATCAAGAGGGCCGGTCTCTTAATAACAAATAAAAAACCCTCAAAAAAAAATTAACAAACCAACAAGAACAAAATCAAATATTGCACTTTAAGACTAGACCTCACACAGGTCCTGATGCAGTCTTAAAGTCTGGCAAGCTAATTAACCTCGTCATATCCATATGGATCAGTAGTCCTCCCTGGGTACACAAGCTTGTCTTTATCTCTCTCCTGTTAATTGGCCTCAAAGAACATCTGCTCCTGTTCCTGAGTGATGCCCTGTTTGGCCTGAGCATCATGCTCCTCTACAATGCAAGCGGAGCTTGCAAACCAAACAGTCTAATGTCTGCACAACCATCCACTTTTCTGGAGCTCTTATAATATCTGTAACGTGGTTACAGCAAAGAAATTACAGCAAGCATTAGTCAACGTAAGGTTTCTTAAAGGCAACGTGAAAAATGAGGAAGAGGATGAGCGAGGGTGGGTTTGCTGAGTTATGTAGCTTGAAATCTGAGCACGAAGAGCTTTAAACCAAAGATGGTCTTTTACAGACCAAATGAGCAGCGTAGTTCGGCAGGTATCAGCGGAGGACATTACAGACATAGTTGTAAAATCATGTGAAACTTTCATTACATATTTCAAACAGGCTTTGCTAGGAACTGCAAGCCTTGCAAAAATTAATGACAGAACTCCAGCCTTCAAAAACCTTGTTTTATGACAGCAACAAAGCAGCAAGCATGAAGTGTCAGAGAATGATGGATTATTAATCCATGAGAATAGACGACTTCACATGCATGGACCTTCTGGAATCATTTTTCCATATGTAGGTTTATTAATAAATCCAAACAAAATTAATCATAATCAACAAATAATTAAAACACTCTTTTCTCTATAACTGCGTAAAAGACCTACTAGCACAACCATGCAGGCTTTCATGAAAAGTTCTTTTATGTTATTAAGGATTTTACTTACTTGAAGCAGCACAAAGGACATTTTTTTCTTGTAATGATATAAGTTTGGGAGTCATTTAAAGGAGTGTGTGATAACTTCAGGAAGTATTTTCAAGCTCATGTGGTCCCCCACTTCTTCTATCAGCAAAAACGTAACTATATTCCCACTTCGGTTGTCTCTTGCAACGACTTCGGTGTGATTGCAGCTCTAGAAGAAAACAAGAGTGACCAAACAAGTGACCTGCCTACAAAACGACCCTCTGAGATAAAACTTGCAAACTTCCTTTGTGCTACTTTAAAATGTTAAGCTTTTAAAGAAACTCCATTATATTATTACAAAAGCTAAAGATGACACATCTTTCATAATAAATATAAAAGTATGTTAATGCTAAATGGGTCGTAGGTTGCACCACCTATGACATCACTGTTTCCAGACCAGCAGCAGTTTTAAAATTCAGACACCCTCTGTCTGAGAGTCAGTACAGACTATTGCTCTCTAACATCACTGTTTCCACGCTGGAGCAGCGTTACACACACACACACACACACACACACACGCACACACACACACACACACACACACACACACACACACACACACACACACAACAGATAGATAGATAGATAGATAGATAGATAGATAGATAGATAGATAGATAGATAGATAGATAGATAGATAGATAGATAGATAGATAGATAGATAGATAGATAGATAGATAGATAGATAGATAGATAGATAGATAGATAGATAGATAGATAGATAGATAGATAGATAGATAGATAGATAGATAGATAGATAAAAATATCACACTTTCCAGTCTAATGGTGATGTGATGTATTATATAAAAGCTGTAAAAATCAGTAAGCAGTTAAATCTGAAACATTCCTGAAGGCCTCTGTGGCCAATTAGCAGCTCAGTTTCCGTAAATTTCTATATTGTTTGGAAAAGTGAAAGAACGTGCAGCCTTCTCAAGTGTACTCTGTGCTGGCCTGACGCTCTTTCCTGGGCGGCATCCCAGCGTCTGGAAAACTGGGAGTTCCTGGATATACGTTTGCAATGAGAGCTTACCTCACCACTGAACACATAAACTACATAGTTTGCCTTTCTTAATCTTTTTAAAAGAGACAGGAAACCTTTAGACAAGTGATGGTTTTTGTTTCTTATATTCAGTTTTCATCTAGATCTAGCAAATGCATTGGCACAGATTGGCTAAAGTTGCTAGATCTGATGTTTGCCTTACTTTTCTTCTAACCATGAGGTTACATTTTTATAAAACTGAAAGATTTTTTTGCTTCCTAGTATAACAGCTTATTCATGTGTTGCCTGTGCTGCATCATGTCAAGCAGGGAAGCCTACAACACAAATGTGGGCATGGAGTAGGCCCTGCTGTCTTCAATTAGCCGAGTTTCCATGAGGAGTGTCTGGGACTGGCTACTCAGTCTGTCAGACGGAGTCCCATCCGGCCGGGTCTCCATGCTCCACATTCCATCCAGAGCAGAATTGTGTTCCGCCCCATTTCAAACGTAAAACGGCGGTTTGGTGCTCCATATTGGAAACATGTGAGAGGAGTGTCATAAAGAGCGGTGTGTCATGGCAACTAGGGTCTTCTCAAGTTAAGCCCTGCATGGCCCTCTGCCAAGAACTCTAGCTTGAACTCCACTCATTAAATTAATTTCAACATGCCTTCTTTGTGTATTAAACAAACATGTTGCCAGTGATACTCCATTAGACTGAGCATTTGTTTTCATGCAAACAATCTGCCCGTGTGGTTAAATGCTCCAGAGTGGCATTTCAGCAGCTGGTCCTACACTAATCCACTCATCAGTTAAATTAAAGCTTACACCGTTGTGCGGTGAATATTGATCCACCCTACTGTGGCGTGTGTCACACAAAACTGAATTGTGTAATCCAAACCAAGAAAACATCTAGGCACCATTCCCTCTCAACCTTTTGGCTCCAGCTAAGAGGCTGGACCCTTCAAAGTCCACATTTCCAGACAGAATACGTCATAATGGGCCCATATGTCTTTGTCCTTTTACAAAAGTTGTTTTGTTTTTTTTAATGTCACTGGCAAACAATCTTATCAGAAGCCTTTGTTTGGAAAAATGTGACGGATCCAAGTGGTGTATCACTTTCTGCTCACAGGGTCAGTTCTTTTGGGGAGGGGCACTCTTTGGATCTTTGTTAACTCATTGATGGTAAAAGATTTGGGTCTGCTTGTGAGTGAGAGTTAAAAGTGTAATGTGGCCATCTAGTGGTAAATTCAATTAGAAAGCATCATTTTATCTGCAGTACTACAGAACTGTAGGGAAAAGGGAAAACACCCTCATTTACTGCATTGCTCCACTAATGGAGAGTGTAATCGAGAACACCAAAATATAGAAAATATATATATATCCTTCAGTCGTACATGCAATGGAGATAACAACACCCAGCCACAGATAAATGATAAGCAAAGGACAACGTGTGTGGTGGGGGAGTGTGTGTGTGTGTGTGTGTGTGTGTGTGTGTTGGGGGAGTTATTTGTCAAATTTAGCAGAATAACACCCACATTTTCCTCTCACTGCAGTTTATAAGCTAAACAGCTACAATGGGCATCTAATTCAACAAAATAGCACACAAAAGACAGGTGAAACGAACCAGCAAAACACAGGAAGATCACTCAACTGAGCCTGTAGTGTCCTCTTACTATATTTAAAAGCATTACTATTTCAGCTCTCTGTGCAAACCCTGGAATAAATATAAAATAAAAGATTTATCATGTTCGGCTGCATGCACAGTAGGAACAGCTCAGCAGACAACTGGCAGCTCAGGGCAAGAAACATATTTCAGCCGAATTCTGCAGAATTTGGAAATGTTTCAAAATAAGAGCACTACACCAGAGAAGAGTGATCAGCAGAGATAAAGTAAGCTGACAGATGTTTATTTCCCAGATTCGTGCTATTACGGTGCCCTGAGATTTAAAAAAAGTTATGCATCGGCAACTTCAGAAATAACTCATACAATATAATTTAACATGAAAAAGCTGTTTAAAAAGAACAGCAAGTTTACTAGTCTCAACATGATGGTAACTGTTGACTCCATCAGCTTCCTAATCTCTTACTCGCGCACAAAAGAGCACTCACATATGGAAGCTCTGCTCTCCGGCGATGGCCCAGCCCACAGCACGGCATGAAGGGGACCAGGGAGGGGAGAAATAGACGGCTGTCTCACAGACTCCCCGTCAGTCAGCAGCATTGACAGTATTCAGCCTTGATCCATGCCTGCAGACTGGGTCCGCAAGGATGCAGACCACCAAAGAAAAAAAAAAAAAAGAAAAAAAAAAGAAAAAAGGAAAATCCAACAGACAACAAGGGCAGAAGAATCCTTGATGGAGGAGTGAGCAGAGAGAGTAGAGGGCTGTCGTATCCACACCCGCCCCCTACGCCTGTCCACCCCTCCCAAGCGTGCACCTATACTCAGAAACTGAGAGGATTCAGAAAGTCAGATTGTGATACTCCTCTGCCCTGCCCATCTCCAGACTGTTGCAGCAGCGTGCCCTCCAGCTAACAGCGAGCTCCACGTCTGAAGAGTTTACCCCACCCCAAAATCTGTACACGCTCCAGCAGATCCTCTGTGCTGCCAAATCCTCTGCAGCGCTGCTGTGCTGTGGCAGAGACATACAGTTGCAGGGCTGGCACACTGGTTCAGCTGCAAGTGGATTTAGACGCACTCATCATCACACACGTTTCTTCTCAGCATGAGGAGGAGGTGGCATGTGCTTTAGTGACCACTGGTTCCTAACGGAGGACACTGCCTCTATGCCCCCAGCATCTCCCCACCCCACTCTTTCCTTTGATCTAAGATTTGCATGCCTTAAAAGCTTAACACAAACATGAGCTTTCTTGACTTTCATTGCTTCTTCATTTATCTCTTTTATCGCTTCCTATGCCATGGTTAACTCCTCATTTGCATTGTATAACCCTTTACAGTGTATGTGAAAGATGAGGACAGATGCTGAGACAGATGCAGCTTGCTGAAGAGGTTGCACTTTCCTTTACGTTACAAAAACAGTGTACGTCTCTTGTGAAGGGAAGCAGAGCTGCAGCACAGTTCTGCCTGTGCTGCAGAGGGAAGTGGTTTGCACACTTAAATTGTGCATTTATGCCGAGTGGTAACACAGGGAAGAGTGTGTGTGTCATTCCAGCCTCTCATTGCGCATCCCGAGTCCATTCTTTCCCTTCCCAAAATGTTAAGGTGATTAAGTTCAAAATGACATGCAGATTCACTGCCGTGTCGTTACTGCTGCAACAGCCAGAAATGACAAATCCTCTTTGTGTCTCAGCGTTTAATGCGAGACATGAAGTAAAAAAGTGACGTTCCTTTGGCGTCTCATTAAGGACAAAGGCAAGGGAGAAAACAGCATTAGAGATTGAGTTTAACATGTATTAAAGTGTCCTGCACTTAAAAAAAAGACTTTAATAAACCGTTAACAGGGCATTAATAAAAGAAAGTATAATTGGAATGACTTATGTTTTAAATGATTCTACGCAGTCAAATAATACTTTGATGGTGAGGTGGTTTTCAGAACTTTTTCCATTATAATTTATTCATTATGCACCAAGTCTTTTATCTACTGTTTTCTTTACATAAAATGTATGTATTTATATTATACAAGTTCCATAAATCCCTTAGGCCACTTGTACTTAATATTATTTTTGTTTTTATGCCCATTTTAATGTTTTCAGTTATTTCTTAGTAATTACAGCTGATCATAGCATTTTTATGTATTGTAGGTGTTTTTATGCCCATTATATTTTTATGCAATTTTTAATGTCATTATTGTTATGTGTAGTGGTAATGACACTACTCTGTGTGTCTTACAAATTACCCCTCAAGGGTAAAAGTGTTTTTTTAATAGAATTAAACTAAAACATCATAACCTGATTGACTTTTTTGAATAGCTAAATTAAAGTCAATACAGTTAATTTACCAATTATCTATTTAAACCAATTTAAAACCCTGAATTCAAAAATGTAATTTACTTCAAAAGTACTTTATTTAGTCCCTAAAAGGAAATTAAAAAAATCAGAAAAATTGGGATAATACATGGATGTTTACAGGCATGAAATGTAAAAAGGGTTCAGTTCATTAAAATAAAAAAAAAAGAAAGAAAGAAATATCTCGGGCTCGTGCTGTCTGCAAAGACAAGTCAACGTAAACTTAAAATTCCTGCATATTTATAGACATTTTTCAGTTATTCGTGTTTCATTATGTTCCAGCCTTTTCTGATTTTGGGGTTGTAACTTTGGCGGTATGTGGTATGTAGATGGTTGAATTCAAGTTCAGAGATGTCAAACAAACAGTTACACACATACAATTGTATGCACAACAAAAGTCAGAACAGAAAATGGTCAATGTTTTATGAAGTTTTGGGCTCCTCGGTGATAGCATCAGTTAACTTGTCAGAGGCCGTTTTCCTTCAGATATAATCACTCAGCAGCTGACGCCGTGAGTATTACAGCAGGGTATTAAGCCTGCATAATAAAACACTCTCATTTCCATCTAGCTTCATGATGTGCTGTCAGGGTGCACCTTCTGAAATCTTGGTAATTCAATGAAGACGCTGTACTAATTCCTGCTCCAAGGTTTACTCATTACATAGAATTAGAAACATAATGAGATTATGCAAGTTATAGAACTGTGAAAGATGTGTTTTTCCCTTCTTTTGTCTCCTTCACTGCCCAGAAGATAGCCTCAATAAATCAGTCAGGAAGCAGCAGGAGTAAGCTTTCAAAGCACAAGTTCTAGCTAATTAAATTACTCCATCCTGTGATTAAAATAACAAGAGCAAAAGGTGCCTATTACAGCTCAGCCTTTTTCCAAATATTCTGTGGACTTGAACAATTTCTTAACCAGAATGTGAATATGCAGCCTTAGAATTGATCATGAAAGCAACAAATAATTGAATCTATCAGCAATATTTTACACCTTTATATGCATCCCTACAGTCTAATACAGTGCAGAACAAATCCCTTTTGATGCACATTTTGTAAATAGAAGACTAATCAAGCGTAATAGCAGGAATGCAACACAACCTTTATTTGTTGCATCTACTTATGTCTGTCTGTCTTTCATTCCTGCTTTTAAACTCTTTTACTTTTTAATGCATTTTTCTAAGATCTTTTTGTGTAAAGCACTTTGAATGGTCTTGTACATGAAATATGCTCTGCAAATAAAATTGCCTTGCCTTGCCTTTGTTATTTTGTTCATGTATTAGATAGGGGAATAAACATACTCCCAAACTGATTTAGTCTTTGTAATAAAGCAACATGGGATGATTGAAAAGAGTTAAAGAGTTCAATTTAATGTGTAACTTCATCTCCACTTATGACTTAAATGTAATGATCTGCACCAATTTAATAAATACTACAAAAGTGGGGAAGAAGCTGAGATGGGAACAGAGGAAAGAGGATTGGACAAGCCCACTAATTCATGAAGCCAGGGCTGCAGGAGCAAATGTAATCCCAATAAAATTGAATGCTGAATGCAAACTTTGTGTGATAACATACACTTAGATCAGGGGAAAGGATGCAGGCTGCTGGTGGTTCTACAGCCATCAAAGGTGCACAATTAAGCCACTATACTAAAACAAAAGTACAAAAGCAGATAGATGGTAATGGAAAAAAGAAGAGGTTAGTCTTGATCAGCATTTATTTAAAACTGAATGCTGCTTTTCTCAGACTGTCAAGGACAAAAGCTGAGGAAGCTGCTTTCCAGCTCTCAGTAGAGGGGATTCATATTTTCTTTTTTAATAATCTGTCTTCCACGTGATTAAATCTCTGCCAGCGTTAGGCTTGCAAGGTTCACAGGTTATAAATTATATAGATCATCTTGAGCCATTTTTATCCAAAAGAATGATCTTTCTTACACGTTTAATACTTTAAAGAATAAGATAAAGATGTGTGTCATTACAGTGCAATAATGAAATGGTATGTTCATAAAACAATGTTTTCCATAAAAAAGGTGTAAATTCAAAGTGAATAATCATAGTAATCCTAAACACTTGCTTGATGTTGATGTCATGTCACTTTTTTAAGTCAATAGGAATTGTATGTTTTTTCTTCTGGTCAGCATGCAAGATATTTTGGTCAAATGATTCAGGGTGTGTGACTGGCTGTGAAACCATCAAGGGGAGGCGAGTCCAGGCTGCATTTAAAGCGTTCGGTAGGTGTAACCTGAAGCCACCTCCTCTGATAAAGGTTTTCTGTTTTACATAGATGACTTTCTTCATTCCTCACTTAAATAATCTGAGTTTTACTGCCCAGAATCTGTACATTACAGTCCCCAAATAAGTATTAACCCTTATACTTGAGATGTGGGGTGGGGCACCAAGTTTCTAATGTGTTGTGTCTTGAATTTGTCTATTCTGTGCACTCCTTGCTGCAATAAATAGCTTATATAATGGTCCTCAGTTAGTGCTTGGGTGCTATAATCGCCAGTTATTTGAGAGTGTAATTTGGTCTAAAGTGCGTTGGGATGTCGTATTTTAAGCACCAATTTCTAAGCTTCTCAGACACCACCTACACTTTTGAAATGATAACATTGTTTGTATCCATTCTTCTTTATTTTTTTTTTTTTTTTTTTTTTTTTTTTTTTTTTTTTTTTTTTTTCTTCCTAGGGCTCATCAGTTTACTTTGGACAGGCATCCTTAAAGCAGTCAAGTCAAAGTCCCACATCATCTGAGCCCCACTTTTTTTTTTTTTTTTTTTTTTTTTTTTTTTTTTTATAATTATCCCCCGTGCATAAGTGAAAGTGAAGGTGATAGTGTCCCACACCAATCCTCTCAACAGCCCATTATTCAACTCCACTAATCCTGAACTCTGTCAAAGAGGACCAACAAACACAAACAGCAAAGTGCAAAGAGAAAGGAGCGGAGGGTAGTGGTGGATGTTGTGTTATTTATGATGATTCAGTGATGTGTGTGTGTGTGTGTGTGTGTGTAGTGTAGTGTGGGTGAGTGCATGTTGTTGTGTTGGGTGTAACACCCCAAGATGATCAGGAGCTGAGAGATTCAGAGTTAAAGAACCACAGCTGGCAGTGATGTTGACCTTCCACACCAGCTGGGCAGCTGCTCATGATAACAATCACATTTCAAGTTGGACCACCGCTGGTGCCGGTGTGTTGGGTCAGTGCAGTGCAGCAGCCCTCCCCAGGTGTACGAAATCCCCCCCCTCAGTTACCATATACCGGTCTTTTTCTTCTTTATTTAATGCAGTGTTGTTGATTACATAGTGTTCTTTGTTGATTTGACTAAGACTCTGTTTGTGCATTGATTTTAAACTGCTTTGTGGATGTGTTTAAGTTCCTTTTATTTTTGCTCTGTCTTGGTTGGCGTAGTGTTCTGACAGTTAGTCTGTATTTAAAGTATTCAGGTAAACCTTTAATCCTACTCAATGAGCACAGCAAAGTCCAAGAAAAAAGTCCAGTTACTCCCTACTCCAGCGTTGGTAATTACTGACAATAATACAATTTACCACAAGATGGCAGTCTAGCGCCACTGTTATCACTGACTAAGCGGCACTTATGGTTTGTGGCTCTTTTCCTGAAGTGGACTATTTGACTGCGGGCATCACTAGTAGTCTTTGATATCAATGACGTAGAAAAACAAAAAATCATATAGGAAAAATCTTAACATGTATTGTTAAAAAAGGAGGGGAAGTCTGCAGGTTCAATGTTGATCTTGAGGACTGCCAGTGGCATCACCACCGCTGAGTTTATGTACCTTGTCTGTTACATGAAATCAAAGAAACGGCCAGATTTGATAGACACAAGAGACATAATTAATCATTTCTCTATTAAGTTGAAAAAAAATATCTAGAGACTGAAAAGAAGGAAAAATGCTTGTAATCTGACAAATTGTGACGAGGTTTCCTGTCGTCACCACACATTCGCAGACAGCTTTTCTTCACTAGATCAGTTTCCGCAGCCTGACTGTACAAAGAGAGCAGGACAAACTTCAACAATGTACAGTGTTACTGCAGCGGGAGACAATTACATATGGATGGGGGTGAAAAAGACACAAAACTAGACAAACGTTACAGAGTGGGATGCTTGAAGCAATCATTTACATAAACATAACTAGTGTGGGAACTAGCAGGAGGTTAATGATGACACAAATCGCAGTCTAGTTCAACTACTGCATGGCATATTCTCATTTTTACGTTCCCCAACAAGCAGATGCTTTTCTTGCAGTCTTTTCCAGATTCTAATTTTAATCTAATCTAGTGAACAAATAGAATAATATTTGGTGAGCAGGTCTAAATACCATGTTTTTAGCATATACACAGCAACATTTGACATCTTCAGAGAAGCTTGCTGGCGGTTTTTGAGTCTTCAGTAGCCACTTTACCTTCAGAAAAAAACCTGACAGGAGAAATTATGCCAACAGTCTGTCTTTTTTTAATTCACTGCCATGGACAAACTTTTATTAGCTTACTTTCAAGCAATCCCCCCGTTGTTTGTTCTGTGCTTTGTTTCTCTCTCTCTCTGCAAAGCACTTTGCAAACTCTGTTTTTAGACAGGCACTATATAAAGAAAGTTTATTATTATTCAGGGTCATGGGGTCTGGATCATTTCCCAGGGTGCATTAGGCAACAGCACGCACTCCGAACAAAGATCTAGCAGACAGATAATTAATATCACTGAACACCTATTGGTAGGGATGAACATTCTTGCTTTTTTTTTTTTTTTAATTTTTTACCAGCACTCCTTTCTTAATACCAACATTAATTTATAGTTATGTAAATAAGAGGAAAACATAATGACAAGGCCACAAATATACTAAAGTTTTCAAATAGTGACTTTTTTTCATTTGCTCTTAACTTTCAAGAATGCAGCAGGGGGGAAAAAACCATAGTTAGTTGGAAAAACATAAATTAGATATAAATGAAACAAGTAAGATCAGGAGCAGCCTTTCTGCGGTTAAAGATATTATAAGCAATAAAGAAAGAATGAATCACTTACCACTTAGCATCTTATTAGTACTAAATAGTGGCTTTTCTACAGAGTGTACCTTAACTAACTAGACAGCACTTAAGTGTCGGAAATCTTTCACAGTAGATTTGCAACACCCCTGTGACATTCTGCTATTTTTGTCTTTTGTGCTGTGATAAATAACGTTTGACTTAGTAGTCTGAATTCAGTTATCCACTGAAGATGTGGCAGCGGTGGGAGCTCAGCTTTGGTAAAGTAGCCTTAAGGGGTTTCTCTTTTATACCTTGGGAAACTTGTGGAGCTGGTAAACACAGTCAGTGACTTCCTTGGGCCTGCACATCCGCTGACTCGGACCATGAACACAGCCAGTGTTATTAAAAAGGCTGGACAACACCTATATTTTATGAGGAGGTTGAAGCAGGGCGACCTCAGTGCTGTTTTGCTGACTTCTCTTTAACTGTCTTGTTTCACTATCATGATTTTAGATTATAGTCTTGGTTTTTTGAGGGGGTATTTATTTTCTAAAATGCTCTATTTCTAACACTGGACCTGAGAAAAAGTTATAATTATTTTTGGTTTTCAGCATTTTGAATGAAAAATATGAACTTTACTGAACTGCATGAGCATTGCTACAAAGGGATTCAATTTGCTGACACCAACCTTTCAGAGGTTTTTAACCGGAGCACACAAAGTAGGACATGCATTTGTGAAACCTGGATTGTCTGACACAGTCAGCTTCAAAGTATAAATACATTAGATTTTTGTTAACAACCAGTTCAGAACTCAGCGCTGTCAGAGAGGATACTCGTCCCTGAATAAAGACGGCACCATCAGAATTAGAGAAATGTTTGCTGATTATCACTATTCATACAAATAACTGCAATTAACATTTTAACACTATAATTATTTGAGCCCACCAATACTTCAATCATTTTTATAACCCAGAATATTGAAATAAACAGAGAAAAATGAATGAAAATAGCAGATTTGCATTTTTAAGCTTTAGGCAATGATAGGCCACCATTAAGACGGCAGAACCTGTCAGTCAGCTCCATCACACAGTGGAAACATTTCTGTTAGGTTCATCGAATGGTTTTCACACAGGTGGATGAACGTGATGATCAGTTAGAAAAAGTTATATTAACTGGTGGTCTGTTCTAAAAAAAAAATATATATATATATATATATATATATATATATATATATATATATATATATATATATATATATATATATATATATATATATATATATATATATAAAATCTCTAAATTATTTATTTCAAAACCCATTACCATGTGTAAATAAATCTTTGATACTGCAAAGCGAACAACACAATCTGTCATTTGTGAGAGGACTTGTTTACTTAAGACGGCAGAACCAAATCAGCTCCATATAAATATAAATACACCATCCACCTAAGGATGTTTAAGTTTGCAGACCAATCTATGACAGCTCTGCCTTTTTTTCTTCTCAATGGAAGTGCTGAGCTCCAGTGAAACGATGACCTCGCTACTCCCACGGCTGAACAGTTTGGTCTGACCTGGACTTCCATCCTTCCAGCCTCCTCTACACCCCCCTGGGCATCAGGCCATAACTACAGGGAAAGTCTCTCACCCTTTCTCTCGCAACCGACTGTCTGTCTGCCCTCTGCCCCTTCTATCTGCAGAAGCATGAGTAATTCTGTCTTTAAGGAGCTGTTTATGAGAAGTTATTGTACAGCCTTGATGCTTGTAGCTCCTCTGGATCGATCACATAGATTAGATATTGTTAAGACACCTGCAGGAATGAAAGGACTAGGAGCCACAGAAACAACAGGTCAGAAAGAAGGTTGAGCAAAAGAAAATATATAAAAAAATATACAAAATGATAAACCCAGACATGCAACTTTGAATGTTTTCAGTAAAGACAAGAGCAGATGACGGATGGATGAATAATCGGTCAGATAACTAGGCTGGTTTTACATTAGTCATTTTAAAATTACACAGTTTTTTTTGAGAAGTGAAAATGATCACTTTTAGTATGAGTCAGCCAGCGTGAACATGAGAATAATATGGTCAGATAAAAACCACCGTTCTGTTCAAACAGTTTAATAACTGTATTTACAATGTTATCCAAACAGAGCAGGAGTTACTGGAAGGTCTGTTATTTATGGGGTTGTCCTGCTGCAACTATCGAAAAGAAAACATTTTTGCTCACTGTACAAGACCTTCCCTGACCCAAAAACACATCACTCGTACTCGCCACAGCTTTATGTTTTCTGTTACTCAAACAACCTGTAGTTTGTGTAGAATGTGGCTTTATGAAGCAGACTGACGGTCACTTCCAGCCAAGTTGAGTGATGACGCTGATGGTGGGGGAAACACTGCTCTGGAGACAAGACTGTGGGAATGGTCATGAGCTCCCAGGGGTGATGGTAAAATCTGGTAATTTCTCACTAGGCAGCTCCAACATATTCAGAAGTTGTCTTCTGCCATGAGATGAAGCAGGCAGCCGTCTAGGAGGTGCCATTTCGTTCTGATCTCTTCCAGTTTCCTGTCGCTCTGCCGCTGCTGTGCCAAAAACGAGGCGTTCTGCACCTCCTCCAAAAAAGGCAGAAACACTGAGTGTGAATCCTTAACCGGGCCCATGCCGTCCCTTTGTAGGCCTGCTCAACAAAGACCAGACTCACTGAGTGTGTTCATCACAGGATCTGTTTTATAACAGACCACTATGTTGCTGCTGCACTCAAAGAACTGAGGATGCAGCTCAGAATAGAGACTTCCACTTTACATACTGTACCCAGAAGTGTTTACAAAGGCCTTTCACTGCTCTGCACATCATATCCCTAATGGATGATGATGACTGAAGTTGAGCTTTTATTTCAGTGCCTGTTTACCACAAGGTATTTACAAAAACTCAGACAGAGAGACACACACACACCCACACACACAGACACAAGTGTTAAATTCCAAAGTTGGAACTCAACGGAGAAACTGAATTACGCTTCACAGTTATACCTCTTTGGTATGATCAGATACTTTTCTGTGCATTCAGACATGCACTTTGTCCCCCAGCAACATCTATGATGCGTACTTTCGTCTATTCCTCAGAGAGTATATACTTTTTTTTTATTGTTAGATAACTGACAGTAGATTAGAAGAAATTAAAATAAGAGACAGATTGAAAACAGCATGCAGCAACAAAATAAATTCAAAGTGAAAACAACAATGCTAAGAAGTTTCAACTAATGCAAAGCTTTATTGCCACCTTACCTGGCGAACAAGGCTGTTGGTTGTGGTGTCGGAGGAAGTGCTGCCGTCTGAACCTTTGAACCGACTTTTCCTCCGAGCTCCTTTACCTTGAGACTTGACCGCCAAAAGAGCAGAGTGAAATAGTTAAAAAGAAAAGAAAAAAACAGTCTGCATCATTGTAGACCTACCCTCATACAAAACCTAGGCCATATGAATGTTTAAAGGAACCTTCCAGAGTTAAAACAACCCTAAGTGTATTATTGGATGGTATTGAGTGTAAACATTCATTAGGGAATATAACCACATGAATAAAGTAGTTTTGAGTTAGAACAGGATATGCGTTTTTCAGAAAAATTGCAATTAGCTCTGAGGGCAATTATCTGAGTCCGTGCAAACTGAACATTGCCACAGAAGCTACTGTTGTATGGTTATATAGTTATGACAAAATACGTAAGTGTTTGACGTAGAAGCTGTTAAGTCTCCTTCATTTGCATTTATTCACAGTGGTTTGTGCAACATCGGGGCAATCAAACTGTACAGACTAGACAAGATCGGACTGACCGGAGAGAGACGGCCTACACAAGGATTCCATTTTACACACTTTTTACACGCACATACAAAATTAAAATTTTCTTGTTTTGCCTTTTGGAAATCCAATCTACACTATCGCTTAAGTGCACTGACATTTGTGAGTCTTGTCAGAGATTTAAAATAGCAATTTATTTTAGATAGGTAGGTCTATTGCCCCAAGTGCTGCAAACAAATATTCTGTTGTGTCTCAAAACTGTTTTGCATCATGTTGTTTTAGTCCTTAACAAAGGTTAACACTCCCTATAATCTAATAATAGACCCGGGGCTATTGTATTTCAAGAATGTTCCTCTAAGAAGATGTTGTTGCGGTTATAGTTCATCTTGTTCATGCTTCTCATCAAGAATTTTTTTCCAATTCCAATTTGAGAGATGATACACAAAAACTTGCATACTAAATGCATTACAGTTAGGAAGAAAATAGTGATATTTAATAGTCTTAAAATAATAATAAAAAAGGGAGAAAAAGAAATTGACTAAAATGCAAACATCTGACAATCAAATAAACCTTTTTCCTCAATAAAATGTCAAGACAATTGTGACCAAAAGTTCCCATTCCTAGTTGATGACCTCAAATGTTTTGCCTAGAGTGATATGTACCTAGACTTGCCAGCCATACCCATTCATTTCCAAAACAAAATCTTTCTTGTGAAAAGGTCTGGGATCTCCCTTATTAACAGCTACACTATATGGCCAAGAGTGTTGGCTCACCTGCCTTGACTCGCATATGAACTTAAGTGACCTCCCATTCCTAACCCATAGGGTTCAATATGACCTCAGTCCAGCCTTTGCAGCTATAACAGCTTCAACTCTTCTAGGAAGGCTGTCCACAAGGTTTAGGAACGTGTTTATGGGAATTTCTGACCATTCTTCCAGAAGCTAATTTGTGAGGTCACACACTGATGTTGGATCAGAAGGCCTGGCTCTCAGTCTCCACTCTAAATTTATCCTAAAGGTGTTCTGTCAGGTTGAGGTCAGGACTCTGTGCAGGCCAGTCAAGTTCATCCACATCAGACTATGTCATCCAGATCTTTATGGACCTGCTTTGTGCACTGGTGCACAGTCATGTTGGAAGTGGCCAGCTCCAAACCGTTTCCACAAATTCGGGAGCATGGATTTGTCCAAAATGTCTTGATATGCTGAAGCATTCAGAGTTCCTTTCACTGGAACTAAGGGGCCAAGCCCAGCTCCTAAAAAACATCCCCACACCATAATCCCCCCTCCACCAAACTTTATACTTGGCACAATGCAGTCAGACAAATACCATTCTCCTGGCAACCGCCAAACCCACACTCATCCAGCAGATTGCCATATGGGGAAGTGTGAGTCGTCACTCCAGAGAACGCGTGTCAAGGAAATTTCACAACTGGATTTGTTGCACAAATTATTTCACAGACAGTTGTAAAAACAGTCTGCATGCTTGATTGTATACACCTGTGGCCATGGGTGTGATTGGAACAACTGATTCTGATTATTTGGATGGGTGAGCAAATACTTTTGACAATATGGTGTATTTCCACCACTACAGAAGATACTGAACTAGTCATAATAGATCAGGGGCAGGCCTTAAGCAATGACTACTATACAAGCCAAAATCCACTGTTCAAAACAATCAGGATGTCTGCAAAACCTTTATTCAAAGCTAGGTTGTAAAAATGGTTTAACTTTACTTCCAATGTTTACAGCCTATGTCTTTTTTCAGAATTTTTTTTTGCTGATCAACAATGGATGATAGCACAACACTGGAATTTTACAAAGAAATGAGTTTGGAAAATGAGGATGCTGAGCCTCCTCATCACAGACTGTGTGAAACAAATGGATCATCACTGTTTCAGGGTTTGAATTGCCTTGAAAGTATAATTTAACTCAGCATACACACATGGTAGCCTTACTACTGGCAAAATTATTAAAGTAGTTTATTTGAAGTGTAACATTATAACAATAATTGCATTTACGTGGGTTATCTATTGTGCCAGGTTATAAGACGATGGGATAGAAAAGCATTGCAGTCCTCTCACTGCATATGTTGCCACTAGCAACTGACAACCATAAATTCACTTCCAATTTGCCTTTATTTCAACCCACTCGCCCCTGGGGCATGTTAATCATGCATATAAAATAAACACAGAGATGTATTCTGACTCTTCCGTTTGAGCCAGTCATGTAGACCAGTCTGAACAGAAAAGGGTGTTTGCACTACCTAAAACTTCATTTAACTTCATGGAGAATTGACAATATTTAATCCACTTTTCAGTCTTTTGCCAAGAGGTATTGTGAAAATATTTTTCATGACTGTGCCACTGGTGAGTAGACCATTTGCCTATTCTGAAGTCCTGTTAAACTACCACCAGATGACTTTACAATATATGTTAGAGCTGTCAGGATACCCTTACAAAACGGGATTGTTGTGTCCAAAATATTTCCCTATAAGGAAATCATTCAGCAAGTCAAGGAAAGTATAATCACCGTAATAACAAAAATATGTGTAATAATAATGCTATTTGAAAGAAATTTTTGACTTTTTTTTTCCAGTGATTTATCCATTCGTCTTTCACCACGCACAAATTAAACTAAAAATACCAACACTTTTTGAGTTTACTAATACTAGGAAGTGGCAAATCTGTAATCAAACTGTATAAGTAATATGTTATATTGTGTGTATACAAATTGCAGAAATCACAATTTATATATTTATTATTAGATATTTAAAATTCTAATGCAAATACATTTTAAAACAGGTATTGCTATTTAATCTTGGACCAACATTTATTGAAATATAATGCACTTTATTACCATTTATAGCAAATGTGTACTATTCAAACATTTATCTCTAACATACTTTTTCACTAATTAAGAAAAATAAAACGTGGAGGGAAATAAGGATGGAGAGATATGCCATGTTTTGCCAAGTAAACATAAGATACATTTTAAAAGCAACTAAACCAACTCATGTTAAAAACTTTCCTTGACATTTGGATAAAGAAATATCTATTTTGGCATTAAACTATAAAACTGGCTCCAACCTGACAGTAGACTACAAGAGACACCAGCTTGACACAGAAGAAAATTGTGGAGATTTAAAAAGACATAAGATACCATCGTTCGAACCATTTGGAGCTTTTTAACACCGAACCGTTAAAAATTCAAAACTGGACGTCTGCAGTCACGCGACGCTTCGCAGCTGTTTACGTAACCCCAGCTGAATTTACGTCGGTTCCACGCGAGGTAAACGGACAGGTGAGCTGTTCGTTTGGCTTCTTCAAACATGCTGGCCTCCGCGAAACTGCGAGAGAGCGGGGCGATAAATGGACGCGGATTAACGCGAAACTGTTGGTGAAAGTGTACTTAAATCAACTTACTTGTAAAACCGTGTGTTCCAGAGTTTCCATGTCTTTCTCGGGAGGTGCTGCTGTCGTCTTTGGGACGTTATCATTGACGACCATTACACCAGTCGAAAAAGCAAATACTCAACAAAACCTCGTGGCTTGGATAGGCGCCCCGGTTATGGTAAAGAAAACGGCTAAAACGCATGTTCACACACTTTGTGAAGCAGTAGAAGGTTGACAGAAACGAGACGCTGCCGCTTCTCAAGCTGGCACCGCCAGTCTTTAAGGTTGTGTCGGGAGATTTAAAGGAGGGGCTTGTCCAGAAAAGGTTTCTCTCAAATTCCGATCATGTTAATGATGATGATGTGAATTCTCGGATGTTCTGGCGTTCAGCATCGCAAAGCCTCCTCATCAGTGTGCTCCTGCCCACACTGGCTGAGCTCTCATGCGCCCTCTCATCCAACGCCAACACCTCTGCTTCCTCAAAGCAGCAAAGGAGGAAAATGAACAGCATCCCAGCAAAGAATGGTTAACAAATGATTGAATTGCAGAAGTTTAGAGTACATTTGACTCACAGCAGCAGAAAAATGGGAGGAAATATCTGCTTGAAGGCAATTGGACGTCTGAATAGGCATTGGGATAAAAAGTGAAACATCTCGAAGAACTGAGAAAAGAAATCCAGTTGCCTTCTACTTAAACCTACTATGACATATTTGACGGAGGGTCTACACCGGCAATTTATGGGATGTTTAAATCAACACTTTTCTGCATTGTGCTGCTCCCAGACATGTTAACCAAATGTACCAGATGCCATAACGCTATAAATGGATAGGCACAAAGATAAATTTAGAGCTGGTAATGCAAATCTGTTTTTTCTTGACCTGCAGTAATGACAAAGTGACAGTACCGCGCTCATCGTTGAGCCGTGCTGAAGGTGAAAGTGTGCTTGAAAGCTTCAAACAATTTATTTAAGTTATACTCAACTAAAAACCGCCTCATCTTTAATCCTTTATATTACCCAGCAATGACACAATTGTTCTTTGGTGTTCACACATACCTTCTTAACTTCTGTTTTTACAGTAAATGTGAATATGCAGGAGGTTATATTCTGGATGAGGTACATAAACAAGTCGGGCCCACATTTGCTTTGGATGTGAAATATAACTCTGGAGAACAAACCTGTCTTTCAGCCAGACTGTAAATGTGTTTATAATATGTTTATATGTCCAATGGTCATTCAAGGAACTGCATGTATCTCCACTTCCATAATGGTGCCCGGTTTTTGACAGTTTAGAAAGTTTGATGTGGCTCTTTGGGTAAAACATTAGAAACTGATTGCACACAAAATTCCTCATTATCAGTTTCTCAAATGTAACTGGATGAGCTAACAGACCCAAATGTTCATCTAATGCCCATGAATATCGCGAAGACTAGTTTTCTTCTTTAAAGATGCTTTGTTATGTCTTTACTGAGAAAAGCCTTTGGGTGTTTTTGTTAAAGTAAGAATTTTGTTTTTTATTCAGCATGTAAAATATAGCTCAGCTTGGTGATTTACTTCCCCATCACAGATTATCCAGATGTTTTTGACCTTCAAAGAACCTAGGGTTGTTTTTGTAATGTGACTTGTTAATGTAAAATATCCTGCAAACATCCACTAAAGCAGTCTTATTTTTTAAGTTGCCTGATTTTCTTTAATTTTTCCTGGCGGTACCAGCCTGTCCATTTGAACACTTGTCATGGTTAGATGCAAATACTCTGAGGTTACTAGTAAAAAGAGCCTGTACTTTACTATTTACTTTTTTTTTTTCCAATATAGAAAAATGGTGAATATGTAAAATAAACAATAGTACATAGTGTATATCAGTTATTGTTCATTCATCTTTTTTACATTTTGTTTGATGTCATACAGTACTTGTACAGCCAGTAACTCATAACCCACATATATGCTGTGTGCAATTACATAAAACATGTAATATAAGCAAATCTAGAACCACTGGAATGGAAGCAACTTCAGATTGCCATTTTCTAAATTAAGCGAGTGTAGTGCTAAAATTATATATAATTTTCACTGTTCAGGTGAGGTGTAATATTCCTGCATTAGTTGGCCTGTGATAAACATGATATATGTATGTGAATTCAGCAAGATACATTAATTAAACTCTATGTTGCTGCAGAGAAACCACTAACACTGGCAGCTCTGAGGTTTTATTATTCATTGTTGCCCTCTAGTGGCTCCATGTTTGTTTTCATGTTAACGGGGCACTTAAAGTACCTTAGATATGTTTACCAATCATAGTTACTATCAAGCTGTCTATGATAATAATTGTATAATAAGATTTATGGCTCTGAGGTAGCAAAGTCTGACATTTTAACTCTGATAATATAATACTACCATAAGGCTTATCTTAGATTTATGACACATCTGTATGATGTTCTAGTGGTCTGGGCATTTAACAAAGTCCAGCAGAACTGGCTCTGTGGTAAATGTAGCATCAGCTGTTGCTGGATTTGGCAGATTTGCCACATAAAATCTTCCCAGATTTATGATTACATTATCACAAATAACGTGTCGACAGACTGAGAAAACCCACTAAAAGTGCTGGCTTGTGTGTGTATGTGTGTGTTGTGTACTGTTGTTCCCACAGTATGGCTTGATCCATATCTGCACCCCAGTCATTAAACCCTCACAGACTCACATGAGATCATAGTAATGCTAGACATTTATAGTTGATAAGGGGTGGAAATATATAATATGTTGCTTGGAAACAACACTTTACCAACAAATAAAGAAAAGTGAAGTCAGGGAAGACATGAGCATATTTGGGCAGGTCATATTTGAGCTGCAGGGTTGACCATCTTTCTGTCGGGAGATTGTTGTTTCAATCCTCAGCTTCTCCACATATTAGAAGTGTTCTTGGGAAAGACAACAGTTCATTGCCCGTTTCAGACTCATCAGTTTTTGATTGTGACTAGATTCTGTACTTACCCAAATTCACTTTCAAAATACTTTATTGATCCCTAAAGGGAAATTAATTGTTGCAGTAGTTTGTTTAAGTCTCTTCAAATAGTCATTGAAGAGGTTTATTACTGTGGACAGGAAGGATCTCCTGTAGCACTGGATCTGAAGGAGCCTCTGATTGAAGACACTGTTGTGAAGAAGATTCTCAGGGTTGTCCATGATCTTCTTTATTTTATAAAGTATCCTCCTTTGCACAGTTAGCTCCAGAACAGCCCCCAGAACAGAGCCATCTTTCTTTATCAGTTTGTTTAGTTTCTTTAAGTCACTGGCTCCGATGTTGCTCCCCCAACATATAACTGCAGATGTGATTGCACTTTCCACAACAGACATAGAGGATGTATATCCTTGTGCATACGCTGAAGGACCTAAGCTTCCTCAACAAGTAAAGTCTGCTCTGTCCTTCATAAACATCATAAACAGCATCAGTATTGAATCTCCAATCCAGTTTGTTGTGCAGGTGAACACAGAGGTATTTATACTTCTCCACCACCTCCACTTCTTCTCCCATGATAGAAAAACTATTCAACTTAATTCTGGCTCTCCTAAAATCAACAATCATCTCCATCTTGTTCCCACACCATGACACAACGCACATGACTGAGGTGGAAGATGAGACAGCTGAGGTGTAACAGGGAAGCTGAAGGCCAAAGGGATGATGGGGGCTCTTTAGTTGGAGGCAGGAGAGGAAGATGCTGGGCTTGTTTCTGAACTGGACCTGCTGACGGATGTGTTCAGTTCATTAGCTCTGTCAAGACTTCCATCTTTCTGGTCCTCCTTCTGCTTCAAGCCTGTGATCTTCTTCATCCCTGACCACACTTCTCTCATGTTGTTCTGCAGGAGCTTGTTCTCCAGCTTTCTCCTGATAAACCCCTTGTTCTTTTTTTCTTTCTTTTTTTGTTGTTTACATTTTAAATAATACTTTTTTATTTGCGTGATGTTTTAAAGTCTCTGTGAAGCACTTTGAATCACCTTGTTGTTGAATTGTGCTGGATAAATAAACTTGCCTTGCCTTGTTGTTTCTAATCTTCACTATCAGTTGTGTTTGTACTGACCTTTATTGTTCCCTTAAATTAACTTAAATAAGGTTAAAAAAAACCTGCTTCCATAGGTGTGCACTACAATATTTTAATCCCATCCAATTGTTTGAACATGCACTTGATTATCTACTCTGCTTTCCCTCACGTGCACGTCTTGTTTATTTATTTTTTTAATTAAAAGCATTGCAATTCACAAAGACAATATTATAACCTCATCTTATGACTATTATAGTTTTCTGTTGCTGTTGTAAGTAAAGACTGTTACACATAACAGTGTAAACATGCTGGAAACAGTTGTGGCTTTTGGCAGATTTATACTTGTTAGGAAGTTTTAATAGAATAATGAAAAATGAGACTAAAACATTTGGGTTACAGACAGTTTAAAGGTGGTAACAGAGTTTTTGCCACCATCAGATCTTTTAAAATCAAAGGGAAAACATTTTTATATATCCTGTTCTGTCTTTCTCTCGTAGCTTGTTTGTGTTTTGTGCTGCCATAATGACCCTGGAGTTGAAGTTTTGTTCTGACAGGTCTCTGCTGAGCAAGTAAGAATATTCAGCGTTCACACCAACATGCCACAGATAAAAGCCCTTCCTTCCTCCATCCTGGCAGCGGTTGCCTTGAAAAGACACACACATGGACTTAAAAGAATGTATTTTTGCTGCTTAAAGAGCAGATTTACACACAAATTAGCAAGATCTATACTTTCCTGGAAATGCCAAAGGGGTTGGCATTTCTAAAATAACAGCAAAATTGCTAGAATGAGAGAAAATACAATGGACTTCCTTCCATTGTTTGAACATTACACGGGAAGTCACAGTAGATGGTGTCAGTTTTTTCTGACATGATAGGAAAATAATCCCACAATGCTGTTGATAGATCTGACTTTGCAGTTCTACAGTGAGTCTAAAATGGAAAATTAACATAATCACAATGAAAAGGGAGCAAGGAAACTAATCCTTAGCACAAAAAAGGACAAAGGCTTTTCAGCTGTTTGCTGAAATTATTGAGAACTGTGTCAGTATTAGAGGCATCAGGATTTAATCACTGTAGGCTGATTATAAATCCAAAAGAAAAATCCTCTAAAGCCCACTCACTCTGTCAGTATCGCAGATCCAATTTTATGTACAAATAAGTTGATTTACTGTGTTTCATTTATCATGTTGGCTTATGTGCTCATCATACCCTCTTCTATCTCCGCCTCCTTCCACAGGCTCACTTTGACCGCTAAAGAGCGTGTGCACTGTGTGGGTCGGAGTTTCTGTCTTGTACGGCAGGAGAAGCATTAGTCACCCAGGTTGGTGGATGGAGAGAACGAGGAGCTCAGGTGGGTGGAAATGCCCTCCTATTGGATCACAGAGAGGCCTCAAAAACAAAGAACAATGCTTATGGGATGAGAAGCTGAAACAGACCAGAGTTTTTCAACACTATCTGACAGTATCTTCAGCCTGGTTAAGAGGTTCTAGTTCTTTCTTCGGAACAAAGAGCTTTTCATTAGGCCAATAAGGTTTTGTATATTTTTTAAAGTAGTCCAGAAATAAGTCATGCCCAGTTTTATGTGTTCAAATTGTTCCATTAAAAATCCATCAATCATCCACTTCTTTTTCCGATTAAAAAAAAAAAATTATATATATATATATATATATATATATATATATTGTAAGTTTCGTGGAGAGTGCTCAAGTTTACATGAGTTGCTGCCTATAAGTACAGATCTCATATTTGTTGATTTTAATTTAATTAAAGAAGTACATTTATGCATCTGTGAATATCTGATCATGAAAAGATAAAGACTTTTTTTCAAATATGTCTTTTTCTGCTCCAGTTTTGGGGAAAGGCAATCTGGCAGCACTGCAGTGTCACCTTATAAATAATATTATTGGATTTAAAGTATATTCTTTTAACAATGTCTTGGTTTTCTCATTAATGGGTAGAACATTTCACTGATCTTTTAGATAAAAATATTTGTTCAAAATCAGCAAACTCCATATTGACTAAAAATTGTATTTTATGCAAACTGGAGCAAACAAGATCTTTTTTTATTCAAATTGATCTAGAAATCAAATTATTTCATTTTCAGGGTTCAGTAATATTTTACAAAGCAGCAGATATGCACATTTGTACACGTTGCCAAATGGGCCAGTAGAAAGTGTAAACAAATCCACATTGCATCTAGATAAACGTAGCAATTATGCTCAACATAAAAAAAGTTCATTAAGTAAAAAAATGAGAAGCATCTGGCAGAAACATATATTTGGGACTCAGTGCTGTCACAAAATACTAACTCTTGCATTTTTAGAGCATGGTGCAATAATTACAGGACAACTAAAGAATTAACCACTTGCAAAAAAAAAAAAAAAAAATAGATTAAGGCTATATTTGTTTTAGTTCCATCTTCTGTATGAAGCATTGCGCGTTGCATTCAGAACTTGAGTGCATGTTCAAAAATTGCAAGCAACAAAAGGCAAGCCCAACCCATCAGGAGACCAAGGTTCTGCAGGAAAAACATGAGACATGGTCTGTCGGTCTTCACTCGACTCATCTCTGGAAGCTGATGAAAGAAAAAAGATAAGAGTAAAAACAATGCATTCAGCAGTTTGACAGAAAGATGGAATACGGCTGCAATGACTCTAGTTTTCCTTTTACCAAGTAACCCTATGAAAAGACCAAATTCAACAATGTCATCTTTCAATACTTTGCAGCTCTTTACCCTGGTTAGGGTTATGGTTAAACCAGGGTCCACAGCCTTGATATCTGCACTTAAAGGCTGTAACAAAGCAGAGCAGTGCTTTAACATGGAAGCTAAAGTGAGTGGGCCAACATGATACTTTACAACAAAAAGTTACTATTCACCCCCGATGTTAGTAGCTTTTTATTTATTTATTATTTGCAAGTATTGGGCGATTTAATGTGGAGGGGGAAAAAAAGTCATGGCCCTGGATAAAAAAGTAGTAAAGTAAATTATGATAAGCACTCTGAGGAAAACATGCCATTTCTTCGTCTGATGCATGTTTGGTCAAATTTCTTTGGGGCCGATACAGGCAGAGGAGTTTGGACTTAAAAGCTCCAATCCTGTTTAACAATGAAAAAGGTAGACTTGAAGGAAATAAGGTTTGTGGCCACTGAGCCTATTTAGTATATACACATATTGGAGATGGATAAGGATTTTCTAATATCTGACAAGTACCTACTTTTAAAGAAAATTCATTGATTCTGCAATTATTGCACAAATCTTAACGGGTACAACAGTAACTTCCTACTACTACCACAAGGTGGTGGTAATGTAGCAAGTTGTGTGCCAACTGCCTTGGAAAAAACAAAGTGTTTCACTACTGCCAGGCGTCAGTAAAACGTCTGCTTCACTGAGGGAAGTACATGCTAATGCTGTACAAATCACAGTCTAACAGTCTAATCTAAACATCAGCGTTGACAAAAACTTCTGCATGAAATTTCAAAAGTCTATCACCTAAAGTGAGGTCTACCATGACTACACTGGAACCAGGGAGGATATATGCAAACTTTTAAGTCAAAATGCCAAACACACAATGATGGTCCATCCATCCATTATCTATACCCGCTTTATCCGTTTCCGGGTCACGGGGGTCTGTCGGAGCCTATCCCGACGCATATCAGGTGAAAGGCAGGGGTACACCCTGGACAGGTCGCCAGTCTATCCAGGGCCACATACAAACAACCAATCAGACTCACATTCACACCTAGGGAGAATTTAGAAAGATCAATTAACCTACCCTGCATGTTTTTGGACTGTGGGAGGAAGCCGGAGTACCCGGAGGGAACCCACGCAAGCACGGGGAGAACATGCAAACTCCACACAGAAAGACCCACCGGGCCGGGAATTGAACCGGGAACCTTCTTGCTGTGAGGCAACAGTGCTAACCACTAAGCCACCGTGCTGCCCCACAATGATGGTAATGAAGGAAAACAAATACACACACACACACACACACACACACACACACACACACACACACACACACACACACACACACACACACACACACACACACACACACACACACACACACAAAGGTGACGGAGGACACAACAATAAACTATGCTGAAATACATCTTTTCTGCCAGGAGGAGGATGCGTCCAGCCCTCCATGATTACCCAATGGACTGGTGTCGTCAGAGTAGTGAACCTAGGAGCTGACTGAGCCTTGAATCCATGGAAAACAAAGTTCCTCTCACCTCCATCAATCGGTCATCATATTAAAACCACCCGTCTAATATTTTATAACTCCTCCCCTGATTGATGGAGCTTTAATAATTGCACGGGGTCCATGTTCTGGGTCTCTGGAAAGCCCTTACAGACATCTTGCATTGTAATAGACGCTATATTAATAAAACTGAATTCAACTGAATCCATCAGAGCACTAAAACAAAAGGGTCTGGGCTGTCCTGTGTATGGTAACAGGATATTGGCAGCAGAACCTTTGGGTCTTGAGGGTGGGGCTGTGAGGTCTCTGTGGGTCAGGCTTGTTCCAGAATATCAAGTAGGTTTTTGATCAGATTGGGATCTGAGGAGTCGCGAGAATGAGAAACCACAAAAATAAAAGATAAATCTTAATAAGTCGTAGTCGGATTAAAAGGGGAAACAGCATTTTTTTAGAGTTAATTGAAAGACTCCTTACAAACCATTCAAAGCCATCTGTAAGCCGGGCACATGAAGGCTGATTACAACAGAGATTGTACAACACTCTCTGCAGGGGACCTCGTGATATACCAGTTTTGGAGATTGTGAATTGTCCAGTCCCATCCATCCATTTACTGTGCCCACTTCATCCTATTAAGAGCTGTGGCTGAGCTGGAGTATTTCCCAGCGGTCATCTGGCGAGCGGCGAGGGACTCCGTGGACAGGTCGCCAGTTTGTTGCAGACCCACACAGTCATGAAAAATAACCATGCGCACTCAAACTCCTACAGTCAGTTTGCATGTTTTTTGGACTGCATGACATATGATTGTCTATTCTTCAAATATTAAAATGATATTTGAGACATTAGGGTATCTAGTTTAATTTCCTACAAAGTTTAGGATTTTAATTGTTAGTAAATGATACACGAACACGAGTTAACAGTTTTTTTGTTGGGGGTCTATTTGTAGCCATATATTGACATTATTTAAAACCTACTACAGTCCAAATGTGTGTATTTACAGCTGGTTAATACATGTGAGATTGATAGTCTACAAAATAGACTATGTTCCTTATAATAAAGGGATATGGCTTCCTGTGCAAGATTCTGGATCAATTGCATGTAGTTTTAGAATAGATTACACCAGATTCATAATTTTGTTGCTTTGGCCTTTTCGTGGGGTTTTCTGGACAAACCATGGGAAAGAAATCACCAGCCTTACCATTTCTACCAGCGATACATACAGAAATATCCCAGCAGTGACAGAGAAAATCCATTGCTGTACTTCTGTCTCTGAAGAAACAAAAAGTCCAACATACAGGCCCATGAAAGCTGTCAGAGCACTGAGGAAGTTCATCAGCACAGCAGTCTTCACAGAAAGTCCAGAGCTAAGCAACACTGCAAAGTCCCCTTCAAGACAAAAGCAGTAATTTGGTGGTCAGTTAAAGCACAATGCCGTGCGGCCTCAGCCAAAAAGACAACACAAAAACCCGTCTCTCACCCATCTCGTGCGGGATCTCGTGGCAAAGGATGGCTACGGTGGTTGCCATGCCAGTCTCAACTGAAGAGGAGAAAGCTGCCCCGACAACCAGGCCATCGGCAAAGTTATGAAGACTGTCTCCCACAATTATCATCACAGCCAGCAGAGGAACTCCTTGTTCTGGGAACACAAAGAGGTTTATGTGTCATTGAAGCTCGTACTCAGACCACGAGGATTGCTCTGTCACGCCAGCAACTAATTATGAAATACAACACATTCATCTGTGTGACACTGTAAATCCTACTTGAACGAACCCTTTAACTTACTCTGTGGAGCATTTGTTGTGTCTGTATGTTCAGGAGATATTTCAGGACACCCTAAGTCATCCTCTGCTCCCTGCAAGATAGAGACAAGGATTCATAAGACAGATTCTCTGAGTTTTCAAAGTTAAATGAAGAAAACAGGGTTTGACAGATTAACCAATAGGCGGTACTTTGGGGGGGGGTTGTGACGGTGACATCCTTTTGGGTTACCATGCTTTCATTTTTAATGTAGGTATTCAACTGTAGGTGCATAATTCAACACAAACATGAAGTACTTTCCAGATAATTCAGTATTGTTTCTTCCCAAACATCCTACATGCTGCGTTTGTGCACACCCTCCTACGCTACTCCTCGTTTCCTGTTACATAACAGCAATGCAGGGAGGATTTAAATTAATGGAAGAAAACGTTTTAAAAGAGATTTTGGTGGTTAACAATTGCTTATGTACTGTAGATGCTTATTTTGTTTTATCTATTTTGTTGACAGTGGAGTCAGAATTTTGCCATTTCGCCGTACTGATTTGTGTTGTAGCCACAGAACTTGGGTGCCACTCTGACTTCTCAAGATGTTCCAAAAACATCCATTTGAGGTTGATTTGTGATTTTAAACAGATTATAATAGTGATTTCAAGCATGTGGGATGGTTTGTCTTGCTTATCTCTGTTTGGTCCTGTAATGGAGTCCGCCCAGGGTGAAGCTATCCCAGGGTGAGAGGCGACAGCTGGAATAAGCTTCAGAAATCTCCAAATCTACAACTGAATGACTAACAATAACAAGAGAATCAAGTTGTGCTGGTGTGATCAAAGTCCAAACCTGAACCCACTTGAAATGCAGTGGGAGACTTTGAGAGAGCTGAGAGTAAATGAATGTCTCAGTGGACGATGAAGTGAAGTAAAGTTCCTGAAGTAATGAGGAGTGGGATGAATGTGTCCGCAATGACGTTACATATAGAAACATTTACTTAGGTGTTATTACTCCTGAATGTTGTTGCTTTTTTATTCTCAATTTTGGCCTAGTTTTTGTTAAATAATGTCACAGTTTAAAACACAGTTGCCCATGAAGTTAAAATAAACTTGTTTTCAGAAATATTCTTCTTTTTTTATTTCCAATCAATTTATGAGAATAAATAAAAATGTATTTATTCCAACTTTATGGGTAACAGTGTATATTATGTGCTTTTGTTCATCGGAGGTTTTATTTACCTGATGATAAAACCCAGAAAGGACCAGCTGAGTTCTTTTAAGAGGATGACAGGTGATGAGTGGATGAAGGACAGTGTTATGGTTGTTTTTTTTGTTTTGTTTTTTTGTCCCTTTTTCATGGCCGTATCTTTGCAAGCCATTGGTTGCTGCTGTATTGAGGTTTAAAATAATGTATATTAAAACTTTGTTGAAAAAACTGCACTCTTTGCTGTTCAGGCTCTATAAATAGATTTAAAAAGTACTGCAAGTTATGATAAGTTATACATTTTAAATAATAATATAACAGATTAATTTGCTTATCATTTAAACACAACATTTACGTATGGTACTCAACTCAACTTGACCAACACCAAAGTGACCAAAGTGCTGAACACAAACATGGGTTCAGAGAAAAACATTTAAAATAAAATTAAAATTAAAAACATGTAAAACAAATGTAAACGTAAACACAAAAGCAAAAACAATAATGAAACAATAAGATAAAACAGTAAAACTAAGACCTTAAACTGATTTTAAAGCCAAAGAGAAAAAGTTTTTTAAGAGAGGATTTAAAAAGGGGAAGTGTGAAGGCAGCTCGTTCTAGTTGTGAGCCAGCGACGGAGAAAGCGCAGTCACCTCTAAGTCTTAGAGACGACTAACAATAACTGATCTGCTGACCTGAGGGAGCGTGAAGGAATGAACGGCTGAAGCAGGCCAGACAGATACTTTGGACTGAGACCATGGAGACATTTAAAGACAAATCGTGTCTTTACTCTAATGATTTATATCATTATGGAGGCTTGGTTTTAAATTTCTGATAAAGAGCTGGGTGCTCCTGCTCTTTTCTTCTTCTTCTTTTGCCTAGACAAGGGAAACTCCATGACGTTGACTTTTAATCGGTCTGACTGCAGAACAGTTTTTCACTAAGCTTCATTCAATGTTAAATGAGTATATGTTTCAACGCAGACAAAGCAGTGGCACTTCTCAAACATGTTTGTTTTTGTCTTTCTATATAGTTATATGGTCTTTTATATTCGTAAGCATACTTTTTAAAACAATATAGTGACTTCTCTCTATAGTTAGTCCATGTTGCAGCATTTTGATGCATTTCTATTATCTATATAGTCATGGCCTTCGTTGTCTGTATTATCACTATGCACATCAAAAAGATAAATGTAAAAAAAACAACAAAAAACATGTCATTTGAGCTCCTGGTGTGTACAGACTCACCAGCTGGATGGTAGAGATAGATTTGCCCCTTTGTGACTGACCATTGCAGTTGAGCTCTAAGGGAGGATCCCTGGAGTGAGCCTTCAGACAAAAGACAACCAGAGGATGTTACTTCACATGCACAGTCATGTCACAAGTGTGTTTTTTTATTTTGGCAAAGCACTCACCCTTAACAACCTCCACATCCATTATCTATACCCATCCATCCATCATCTATACCCACTTATTTCTATTCAGGGTCAGGGGGATCTTCTGGATCCTGTCCCAGCTTTCTTCGGGCAAAAGGAAGGGGATACACAATGACAGCTAGACAGTGCGTCACAGGGCCACATCTATACAAACTCCTGGGGATGATTTGGAATCTCCAATTAACCTATCATGTGTGTTTTTGGCTTTGGGAGGAAGCCAGAGTACCCGGAGAAAGCCCAGCAAGCACAGGGAGAACATGCAAACTCCTCCCACAAAGACCCCTCACGCTGTTGGGCAACAACGGTAACAACCTTACCATTGAGCGTTGCCCTCACACTTCTCATGCCAGATTTGACTCATTTGTTTTAAAGAACATAGTTGCAGCATCTTTCTTTTGATGTGATGTGGTTTTAAGTATATTTATTAGTTCAATAAAAGAATAAAAGCTAAAAGAAAATTCTTACATGGCCATGACAAGGGCCTATAAAGGAGAATATCCTTTCAATGATAAAAAAGCCATAAATTCCAGCAATCAGGCCCAGAATCTTCCACAGATAATCCTTTTCCTCAGTATGTTGCTCATCAAAATGACTGTGAGAGTCATTATGGAGGCAGAGGATCTGTAAAGGATGTAAAAAAAGGTTAGAACTTACTCTACCACCAAGGATGTAGTCACTCATAGTGCTGCACTGGTATTGTACCTGTGGTATAAGGTGCAGGAGAGCATCTCCGGAGAGGGTTCCCACTGCCAGGCCCACAAACAGCTGCAGAATGAGTGTGTAGGTCTCCTGGCAGGAGTTGAAGAAGATCAGACAGATGCTGAACATGGATCCCACCGTAATAAGCAGAACAGCAGCTGTGCTGTAGCCATACTCTGCAGGGGGAAACTAGAAAATGTTAGTTCAAAGATACCTGGACAATGATGCCATACATTTTTACTTGCTTTTACTATTTTTACTTTTCTAATTTTCCAGTTAAATTGGTATTTAATTTCTAATTAAATGTTAAAGACAGTGGTATGAGGAGCATAACAATGAGATAAAATGTCTTACTCTCAATAGCACTTGGCAGAGACTCCAATGCTTGTTGCTCTGCAGAACCACAGGTATTGCTTAGCAACTGCTGAACAATTGCAGGGCAGATTTGTCTGAAGTTCTCCTCAGAAATGGCCAAATGAGGATCCAGAGCAAATATATCCATCAGCTGACTGGCTGAGAAACACATCTGGTTGGATTGAAACGCAGGTTTGAGATCAGCAGGACACCTATCAACTCACAATGTACTGCACCTGTCTTTAGTTTTAGCAACGCTGCCATAGTACAGTGTGGTGTCATTCGAAGCACACAGTGTTTTTAACCCTGAATACTGAGCAAATGTTTTTCCCAGCCTTACCTGTGCCCAGTCTCTGCTTAGTTCTTCATTTTTGTGGTTGTAACTGTCCAGCGAATGCATTACCAGCCTCTGTGAGCTTCCTGTGATGCTCTTCTGCTTCCTGTCATGAGAGTCTGCAGCTTCTTCATGACCTATTCCCAACTGACGAAGCAGCTCCTCCAGGTCTAAGTAGAGAACAGGTGACAACATAGCCTTTAACTTTTCTTCATGCACTTTATTATTTTATTACTACCATGTACAAACATATCCTGAACCCCGTCTTCCCCCCCAAAAAATACATAAAATACTCATTGGGATACAAGTGTAGAAGTCGTTGCACTGCTGGATATTAGAGTGAGTGAGTAACAGGAGTTTGGTAGTTTGAGTATGTTTGTATGGATGTGAAAATGAAAAACTATGTAGAGCACTTTTCAGAAACTAGGTAAAGTTCAAATGGCAGTATGTATACGCTCAGTTTAAAAACAAACAACAAAAAGAACACGTCGCCCTTATTATCTACTCATTTTTCCATGGACTGCAAAAAACAGAAACCATACATGCTATTTTGCTCTAAATTCATACATGTAAATTTGACTTTCTTGCTATATTTAAAATTAAATGAAAACACGTCATATTATGTAGTATGGCTTATTGAAGCTTTTTCTGTGTAGTTATGATCATGAAAAAGAAACCTTGATGTAAATGTTTAAATTTACCCGTAATCAGCAGATTCCTCGTACAATTTTGAGAATGAAATATGTATTCTGTAAAGAAAGCAGGGGATGGGAGGTTCCTCCAGCTGAAACAGTGGCCCTGCAGGATATGGCTGATGATCGCTGCAGCAAGTCGGGGCACAGCTGTCAGCCCTGCACCTGAACTTCCCCCAGTTTCGATATCCTCCAGGAGGTCAGCTGCATCAATGCACTGCAGAATCAGAGATGGCATGTTCATATACGCATTTAATTGGAAAGGGTGCATCTGTTAGAAAACAGCTCTTACTTGCAAATCAGAGGAGTTGTGTTTGTTATGAGGGTGGTGGTGCTGGCTGATGAGCTGCAGAATTCTTTCAGTCTCACTGTATGACAGGAGGTGATTGTCCTCAGCTGGATGTAGGTTGGTGAGGGCCTGAAGGTAGAACTGAAAGCTCTCAGATGTCGAGGTGGAGTTTGACACGCAGAGATCTTTCATGTTGACTATGTAATACAGCAGAATTGTTGACATCCTCTGGTAGTCTTCTTCATTAAGGTAAACCCTCTCATCGTCCTCCAGCAAAGAGAGAACCACGTCTGATGTCAGGCACTGCCACACAAATCAGAAGAAGCGTGAAGAACAAAACAATTATAGGCTGACTTTTGCAATTGTTGTAAAACACCAGGTCAGGCAAGTATCAACATGCAGGTGAACGGCGGTCACTTTGATAATAGGCTTATAATTTCCCCACACTCACTGTACTGAAAAATGACAAGTCTTTTTTGTTGTTCTGACACAAGTCCAGTTATTCACCTGCCTCCAGTTAGAAGGATCAGCACATTCAGAGACAAACTGTAAGAAGCTGTGCTCTCAGTTTCTAATTTTTACTTTCAGGGCTTGACACATATATAATGTCTTTGACAGCCCACTGAAAAGAACATGTGAACATTACTTCTAGCTCCAACCAATGGATGATTAAAACCATGAAAAGTCAGGCGTAACCTTTACCTTCTCACACATATCCTGGGAGACGCCGGTCCTCTCTGCACAGTGCACAATCTCGAACAGTTTGGTAATCAGGACACTGGTTCTGTTCTTCTGGAGCTTAGGCTCGTCTTCATTCCCCAGGGAAAGATCCAGAGCTCTCAGCGACTCTGTCAGGTACCCCTGGTCCTGCCCTTTCCCGTCTAGCACTCCCAGCACAGAAAAATGTAGCAGCAGCAAACATAGAGCTCTGGTCCTGAAATGCATGTTCGTGCCTGCACCCTAAAACTCGCACGCACTCCCAAGACTGGGATCAGGATTGAGACAAGGAGGCGACAGAAGGAAACAATAGGAGAAAAAAATCAGGAAAGAGATTTAAGCAAAGGTGAATGACAATAGAAAGCTTCTAAAATATAAGTGCACTGGTTTGATTTTGCTGAGGGAGAGTAAGAGAGACATTAATAATCGGACGGCTGATCTGCTGGAAGACAGGAGGGCTCGGCAGGCACACTTCAGCTAAACCCGTCCAACAGTCCCGAATAGTCAGTCAGTCTGGGCCCCTCAGTCCACAACAAAAGGATTAGTGCAGGCAAGTGAGAGAGTGAGCACAGGGCAGGGATAAGGGGGCATGAAGAGGGGGAAACTGTAGAATATAATTAGTATTGGGGAGAAGCGGTTTTAATGTACAGTAATAACTCAGACAGACAGTTTCATATCTGACACAAAGAGCTTTCTCAGAACTTAAATGTGAGTCTTACAGATGTGGCCCAATGAGCTTACTGCCTCTTGAATTTCTATCTCAGTTTAAAAACATTTTCTTTTTTCCACAAACTATCAGAATTAATAAGATTCGATAGACTGAGGCAGTTTCCTTTTTTTTTTTTTTTTTTACAGTAGTCACAGTTCAAGAGAAAGACGTGCGCTGAAGTTCGTGAGTACATGTGGTATGCTGACTGTTAGGCCGCCGTGCTTAAAGACCCAATGATGCTCAGAGATGAGTCTTTCTTATTATTCATAATCTCTGAGTCATAAAGAATCAAAAAAACAGAGCAAATCATGCCGAGTTTACCAGCAGCCTCCCACACTGGACATCTTGCAGGTCAACTCATCCCAGAAACGACAGGAGTAGATCATTATTGGTGAGAAATGCTTCATTTGTTTTAATGTTTGGGGGAAGGTTATCCTCACAGAATAAACAAAAGATTGAGCCCTTGACTAAGAAGAATTCTTGGTTATTGGTGCTGTAGTAAAACCCTCTTACAAGAAGTGAGTAAGCTCTTGAGGATTAACTGTGGTAGCCTTGGAGAGTGGTGGTTTCCATGGAGAGGGTTACCTCACTTTTAGCAAAGTGGATGGAGTGAACCTAAGCTCTGTTTTTTTTTCCTATTATCTATTTTGATAAACAAATCTATCAAAAGCCATATTTCAGTCATCTATTTTATACTTTGAACATTCGCTTTTGTCATGTAACTTATTCTCATCAATAGAATTTTAAATTCTTACATTTTCCCGTAAATGCAAAACTGTTGCTCAGGCACAGGTTTTACCAGTTTTTTTTAAACTGATTATTCATCAAATGGGGCCTTATATTAATTACAGTTACCGTTACAGTACCGTTTAATCGGTATTAGGTATCTCTAGTGCTGGTGTTTTAATGATCTAATAATAATAATCTCTCTTTTAAGATATGCAGAAACGTGGCTCTATCCAAACTAAATGGAGCAGTAATAAACTCTGGACAGATTACATCTCTCAACTTGCTTGGGATTCCCTCTGTATTCTCCCAGAGGAGCTGGACAAAGTGGCCAGGGATCAGGAAGTCCTTATGTGTCTTTGCTTAGCAGAAGTTAAGTAGAGAGGCCCTGATAAGTAAATGGATGGATGGTTATACGACAAAACTGACTAAACCAGTAACTCACCAGCGGCTGTACGATTGTTTTTATTGAACACGTTTGGTAATCTCTCACAGTAGGTTTCCCTAAGCAGCACCAGCCTCTGACTTTTGATGCTTCAGCTATGTGACTTGCACAGCAATGAGACTATTCTTTGCCAGAGGAAAAGTTTGTTCATCAGTGTTTCTGTCTTGAGTCAGACTTCAGTGTATCATTTCAAATGAATTTGTCAATGACTAAACTGTTGTTGATTCGTTTATGTGCACTGGATTGATGTCTTGTTACTTTATTGAACCTTTCCTACCTCTTGAGGTCCGTGATGCAATTTTCAATTAAAGATTCATATGATTCAAAGGAATCACTTCCCTTCAACAAGAAAGCAACCCAAACCCATGATGCTCCCTCCACTTTGCTTCGTAGTTGGGATGAGGGTTGCAGGTGTGCTGTGTTTTTTGTTTGTTTGAATTTGAATTTTTAAGTTCATTTTATTTTGTGCTCTATTTCTAGATTTCCTGTTGTCTTGAGTTCTTTTTTCACAACTTTCAAGATTTCCTGTCGGGCTCAGAGTGGTGTTCTGATTAGCAGCAGCTCTGAATTTGTATACAGTCTGTGTCTAAAGATAGAAATTTTATTTGAAATGCTTCAATAAAGACTTTCAAGCATTTCTATAATAATCATCTAAGCACATTCAAATTCTACAGTACTAACTTCTAGCTTTATTTCTTCAATTAAAACATCAACTTTCAAGCAGTTTTTAGCAAAGTCTCTAGAACATGGATAAGGTCCCTTATCCAATATTTCACAATAGAGCCATACAATGTTCAATCTTTGTCTTACTTCAGTTGAATTGTCTTTATTTATAACTGACTGATATGAATAACCAACCATTTTTTTAGTAACAGTTGTACATCCAAATTGTTTAAAAAAAAAAAACATGGACAATAGTGCTGTTGAAGTTAGAGGTATGTGGAGTTTGTGGAGTCTAAGGAGCACAAAAGGATAAATTAAGAAAAGAAAAGAGAATTACAACCGTGTTACTTATGAAAAGTTAGGAAGAAAGTATTTACAAGTCAATAGATCAAATCCTTTTTTATGGTTGACAGGGTGAGAAAACAAACTCTTTATTTATTTATCTATTTTATTTATTATTTACAATATCACAATTAAGGAAGAACCCCATAAAGAGCCCATGGAGAATATTAACAAGCACCCCTGCTGAGGAGGGTTTGTCAGGCTGATTTCAAAAACATTTCCACCTCTCTCAATTTTGAGCATGTACATACTCTTGGTTACACTGATAGGCAAAATCCCCCAAAATCTGTGCACATTTCATTAATCACATGATGATATTTTTTTCCCTGATTGTTGAGATATTATCTTTTGTCTATTTTTATAAGTGCGGTGCCCGTTCTTGATTGAACTCCGTGATGATAATCATAATAACCAGAATCTTTGAGCCAGTCCTTTGAAAACCTGAAGAGAACACTACAGGGTTACTTTGAGATCCTCTTCGTGGTAACGTGTTCAGAAGGGTAGAAACCTCTTATCCTGTTGTTTTGACAGTGCTGATTACCTTTGGTTTCATGCCTTTCTATGATTGCTCATTCTGTTCAATGTTGGCCACTAAGCCTTTAGTGTCCACAGGGGCTCGGTTTGGATTGCCGAAGTATAACTTGTTGTCAAAGGTGTTCGCTTCCATGACAGGTGTGGGTATCCGTTTACGGAAGAAAATGAATGCACCAAGTCCAGCTACGGCAATGACAACCAGCATTATTGCCACAATGATGCCTGCAGACCCATGTGAAGCTTCTTGAACGACATGGTCTGAGGAGGCAACACAAACAGAAGTTAAATAGTTGCATAATTTATTTTTAAACATTTATGCAGTACACAACATAGGTGAATATTGTTTGCTTACCAACAGTCGGAGGCTTTTCAGTGGGTGTAATAACTAGAACAGATAACAAACAAACAATCAATCTAAATGACCTATTAGATGTTAGAAATAAAAGAACATTAGAACAAACCTACTTTTAGGTGTTTTGCAGATATACGACCGATATCTGCTGCAGCTGTTCGTACTCCACTGTCCGCTTATAGAGTGGATGTCCACGCATGACTCTGACTTCGGCATTCCTGTTTTCCAGTTTGTATAGTCTAGAACGTTGTTATCAATCCACATCCACTTACCTAAAACAAAGAAAAGTCACTTAACTGGCCAAAGGTGCATACTCACAATAAAACAAACCTGTAACATTCCTCTCAATTGTATATGGTTGTTAAAAAAAGTAATAATGTGTGTGTGTGTGTCACTTCATATGTGGTTAAAAGCTCGAATTAACTAACTAAAACATCACTTCTCTTATAGAAATTAAACATATCTTTCTTTTTTTATTTATTTGTTTGTTGTTGGGTTTTTTTGGTAAGAAATCAAACCTAAATTGAACTCCAGCATACATACCATCATGGGACTTATAAAGACCGATCCAGAATGTTTTGGCGCCATCCTGAAGGAGTTCTAGGTTCTGCTGTATGAACATCCCCTCAGCAGGATCCTCAATACTCAGTAGAGTAGCACCTGACAACCACAGTGTCATAATCCTATACTTTTTGCTCAGAAATATAATGATGTATTAGAAAATAAGCCGAATTTCTCACAACGTACCCATTTTTAGACATTCAACTGAGGCATGTGCCCAGTTATCCACCACTGAGCTGAGGAAAGAATAACAATGGCCTCTGAAGGGGATCCAAGTTCTTTGCCTCTTTGACTCTGGACAGTTGCCAGGAAGCTGTGGTGGCTCAGTGGGAGCAACGTCTGAAAAAGATGCAGGAGATTACACCTTGTTCATAGAAATTGTTGGTGAACCATGTTAACTGTTTGTGTTTGAGATGCAAGAAAGGAAATAAGGAAATTGGGAGTGTCTGACCTGGTGACCTTTTGCAAATAGAGTAGTAGGTACTGGTGCACGGTGCAGTCTTCCATGTTTTATCCACATCCATATACACACAGGCGTAGTTGTTTTTAGGCTCATTTATGCCCCATTTGGTATAAGAGAGAACCCAATTATCAACCCATTTAAAGCGACCATCAGTCTGAAAAAGACATAATTGACAATGTTTTCAGAAGAACTAGAAAAAAGGTCTTGTATACACTAACAAGTAGACCCTTTACCACATTATTGTTGAGACCAATCCACACAGGCTCTTTGTGCTTGGAAATCAACAAGGTGATGTATGCCTGGGTTACAGGGTTCAGGACACTGGCTAGATCTGCATCATCTGCTTGACACTGTCTTCGAGCCTCATCCCACCTCATCTTCTGGGCCACCAGTTTGAACGAGTCATTGCCAAGCTTGTAAAATGTCTTTGGTGACACAGTGGTGGGTGGGGCTGCAATCTGGGAATCTGAGTAGACAAAACAAGTTGCTCAGTTCTGGACAGATGATTCCTCGCTTGTGCGCAAAAATTTAGGTCAAAATAACTTTGAAAGCTGTTCAGCTAGAAGAAGTATTATTTTTTTTCAAAAGGCATAAGTTGACACGTTTTCAATATTTTAAGCAAGTTTACATTTTAATTTCCACATTTTCACACAGCTCACTAAGGTGCTATTTGTGTTAAAAATTGAAAAATAGGTTTCACCTTTAACTTTATGCCCTGTTGAGAGCTATGTTTGCATGCCATTGTATCAGTGTACATTATGGTTATATGGTCTTGACAATATGTTACTCACCAACATTTTTTTTACAAATGAAGTCCCGTTTTAAGCTACAGTCCTCCACCTTCCATTGTCCTTTTTGTTTGATGACACTCGCTGCCATGATCACACAGTCAAATGCCTATAAGGCAGAAAATGTTTTGTTAGATCTTTTGGGGTTTTTTTCTGGATACTAAAGTTCTCAGTTTCACTTGAGTGCACCATCATCAGATTATAGATTAGACTTTTACAAGAACCTTTTTTATTCTTATTTAAAAGCCTCCCGTGCTCTGTAATCTCATTATTTATTTATTTTTATTTTTTTAATTTTTTTTAACACATGAAACCAAGATAAAGTATGTAAAAGGATAGAATCTGTCATGGTTTTGGGTTTATTTTTGGTCCTGTTCTATGTTGAAAGTCTGTGAAATCCCTGTTCTCATCTGCCCTGATTGTTTGCACCTGTGTCTCATCAGTCCTGTGAGTATATCTTGTCTTGTCTCTCTTTGTTCTGTATCGTATTTCCTGATTTACTCTACTTTGTTTCCTTGGGTTCTTCATGTTTAGTGTTTCTGTGTGGGTGTCCAGGTTTTTGGGGCTGTCCTTAGTTCTATTTTGAGTTTAGTTCCTTTTGGTTTATATTTTTTGAATTCCTGCCTAGCAGTACTTTTTGTTGATAAATTACTTTTTGCACCTGCTCTTGATGCTTCCTCTTCTACATTTGGGTCCTGCTACAATCTCCGACTCGTTACTGGAGCAGCTTGTTATCCAAAGCATACCACATCATGAGTCAAACAGTGCAGGCGGTGTTATGGGAGGGGCCTAAATGGCCACCAGTGGGATGAACCCGCTGGTGGCAAAAAATCCCCAGAGAAAATTCTGACTTTGTTGATGTTCATGGGCTCTAGACTTCATGCAGCCTGTGATTATTGCTTTCGAATCTACAGTAAGTGTATACAGTACTATAGTGGGAATCAGAGAAATGCAACCAAATCACTAAATATGTTTTGTTACTGCCTGTCAGTTAAGTAATAGATTCTTTTATCCATAACCTCTATGGTTTATTGATCAGGGGATGCTGCACAGCTAGATTTATGTATGTATGCAAACTAGATATTGGGATTCATAATATTAGAAATGTGGATAAACAGAATAAATAGGGCTTATTAGTAGAAGGTAATTATTTTCTCAGCTGCTTCAAATTTGTACTCAATTTGCATGCAGATTTGTTCCTTTTTTTGTTTTTTAAATAAAAATGAATTGAATTTTATACAAAGAGCTTTGGAAACCAAAGATTCGACTACTGACCTCCTCCATGAAATAGCGTCCATCGGGTGATGATCTGGGTTGCCCTTTGGCCCAGTTGGTGTATGAAATGCCTTTCCCGTCCGTCCACACAAAGTGCATCTCCCAGTTGACGTCATTCATACCAATCCAGAAATCGTTGTCGTAGCGCAACATTTGTGTTGTAAGGAATGCTGATGAGAGAGAATTTCCTTAACTCACGTGAACTTTAATTCATACAAAAAAATCACAAAAGGTGTTAGTTTGTAAGCAACACTGCCATGGTTTTGGTTTTTGATTAGTTCCTGTTTTATTTTGAAAGTTTTTCCTTGTGTTTAGTTCAAGTTTGACTTCCCTCGTTTACAAGAACACATGTTGAAAATGGCCCTCGTCTTGTCTTTCCCTTCCTCCCTGCTGGTCCGTACTGTTTGTTTCCCTGCTGTGTTGTTTTTCTTGTAGTGGAGGTTTTTTTTTGTAGCTCTTTTGTTTAATTAAAGGACTTTGGTTTGCACTCCTGCTGTCCTCATCGTCTGCATTTTGGGTCCTCCTCACACAAAACCCTGACAAACACTCGGCAAGGTTGCTCATATTGCTCACCTTGTTCTTTCTCATTGACGATGGACACCAGATTTCCTCCCTCTTGTTGGCAATGTGTCCTGGCATCCTGCCAGGTTTTACCATCATTTCCCACAAAAAACTTGTAGCACTGTGTGAATAAGACATAGATTGTTGTCAATTGTCACTTTCTGTTGAGGCTTGTGAACAGTGAGATCACAGCTTACTGGAAATGTTTTATCAGACTTCTGGAAGGAGGAGGAATCCACTAGTCTTTAATATAAGCATGTTATCCTTACTATTAATTTTGTTTGGTATAAACTTGTGTGATTACCTTTCCTTGGAAAGAAACCCACTCAGGTGCACATCCTCCTTTAGGAACTGTAGTTGGTGCCATTGTTGTATTGATAAAGTTGCTACTTCTTTTGCAAATAGAGGGAAGCTCAAGGCCACAGTTAATATCATTCCAGTAGCCTAAATAAGTAGAACGGTAGGAAGAAATAATTTGATGCTTACAGTCAACAACCTAGTAAATCATGGGATGATGATGATGATGATGATGATGATGATGATGATGATGATGATGAGCTAGACTCACCCATACTCCTGTATATAGTCACACAGTTTTCATCATTGTTTGCAAAGTTGGGTTCATTGTGTTCCCATGCAGAGTAAGTCACAGGTGTCCCATCCAGCCAGCTGCAGCAGAAACTAAGAGTCAATTAACTTGAAATAATCAACGATTTGATGGAGTGTGCTGTAATAGTCACCATTCACAGCGCAATGGCTTATTGTTGATTGATTTTACCTAAATGATTTATCCAAATTCACTATCATGCCAATGTAGTACTGTCCTTCAGAGCCTTTTGCTATCTAATTGAACATAAGCATACAGTTAGTGAAACATTGCATACATTCAAAGGCATTGTTTAACATTGTTTAACCAAATTGAGCTTGCATTTTTGATCATAAAATGTTTCTCACTTGTTTCCAGAGGAACTTTCTTTCGCTCTCCCCCGTGATGACTGCTAGTTCACCAAAGTTTTTTTTGCAGTAGGCTCTGGCAGCTTCCATCGGTAAGTTGTCAGTGTTGATGTAGTACTGCGTGTCGTTATAAATGATCCATCCATCTTCTGTGGTGTTGTATACTGCAAAGAGAGCAAACAGCTGTCAGCTGTACAAAACTCTTCATTGTTATCACCTCTTGTCTCCAAGCTCATTTTGTATGTGCATGAGTCAGTTAAACTGCATCTGCTTATAAACGCCTTATAAAACCACAAATTATACTGTGGACTCCAACTGTACCATTTAGTGGATGTGCACCATTTGTGGCGTTGACGATGTTCATTTTAGTCCAGCGATACATTCAGGGTGTTTCTGCTTGCTACTATTGGTATCGTAGTCACATGGTAGATTTCAGTAGCTCATCATAGACGTAGGGATGCCCTTTCATTTTTTCATCGGTCTCTGTATCTTAAAGTGTCTGTGCATGTCATAGAACATAATCAAATAGTTGAGATGAGATGACCCCCTTTTTTTGAAACGCCATCTCATGTTGTCATGTTGTGTTGAGTAGTTGCCTGTAGTAGAGCGTCTCCCTTGCCCTTTTGCGGGCTCATCACCGGCAGGATGGACCATATCTATGAGGTGCAATGTGATACGGGTGGCAGCTAAAGGCATGGGCTTTAGTGTCACAACGGGTTTTCCTCTATAATGACTGAAACGTGTGTGTGTGTGTGTGTGTGTGTGTGTGTGTAATGTTTTGTTTTTTCTTCTGTTTTGTTGTATGGTGTGGCTTATTTTGGCTGTTATTGTGCTTTCATTTATTGTTTTGGTGTTTAAAAACTATAACTCTGATTTACTGAAGTAGTGTTGCATGCAATATGTGATATCATAGACTAAATTGCGATACGACTAGTGATAGACTACCAGTCAAATGTTTGGACACACTTTCGATCGGTTGTGTATTTAAAGAAATACTTCAGTATTTGAAGTCGGTTTCTTTCTGCTTGACAGCTAAAATTAACCCTTGACTTTTCCTTTTTAAGTTTTCTTTTTTTTATCTCTTTCACTTCTCTCATCTCAGTGCTCGCAAGACTTTCCATGTAAAATAGCATCTACATTGACATCTTGAGCAGTGAGCGTTCCTTGCATTGGTCAAATATATTATAGGAATTTAGAGTATCAATTGGATGTGAAAAACAAGACCCAACATTGTGGAGCTTGGTAAAATAAAAAATAAAAAAAAACGGGCCACTGCCAAAACTTACCTTCGAGAACTACAGCAGGCTCTGGTTTGGGAGTCACACCTGAAAAAACAACAATCACAAATTGAAACAGCAGCGGGAAATAAATAACTTAACTTTAACACTAACTTATAAATATGAGAATTCACCTTTTCGTATCTGGCAGATCCAGTTGTTGTAGAACTCGCAGTACCTATCGTTCCAGTGCCTTCCATAGTAAAAGTGGACTTCTGCACAATGTTCATTGTCATTGTGGTTGTTTGGTTCCCCAAAGCCCCAGTTCTCAAAGCTGACCTAGGTCACAGTATTTCCACAAACATATAATCAGTGTTTGGAATTGGAGCAAAAAAGTATGTTTGTGATTTGCAGAGATATTACATACAGCAGATCCATCACTCCAAGTAAAACCTTCATTGGTACTCTGTAGGCTGAGGCCTATCCAGGCTTGCTCAGAGCCAAGAATCCTTGAAAAGGGCAAGAAACACATCATTACTCATGATCGCCTAAATTGCCTGATATGAACTGTGACTCTCTGCGCACATACTGTAAATGGTCTAGATCCTCCATACTGTGAACGCTCATCAGGTCTCCACCAATGGCCTTGCAGAAGCTTTGCGCTTCAGGCCAACTCTTCTTAAGGTCCTTGCTTTTTCTGTATATCTTTTTTACGAGCGAAAGATTAAAAAGAAAAACAAAAGTGTTCAGTATTCTGAACAGTGAGTAACTCAGATTTTCAGAGATTACTTCAGCATGTTCTCCTACTTTGAAGCAGGCATTCCTGTTGACGACGGGGGTCCAACCGGACGCACAGCTCAGGGGCAGGGTGGTGGGAGGAGCAGTTGTCGTCAGTACACCCTCTGCAAGCTTCTTGCAGATGTACTTTTCCTTGTTGCTGCAGCTGATAATATCCCATAATCCGGCAAAAACGCCAGTTGTCATCGCAACACATCCTTGATGTCTGTCTTTATTCAAACCCAAAAAAAAGACTAAGATTACAACCAATTAAACACACTAAAAAACAAGAAAGAAAACTAAATAGTAAACTTGGGTGTATTGTCAACAACCATGCCAGCAGCTTGTGTTTTAGTTGTTAATGCAGACAAGTTGTCCTGCTATATAAGTCATTTTTCTTCTGAATATAATATAAGTGTAAGAACATGTGAGCTACCTGGCAGGCCCACATTGAAATGAGTGAAGGTGACCGTCCTTTTGGTCGTCCATTTGAAAATGTTTCTGTCTTCAATGTTGGAAAGACCTGTCCAGAAATACCTCTCAGTTCTCAAACCCACCAAACTGATGAGAAAAGCATTCTCATACCTGCATGAAAATGCAGAATTTTAGCATTGAACCACAATAAAACCGTGTGTTGTTTTTAAAAAAAAAAAAATCTTGTTGTGATTATACACTTGATGTAAATGTGTCTTCACTTAGATTTTTAGGAAATAAACAGGCAAAGACAAAAATTTAACTAGTATGAATACTGGTTGAAGTTAGTCATATTCATTTTAATTTTATGAATATATATACAGTAAAAATAGTAAATCATACCTGTCAGCCACGTCTACCAGGTTAGCGCCACCCTCTGAGCATGCTTGTTTTGCCTCCTCAAAAGTCTTTAGCTCAGCTCCAATGTTATAGCAGTATGAGCCAAACCTGAAAGAGCCCTATAAAACAAAAGCATTAAGATACCCTATCAGAATTCTTTGTTTTATTTTTACACTTATTATTTAAAGGGAAATGCATCACTTGCCTGCTTGCATCCTGGAATTACTTGCTCTTGGGAGCCTTCTATTGGTTTAGATGAAGCTTTCTTCTTACAAATATACCCATGTTCCTTTTCACAGACGTGATCTGACCACTTTCCATCCTGCATGACAGAGGCACTGAATATTAGAGGTGACCTGGTGTGACTATGGCCACAAAGTCATGTTTTTTGCATTTGGACAGTAACGCTTGTTACCGTTCCCCGAATGAGGACGCAGTCTTCCTGGTAGTTGGTGGCATGAGAGGGTTCACCAGTACGCCACTGGGTGAAGGTGACATGGGAGTGGTCAGACCATTCGAACAGCATGTGATTCCTCAGATCGTTCAAACCAATCCAAAGCTCATCTGTCGGCACTGAAATGCACAGATAATGTTGAGTAGTTGTATTTTTCGGGCTTGTATTTTTTTTTTATTTTTTTTTTAAGTGGTTCAAGTTTTGATTTGACTCAACATGTAAAACAGACAAAGCACAAATGGGGGCATACTTGGACTTGATCACCAGATCACCACTTGATTAACATAGATACAGATTGAGAAAGAACCACAGTGCTGGTATTATTGGGCGTCAGTGCAGTATTTGACACTGTTGACCATGGTATATTACTAGAGTGACTGGAGAATTGGGTTGGATTTTCTGGCACAGTACTTGACTGGTTTGAGTCTTACTTAAAGGACAGGGACTACTTTGTGTTAATACATTACATACATTACATCGGAATCTGCAAAAATGACATGTTCCCCAAGGTTCTATCCTAGGACTTCTACAGAAGGATCCTATAGACGTTTTAAAATACTTTGATTAGTTTATAAATCGCTGAATGTTTTAGAAACAAAATACATTAGAGACTTGTTGCCATATCAACTATTCAGTCCTATCGGGTCTTCTGGTCTGTTCGGTGTCCCAGAATCAGAACGAAACACGGAAGCAGCATTAAGCTTTTGTGCTCCACAGATCTAAATAAAAAAAGGAATGAAACATTTTGGAGAGGCTTTCTAATGAACCCCCACAGGCATGTGATAGTGGTAATCTTTAAAGTGTTAAACAACAGTAAATATGACTCATTGTACACTTACAATATCCAGACTGAGAAATGATGAAGCTCTGCTCCTCTACATTGTGTATGCTGGCCAAATCTGCTCCGTCCTTGCGGCATGCAGTTGACGCGTCCTTCCACATCTTTTGAGTCCTTTCCAGGTAGTAACAGTTTCCTGCATAAGGAACCCAGTGACTTGGGCAGAAGCTGGGCCCTGTCCCTGTGGAAAGACACATAAGGAGCTTAGAACATTTCCAGCCGAGGGTTTGCACTAATAAGAACGTATTTTAATAGTAAACCAGATTATGAGTGTTAGGTAGGCATTTTACTTGGTGGTAGGGGAAGACTGGTAGAGTTTCCTTTTCGACAAATGTAACCAAGTTTCCTGGTGCAGGCTCTGCTCTCCCATTTTGAGGCTTTTCCAGCGTTAAGAGTTGCACAGTTGAGACCCGGTTCAGAGGAGGGATGACCTGTCGGAAGCAATGAGGGTTGATAATGAACTTGAACTCACTCCAACTTCATAAAAGTGTGTCTATACAAATTGCTTTCCTCACTAACCTGGAGCCCAGTTTAAATATCTGAATGGGTTTCCGTTGCTCCACTGCCAGCCACTCTCAAAGTTCAAGCTGTTCAACCCGATCCACAGAGATGTTCCCAAATGTTGTGTCAGCCCTTTGTCGAACACGCATTAGAAACCAATCAGCCTCCAGCAAACAATACTGCAGATAGCTTATAGAAGTTTAATATTGCACCTGAGATGTAAGCCTGTTCATGCAGCTCTACGATGCTGAGGAGGTCAGCGCTCTGCTGCTGGCAGCTCTTCCTGGCCTGATACCAGCTCAGCGCTGCCTGTGTGTTCCTCTGATACTGAAATCCTGTGACTGGGTCAGTGTCCCAGCCAAAGGATGCTATGTCAAAAAAACAAACCTCTGGAAGTTAAGTTAGGGCGGCTAGGGAAAGCAAAGAAGCAGTTTAGGTTTTGCAGGAGAAACATCTTCTATATTCTTAACAAGAACAAAACAGTTTCACTATAGATTCCTGTTAAGTGAGACCCCTTTATTTTCCTGTTCTCTTCCGGTCCAATCTGAAGAGCAGCGTCAGGGGAAAGACAGGCTTGTTAAAAGAGGAAAACGAGGACAGTGCTGTGTTGACAACATGAGAGGAAGTGGTAGTGTTTTTCTGCGAGGGGACAAGAGGGGACGGAGGGGTCAGAAACCAGACCTGTAAGTACTGACCTCCTAATCAAATAAGAGAAGGCAATTCTGTGTGGTCTGGTGTTTGATTTGTTTCATCAGCCAAAAAATTGTGGAAAAAAGTCTGAGCTCTTTAGAAATCCTGATTATTATAGCTGCAAGGGAATTCTCGAGATTGAAATAATGTTTTGCTGAAACTTACCATCGGTTGGACAGAAGCCCCATTTCTTCTCTTTGTCGTAGTCAGTTACTACGGCACACCACAGCAGCTTATCTGCACGGCCGTCACTTGTACATTCAGCATACCACTTCTCCTGGAACCTAAATGGGAACTGACAAGCGCTTCCAAAACCATTGCCCCCTAGTGTGAAAACCTCTAAAAGACACAAATCATGAAAATGAAGATACGAAACTGTATGGACATGTAAGCACTACATCACAGGGACTTCTTTGTCCTATAACAGTGTTCACGCTTATTGAGATGGATCCTAATTAGTTTGGAAGCTAGTTTCAGGAATCTGCTCCCTTTTCCTGACTCTGGTTGAGAATCTTTCAGCAGGTTCAACAGGTTGGAGGATGTTTCTTCCTTATCAAACTTTAGAGAACAGTTCATCATTAGACTTCATGTCTAGTGTTGTAAAAGGGCCTTTCCCAAACTGCTGCCACAAGACTGAAAGTACATTGTCTAAAATATTATTGCAAAACTAAGGTTTGTTTAGAAGTAAATAAAGAGAGAATCCTTTACCAAAAGTACACAAACTCCATGAACAGAAATTGCAAACTGCCATTAAAAGTCTCTCTAATAAATGTTTTTCTAATAAATGTTTTTTTTTGTTATTTAACCCAAATGGATTCAAGACTTTAAATAAATAAATCAATCTGTGCCTCACAGTCAATTTTGACATTTCTGAATGAAAAATCTTAGCAGATTGAACTTGTTGAAAGAATCTGAGAAGCTTTATTTTTCTACAACTATCTCTCAACCAGTATGAAACACTCTGAAGCATCTTTCCAGACTTCACAGAAAGCAGCTGTTGCTGCAAAACAACATCATGGATTTCTCAGTTGCAGAGTCGGAGTTCCTACCGTGATACCCTATTGAACAAAGGTCTATCGCAGTTCCAAACAGCGTCCAACGACTCCACACGCCCGAGCCTTTATATATCATTAAATTCCTCTCATTCCGGTTTCCCCAGTTCAGGTGCAGGTCCTGGTCTTTTATGCCAAACAGGGTACCAGTCTTGCACTGCCAGTGTTGCAGAACATTGTTCTCATCACATTCAAAGAGGAGCACTTTCACCCAGTCTTTTAGCTGTGCAGCACCCAAGCACAACTTAAGAGACAGACTGATGAGGCGCGACTCGGAGACCCAGCGAAACTGCTGTTCCTTGGCATGGACATTGCATTGCATCAATGTTATTGAGGATGCACTCTCCACTGTTACGCATTTGTTGTGGTCCTGGTTGAAGATCAAGAAGTTGACAATCTCTGGAAGAAAATAAATAAATAAAATGAGACTTATTCATTGTTTTATTACACAGTAAAACAGAAAAGTATCAACAGTACATACCTGTTCTAGCGTTGATGCAGAGGACCTGCAAGATACCAAAAACCACAGCAAAATGCCAACAGGGCAACATCCTTTAGTGTGGGGTTCTTCAGTCAGTGGTGGAGACTGTGGAAGCGTTTTCCAGTCATGAGAGAGGGAGTCTGGTGTGTGCAGCAGAGCGCAGAGACATGTGTCCCTCTCCTCTTAATCACACTGATGGATATCCTGTCACATGGGTGGCTGTGACTGGTCAGGAGGCCACAACTTCCATGAGCTTTCCCAGATGTTCTTTGGCAATCGATAAGAGGAAGTGGGATTTTACAGCTAAGCAAGAAAATGAAAATTGTTGCAAAACAAAACAATGCCAGAGAAAAGGAGAGCTGGATGAAGAGGTGAGACTTTAATATAGAAAAGTTTCATTTTTCAGAGATGTTTTCTGACATAGATGGTCCATTTATGTGCTGTACCTGCACTTCACACCGAGGGAGCATGTAATTCCGTGCAAGGAATTGGACAAATTTGAAGTTTGAATGGAGAAGCAAGCTATAGCATATATGGAATATATTCTGTTATGTTGGGCCCTGGATAGCTCAGTGGGTTGAGCGGGTGCCACTTACAGAGGCTTTTACCCTGCAGCGCAGGTTTGAATCCCAGCTTATTGCTGTCATAGCCCAAGAGGCTTCAATATAGGATTCCAGAGATCATTTAAAATCAGTAGACACAGAAAGCAGGAGGAAATCCTTCTTCCTACTGGGGGAGGGCCGATTTGACCTCACAACTGAAGGACCGCTGCTCGGATCCATATAGATATGGATCCAGATATGTTGGCCACTCGGGGGCAGCAGATTAGTCCATAAACCCAAAGCCAAATAATCATTTAGCTTTGGTCTTCTTGCAATTTACCAGTAGACCATTTAGTGAACAAAAATTTATCTCCCAGATAATTCTTTGTGTTCACCAGGTCTTTTGAAGAATGGATTTTTATGGCAATTGTGTCTGTGTGGCGCAGTGATGGACAGGTGATGAAGAAAAGTCTTGAAGTGGGATAGATGAACCTGCATTGGACTTGAAACCCAATTCAGTTTTGTCCACTATGAAAATAACGAGCTTCACTAACTTAGTGAGATGCAGCGCTGCTGAACGCCAGCACATTTCGCAGGTGCTCTGACAACGCGTTCTCAGCTGCACGTTTGTGTGACGGGAATGTTTTGCAGAAAAATGACAGGAAACATTTTCTCTTGGGAAGCATTTGGGAAGAAATGCTGCAAATTCCAGTCTAAAATGCTGAAATGGAGGTAAACGACACAAACTGTCAGTGAGTTAGACACACATCATAAATCAAGTGAAAGGTTCAAATAAATATTTAGAGTCTTTATTATTTTTACCATAATAAATGTATCAATGATACAAACTCACGCTGTTTTTTTTTGTTTTTTTTTTAATATTCCTCCTGTGAGTATTAACTTAGCAAATAAAACCTCAGAATATTGAACAACATGGATTTATTTGTTTACATATTTGCCACACCTGGTGATGATAGAAAATTTAAAAAAAAAGTTCTTAACTCAGTTGACATTACAGGTACATTTCCAAAGTGCCATTTTTTTGGTGAGGGTGAGGGGTTTCAGGGGTAAAAAAAGTAAGTTTGCACATAAAGTTAATAAAACATTACACAACAGTCACTGAACACATAAGTTCCATTGCCGAAGAGCTCCCTTTTGGCCTGCGAAAAGTACCAACATTTATTTAAAAAGAAAAAAACAAAACAAAACAAAACAAAAACTAATGCATACGTAGTTTGATTGCACTAGCTTTTCTCATATCTACTATTTAAGTGAAAAGTTCTTCCTAAAATGTTTTTAACGTATTTAATTACTAAAAAGATTGCTACTTTAAAACTGAAGAACTGTAAATCTGTAAACAGAATGTCACTGTGACATCATAACCTGCTGGAGCAATTATTGCTCAGGTAGAAATCGATGATCTCATCTGCTCCTTTAACATTTACTAGGTTAGAAGGGTTGATTTCATTTTGTGGATGTTTTAATCAAAAGATTTACTTCCTTGTCTCTTTGACCACAAATTCTAAACCTCATATTATGTTACCTTCATAGAAGATAACACGACAGCCATAGTAAAACCTATGCTTCAACTAGATTGAGTGCATCCCATTTTTACATTGATTTTTTTTTCCTTTCTATTTCTAAGTTTAAACCTATGAAGCATTGGTGCAAACCACTGTCTGAATCCCATCAGGCTACAATTCCTCTTTGCCTCCCACCACCTCTGCCAGTGTTACTCTCAAAAGAACATCCTCTCCGTGTTGAAGACCCTCAGCTTGGTCATGAAGTTGAAATACACGAAGGCCAGACAGACTAACAGGTTCTTCATCAGATAGAGGATGGGTGTGACAAAACCGAAGAAGGCAATGAGGCCAACTCGCACAAAGAAGAAGGGTAAGTCCTGCAGGGCCACGCCCAGTGAAGAGAGCAGGGGGCTGTGGGGCATGACCACCACACGGAGGCAAGACACATAGCTGAAGATGTAGATGGGGAACACCCAGCCTGAGAAAAAGACCGCCGGATGTCCTGCCACTCTCACCATCTCAACCGTGTCCATCCAGAACATGAAGCTGTCCACAAACACGTCTGCTCGGGCATCGCTGGCACACAGAAACCTTAGAGGGCCCGTGTAGGCGTATGGTGATATGCGGTATGCTGTGGTGCTTGCTGATCGCGAGCTCAGTCCAGATATACTGAATGGCCTGCCAGGGGTCCCTGGTATTCCCGGGACTGTCCCGTTGGTCTCTGGTCGAGCTCCTGCTCCGTTCTGGTTCCTGTCATTGAGCTGGCTTGCTCCCGGCTGCATGGGTGTGGGCCCCCCTTGCCCGGGCGCAGCCGGCCCAGGCACAGCTGGGGTGATGGGAGTTACTGGTGTTACTTGCTCCACGTGCGTCAGGACCGTGGAGGGAATTTCAGTGTCTCTTTCAATGTCATTAGCTACAAGGAGAAAAAAAAAACAAACAAAAACAAGCAAACTGGATTGTACAGACAAAAACAAATGCGATGAATTGCGGTCATTGAAATCCTGCATTTAATGTAAAATAACCCTCGGATGGCCCTGGCACAATTGTTTTTTGTTTTGTAATTGAGCTGTGCTGATAAATTTCCTCCCCAGTTCCTCTGAGATGTTGATATATTTCATCTGTGGAAACAGACAAAGACTTGGAAGCACAAACTGGGTCCCCTAGATTTGTGCAAAACCTAAATACAGCAAAGGAAAACCTGGAATGGAAACACCTCTATTTAAAAAAAAAAACTGCCCAACATCATTTTGATTCAGACGTGTCAATAGTGCAGTTTATTGCTGATGTGTAATGGAAACACTTTTTACGCATTTGCACGACTCTGGCAGCTCTGGACGTGATGTAGTCGGTCGATCTAAAGACATCACAATCAAATTACCGGCTGTTTTTGGCCTCATTTATACGATGGCTTTGCCTTTTTGAAAAATCATTTGAACGATCATCCGCCGCAATCATCAGCTGTTGACTATTTTTCGCAACAGCAACAACTATTTGCAGCAGTCGCAATAATTCCTCCAAAAGATGTTTTCGTCCATCTTCTTAAAAGTCCAGAACTCTGTTTTTTCTCAGCTTTAAAGCGAAGTCTCACAAGACGAGATATAGAGAGAGATCGAGTTACGCTACAGAGAAACAAAACATTCAATAGAAACACACTCGCACACCTCAGTGTCATGGAAACGCGATTTATAAAACAACAGAGAAACAATCATCTAAGTCCCATCTCGAGTTGCATTTTATTGTCTCTTACCCCTTTTACATGGTTTATTCCTATTACCTGAGAGAAATGTAACTACTTTTAGGTCTATTTTAGGAACAAGAACTTCACGCCTGTCACATGACCTCTCATGTCTCTCACCCGCCAAGATCCCTGCTGGCCCTAAAATCCCACCTCCTGCCCAGCTTTCACCTGTAGACTCCGGTTCTAAGGAGGGTTATTAAGTTGCGTTCATTACACCCAGTTTCTCCATTTACGCTTTAAAAAATTGGGATTTATTAGAGATAAACCTAGACGCTGAAACTCCAAGTTGGTTTATTGTAAAGAAAGCCTTTGAAGTCTTTATCGCCACCCCAGAAAGAAGAACTGAAATTATATAAAAATGATTTAGAAACTTTCTGAGAATTGAGTTTTGCTGACGAACTGAGCTTTGCTCAGTTCCTCAGAATCGCTGATATACTTAAGCTGTTGTGAAACAGAGTCGCAGGTTTAGGGGCTCAGAATAGCTCACTGAATGATATAAAGACATTTTCACTGTTTGTTGCCTCCAAGCTCCTGCAGTGTGAAACCAGGCTGGTATCTCTATAGAAGTTGGCAGAGGAATGTTCAGGATCTGCAGCACTCGGTGAGTGATTTGTGTAAAGTGTTGAGTGCTGCACTCACCCTGGCCGGTCAGTCTGCAGTGGCGTATCCTCTCCACAACGTCAATACAGATGAGCGAGAAGAGCACAAGTGACACCGGGAGCTCTTTGAATGTATCATGTGTCATGTTGTTATTTATTTGCACCTGAACAAATAACAATAACAATAATTTTAAAAAATATATATACGATGCTGACACACTTACATTTGACCTGAACTCGTCACTTAAGCTCAGCAATAATGAGCTGCGTTATATCACTCGCAGCTCTCTGGTATTTGACTGAGTCAGGACTTCACACCAACAGGACACTGAACAAAGCCGACAAACTGGTCATCTTTGCAGAATTTGTGGCTCTTATGGAAAAGACAGCAGATAAGCACAAGGCAAGAGGTCAACTCAAGCTTTAGAGAGTATGAGGGCCTGGACTGCAGCCAGCGAGGAAGTGAAAATCTGCCTCATGGACAGACGGTTTGACAGCACCGACAGGAAGAGGAACCAAGCTGCTTATCAGTAGCTCCTTATACTTTATGTCGGATATTCCTCCCCTGAGAGCCAAAAGGATTCACTCAAATCATCACATTTGTTCCATTTGTAGATGCTTCACACTCTGAGTTCATTGATTAAAAAATAAATAAATAAAGGTCCAAAGTCCCATTTTTTTCCCCTTCTCCTTTGGAGGATGAACATGTAAACGCCCAAAGATAACTGGAAATATCATACAATCACAGGCTGACTCCTGTTACAAATACAGCAACATGTAGGCGAAAGGTCACGATGGGATTACAGATAAATTGAATGAATGAAAAATAATCCACTGTATTATGTACCTCAGAGCTGGCGATGAGAAAGGCAAAGCAGGGCAATGTGGACAAGATCACGTATACCAGGGCCACAGGCCTCCTGATGGGAGGACAAAAGAGGGGAAAGACAACAAAAGGTAGGAGGAGGTCAAAGGCAGTTACAGGACTTGCTAACTCATAGTATTTAGTAGCCAAGTTCTGAGCAAACTAGCCACAGGCCTGTTTAGACTCACAGCAGCCGCCCAGCTCTTAGTTAAAGTTTTACTGGGATCCCAGCTGAAGACCACACACAGCTCGGACCTCCTTTACTGGGTCTACAGAAACTCACCACTTCTTCCTCCCGATGAGAAACTTCTTCTTCATGAAGACCATATACTTCAGGGGTACCCAGACCAGCAGGGCGGTGGAGGTGACATAAGCGATGGAAGAGGCCACGATCAGCCAGTAGGCCGTTCTGCCATCGCCGGGGGGCTGCGACGAGGTTTTGACCTTTGCTACGATCACAGCAAACCTCTGCATGACGATGAAGAGTGGCACGCACAGGCCTGCAAACTGCAGCACCTCGCAGAGGGCGAACTTCAGCGTGCTCCCAGAGCCCATCCTGTGGCAAGTCACAAAAAGAGAAAGAAGGGAGGGAGACGGGGGCTGTTGTCGCAGTGAAGCGACCCCTGTCCCTCTGAGGGCTGGTCAGGCCTCGGACTGCCGCATTGTCTGCCTCCACTAGCATTTTCCACACACCACAGCCCTGGCTCTCTGATCACCCAACTGCTTACACTGCACTAGGCATTGTGTACCTTGGTGTGATGGTGATGTGACCGGTCCTTTACTTTATTTTTGCACAGGATACAAACAAAGTTCATCTACCTTTGCATCCTGAAGGATGTTCCTGAGATACAATCCTCACAGCTTTAAGAAGTAAAAACAACTCATATCCTAGTCATAGATTTAGAAGCCAAAATCCCATCTCAACACCACAAATATACGGCACTTTCAATTCTTAATATGTCGTCAACTTGCTGTGTTAAACAGAAGTGAAATTACCTCCTACGGTAAAATCAACATGCAAGGGCCTACAAAGGTAATCTCAAATCTATTTGCCTCCATCTAGTGGCGATATATGCTCACTGCAAAACATCAAAAGAGCGGATGAATGGCTCGCTATCAGTGTTCAAGTCTGTTAATGACCCACCCAATTAAATCAGATATGTTGGATCTAAAACATGAAAAGCAGTGACCCTCGACAACCTGGGTGAAGGAACATAAGTCTATGCATGCTTTTTTTCTCTCACACACTGGTGAACGCATCAATCGCAAAACACGTCGTTCAGTGTCCTGCACAAGGACACTTTGGCATACTTTGAGTGGAAGGCCAGGAATCAAACCACCAACTTGCATGTTGACAGTCGACTGCTCTGCCTTCTGAGCCACTGCCGCCCCAAAGAAGATGATTTATTCTGAGGGAAAACATTTCCCCTGCTTTTAAAAATCCTGTTTGTACGAGGAAAAGAAAAGGTTTAGGTGGTATAGACAAGGGATTGAAGGGAAAATGCAGGGTAATTAGATGGTCATTATATGAAAGCTCTATTTAGTATTTGTTATCTTACCTATGTCATTTTTTTCACCTTGATTTTTTTTTTTTGGTTTATCTCTCTTCTTACAGTAAAAAAGAGCTTGTGAAATGTTTCTAATACATCAACCCTCTTGAGCACAAAGCTATATTACATAAAGGGAAAGAAAGAAGTGGAATTGAACTTCAAACAATTTAAACTTTGACATGATATATAAATTGAGAATAGTTCTAATTATATTCTTGAAATTGTTTTCAAGTGTCCTGTAATGGACTGGTGACCTGTCCAGGTGTACCACTGCTAAGACTCCAGCAGATGGGACTTTGAAATGAAATAAGCGGGTGGTGGATGGATGGACGGACGGACGGGCGGACGGACAGGCCGCAGTTTGTCCGTCTGGACAGTGTCCTGTCTGATTTATTTAGGGGCTCCTCAGGGGACTGTGCTACCTCCTTTCATTTTCACCTTATACAACACTGACTTTCAATACAACACTGAGTCCTGCCACCTTCAGAAATTCTCTGACCCGGCTGTTGTAGGGTGTATAAGAAAAGGGAGGGAGGAGTACAGAGCAGTGGTGGACAGGTTTCTAGAGCGGACCAGCAGGAATCGCCTGCACCTGAATGTGACCAAGACCATAGCGATGGTGATGGACTTCTGGTGGAACAGGACTCTTTCACTGCCACTGAAGATCATGGGACAGGAGGTGGAGATTGTCCAGACTTATAAGTACCTGGGAGTGACCATCAACAACAGACTGGACTGGAAATCCAACACAGATCCGCTCACAGATCCGCTCTACCCCAGTTCCAAAACTGGAGTAGAGCGGAGGTCACTGAACAAACTGGTATTCACCATGGATAACCCCGACCACTTCTATGTCTTATTTTTATACTTATTCTCTTTTTACGCTGTTGCATATGTTGTATATAGATTTGTATAGTTTATTATTTTGTATATAGATATGAATGTGTTGTTTGCTATTTTGTTAGTAAATTTGAGTTATCTATCTATCTATCTATCTATCTATCTATCTATCTATCTATCTATCTATCTATCTATCTATCTATCTATCTATCTATCTATCTATCTATCTATCTATCTATCTATCTATCTATCTATCTATCTATCTATCTATCTATCTATCTATCTATCTATCTATCTATCTATCTATCTATCTATCTATCTATCTATCTATCTATCTATCAAGCATAACATAGTGTCCCATTTTTAAATCCTAACCAAAAGTCTGACATGGGATTATTTTAACACGTTTATGCAAGTGTCATATGAATATATATATATATATATATATATATATATATATATATATATATATATATATATATATATATGGATCTGCTATTGAAAATATATTTTACAAATTGTAAATCATTACAACCAAGGGTTTCCTCAAGTAGGCCCGTGAGTATGATCCAGCAGCTGCGTCGTGCGTGGAGGAGCTTTAATTCCCACGTTTACAGGACCTACGAGCTCACTTTTCCTACTAGTCCCTGTACCACCGACAGGCCACGCACTTGCCTCACTAGTCCCGCGAGAGAGGGGGGATTCCGTGTGCGGATACCTAGATAGATGGATGGTTGCGCCGTCTGCTCCCCTTCCTCCCAGCGCAGCTGTCAGCTGCCTTCCTGACTTGCCCACCCTGCCCCCGGTGCCATGGCGTCCAGCGAGGAGGACGGCACGGTTGAGGAGAAGGAAAACAACAACAAGAAGAGAACGAAAAGCGCCCTCGTTACCGCATGGCTCACTTTTTACAACATCACCATGACCGCCGGGTACGTGCGTTTTATTCCGCCCCTCTCGTCTATTTATAATAATGATAATTAAAATAAAGCGCATATGTTAAGGCGCTCCCTAAAAAACTGGAAGCGTGTGTTGCTGTTTATAGGACTGTGTGCGCGCACGTCCAGATCCGAAAGTGCATTTTCAGCTCGCTGATTTCAGCTGGAGTTTGGATAAACTTGGGTTGGCAGTTTGACTACAGAGTTTATACTTTATTTAATTAAAAAAAGAAGTGCAAATTGGGGTTGAGCGAGCGTTAGAAAATGAATGAATGGCGGCTGGTGCGCAGTGACAGTGGCGCTGAAGCCGTGTCCAAATAGGGCTGACTGCGTGGTGTGCGCGTCAAGGCCCGTGGTGCGTCCGACAGTTGCAGAGATAAGTATAGCAGGACGACGCTGCTGACACTGGAGCTCACGTCTGGGACTACAAACTGCTCAATGGGCAGGTTTTTAGACAACACAACATTCGTAGACGGTGTTGGTTAAATGATAAACTGACAGATCTCTGGATGAAGCTGGGAGCCTTCCAACTGAAACATGTTCTGTCAGGATTCTGCCGACGCTCTTTCTATCTAGTCATGTACAAAGGCCACACACGTTTTAATCATGTTTGTGTTTGTATGTGTGACTTGAAGATCAGATGAGCACCTTGGATCTTAATATTAGACAAATACAGTCTCAGACAAAGATCAACAAGGCAAAAGTCATGTGGGCAATACTAAGTACCTCCTAAGTGCCACATAAGTTTTGAGGGTAGGTTAGTGCTAAACGTCAGCCTTTAATGAATTTGTCAGCAGGTGTGCAGACCTGTAAAAGCAGATATTTTGCCCATTTCTGGACTTGAACATTCAGGTTTGTGTTAACACAGTGCTAACAGGGAAAAACATAAGCAATGATCTTAGTGAAGCCACTGCTGCTACACATCCTGGAAAGGGCTATAAAACCCTTTCCACTCAATTGAGTTCAATAATAGAATATTCACTAGTGGAAAGCATTCAAGACCGTTTCCAATCTTCTCAGTATTAGACATTCCTCCCACCAAATAAGCCCCATGGGTAGGCCACGCAGTGTTCAAAAAGAAAGCAACCACAAGAGCTACATTTCAGATACACGAGTATTTGGACCACTACTCCATGAGTAAGCTGCTCCGGTCCACACAGGTTTAAAAGGATTCTTCTCCGGACTGCATGTTTCAGGGTTTTTATTGTGCATGTGTGTTGTTTATTGTGTGTAGTTATCCTGTTGGAGAACCCATGAGCTGCAGCTGAGACCAAACTTTCTTACTCTGGGCAGTACATTTCCCTCAACTTTGGCTTGAGATGTAATTGTACCTGCACAGATTTGAGACATCATGAGCCAGACGTAGCAAAGCAGTCCCTGTGTTTGTCATGGTTTGGGGTTTTGATTTGGATTATTTCCTGTTTTTTTTTTAAAGTCTTTGTCTGTGTGTTTGACTTCCCTGGTTCCCATCTGTCCAGATTGTTTGCACCTGTGTCTTGTCAGCCCCAAGCTCCGACCATCTTACTTCTGCATTAAGTCTCATGCAGAAATAAGGTTCGTTGGGGTTCCTCAACTGACCGATAGAAGCTGGCTGCAAGAGCGAGTCAATCGCCATTGACTCCCATGTTAAAATGTCCAACCTAACAGCAGAAATAAACATATTTACAGCGCAATCATTTGATTTCCCCGTCGAGTCAACACGTTAAACGGTGTATCCCACTATAAACTTCTGACATCAAATCTGCAGAGATTTCGGCTGAATGAGCTGGGAGCGAAGCTAGCTTTGATTGACATGTGGTAGGCGTGTTCCCGCCGTCTTGCTGAGCAGCATGAAACCACAGCGGAAACCGCTGGGTCACATGACCGAATGCTTCGCCCAATTGTTATATCCAGTCTGTGGTGAGTGTTTATATTGTCTCGTCTTTCCGTTCTTCTCTGCCGTTTCTCTGTTTGTGGTCATTTTCTTGGTTTTGTGTTTTGTATTTTTTTTGTTTCTGGGAATTTGTTTTCCGATGCGCCAAATGTTTGGATCGCCTGCATATTGCAGTGTTTTTTGTTAAATAAAATCTTTTGTTTTGAAACTTCTGCTGCCTGTTTCCTGTAGTTGGGTCCTTCATTCGCTGACTCCTGCCAGTGGTACGTCGTGGCACGTCGTGACAGTTTCGTTTTTAGCTTTTAAGTGCTTAATTATTTTCATCAGTGAACATAGAATTGATGTAATTTCCCAACAAGCTCCAGTTTCGTTTTGTGTCAGAAGCTTTGTGGCTTGCCATTATTTAGACAAATTCCAGTTATGATTTGTTTTCAGGTGTCTTACATTAACTCCACTTTGTCTGGAACAGTGACGGATGATCGACACTAATGTACCTTGACCTTAGACTTCACCTTGAATCTCTTTGGAAGTTGTTCTGGGCCGTTTAGTTACCAATCGTATTATCAGTCTCTTCGATTTCATCGAGCTGCTTGGAGACGGTCTTCTAGCCTTTACCTTTAACCTGCTTGTTTATTATTCACAACACTCCCCGTTGTGTTTTCTGGTTCATGTTCAGTGTGGTGCACACAGCAGAGGGATACAGTTTAGCATCTTCTGAGCTAAAGACGAGAGGAGCTGTCTTGCTTTTTTACTTGTGTCCAGTTCCAAAGCCAACACCCATGATGGCGCGAGGGTGTGTTTGTGCACATGATGTGGGTAAACTGCACGTCTGTAAATGCAACATTAACGCTGAATTATATTTAAAAGGTCTGGAGCACTTGTTGAAGGATTGAATTATGTCCTTTTTTATATCTTAAACTGTTTCCTGTGGTCTTAAAGTAAAGTCTCTGATATGCTTTGCTGAAAATAACAGGAAACAAATGCTCCTACTTCAACCATGTGTTCAAACCTCTGTTCTTACCAGCTGGTTTATGGGGGTTAAGTGAGCTTCTCGACTTGTTGTTGTCACGGCTTGGTGCTACCCACTGGTACGGCAAATGCAAAAGATGGGGAACTGGGTAATACGTACTCTGATGTGAGTCTGTGATGTCACAGTACTCTGCAAAACTGAACCACTCTCAGGATGATGCCTTTCAGACATGAGTGGCCCCCAAAAAAGTGACATAGTTCAGTTTTTGGTTTGGTCGTCCCGTCAGACATCCAAGTATGTCATTTAGGTCAGTCAGCAACAAAGAGGTGGAGACGGGCAGAACTGGCTCTGCTCCTTTTCCTATTGATGACGCATGAGCCGGCTCAAGGTGATGATGAGCGTGAAGGGAGGAATCCCTCAAGTGGAGGTTAGGGGGAAACACTTCCCAGCAGGAGGTGGCCTCACCTAGAAGCAGCCAAAATCTGTTGGAGCGACCAGACTTTTTTCTCTCCACCTGTTGCCTACAAGGAATGATCTGCATCCTGCATCCTGCATCCTGCATCCTGCTTCTACAACTGACCTGTAATTAGTGTTCATCAGGGTTTATTGGATATGTGTGACGTCCTCCTGTAGGATATGAGGCGTATTTCTGGCTTTACGATGAAGCACATACTGCATAGCAGTTTATTTGATAGTTACCCTTAGAAAAGAGCGCTACTGTCAGAGCTTATTCAATTTTTTAAAATTTGTTTATTTTTGCAGGTGGCTGGTTTTGGCCATTGCTATGATGCGCTTCTATTTCAGAAAAGGCACACACAAGGGTCTGTATCGAAGTATAGCGAGGACACTCAGGTTTTTCCAGACCTTTGCGCTCGTTGAGGTAAGACTTTGACCGCAGTAAAAGAAAAGAAAAAGAGACAATTTACAGACTGTGCTTCCTACTTATTGTGCATTTTGTCTTCTAGGTGGGACATTGTGCCATCGGTATGTGACTTTGTTTGGTTTTTTTTTTCGGACAAGCTTAAAGCTATTTCATTCTTATGCATCTGCAGAGGTACTGAATTCCTTTTCTCTGGCTCTCCTGCAGGAATCGTGAGGACCTCTGTGATTGTAACTGGGGTTCAAGTGTGTTCACGGATTTTCATGGTTTGGTTTATCGCCAACAGCATCAGACAGGTGAATGCTGCACCAAGCCAGCCACTGTTTTCAAATGGAAGCACACCTGAGAATCATGTCTTTAAAGCAAAACCAGTTACATTCAGCCTTATTGTTACAAGCACAAGTATGTTTATTATCCCCACACGTTTGCACACATGGAACATGACCTGTAGGAGCAGCACCTGTCAGCTTCATGGACTTACAACTGTACATATTTTGCTAAAGATCCAGAATGAAGAAAGCGTAATCCTATTCCTGATCGTGTGGACGGTGACGGAGATTACCAGATATTCCTACTACACATTCAAGCTGCTCAACCACCTGCCGTACTTCATCAAATGGGCCAGGTGGAGTTGCCGTTAGCCGTTACAAAACTAAAGCGTCATTTTCTGTGTTTGAGCATGGCGGCTTGATATGGTGATGAACTAACTGCTGACGGCGTGACGACGCCGATAACACGAATCACACGCAAGAGAGGAGCTGCATGTGTCAGCGTTTAGTTTATACTTGCACCCCAAATGTTCATATTTTCAGAAAAGTTATTTTTCATATGAATACCGTCTAATCCTTCAAGTGGTTAATGTTCAAACAGCTCTACTTGATTTATGCGGTCCATTAAAAAAATAAATATTAAATATTAACTTTGAAAACCTGAATTTGATTTCTGCCTGTTCAGCACATTTCTTTAGATTACATGTCCTGGAATGAATATTTGTACATTTTCACGTGTAGCCTCGTGTAGCTTTACACGTAACGTTAACGAGAACAGTAGTGATAATCAGTATCGGTTATCGAGCGTGATATATCGGAACCGGATCCGAAACAGAAGAACGGTGGATCTGTGCTTCTGTATCCTGTCATGCGAGAGCGCTTGTGACGTGGCGGTCTCCTCTCGCAGCGGCTCACCTGAAATAGGAGTCATTTGGAGGGACGTCAGCTGTGCACGCTGATAGTGGTCCAGCACTCATGGAGGCTCGTCTACCATGCTGCAGGATCGTGTACGTTGTCTCATTTACGGTTATTAACTGCTCTGTTACCGAAATGTACTTTTTCCGTGCACTCCAGTGGATCCTCGGGTCCGACCAGTTCTTTTGTCTGTAGTTCTGAGCCTCGGGGGCTGAGCGGCGCGCTCTCCCTCCCTGCCCCCCACCCTTCACATCGTTCTATGAGCACGGAGGAGACGCCAGGCCCCCGGAGAGGGGCTCATGTTCAGCTGCTCCTGTTTTTAAGACCATCTGTTTTGGTCATGGAATGTTCACCCAACATTTCTCTCGCATCCGCCGAGACGCTCCCCCGAGCCTTTGCTGTGGTCTTGACTCAAGGAGGGATCACTACGCTCCTGAGTCATGGCGTGCTTGCTGTGCTGTACCGTAGAAAAAGTTGTCATGCTGTGTTATACACACACAACATAGTGAAAAACCATGAAAACCATGTGGGCTTCTATCATATTTTAATGCAGCTTCAATGCAGTTGTTAACAAAACTATAAAGTATATTCATAATAACAAATATAGAAACAAATTGTCTCTTTTTTGCATCTTTAGGTCAGTGTGTCAAATAACCCCAGGACTTCTATTGATAGCGGTGTTAGTATTCCTGATTGTTGTCTGAGTCCTAAATTAGCGCTACAATCTGATCCTACAGCTTTATCTACTAAAACTTTGCACCAAATCAGATTCCTGGCCCTCAGTTCTACGTTTTAGACACTACCATCATCATTCCTGCAGTTTCTGCTGCTCATAAATCTTGCCATGTTCTGAAACAGCATAAAAGTGTAGTTAAAAGCCTGCTTTTTTTTTTCTTAGTTCTTGTTACATATCTCCCACCTCTTGATGCATTCAAGGATCGACTTTCTTTACTGTAAATCACATACATGGAAATACATGCAGCTCTTGTCCTGGGTGTTCCTGAACACAACACCTTTGGAATTCAGTCTCACACGTGAGAGGTTCCCACAACTGCACCACTTTTACTGATAGTTGGACTGCATGTGTTGACCGTGCATGTGAATGTGTTAACATCCTCTCAATGTGTGTTTGCAGGTCTGCACTGATGAATTTGACACCTGGCTTTTCCTTTTTCTCACAGATACAACTTCTTCATTGTCTTGTACCCTCTGGGAGTCATTGGAGAGCTGCTCACCATTTACGCTGCTCTGCCGGTCGTACGCAGATCTGGAATGTTCTCCGTGAGGCTTCCCAACAAGTATAACGTGTCATTTGACTACTACTACTTCCTCATCATCGTCATGCTGTCCTACATCCCACGTATGGACACCTACACTTGCAGTCCCCACAAAAATGCAATCATTTGCAAATATTTAAAATCGTGCGTTCGCTTAAACAAAGAGACACCAAATTCAACTCTGTCATGACTCTGTAATACATGGAGAAACAAAACCAGTTTATTGGTTTCTAAAGTAGTACCATGCTCTGAACTGGCTCTACCACCAGTCCAGCACCAACACAGTTGATTGCTTATTTCAGCAACACATTGCAGCAACACAGGGCCAAAGATTGTCAGCATGTATTACCCCAAGACTGGGTGCTGAACTGGGCAGCCTGCAGTCCAGACCTAAAACATTGAAAATATTTGTAGAAATGTGAAATTAAAAATAAATGTGTATTATATTTGAAATAATGTATTGAAGCTTTCGCTGTGGCACGTTGAGCTGAATCTGAACAATCTTTTTGTCTCCTTTTTTAAAAAAAAAACAACTGATTTCTCTAATGTTCTTCCATCCTCCAGTGTTTCCTCAGCTCTACTTCCACATGCTGCGGCAGAGGAGGAGGGTGCTCCACGGGGAAGTCATAGTGGAGAAGGACGACTAGACGAGCACCACTTCACGCCTTTGTTTGAGCCAGCCTGCCTCCACATCACCCTCACCTACATCTCCATCTCATCTTTCGGCTGTTAACGTTCTTCATTGCACGGGACCCGAAGGGCGACTGCCAACCTGTTTGACGAGAGCGACAACCAGCTATGATCAGAAATGAAACCGCGGTACTTCATCAGAGATTCGACCGATTCTTAAAGCAGGAGGGGTTCCTGTCCGAGTAGTAATATTGCAAGAAGTTTACAGTCCAGATGTTGCTGGATTTTGAGGCAGAGACCTGGCGTCACGTCTTTACCCACCCACCAGCTTTACGGCATCTTGTTGCGCAGAAGACAAAACGAGCACTGAGGCCACACATCTTCACCCTGGTGGAGAAATGTGAAAAGAAACCTTGGAGGAAGATTGTAAGTTGTGTGCTCTGAGTTGTCCCCTCAACATTAAAAATTGGCCTATTTATAATCGTTTTAAACTTATTCCATGACAGATTTTACACATAAATCTACACAAAGCAAGATTTGAAAAGAGAAAAAAAAAAATCAGTTTTATCATACCTCAACAATAAATCTGCATTTAGACAATGCACCGCTGCTTTTGTGTATGTTTGTTTTACCTTATGTGTAACTGATCCAATGTGAAAGGAGCAGTAAAAAAAAAAAAAAAAAAGCATATTTCTTAATTTATTCACATACTGTCTCACTCAGAGCAAGAACAGCTCAAACTTAACACCGTCAGCTTTGCTCAGCTCCTGCATACTTATTGTTTTTTAATGTTTACCGTGTCCAGTTCATTCACAAACGAGCCTCTTAAACTAATGAGAGTCTTCACAAAGTAGAAGTGTTTGTAGTAGGGTGCTGTAGCTACAGTAAGACCACATTTTAAATTTCTGTGAGCACTTGGAGTCTTCAGTCTGTCTTGTTATTTTTTAACTTGGAGAATCTGGTGTCCATATGATAGAAAGGTAGTTACACTCCCGCCAACTAAAGGTGCTATTATAAGATCATTTTAAACTTCTGTGCAGCTGAAGGAGTGACTGTGATTGGAGTTGACCTAAAGCAGGAAAGCAGGATGCGAAATGACAGAGGAGATGTTAGACAATGAACTGCATAGCCCGTAGTTATCCAGGAGAATAAACACTTTTTTTTCTTGTGATGGGGGTTAAAGGAGGAAAAAAATGTTAAATTCAATAGGGAAATTATTTTTCAAGGAAAATAGGACAATAAAAATGTGAAAACCTTTTTTGTGCAAAATGAATAAACTCAATTCTACACAACACAGAGGAGAGTTTTGTGATGAACTTTACTCTAACGCCGTCCTCCATCAAGGAGTATAAAAAAGAAAAACGGGACATGCCCCCTGGTGTTCAACGCGAGGAAGTACAGACCCATGGGCTGGTTTGATACTATTGCTTTTGAAGTTGCACAGATAGAAAAAGGGACCAAATGCTGCACAACAGCAGCATGTCTTTTGTTTACGACTGTTTTAGCATCCAAGAGTCAATTTTGAAGACTACTTCCACAAATTTATGTATAGGATCTCGGGTTGAGTTGTGTCCTGTTAATAGCCATGACTAGGGCTGATACAGTCAAGGTTAGTTTCATGGCATCAGTTTTCCTGCTTAATGGAGTTTGGGAAATATATTAGGAAACATGAAAACGCCTGAAAAAAAAAGAAGGGGGTACCTTAGGTAGGGAACACCTACTCATTGCCTCCATGTGACAGAAACTGCTTGTAACTCACTTATAGCCGATATAACTTCGTAACATTGTTACATCAAAGCTACGTCGGAGGTGACGGAGGTTTCTACGTGTTCGTCTGCTTTCAACTCAAACAACCACTACAAACAATCCCAGGGTTTTACAGATTTATTGGTGAGTTTTTCCTTAATTTTCCTTTTTTTTTTTTTTAATTAAAAAACCTGAGTGCAGAAAATGTCACATGTTTATGTCAATAAAAGCAAAAAATGACTTAAAAGACTTCAAATCTGAACCCAAACTGATTGTGGCAATTTCCTAGGATTACGTGTAATTTATTCCTACTTATGCATACTGGTAAATAAAAATGTTTATACAGACATTCATGAGGTTAGATAAGCGTTTCCTTGAAGATAGCATATGAGCAACATGTTTTTTTGCACATCATTTTGCACTTTCATTCTCAGCAACATACAAAAGCATTACAGTAAGTCCAGTCGTCTTCAAAACATTTATACTTCCCTACAAAACTTGCATAATGAAATATACATTCAAATATTCAGTTGCTCATGGAGTACAGTTTTATAAAATGTATTTCACATAACCATAAAAATATATCTATATATAAATCAGCTGGTGATTTGGTAATTTAAAAAGATATCAAACAGATTCTCCTCCTTTGGATGGCCTGCTGTATTGCACTTGCTGGTAATAATGGACTGCCTTCACTTTGGAGGAGAAAGTGTCCGAGAGACGTTTGCTAGTGCAGCCCGGGTCTCCAAAAATGTCCCTTGGCTCTCTCCGTACAGACCGTCCATGTGCTACGTCAGTGGAGCGGTGCCACATGGGTGAAGTCTAGCTGCTCACTGTGTCCTCGCTTTTAACACGCTGCTATGAGACAGCAGGTCCTGCTGCAGGAAAGAACGAAAAAGAGACCGTTTAAATCTCTGAAGAGCGCTGAGTCAAAACTGCGAGGATAAACAAGCACAGAAGCTCACGTACAGGCCTCCATTTCCTTCTCACAGATGTAGCTTATGAGGTCTTCACAGAAGAAATCGTTCCATAAACCTTCATGGATGAGACCCGCGCAGTCTTCTCCTCTTTCATGGCTGTGGCCCCAGTTGTCAGGCTGACCAGGCTTCCAGTTTCTGCAGGGAGACAACAGGGGGCGATCACACATCACAATTACAGCGGCATCTCTAGTTGTGAGGCAGGTTCAAAGCTACAGCTGGAATTTTCCATTTAAGATTCCTAAGCGTACAAAGTTCCGATGCGACACCTGATCTCTGAGATGTAACTAAGAGATGTTTTCAGAGGACATCTGGGTTTTATTTCTACAAGTATTTCTACAGTCTGAATGTGGGCAGCACAATTTGAGGATATTTATTTGGTCTCGGTGATGAAAAGATCAATCACAAGGATAAATTAGTGATGATAATTTAATACTGACGTAAAAGCAGGCTCGGTCGCGTCCAGCCAGCGCCACACGTTCTCCTCCTGCCTGTCCGTCAGGCCCATCCAGAAGTAACCCTTTCCAAGCGTCTGCTTTTTCAGCCATTTCTTAGTGAAGGCAGAAGACGAACCAAGTCATATCTTAGACCCAAAGCACAACAGTGACTCACATCACATGACCAGATTTACATGTCACCTGTTCCTCCCTGTCACTGATGATCAGTAACGATGCAGACTTTGATTCACAGGTTGTTTTTGAATCGTCAAAGCTGTTCAGATCTTTGGAGAAAAAGTAGCACTTGTTTCTGTAGTTCAGCCACTCCGCAGGGCACCCTGGAAGGTAAAGCAGCTCAGTAAATGCATCAAACAGCGAAGTGTTATCAGTGACGGCCAATCACGAGTTTGGTTTTCAATGCACAAAAACCCCACAGCTGATAAAATGCTCCAACAATAAACAAAATTGGTTTAAATGAGAAGAATCATAGGTGTCAGGAGGGGGATGGATGGATGGATGGATGGATGGATGGATGGATGGATGGATGGATGGATGGATGGATGGATGGATGGATGGATGGATGGATGGATGGATTTAGAAAGAAAAACGACCCACCCCTAACCCCCCAATTAACATGTTGTTTCTTTATAATCAACTTTTGGACTTGTTTAAAAGTTTGATACATTTCAGGTCAAATTTCTGCAGAAAACTTTAAAAAAAACAATAAAATATTAATGCTTATGATAATGACTTTAGATGTACCTGGGGCCCATAGTGTGGGAGGCATTGCCTCGTCATGCATTGACACAGGTCCAAAAGGAATTGCTGGATTTTGAAGTGGGAATCCTGGTTGCCCCGGTGGTCCGACTGGCCCTGGAGGACCAACTGGCCCCGTCAGTCCTCTTGGTCCTTGCTCTCCAGCTGGTCCAATTGGGCCGCGGATGCCTGGTGGGCCTTGTGGTCCCTGAGGACCAGGCTGTCCGTCTCTTCCAGGCAGACCAGCAGAACCTGGCTCTCCTTTAGGTCCTGGAGGTCCAGCCCTGCCTCCTGACCCTCTTGAGCCCTTGGACCCGGGGCTGCCAGGTATACCAGGTAGACCAGGTAAACCCCTTAACCCTGCAGCACCTTGGGGTCCTGAATTTCCCTGCTCTCCTCTGGGTCCTCTTATCCCTGGAGCTCCTTTTTCTCCTTTCTCTCCCTTTTGGCCTAACTGGCCAGGTGGTCCCTGAGGTCCTCTGTCCCCTCTCGACCCTCTGGGACCAGGGGGGCCTGAAACATAAAACACCTTGTCAGCTTGTGAAGAAATAAAACATTGCATTCTTGGTGAGACCTGATGAGAACGTCAACTATTGAGCTTGGCCTAACAACCTGGCACATAACTTATGAAAAAAAATTTGGGTGAACCCCATCTCTCACCCTGTAAAATAGTGAAGTTGGTTATGAGTTGTGAGTGCTTGGTGTCCACTAGCTTCATTTCCTCCATGACAATAGAGAGGCTGGTGACCTCCTTGTCCAAACGTGCCGCTATCTCTTCCTGCTGCAACCTAAGACTGGCTGCATCTGTCCTCACATCTGTCACACTACTGTTCAGGTTCTGCAAGAAGTCTGAGTGACGGCCGACCATCTCGGAACAAGTACGTAAGTCGTTCAGGTTGAGGTTGATGGCACCCAGAAGCTGCGTGGTGAAGCTGATGTTGCCAGTCACACGGTCCATACTCTGCTCCATCTCATCCAGCTGCACCTCCAGTCGGTCAAACTTTGTCGATGTGATGTTGCTGAAGTCCCTCTGTTGGTCCATGATCTCCCTCAGGGTCTGCTCATTGGCATCAGTCTGGCTGCTGGTGTTCTGGAGCTGGCTGGTCATGAAAGCAAGCTGAGCCCCCACATCCTCCAGGCTGTCATTATTGGCCCTGGCTAGAGTTGAAGCATTGTTGGCCATGACCTGCAAGTTTTCAACTTTGCTGCGAAGCCACTCAGCATCAGAGACCGTCTGCCTGGTCGTCTGCTCCAAGCTCTGAAAGTCATTGCGCATTTTCTGGATAGTCTGGCTGGTGTCATCGACAGAGCGCTGCAGAGCAGCGATGAGGCCTCTCTGCTGGGCCTGAGTGAGGTTGAGGTTGCTGGTGCTGAACAGTGCCTGGTTTTGAAGTTTGACCTGCTGTTGGAGCTCCCTCTGCAGCCTGGACGTGTCCTCCTGCAGACCCTTGATGGCGCTTCCGTAAGACTGCAGGGTGCCATTTACGGAGTGCAGCACGGCTATGTTGGTGTTGAGCAGTCCTTGAATGGATCCCTGGCTGCTCTGGATGTCTGAGCCTATGCTCTGCAGCTGATTCAGCTTAACTTGATCGCTGTGGATGCGTTCCTCCACCGCAGACAGCTGCCTCTGGAGACTCCAGATGTTGCTCTTAAAAGCCTGGATCTCTGTGGTGGTATTCTCCGACTTCTCGCCTGTTTGATCATCTAGAAAGTGAAGATTTGGACAATATCACTGCAAAAGGTTTCAACATCTCACTGTCGCTTTTACTATTATGCACACCACAATACATACCTAGCTTTTTTAAATCGCTTTCAACAGCATTTATCTTTCCACCATAGTTTGCAATACCTTCAGACACACTGTCGACTCTTTGTACAACTGCAGAAAAAACACAGCAGTTAAGACAAAGATTAGTGTTGTGGGATACTGACGGTCCTTTATTAAAAAAGCAAAACAGGGATGATAGAACTACCTGCAATCTCAGACACCATATATAAAAGGGATCAGAGGGAAAATCTGTCAGAAACTATAAGCGATGTCTCAAAGGCATGCAATAACGGTGGACTCGGTGTAATCCCTTTATTAGACCAGATTTAGTTTGTGACAGAGGTTAAGAGGTTTAGAAAAACGGAATGGAGAGTTGTTGTCCAATTATATTTATTCAAGAGACAGAAAAGGTACTAGGAAAGAGACAGAGGGAGGACGAAACATAAATTCAGCATAAATAGAGTGTGTGGTCAGCGACAGAGACTGAGGCTAGAGGTGCATAGGAGGACACTGGCCAGAGCCCTCAGGGACAGGAAGTGACCAGGGGAGGTCTTCAGTAAACACATGGATCAAAGACTTCCCACTGGAGACGGATACTGTTGTAGGGAGGCTCTTCGCGCCCCCACAGGCGACACCAGCGTTCATTTCCTCTGGAATGTGTCTGGGATTCCAGGGAAGCATCCAACTTCTACCACCAGCCTTGCCAGGGGGACACTTCCTCTGACTGGGAACAGCATGGGCTCCTCTGCTGGGAAGTTGTTTACCCCAGCAGCTAAGACAACAGGAAAGTCCAAAGGAGCTGGACTAAATCCATCCTTCCTCCCAAATTTTATTTACGGTCCCACAAACACTAAAGTTGGCCTAGTTTATTAGATTTTAATCAGACAAGAAGTTTTGTTTCACGTTTTTGTAAAACAAAGACGCTACTGCTAAGAGCCACTTTAGCGTAAAGCTAATGGCTAACTAATAAACCCAGACTGTGTTGTTTTTTTTTTTTTTATTTTTAGTCAAACATAAACCATATTAATTAGTAAATTCTTGGAGGGTTGATTTTGGAGTTTTAGAAAAACCGCGTTTCCTTTTTCCAGATTCTTTGTTTCCACGACCTTTAAAGTTACTGTTGTGCAAAGGAAAACAATTATTAAGTCTCTCGACAACAAAAAGAAAAGGTCTTCTGCCGTTGCAGAAACTGTTTTCTGAGTAACTTGTGTAGCGAGAGACTCAAAAACTTAAGGTCAAAGGTCATTATCTCCTGTCGTCACCCTCTTAAAACGTCCCAGAATCCCACCTGAAGTTGTCGACAGATTTAAACCCACATTATTTTTACTTATGAGAGACAGGAAAGCTGTTGTGTGAATGTGAAATGTTCCAAAAAGTAAATGGGACATGTTTCCAGACGGAGGATGTTACAGCCCAGCACCACAGAAAACAAAATAAGCTCCACAGACCAACTGTAACCAAAGCACATCGTTTCATTCACCTACGCTTACACGTGTACATATCTCTGGGTGTTTTCCAGATATCCTGTTCATGTACTGGCTTACGGGGAGGATTATTGCATCATACTGCTATAAAAATGAACCATAAAACACACATGCAAAAAATTGAAAGTGGTGCAGAGAAAGGCATTACATTGGCTTGAACATCCAAATGTTTTACGAATGAGATGTTTCGTACCCAGATTTTCTATCGGTGGGTATTGAAAGTGTGTGTCTTGTAAAATCAGTCTTGCTAATGAAACACATGAAAGAAGTGAAAAGAACAAGCCAACAAGCTCAAAGAGCAGTGGTTTTATCAGTAAAATCAAGTCTTAGTCACTGCGTGGTGTATTAAACGTCCACTTAGTCATTTATGCAGAAAGAAAATCTAAAATTTTCTCAACTTGTTCGAAAATTGGTTGCTTTCGACAAGGAAGTATACAAACTCTGCAGTTCCCTGAATGACCTCTAGGGGCTGGCTCCAACAGCTAGTCAAGCCTTATTTACTCTGATGTCAAATTATGAAACTTTGCAGCAGAAATAAACATATTTACAGTCTGGTTAAAGAATAGTTTTGGTCTGTACAGTATAGGTGGGTCTCCATTAGGGGAGAGTCATTCAGGGTGAACCCACCAGACAGGAACCTCTAACAGGGTCGACCATCTCCTCAGCCCTTTTCCATTACGCTGTACCGCCACACAAGAACCACTGACTGAACAAATATCACTGCTGACCACGTGGTGGCGGTAATGCACACTTTTTGCTGTTAACAAAATGGCCAGCAGCATAAAAGGAGATGAAAGAGAAGAAGAAAGACTTAAACAAGTGATGCTCCTTGCATTACTGTTTTCTTTTTGTTCTTGTTTTTTTTTGTGATCTTCAACTTCAACAAATGTATTTGCAGCAAAATGTTTCTGGTCCTACAGGTTCAAATGAGTTGTGTTCACATGACTTATGATGACTGTTGTTCATGTGAGAGTGCTGAACATAATTTAGAAATCCCAATTAGCCGAAAAACGCTCTACTCATGTCTCTTTTGGTTGCTCATGAATTCGAGGGTTGAGGTGTGTCACGTTGCTCAGTTTAAAAATATTGCTTTATAAATAACTGCTTCTGATGCAGTATCTTGTTTGTCATTTTGGTTTGTTTATTTAGTTATTTGTGGAAGCCTTAAGAGAAAGACGTTCACCGTCTGCGTAGTTATTCTTTTTGAGCACAATTAATAACAGGCAAATCCTGAGAGCCCCGAGACTGACGTCATGTTGCTGTCTTGTCGTGTCAATCAAGCAAAAAGAAGCTGCAGGAGAGGACGGAGGGCTCTGCAGCCCAGCCGTCCCTCTGAGGTCAGTGTGCATCAAAACAAAGCAGCCATACTGAGGTGGTTGTGTGGGTCAGTGACGGAGGACAGAGACAAGCACACATGTTAAGTGCATAGCCTTTGTGGGTCTCACTACATAACCATCTGGCTCTAGGAGTCTATTTGAACTGTGGTTCCCTTGACAAAGCAGCGCTTCAGCGCCAGTAAAAACCCAATTTCAGTGGGTTCTGCTGGATTTGCACTGAGTTCACTCGCTGCTCATCTGGGATCAATTAGGCCTGTATGAAAACATGCAGCGTGGAACAAGAAAGACTGACTGGGCTCCGTACATAAGGGGACATCATACTTAAGACACAAAGATAACCCCCAAACATACTCGCTTTCACGCCGTTTTCACCAATTGAAAGTAATGAGGGGACATAAAGCAGTCCCATATGGGAACGTTTAACACAAACACAGCAGGGACATTCAGAGTTCAATCCCGCGAAATACGGCGGGACGGGTTTCCGAACTGGAAAAAATGAGAACCAGGAAGTAAAGTTCCACAAAGCCCGAAGAGGTTCTCCGGAGGCGTGAGCTTTGGGGGGTGATGGAAAAATACTGAGAGAAGGTTGAAGGGTGGAGACGGAGGGGGTTGCAGAGCAAAGGAAGAAGAGACCAGACAGCTACATGAAGAGTGTTCGTCAAATTTAAAAGGAAAAAACGCCGGTTTGTAAAGATTTGACTCGTGTGTTCAGGTTTGGACATTTTGGTCTCTGCACGGTTCTGCAGAAGTGAATTAGATTCAATTAGATGAGGGAACATTTAAGAGTCCATCTGATGAGGAAACGGCCTTTAAATTCTTCGACATGAGGTACAATCAAAAGTAATAGGTAACATTTACAAACAGCTTAATACTTTTTTTCTTTTCTTACAAACCTCATCGATGGCACACAGAAGAAACCTTTTCCACCATTATCTCAGAAAGTGATCTGTTGAAGCACCTTAAACTTAAAAGATGAATTCGATGAATAAGACTAAAGTTTAATTCTTTACTCAAGCAGCATTCTCAGCTTGGATAAATTCTCAACTCTGCACGTCGAAGGTTCTGTTGGCTTCATCGGGCCGAGACCTTCAACCCTCGCTGGAGAGGTTCGCAGCCGAATGTGAAGCGGCTGGGATGAGAATCAGCACCTCTGAATCCGAGACCATGGACCTCGGTTGGAAAAAAGGTGGAGTGCCCTCTCCAGGTTGTGGGATCAGAAAGTTCCCAAAGTGAAGGAGTTCAAGTATCTCGGAGTCTTGTTCATAAGTGAGAAAAGAATGGAGCGGGTGTTCGGATCGGTGCGGCGTCCGCAGTGATGCGGACTCTGCATCAGTCTGTCGTGGTGAAGAAGGAGCTGAGCCAAAGTTTGAAGCTCTTAATTTACCAGCTGGTCTCCGTTCTACCCTCATCTATGGTCAAGACCTGTGAGTAGTGACTGAAAGCAGCGGAGTTTCTGAGAAGCTTGGTCATTTGGGAGCGGCTCAGAGTAGAGCCGCTGCTTCTCCGCATCCAGAGGAGCCACACACACACACACACACACACACACACACACACACACACACACACACACACACACACACACACACACACACACACACACACACACACAAAGAAAATACAGGGTAGGGGGTGGTGGCAAGGAATGCATGTCTGTCATTATAATGTAGCCTTCATACCAAAAACAAAAATGTTATGTTTATACCACAATTTTCTGCTTTAATTAAATAAACATTCTTTTGACAAATTTTACTGTACTGGATGAAGTGTTTGTCAGAATAACACATTATTCAGACGTCTGCTGCTGCATATGGTGTGCCTGCAGATCTTTCACAATAAAACCTCTCATAAGGGAATTTTTCAGTTGAAGTGATGCAGGAAGTATTGCAGGAGGTGACTTTTTATGCACCTAATTAGTTAAAAATTGCATAAAGCCAAAAATGTATACAGCTCATCGGATCAGCCCTGGTTAGCAGCCCTCTCAGTCGGCTGGCGTTTCTCTGAAATCCACTCCAACGGTTAAAAATCTTTATTGCAGTTGAGACGGCTGAGCTGAATGAAAATAGAGGACAGAGTATTTTGACCACGGTTATAGCGTTCCAACAGATATGAATGTATTTCCAGATGACTCAAACACGCAGGTATGTGGAAAAGAGGCATAAGTGCTTGTGTGCTCCATCCCAGATTTTGTTTGCAGGCATCAGAATAATTCACTGAAAAATATAACAAGTCACAAGTCAGTTGTAGCAAGTAATGGCCTGGACTCTCATTTGTGGAAATAATGTAATGCCAATTTTGTTCTCATTTTGTAATTAGTAATTATCCACAGGAGATTGTGGGTCAAACTGCCAATTTTTCTTGTAGGTGTGGCAAACCTGCTGTCATAGTTTCCATTCCTGATCTATTACTGCAGCAGAACATTCGTGTCATACTTGGCCACGCTGAGGACCACTTGGGGGATGAAGCGATGCACACAAACACAGGAGGTCTCGGTGAACTCATCCACTCACTGAATCGTAACGTTCTCGAAAGTTCCAGTAATGATATATTTGGATGCCAGTTCGTTCAACACCAGATAACTGAATCATTTCATCCTTTTGGGAAAGACTGAGAGTCCCATCGTGTTCTTAATCTGGCTTGTCAGGTCAGGTTGAAAGAAGAGTTGAGAGCTCCAAGAGTAGTAACCTCATCTTACCTTTATATCCAAGTACGGCAACAGCGATGGTGAGGAGAGTACAGAGCACATAGAGAAGAGCTATGGAGGTCTTCAGCGCCCATTCATTCTTACACTTAGTGCACTGGGTTCCCTCCTGGATCCCTGTGTGAAAACAATGAAGAATGCCACGTGAGCCGTCACATTTTGATTTCTGTTTTGCGTTTTACCAGGACAGAAATGTTCAAACTGGACTTGTTGGTGGAGGCTGGAGTTGGCTTGGGGATCCCGAGGTCCCACATCTGGACAAACAGCCCTGCAGTCTACATTAAAAGACACCAGCAGTTCCCTCAGGATCACGGTGGTAAAGGGGCAGGGGACAAAAAAAAACAACAACCCCACCCCCACACCCCCGCAAAGGTTTCTTCACTTTCGTGAGCATTCGTGCAACGTTAACTCCATCTTTCATCTGTCCTGCAGCGTCCGTGCTACGGAGACCTGCTACGACCTCCAGCTCGTGGGGACACTTGTGGAATATTCCTCTCTGCGGGTATTTTTCATAACAGATGAGTGGCGAGATCCGTAGCGCTGACGGGAAGACAGCTGCGTTTTATTTTCAATCCAGGGAGTATGTGTCTCTGTGAGTGGAAGGTCTAGGAGTGCAGTGTGTATGAGTATGGAAGAGGGGATTCATGCACCTGGAATGAGACCCCCATAATGTTCCAATATATAATATACACATATCAAAGGTATCACTGTCATTTAACACGGTAACATAACCCAAAAACATATAGAGAGAACAGGAGCCAGTCAGTTGCCATCACACATCACCCTGCAAAAGTCGCATGTCATTTAAAGCTGCACATCTGTTCAAGTTTGATTTATATGTTGCGGTAATTATTTAATAGTTTACAGCTACAGCTCTGATTGCTCTGCAGGGTCCTGCTGGGAGTTTTGATGCCAAACATCCCAATAAAAAATGGATCTTATGGGTGTGAAGGAACTGTTAAATCCCTACGAGTTAGACGCCGCAGCCGGGAGGGAAGAAGAACACCCATTTAGTTTGAGAGAAAGTATGGGCAAGAACAGGGGGGGAAAAAAAAAACAACCCACAAACGACAACACCAACTCACCGCCCAAATATCAGATGATCTTCATCTGACTAAAGCTGCACACAGCGTGTTCCCAGTACTGATCGAGCATCAACCCAGAGCTGTCTAGAGCGCGACATCTGCCGCTGCCAGATTTGCGCTTTTCGCAGACGTGTGAGTGTATCTGTTGGCTGCTGGTCAATAATGTGCTGCAGCCCGAGTTCGAAGTCACTTAAAAACATTGTCAGCTTTAAAAAATGCGTTCACCACCGAGCCCTGTCAAGTCAATCTTCACCTGCCAGACAGTTACGTACTTTGTCAGTATAAAATCTTCCCCGCAGAACCCCCCATTCTTCTTTCAGCCCTCCTCCTTGTAGGAGTTGCCTTGATAGGTCACCCTGTTCCGATTTTTGATGTGGTATACGTTTTTTAAGTTGACACAACCCTCCGCCTTCTTGGACAATAACTGGCTTGTGACCCCTTTGTGACTGGTGTTCCCTCTTCTGCCCCCTCGATTGTTGTGTCTCCTTTGACCGAAGGGCAAAGGGTGACAAGAGACAATTTGTATTCAAAGGGATGACTGGATCTGCTCTCAGCTGATCCAGTCAGGACCAAGTCAACGCTTTGCAGGGCTGCTCTAAACCCATGGCAGGGATATGTTTTGGTTCACAAATATTCCCGTTGTGAGGGCTGTTCCTGGTAAAGGAGACATGCATGTTTGTTCGAGGCATGCAGCTATGAAAACAAAAGAAAACAAAAAGAAAAGCGACTCTATGTAGCAATACCACTTCTGACCACACAGACTCTGATGGCGCTGATGAGTGGCAGAAGTGCACTTTTTTGTCTGATACCAGGGACTGACGTGTGAACTTTCTTTTGATATACTGCCCCCATAGGTTCAGAAGTGGCATTGCTTCATTAAAGGAAGAGAAACATGGATAATGACAAGCCCCCCCAAAGTTATTAAAGACTAAAGGTAGTTTATATAAAAAGATAATTCCAACTGAAATTGTAAAAGTTCTCATTTATAACAGTTTCTTTCTTCTATTTATTTCCTGCTTGACCACGATATAGATCAAGCGTATGTCTCATTGCATTTTCTTTTTTTAAATTGTAACTGATTAATGATTTATTGATAAATTATTTGTTTTTCCTTTTCTGTCTTCACTAACTCCAACAGAAACATCTGCATCATTTAAAACCAGACCTTTTGGGGGAGGGGGGGGGGGGGGTATCCAGCAGAAGGTAATTATCGCAACACGCCCCCAGTTTGATTGTAAGCAGAGAAGTGCACCCTGGGAATACAGACAGCCACGATAAATTACTGCACCTCTGAGTTATTCATAATCGCTGACACGCTTGAAGCGTCTGCTTCAACGAAGAAGGAAGCATATCAGTTCATCAGCCCTCAACGATCACTGCAAACAAGCAGATACTCCACGGATAACCGGGAAACGTTGACCTGGCTGTCAAGTACTGACGACTGACGTGACGTCATAGAAAGAAAGCAGCCCCCTTGAACCTGAAGGCTTTCTGAAACACTTGTAATGTAAATGTAAACCCTTGATTTCTCAGCCTCTGACAGAGATAGATGAATGAAATGACAACCATTTGAAGGCTCAACCTTTATTTATTTATTGTTAATTGCTGTCTTGCCCTTTATGTCCATCAACATGTTAAAAAAATCCCATAATTTCAAAAAAAGACGTCTTTGCATCGCTCCAGTCTAAAACAGAGGAACATGCATCAGATATATCCAGTCTTAACTGGTTAACTGTACACATTTGAAACAGTTTGATCAAAGTTATTAAACATAATTTTGATTTGATGTTAGCTGAGCTTCATGCAGGAATTGCCGCCTACATCTGGGAGAAATAAAGGATGTTCTTGTCCCAGTGAAAAGCTTTGCAGTGCGTCTGCAAGATATGGTGTTTCTCACATCAGAATGTGCACTTGCACAACAGTCACACTGCAGGAGGGATGTATAAAAAACAGGGCAGATCTACTTAAGCAAAGAAACAACGAAGACTGTCGGCTAGAAAATAATGTAATCATACTTAAGAATTCTTGGATGCATCATTTTTTATCTTTATTTATGAAACAGTTTGTTGCTCTTTAATGAAATGAAGGCAGAAATAAGAGGTTGGTTGTCTGTTGTTTCTTTTGTGTGTACAAACTCTCCCACTAAGACCACATTTTACTTTCATTAGTTGCACATTGGTAACACCAGCTTCACACCGGCTTCACACCGGCTTCACACCGGCTTCACACCGGCTTCACACCGGCTTCACACCAGCTTCACACCAGCTGCATTGCGTGTACATTACCGCACAGGTGCTTCCAGACTGCCAACCTTTCTGGTCTTTACAGTCTTACTGCCATGGTCTTAGGTTGTTGATCTTCAGTTTTAATTGACTTTCATTTAGTTCCCCTTTTTTGTTTAATTTGACTGTTGTCTTTGTTTTCTTGGGCTCTCTGCTTATGTTAAAGCCCTGCTTTGTGTGGACTAGTTTGATTTAGTCCCTTTTTTTATTTTGAAAACGTATCTCCCTGGTGTGTGTCTGGTTGGTTCTGTTTTCATTATCCTAACCTGTTTCATGCTGGTTCACAAGTGTGTGCATGTACTCACTCAGAAGCCCTTTCTTTCCCTCCCTTTGTCAGTCTGTTTGTAGTGTTATCCTGTTTTGCTCCTCCGTGTGAGGTGTCTTTTCCCGTCAGAAAATATAATTACCCCTTCACAACCGTTTTGCATTTAGGCCCTCAACATTCACGCTTAACTCACAACTCTAAAAACATGAATATATAGAATATTCTTTCATTTCTGGTTTAGTTTGATGAAAAAAGTGAAGCCAGATGTACCTCAACCAGAAGTAACTTCAGACCAATCTGCCGGCAGCTCTGCAGATATTTCGGTGGGATCGGCTGAAGGAGTTTTTATCCAGGTATTACAGGTAACTTGGAAGGCCATACGGTGGGCGTGCTCCTGTCGGCCTTCTGAACAACATGGTTGTATGCCATAAGTAGAAAAAGAGGCTTCAAAGTGTATTTTTGCAGATATGAGGTCTATATAAAGACAAGTGCTTTAGCTTTGTGACTTTGCTGAGAACCATTTGAAAAACAGACATACTGCAGTATAGTTTTAAGCCATGGCAGAGCCACGTGTGTCGGGTAGCCTTTGTGCACGTTTGAACATGGGAGCCCTAATGGAAGTCATGAAGTCATGAAAACACAGCACACATTATAGCTGCTGTGAACAAAGAGACTCCATCTGTCACTGGTGTCTGTGTAATTGTGGAAATGGCAAAATCAGCAGTTCATCAAATGACCACTAGGTGCTAAATGTCAGGCTTCAACATGGGTTGAATATTTCTGCCTAACCATATGTCAACATTGATTCACTCATATTTTGCTATCTGGGTTGTTAATCCATCGGAAATAATCAAACCTTCGTGCTTTCTTCATGCAAGTCCTAATTACTTCAAATCAAAAGCGTTTTCAAGCAAAGATTTCAACATTGTCAATTATAAAGTCCCACCCATGTCCTCTACCTCAAACTGTCTTTGGTAGCGATATGATAATGATGTTTGTGTTTCAAATGGTTGGGAAAAAAAAATCAAGAAAGATGATCACGAGTTTGGCCTGTAGATGGGTAACACACCACAAAATGTCAGATACCATCTCTTTAACCCTCCTAAACTCAGTGTTTACATGATGACCAGATGAAAATCAGTCATGACAAGCGGACAATCTCACGGGACCAACAAGGCCCACATCCACGAATCCAAACACATGGATTTAATTTCCGGAGCTTAGGAACTTCTTGTGGAGAAGTGTGTGTGTGTGTGTGTAACAGGTACTGGCCTGCTGATTAGGTTGGGAACACTTTTGAAGTGGCAAAGTCTGAATTAATTCTTACGTATATCAAGAAATTCAAGGAGCTGGTGAGGAACCAGAGTCAGTTTCCGTTGCTTTTGCTGCTTGTCACAGGAGCAGATACCGATTCGTCATCTTTCCCCTCTGCCTGAACCAGCAAATGCAGTCGGATCACGCTGACCGCAACCACAAAACCAACTGACGTCCCGGACGCTCAGAACACAGACAAGGGATGCTTTGAACACCAAGAGTCTTTCCAAAACAAGGACAACAAACACCAGAGGGTTTTTAAATGTTTAGGAATTCCTTTTGTTATCGTGCGCTTTAGCGCAACATTGTGGGTTTTTTTTAATTTTTTTTACTGAAAACCACAATGCTGGAACCGTATCCAGAGTGTGTCCACCTCAGTGATGATAAAGTGTTTCAGAGTCTGCGTCTTTCACCAGCCTCATTAACTTAAGCAAAATATTGCTCAAACAGAATCGTTTTCATCTCAGCGCAGCCCCTTGAAATGCCAAAATAATGTCCGTGAGGCCGGAGTGATATGTGGGCTTTGGCCAACCCAAATACTACGTTTATTTACTGTAAATAGCAGCGGGGACTCTATAGTAACGGATGACAACACAGAGCTGTGCGCTGAGGTCACGCAAATTTCGATTTGGATCCCAGTCGCGCTGAATGCTCTTTCCAGGAACCCGAGTGCAGATCCACTCCAAGAGGGCAATCAGTGAGTTATAGCTGGTACCAGAGAGAAGGAGGAGCTCGGCACAAACTGCAGCGGGGGAAGAAGAAGTCACGACGGAGTCCTGCTTGGCTGAGTGTATAGTACTTTAACGGCAACTCAGAGTCGTTATGGTGACTAAACCGTCCTGTCTTCAATCACAAAACCTTTTAGCCGGTAGGCAAATACAACAACAGTATATTTCTTTAACATTTCTTACAACAGGCCCACAAGTCCAAGTTGGGCTGCAGATCTAATCTGGTTTATAGACATGAACCAAATGCAATTTTCTTCACCGACTCCAAATTCAAATTTATGTAAATGTCTGAGCTTCGTCTACATACTTTTGACCAATTCAGATTTTTTTCTTTCTTGGATCACATCCATCTTATCCACGCGATGTATGTTTGCTTCCATTTGTTGTGTTTTTAAAATAGCTGTGATCCTTCAGGCCATGTGTCCTTCATTACTCAAACAATAAGATGTTTTACGAGTTCTCTGATATACTGTAATGTAAGCCAAGTTGTTTTACAGTCAGCAGGGAGATGACGGCCCAGAGAATGACTCATGCACAGCTCGGCTTTCTCGGTTTCAACGGGGCAGCGGCCTGCATCGAATCATGTGCTGCACTGCAGGTATGAGTGTGTGTTTATGTGAGCCACATCCAGCGTTTTCAGCGTTTGTGGACGTAAATCTGCGACTCCCAGATACAACTTTGATTTACAACGTTTGTGATGTTTAGTGTTATGGCGGTAAAACAACACTCCTTTGATGTACCTACAGTAAATGTTCAGTTAATATTTCAGTTGTATATCTGACGGAGGAAAATTAAGTGTTTTATGTCCCTAAACAAAGGTGTGAACCACCAAACAAACAAAGAAACAAAAATTAGCCAATTACAGCTCTTGTAACCATGTTTTTGAGAGATGTTTTGCTACAAACCCTCTAAAGGCACAAGTCTCCTTCACAGTGGAGGTCCTGGCTCATGGAGGCTCATGACTGTTTAACAGCATGAAAAATGTATTACATCTTACAACGTACTCCCTGTGTTCAGGTCTAGGTTGTGCCTGCCCATGACGCAATCAGAGGAAGTGGAGAATTGAGGCCAAATGGTTCTTAGCTCACGAGATGGTTCTGGGGGCCTTTCAGGAAACCACCACCATCTCAACCTCATGTGTGGCCCGTTTCCGGCTCCGTCGTTTTTATTACACGTGATGGAAACCATACGACTCCGTCGCATGACAAAAACTACGCATTATGCTCACGCTTGTTGGTAAATGAGGGGAAAAGAGGGGGTGTAAAAAAAACAATTGTGCCAAGTTCAGTCACAGAAGGATGAACTGGGAGAAAAGATTAACTGTGAGGTGACTCGAACAAGATGGGTTTAAGATATGGAGCTAAAACAGTCTCAATGATAACACATGCACGAGACAATTCACAAATGCACAGGATGTTTCACAGGTGCGTAGTTACTCGTAAGCCAATCACATTAAGCCATTCAAACCGCTCTATATGCATATGAATTTCAGTCAGTTCTACATGGCTTCCAGCAACAACAGCAGAGATTATAAGGAAATGGTCCACCATGTGGGGTGTGAAGATATCTGATTGGTTGCAGATCATTCAATGTTTCAAAAAAGACATTTGTGGGATGAGGCAAGTCAGCACACAAATGCAGCGATCAGGTTAAATTTGTGTGTACATCAGAAACACATTTGTGAATCTGGTCCTACGCACCTGTGAAACATCCCGTGCTTTTGTGAATATTGAAGCTGTTTTAGCTCCATATTTAGAGGCTTCTCTAACAGGAGATCTCTCGCTGATGTTCACACTTGACAGTCGACGATAATCACTGTCATTTTATGAGTAAATCCAGATTTCAGCTTCCAGCAGCTGTCACAAGCTCAACCTCTGTGTCAGGTCCTCTTTTTTATGAAACACTTTCCATAAACATACATAGACATGGAGCTGTTGCATTTTATTTGGACAATTACAATTTCTGATTTTCTTGAAGGTGATGTTGTGAGGTAGACCCACGTCATAGTGAAATCGTCCTTCTCATTTGTTGCATTTAGGTAGGGGTTTGAACAAAATGTTAACACCAGTTTCAAAAGAGACTCAACCCCAGATGAGAGGGGGCGTGTCGTATCAAACCACTCGCTATGAACGGACCAATAAAGACACAATTGCAAAAGGCGTTGTACTCAATTAATGAGGCATTTTGACCAAAAACTAAAAACATGGGTACATCCTTTCTTGAAGAAAAGGGGAAAGTCAGTGAGCTCCACTGTTTGGTTCAACGATTCAAACTGTACAACAGCTGCTTCCAGATGTTGTACAGACCAGAGGAGACTTTTCACAGGGAAGACAGCAGCTACTTGCTGTATATTTGTGATAGAAATCAAATTTTTTCTTCCCTATTTCAAAGTCCTAAACATTTGTAAGCAGCTGTGTGTAGTTCATCTTTGGCTCATGCAGTCATTTAAGTGATCCACCATGTTGAGACGTGGTTTTCTTGGAGGTCCAGTTGTGATTAGTCAGACTTGTTTCTGCTGGAAGCAAAACTTAAAACAACAACAACCTGACTTGACAGTGGTCATTTGACCTGGAGTATCAGTCAATCCAGAGTCCTGATCCAATACTATGGCAATCCACACACGCACACGAACAGTTCTCAAATTACAGACGGTAAAAGCTGCCGTAGCTCTGCAGTCAGTGTCCGATTTGGCGAGGGAATCACGGCGTGGGATGCTCACTGAGAAGAGTGAAAACAATATGAGCCTACAAACGTCTTTAATGACACCTAAAAAAAGCCACTAGATTTGCTGCCAGACACATTTTACACATAGACTCTGTTAATGATGAAACATACTGATAGACATAAAATAATGAATGTATATAATCATTAATTAAATAATCTGTTTTAGTAAAAGGAAAATCCTCCCGATCATTCAGAAATCACGCGATCGCATCAGGACATCACTGGTTGTAATTCTTCTACAGGTGGTCTTCAGGTATTCAATCTTCATTGAACACTTTCTGTGGCATCATGATGCAGTAAAACCTTTAAATTTAGCTGGGATTCAGTGCTATAGGAATGAAACTGAACTGAACTTGCCTATTGGATGGATGTGGGGAATAAATGTTTTCCCTGGAAAGCATTTCCCTTTAGTGTCCCTGAATGAAATTACTTTCCTGGAGTACGAAGTTGTTTATTGGCTCAGCTCAGATTTTCAACGCAGTTCAGCTATTATAATCCTATTTAAAAGATCTTATACAAGTGCTTTCAAAAAGTTGGTTTTGGACACACCAAACAGACAGGAAGCAGCTCTTTCATCTTTTTTCTTCTGGTTTGGTTGTGTTCAACTCCTGAGAGGGAAATCTGGTTCTTTCGCTGCCATCTGCTCCGCTAAGTCCACTAAACTAATCGCTACTGTGACCTGGCGGATGTTTTGTGCTGGCTGATGGCGTACCGTGGATTTATTGCAGCTCTCTGCTTTCGACTGCTACTAAACAGGCACAAGAAGCTAAGATATTCTGATATAATCTCAAATAACTACAGTGTAAAATTTGATCTCCAAGAGGTCACATGAGAAGACTGAAACTGAAACAAAAGGCCTCACTTCACTTCTTGCACCTAAAGACCAGCGGAGAGGTAAAGGTAAATAGTTCTTGATCCTGCGGTCAGACAGGCGAGGCGGCAGCGGCGGCATCCACCGCCTCGTTTGCCCCGCCTCCCGCCCTCCCTCCCCACGAGCCCAGGGGCCCTGCCCGGCTCTGCACAGACTCAGTGCTTGCTGCAGTTACACAAACAGGTTGTCTTTCCAGAGAATTTCATCAACAAAGGAGTGGGGAATGGTCTTACTCAGCTTGGGGATTTGGGGCCCACGGAGAGACTTGGGTTTTAGTTACAAAGCAAAACATCAGTGCTGAGGCACTTCGAGTGCTTCAGCTCTTTCGCAAGTGTGTGTGTGTGTGTGTGTGTGTGTGTGTGTGTGTGTGTGTGTGTGGCCCACCGGTTAATGACCATCCCATTAGCATCCAGAACACGATAGCCTCCCCACGCTCAAGTCTGACAGAAATACAAGACCATCAGCAGAGAGAAAAGCCAATTCAAAGTAATTTCATGAAAGCAGAAGAAGAAAAACGCTGTGATTTTACTCAGTGAAAGACAAGATTCTGTCAGCTACAAGAAACGAAAACACATTTAAGCATCGTCCTGCATGTTTTAGATGTTCAACGCTTCAATGCACCCTAAAAACAACTGACTGTCATTACCAGACCTTGAAGACAAGCTGATGACGACCATTCGTTTGGACAGCGGCCCTTGAAGACAGACTTTGGACACCCCTGATCTACTGTCACCATGCCATAGTTGAATCTGCATCAGATTCCCGATCAAGTGAAAGTAATACAACCCTAAACTACACATTCAGTCAGCTTTTTCACTGTTTAAGAAGTTCCTGCTGACTCTTCACTTGGAAAGACCTGTGACTGCGTTTCTTCCTCTAAAACATAATCCATCTGATGTTATCCGTCCCTGACCAGGTCTCCTGCTGGAGACTTCAAGTGCCAGTCAAAATGTGAAACCCACTACAAAGGCCCCCCAGTACCGCTGGAGCGCCAGCCAGCACTTCAAAGAAAAACAAACAGTGGAATTCCACGAATTGGAGAAAACCAGAAATAAAATAAATGGCATGACGTTCTCCCACTGATGAGCAGCTGGGACAATAAACCGCAAACTGGCATTTGTGGCATGCTCTTTTCTTTTGGTTTGTGCTTTTGGAGAATCGTATAGGGATATAAAACCATCTCACAAACCACATTCAGTTCTTTGATATTTTGTAATCCTTCTTGGTCTACTTTAACATTTATATGTTGTTACTTTTTACCATTAAAGGGCCAAAGCTTTGCAAATAATCTATGAAGAAAGAGTCTAGCACGCATGCAATACTTTTATTGAGGAAAACAAAAAAGGATCTTTGTTTTAAAATACAATTGCAATCTATACGGGTAAATGTTTAATCTGAATTCAAACAGAAAAGTTCAAAATGCACATTAATGATGGGACAACAGAGTAAATGGGAGACTGATGTGTAACAGTGTGGTGGAAATTTACGTGAATATAACATTTCTCTCACAACAGCCACAGTCGTCATAAAGTAAAATACAAAAATGAATAAATAATGTTATCAATAGATCAATATTGTTTTTTGTTCAAGTTGTAAACACTATATGATTTATTTCTACTGTAACGTTGGACATTTTAACACTGGTCTCAAAGGAGATCTACTCACTTTCGGAGGCAGCCCCTAGTGGTCGTTTGAAAAACTGCAACTTTTCCTACTTCTGCGATGGTTTCAGCTTTGGACACCAGATGTTGCAACTTGGTAACAGCAGACAAATGCACAAAACAACTTCCTCTTACTGCGGTCATATAAAGGATGCGTATGTGCATGTCACATGACACAAAAGGAAATCTTTAAAGTCCAATTCTGAGGCTGATCTTATCCAACTGATAAAACCTACTAATCCTCTTGATATTTGGTTAGAAAACAGCAAATTACCACCGAAAAAGGGGTTTCTATGTCCTCCTTAAATAGAATCTGACACAAAAATGTCCCGAACCGCACCTCCTGCTCTACTGAGCCGTGCGAAACACCATGGGAAAAAATCGATCCCCCATCAGCCAAACTCATCACCATGTTGGCCACATCCACCGCAGGCGCTGCCATCTGGACGGAGGACTGGTCTTCTCCCAGCCGACCTGTGCAGACTGACATTTTTAATCAGGCCCCCATGTTCTCGGCTTACTACCTCTGGTGGTGTTCGTGGGTAACGGCTGGATAACATTACGGCCGTGGTGGAATAAACCGCTCTGTTATTTTTGGGTTTCGTGTAACGGGAGGCTCTATCCTTTGACGGTGACTTTCAGATAACATGAAAAGCTGTAAAACAGATATAACTGCCATGTGTGTGTGTGGTCAGGTGGTTGCAAGTTTATTTATTTATGCAAAGTTGGAATAACAAATGGGTAGTAGTAGCAGATTTTTATGGAAACACACAAGAGAGGCAGATGTGTATACTGATGCTCCAGGAAGAGAAATTCTATCTGTTAATGGTGCATCGGGAGTTTCAGAGTTTCTTCTGGGTGGCCCTCCACATCTGCCGTCAGATGTGGCTGTGAAACATGCCGGTGTGAGAGACGGCTAACCATCCCGCTCAGGAAGAAGAGCCTGTTGACACAGACACACTCCAGAAGCGAGAGCGGCGTGCTCTTCTCGCTGTCTGAGCATCACGAAGCAGGAGGAACATCTGACATCTGGTTTGTGGATCACGCAGAGACGATACCGCTTATTGAAAGCAGTAACGGACAGGAGACAATGGCTTAAATGACTCCACACAACTGCTTGTTTAGCGTAATTATGAAGTGCTGGGCAGGAAACTCCTGCCTGGAGCTCGCTGGAACTGAATCCCGTGAGTCTCAGGAGTCAGCTGAGACGCAGCTGATTATTTTACGCCTCTAAATAGGAAGATTTGGTTACCGAAAACAGTAACTGGTCAAACTACTGGGCCCTCATGACCTTTTCTTCCAGCTCCAGGTAGGCATGCTGTGTAGGAAAAAAAAAAAAGGTAACAGGAATGTTTCCAAATGGATTGTAAATGATGTATTCTGACAGAATTTACTTTCTCGGAGCAATTTTAATGATGGCAAAAGAATTTCAGAGGCCATTCAACCACAGATGAACGGTTCACACTGTACATCATAAGATTAATCCATACAGACAGGATTCTGTAGGGTCGCAGTAGAAAAGTCCCAGCGGATTTCCAGGTAGAAATGTCATTTAATTTCTTTAGACCAAAATATGAACTTTTCTAATTAAAAAATGTCTGAAGGTAACCGAATATCATTTGTACTATTTGTTCAAAACGTTTTCCAATCTTCTGTAGACAGATTAGAGTTATCTTCATTTTAATAAGGAGATAATGGATCACTTTATTAATCTGACTTTAGACTCTGGATCTACATTTGATCCCCAGGACATAAATGAAGTCGGCTTCGGTCGTGAGATGAAGATTTTTTGGACTTATGTGGAAGGAAGCAGCTACAGGTTTCGACGGTGAATCTGCCCCACTGTTGTTTCTTTTCTACTTGTGATGTTCTGGTGCTAGAAGCAGTGCAGAGCTTAAGAAGTGGTTTGCTTTTGCAAATACACGGAAACCCCACGGAGCTACTTTATGACATCACTGCATCTCTTTCCTTCACTGACTATGGTGCACAAAAGGACACAGATCACAGTTTGTCTCATTTGTCCTAAAACCGGGGTCTAAATATTATCAACCTGACAGCGTTTATTAATGAAGACGGAACCCAGTGCTTCAAATTTGATGTAAAACAGTCACTAAAGGCCTTTTTGATGGATCAAACACAGCTGACGTTAAAACATTATACGTTGTTTTACTGCTGCTAACCCTTCGCGTTCCAGTTTTTATTCCTCTTATTTTAATCAAAAGTAGAAGCCACTTTTTTATTTTATGAACTGGATATTTTTTTTATCAGAATGGTTATTTTGCTGCAACATTAACATTTTTCTGTACTAATCGACAGCCACCCTGCACAGAGACTGGAGGTCTCTGACTGCCGCTGGTTGATGTTGGTGTCCATTCTTTTGCTTTGGTAAGTTTCATCATTCAACAATGTTCTGGTTCATCCCGATGACTCCGCCCCTTTGCCGTGGCGTAACGGGCTCTTACATCTACACCAGTTTTCCTGACTCTGAACTGGTTTGTTCTTTGCAGTTGGCCACTGGTAAATAAACTTTTTTTTTTTTTTAAGTTCGGTCCTCTCTCTGAACCAGCTCTGGAACCAGATTGGTGGAAAAAGCCTTCAGGGTCCTCAAGTGAACCGTGGAGAGCAAAGTTTCCTAAAAGCTGATGCTTGAACTGTTGCACATTTTCATGTCAAACTACAGACCGAAACAAATTAGTAGAAGCGTAAATTACAAGTATTTTACCTCCGAAAATAAAAATAGTGATTTTTCTTCTCGATAAATTATAAATAGTCAAAGTCCGTCTCTTTTCACATCTAAAACCAACCACTTTGTTATGAGAGCTTTCCTCTGAGGAAAACTGATTCAAACTTCTCCTGTAATTCATCCAAAACGACATCAGAGGTCCAAAGACAGCTTGGCAGTGTGTCTCAGGTGATATAATGTTCTCCTTACATCCACGTTTTGGTTCAATATCCTGTTAACTGATTCAGCGAGTGGTAGTCTATAAACCAAACGGAGTCATTTCAAGAGCAAAATGTTTCCTTTATCACTTTAACACTGAGGGAATCAAATCTCGTGCTGGAGCTGAACATTGCTTGCAAGGTTATATCAGCAAAACAGTGGAGCTGAAAACTGTCAACAAGCAACCTGCAAGTTAGGTATTTGGTCTCTTTACATCCCTACAATTCAGCTTCAAGAAAAAAACCTTTATGAGTTTCCACGAGCAAATCCTCAAGCTTTGGACAATTCAGCCTAGAAATGTCTCGAGGACATGGATGAAGCGAAAGCTTCAGCTTGTGTTCACTCATAGCAGAGAGCCACTGTAAAATAATGAAAGCCTGGAGCAATAAATGACTCCCACAAGGACCAACAGCATGTTTATTTCTTTGGATGAAGTTTTCCAGAACCTGTAACGAATGTGACGGGAGCTGCGGGGGAGTCAGGGGTATTAAAAAAAAGTCTACTGCTCTGTGGTGCATAGACTTACATCTGTTTTCTTGTTTGATTTCAAGGATTTGCTCATGAAAGGATCAAATTAAGTTGTACACTAATACACAATATATCATGGTGCATCTTCTCTGGACTCTGTGAGACAATGACGGATGCCTTTTGAGTACATCAGCATCCTTCAACATGATTTAATCTTTCTTCATAATAATAACATTTCTCTCTTCTTCTTTTTTTTAATTCCTGCAGACAAGACACTACCAAAGAACCTGCCAAGACTGAAAAAGCGTCTTCTGCATCCATTCTAGAGGAACCAACGTAATTCATCATAAAGAAGAGAGAAAGAATAAGCCCAGGCTGGGAAATGATCAGGTATCAGGTGTGTGATCGATGTGCAAAGACAGAAATGTAGCATGTTTTGTCCATTCACAAGGTCTCAAACATGCATGTATGATAAGGCTTGTAAGAAAACAAAATGTATTTTACAAATCCTTGTCTCTGCAGCCTCAGGAACACATGGAAAATGTGATAGCCATTATACAACTGACAGGGTTTTGGAGCAAGGCACTGGTTCCTCTCTGCTTCAACTCCATTCTGCAAACCAGGAAGCTGTGGGTTGATCTTGGCAGCTCTCAAAGTTACTTTTTCCTCCCCTTTCGTTAACTTTTTGGACTGCGAGGAGTGGATTTTTAAAGGGGTTTTATGACTTAGACTAAAAGAGGAAAAATTAGAGCTCCCCGAACCGTTGTAAAAATGTTCCTGTGTGTTCTGCTGCCGGAGGTGTTGGAGAAACCTTAGCGTTCACGGACACAGGAGACTCGCACGCATAAAAAGTATCCGTTCATACAAAGAAAGTGAGATGTTACGCGTCGGTCCAGAGCTGAACTCACACATGCAGTTAAACGCACACACCTGACCGAGTACAAATGCAACATCTAACATGCAGACTTGTTTCCTGCAGAACAAAGAAGTGAAGGGAACGCAGGTGTCAGGGAAAGAACTTCTTTAACGTCGCTGCTACTTTTTCAGATTCAACTTCTAAATCAATGACTCAAGCCAGCTATTTGTAAGGCACTCAAAGAGGCATTGCTGAACTCCAGAAACCTTCCTCTGACATCTGCATATGGGTCACATCAGGGACACCGGGATTATTGAGAGCAGGAGGAGGTCCGCTGCTTTTCCTCACTCTTAAAGGTGAGTCAGAGAAGTCGCTGACACTCGGAGGACCACGAGCCAGATTGAAAATAGCAGCTAATTGCCAGCATGTGTGTTCGACTGGCAAAAACATCAGAGATCTACGTCTGCTCTTCGCGTTCAGCGCCTGGAGTCACGTTATTGTCGTTTCATCCAGCCTAATGAAGGCGTAATGGAGACAGGGACAGAGAGAGGGAGGAGGAGGAGGAGGAGGAGGAGGAGGAGGAGGAGGAGGAGGAGGAGGAGGAGGAGGAGGAGGAGGAGGAGGAGGAGGAGGATTTGGACAAACATTTACAGGATCTCTTGGAACAGAAAGTGATGTTAAAACCATTAATTTTCTTTGCCGGCTGTAAAGGTAACGTGTCCTCACATCATTAAAAATAAGCACCCCAGTGATTTCACATGTCAGAGTTAATTAAGAAACCACAAAAACCAACAACTGGAACTGTAAAAAAAAAAGAAAAAAAAGAAGCTTTGTAAAGCCTAAACAAAAATTAATTTTTGAACAAACTGAGTTAAAAGGTGAAGACTGTAATGAGACAAACTGGCTGAGCATGGAGGAAAAACATGACAGCACCCATAATTAAACTAAATTTAATGAACAACTTGATACATGGTAAATTTATTGTATTTCTCTTTCTCAAACAACCAGCGCTGCAGTGAAGCCATGCAACCACTGACTGTAATCTTGTGTGCACTATATAAGGTATAACAATTCTGACTACATATTCAGGCAGGACTACAAAGTGATGGCTGATGATGGTCCTCGCCCAGGGAAGGATGGCGAGTATCCTCACTGTTATGTGTGAGGGTGGACCCGCGGTGGAGGAGTTGTCTAAGGGTAAGGAAAAGGGACAGTAACTTAAACACTGGTTGGCTGCAGTGATGCGGTTCCCGTAACACAGTCCGGGGTGAATTTAGCCCTCAGTGAATGTACGTATGGTCGTGAACTTTGGAGAACAACTGAATATCAAACAGAATCCCTGAGGTAAGTGGTTGAAACGAGTTTTCTCCGATGGGTAACATCTCAGGTAAACTCTCTGCGAGAGTTTGAGGTTGGTTTGGGCACCTGACAGGCATGCCCAAAGATTTGGCAGAGCTTTGGCACCCTGGGCCATCTGAACCTCACGGGAGGGATTTCATCTCCCAGTTGGCCTATATGAGCAGCTGGGGATCCTCCAGGAAGGGCTGGAGGCAGTTACACGGAGACCGGCAGGCCTGTGCTTATCTGCTCTCCCTGGTGCTACGTCTGTACTTTACATGCATTTACAGAAGATAGCTGAATAATTAGAAAAAAACCTGGAACAACTCCCAGTACAGTGTAAACAAAAGGTTTCATTTTATTCTTAAACCGTGCAGTATGTATGTTCTACACCATAAAGGTGTGTAATTTGTGCGCCAGATAACGGGTTCCAGGTGGCTCTTGCACGCAGTCACAACTCGCTTCCACTTATCATCCAAAACCATCACAAACCCAGACTCTTATCTTCTCACAGGCTCCCCAAAATCCATCCATCTACTTCCTGCTCTTCACTTTCAACCAGCTGCATCTCCTCCAGCTTTTATCTCCCACTTCCTTTCTCTTTTCTGCTGGCATAAAATATCAGCCCAGGGACTCCTGCTGATTTTGCATTTATGTGATATCATTCTTCCTGTCTCTCCTGCGGTGTAAGGTTCCCTCAAAACCAGATTTTAGGAAGTCCTGCATCAGTTCATCATTATTTTGTTTGCACATTGAGGCAGTAGTTTTATCCCTCAATGAAAAAAACACTCAAGTGTTTAAAATGAAAGAAGGTTCAATAAGCAAGGATGTTGTGTTGGGAAAAAAAAGTGTATGTCCTCGTATTAATTCTTGAAACCTTGATTTCGTCTCTTTTTCCTCCAATAGTGACATTAAATTCTTGCTTTGTGGCTATATTCACACTGTTGAAACAGTCTGCCCAAATCCAGCCTGCCTGACTAAGCGTTTATATTATATTTTGCCAAGTGAGTACTTGGGCTTGGGTGAAAAAGGGGAAAAGTCATCCCTCTGCAGTTTGGTACCATGATGTATCATGGTACCGCCACAATGAACATGGACCAGAGGATGTAAAGGAGAATGACAGCAGTTGCAAATTTCATTCGGAAGTGTATGTTCTCCAGGATTGTAGCCAAGCTCCCTGGAGGTGGACACGAGGAAACTGGATGGCAAATACAAATGGTGACCAAAGAGGCCAGAAATACTTCCAAAGAGGTACAAGGTGACCACGGTGCATCGGTGTCAGAGCAAAACATCAAAAAAGTTACAGGTAATGGGAAGCATACCTAATCACAAGACCATCAGGTATTGTGGAGTGAAATGTGCTGCCAAGGTGTCACGGTTTGGTCTCACTTAAATATCATGGGTCCTTTAATTACCCAAAACTAAAAACACCCAACAACGTCTACGAACATGGACTAGTCTGTAGTGTCCTTGGATGAGTCCTGCTCTAAACCCTGTTGAACATCTGTGGAAACATTGAACCATCCAGTCTGCAGGAGAAAGCCTTTATTCTGGAAGAGCATGATTAGTCACCAAGCAGCAGGTGATGTGATGTGATTACCTGTTGATAGTTATTGCAATATACTCACCTAAGTCATTAACACTTAAATCACACATCACAAATGTGTTTTCAGAAACAAACAAGGGCTGGTTTTCCTCCCCTCTGCTTATCCTCTTAAGCGTTTTAAACTGGTTTCACCATTAAGAGATGTTGGAGCACGCTTAAAGCGCACCCGCTTTGACTTCCTGAGTTTTACATACTTTTTTTTTTATTATTATTATTACTTTGCCTGCCTTGTTTTAGGAGTTCAGTAAGTGATTTCCCTTCTACGCATCATCTTAACAACAGGTGTCGACCTGTTAAATGGGATCAGGTTTTCACATCTGCACTTCACCAAAGAAGGAATAAAGGACTTAACTTTAAACTGTTCTTGTTTGGAGCGTCTCGTCAAAGCTGCCTGCTGCTAGATATATCATAGCCATCAAAGCTGAGGGGAAAGGCTTCAAGTCGGTTCACAATAAGAAATAAGTGCGTTAAGGCAATTTGGGGGAAGAAAGAAAGCTGTGACTTGGTTCATTCTGAAAAATCACGCAGGATCATGCAAACATCAGCAGAGTCAAAGTGGTCAAAGAAAAGTTCATTCCCACATCTGCTCGCCCACACGCACAATAAACGTGTTTGCAAAGCGTGACTGTGAAGTTTCAGGGCCAAAGGAAAATTCAAGCAGAGAGAGAGAAGAGAGTTTTTACACTACACAAAAGAATAAAGAGATCTGAAGCTGTCACGCAACTTTAGGAAAGAACTAAAAATGCAGAATCTGAGAATCCCACAATACAGAAACCCACAGCAAAGCGCAGAAAAGCCCTCGTCAGACTTTCTGACGGATGCGCTGCAAAGTATCGCATGACGGTGCGTATTCAATTTGTCGGTGCAGGACAGACGCCCGTGTTAACAAAACCGTGTCTGAATCCCTGTTAACCGGGGATCGATGAGGCGCAATCGTGGAGACCCACAGGACCGAACCGAGCCCCCGTCTGTGCTGACACAGCTGGTTCCAGGCAAAGACACCCCGACACCGTGCTCGGCTCCAGGAATGTTCCAGGGCCTTTCTGGAGAAAGCATAACAAGTGCAGGAAATAGATTAGAGCACTCTGGGTTCCACACCGGCCGCAACCCTCCCGAGCCCGGTCTCTCCAAACCCACATGCGTGGGAACAGGAGGGAGTGACACCCCCATCCAGACGTCAATCCGCATCCCAGGAGGCTTCCTCACTTTGTTCTTCATCCTCAGCCCGGGACACTCGAGGCATAGCATCTTTATTTTGACAGGACATCTCGTAGTTTATCTTTTTGTGTATTTTCTTTGCCAGCCGGTCAGCATTTCTACCTGTTGTTGCGCTGTCCTCCTTGGTCTTGCTGAAAGCTTGATTTATCAGTTTCAGTCTGCTTTTTAAATAGCAGCGTCGACACGCTGCCACTGCAAAACGGTTGTGAGCTTCTTCTGGTTTTACATCTTTTTTAAGTTGTCCATCTTCTTAAACTTGCTCGCTCCAAAGAAGTAGCTGAAAATGTGCAGGAATCTGAGGAGGTGGCACGCCAGCGTCAGTGATTCAGTCCAATGTATGAGTCTACAGTTTGATGTTTTTCTTGTTCCTTGGCAGTAAGATCGCTTTTCGCTCACTTTTCCCATCTCCTTCTGACTTCCACATAAAATGTAACCAATTTAACTAACATTTGAGCCAAACTAAATAAAATCGAACCATGCAACAACAATGGCAGGTACAAGTACCTGGAAAAGGTACCTGGAAAACATTTCTTAGGCTGGGAGGCTGAACATTCCTTTGCATTCTCTATATTTATTTAACATTTATTTAGTGTTTGATGGATACACGCAGCATACATTTTCCTTTTCATCAATTAAAAAAACTAAGCAGCAGATTGGCACTTCTTTGCTCATTATGTTAGAGTTCAAATATGCTGCAACTGAATATAACTACAGCACAATTAACATCAGTTCTGCTACCAGAAATATGGTTTATTCACTTTGAAGTTTGTTTATGCAAAGTGACTTTTGTGCACGTCGAGGCTGCCGTTTAGATGGTGTATTCTCTTCTCATTTGTGACGCCTCCTAAAGATGAAATGCGAAGCACCAGTTGAGATCCAGGTCCTTGGGCCCCTCTCAACCAGCATTTTCTTACATGCTTTCCTGATTCAACCCACGTGTTTGAGCTAAATGGGTGAACGCATCAGGTCTTCATCACCCTTTAAAGAAGCCATATAACGACCCCTTCATGTGAACTGGCCGTGTCTGGATCACGGAAACATCTAAAACCTTCATGACAGGGTCAAACACCAACATGGATTTTCTCTTTTCTCAGATCAATATCTTAATCGAGTCAAACGTTTTGCCCCTCTTTTTTTTTAATATATTTATATTTTCATAAAATGTAACTGGCCTGTGAAATATCAAAAAACAGCTGACATTTATTATTTATACAACTTAAGATCAGTTAAGGTTTTAGATTTGTTTCTTTGTCATATTTTGCACCATTAGTTACATAAGTGATATCAAAAATTGTCCTTTCATTAAAAAAAACAAACCCGATAGGTTTCTTTATTCATTTAAATAATCAGCACTAAAGCAGAGATTAATAACTCCTCTGTCTATATTTATGAAGAAGAACAAGGACATTTATAACAAGTGCAGTAGGGGCTTTATTGTTTGTTATCTTGTAATACTTTGACCTTTTTAAAGGTAGGGTAAGCAATTTTTGGATAGCATCACATTTGTGTATATTTTCATTTAACAAAATAAACAAAGCAGAGCAAAATCCTCCCTCCTCCAGAAAACAGGAGAGTGTGGTGTACCCCCTACCCCCTCCCTCATTTTATGTGCACAAACACAACCCCTCCTCCTGTCGGTGGTAAAGTTCATGGGACAAGCTTGTTTGCTTCAAACTTACGGGACCAAAATCTGATGCCTGAAGATCATATTTTGAACTTACAATATATTAACAAGATGGACTACTAGCAGAATGTATCAACGTGCTCCGGGTTAGATATCTCGTAGAATCACATACCCTACCTTTATACGTAGGAATATGAAACCATCAAGCACAGAGATGCAAAACAAACCGTAAACTACTCCAATGTCATTTTTGGTGAAACTGGTGATGATAAAAGCTTGGTAGTCGCTTATGTGGCTGTTTCAGTTTGTTTCTTTTGAAGAAATTGTATATTTCAATGAGACTGGAGGGTTTGCGGTTTGAGGACAGCTGCTGGCGCTCACTAACTGATGGATATACCAGCCCTACCGGGGCAGCAAGGGTTCAGCCAAAGCTCAGGTAGATTTAGCTTTTCATTCCAAGGGCCTCCTTACGGCAGACCCCCACGGAGAAATAAATATGCTTATTACCTGAGCGCTGTGGAAGCGATTCCAGTCTGGCTTCAACTGGGCAGGGTGCACAGTGGGATAACCACATAAATTCATTCAACGTATGTTCAGGCATGTGTTTCTGTGCGCATGGCATGCATGTGCACTCATATGCAGGCGGGAGGAAAATGAATCTCTATGCAATTGCATATTTGTTTAAATATAAATGATGTACGAATGGCTTCTGGATGACAGCTGCATCAGAACCAGAAACAAGTCAGCGTGTTTTTAATTTGAGCATACATGTGACTACAGGGCTCTTTCTGGCCTGCAAGCCGACTTTTCCTTATTACTAACAGAACAAACGGTGCCAAGCATACTTCTAAAGATATTTCAACACCTGGTTCACTTTGTATTACTCCTATGTGTGATATTTCATATGGTGCATGTTTTTATGCACCGTATGAACCCCAGAGTCCTTACAAAGAGGTTGGAGGTCTGCCAGATGTTGCAGGTGTGTGTAGATTTTATCTACATCTCCACAAAGCCTCACTCATTCTGTTTTCCATACAGCAGTTTTGCTGCACAGAGCTGAGATTAGTGAATAAAATCTCCGATTTCAAGGATATATAAACCATGTTTTGTGTCAGTGTGGCTTCCACTTTTCTTAACAGTTCTTTGCCGATTAGAGTCAGAGCACAAAAGCCACCAATCTGAGTCTTTTATACCACAACTTAGCAGCGTACTTGCAGATGTTATGTTATCGGCTATTATTAAATTGGCTTTTCAAAGAGATTTCAACATTGGGAGCATAATTCTTCCACTGACGGCTACTTGTTCAGGGGGAATTCATGCATCAGTGGTTCCCCAGAAAAGCTGTGGGAGTTCTTTGTGAAACGTCTGCGTAAATAGGCTGAGACAGACTGAAGCCCACTGATACTTCAGGCGCTCGTCCACGTTCACTTCATAAAACCAGCGGGATCAAGTGTTGTGTCTTTCAGTGTTGAAGCATGACTTTTTTAAATTGGACAGTTTTACACAACATTCACAGCTTCTGACATGTCTCAACTGTACAAACACTATCGGTCTCCGGGGACACGGTGAGGAATTACAGTAAGAACCGCTGAGAAGAACTAACTGTTTGTTTCCCCTGAGACTTGATATCACAGCAGTAAATAGTCGAAGAATGAGGTCTTGTGATGGTTTACATGCATGCAAGAGATTGCAAAACAAAAGCCTGTGGATGAGATAGACCCTTGGAGCCGCCTCGTCCCAACAGCTGCCGCAACCCAGAGTGGTCACTCGGATAAGACCCTGGCAGCTCGATCCTCCTACACATCCAAATGTCAAAAGTTCATTTGAATAAAGTTAAAAGGAAGCTGGATGCAGCTCCCCTTCCCCACAGCTCCCTAATCGAATCCATGTGCAGGACGTGCACACGCCAACAGATAAACACAAACAGGATGCCTCTACTCAGGTGTCTCAGATGAAAGAGATCGTGTTCTAACACAGTTTGAATTCTCCTCTGATGCTGCTGAGCTAAACACTGAGGTCCACTGCCCAACGTCTCCTCGCTCGGACCTCGGCCAAACCGTGTGTGAATGAGTCATCGCGCAGGAACACCCTGCACACACGGAGACGCGGAGGCTCCGGATGCCAAATCAATCTTGAATAAACAGAGCAGCGATGGAGCATGGGCTCTCTCCCTGAGGAACATAATTATGATGTGTTTGATTGTGTGTGAAGGAAAGTTTGACTTTGGTGTCGCTCTTAAACATTTATCCAAAACCATGAACGCATGCACTTGATGGCAAACGCGTAGCCTCCCAAAGTCCAAATGAAATTAAACAAAACGGATGGCAGATCTAAATGGAAAAATAAAAAGGATCTTGTAATGCAGGGACTGAGCATGACTAAGCATCAACAGCATGGGTGGTGCAATGTTAGAGGTTTTTAAGAGGGAAAGATCCACAGTTGATCATTTTAAAGGCTCAGGACACCCAGTTTTAAAGACATTCATCCCCATTAGAGATTGCATTAGTATTAGGAAGCATCCATTTGACACCAAATACATGACTGAGATCTGAGGATTATCTTGTGAAGTCTTAAAAAGGTAAAACAGTACATATTCAGCATTATTGCTCAGAATAAATGATCATTCAAAGTGAAAGTTAAAATGTCCAACAGTAGAGAATTAAACATATTTACAGCCTGGTTAAAAAATAAAAAAAACAAACAAAAAAAAACAACATTTTGGTCTCAATCGTTTGATTTCACATCCATGACAACATTGAGGAGGTTGACATTGTTTTTGTACCACATCAGGAGAGTTTATGTAAAGAAACAAATGTATTTCTATTGTGATTGATTGACAATTGACAAGCTCAGCCAATGGCTATCCACTATCACTTCCTCATCCGTAATCCTCAAGCTGTCATGCTATGAAATCGTCCACATTCGTAATTGTTATGGTATCTTCCCAGGTGACATGGCTGTGCCCCGTACGATGAAGAAGAAGCCTTAAAACCACTCTTCAGAAACCAGTGGCTCACATGACTGACGCTTCAGCCATTATTTGTACAGTTTATGCTTTAATTGTATATTGGAAAACATTTTCAAATCAGCAACCCTGCTGATATTTTAGTTGCAGATTCTGTATTAGCACAAGTTTTTGCAAACTCCGTATGGATGATACTGTAATATACAGTTTTGAAAACACACAATGAATCTGTGATGCTTTTATGCAAATTAACGAGTGGCAAGTCTCCTTGTATGATACATATAACCTGGTCAACCATCCTAATCTTACATACAAGAATTAGTATAGTTCCTCTGGCCTTTGGATGGGTATACAAGCAATCAGAGAAATTAAACATGTGGCGTCAGCCTCCTTGGTTGTTCTCAATAGTGCTCTTGGATGCTCCTGCGTGACTCACCACATAAACCCCGCCCCCACCCCAGTACGATTGATTTGGTATGTTCTATACTGGTGGAAATAGCTATGCACGGTAGGGTTACCAGACCCATTTCATGAGTGTTTCACAAAGGGAATGGTCATGACTGGTCAGGAGGTTTAAAATAAATAGGCGTAGGGGGGCATTTAAGGGGCGTCCTTGTGTTCAACTCGTGGCAACCGAATATTCAAATCTGGTCAATCAGATCTTACGAAAGCCCAAGGCAAAAATGCCAAAAGGGTCTAGAGTGGTTCACAAATATGTGACCCTGTCTAGGACTGAACCCTCCCAGTTGTTCAGTAACAAATGCATGTAAACTCTAGTAGGTTTTCAGGTCATCGACTTGCTGTGCATGAGTCATGATGTTATAGTGACTTGGTTTCACTGTATAAAAGGAGAGTTTCTGCATTTTCATGATTGGCAGTCAATGAGCCTGCGGTGAGCTGTATTTCAGCCAAACCTGGCCTTCAGAAGAAAAAAATTAATGCCAAATATCAGAAATGATGAGGTTCAGGCTGCCGGCCTGTCTGTCCAGATGTGGAAAAAAAAAAAAAAAAAAGACTCAATAACAGCACAATGCAAATAATATGAGGATAAATCAAGGCAAGCAGCTGCTGGAAAAAGAAAAAGAGGAAAGCCCACACACTAGGTGCCTCTTATTCATGGCAGCTTATTAAAAATAAAAAATAAATTTAAAAAACTTTTATGATTAGAGCTCCAAGTGTGCTGGCTTCTCTCTCTTTCACCTTTAAGAAATGCCAAAAACACTTCCCACTCACCAAACCTCTTGTATCCAAAAGACTGAACTTCCTCCTCGTCTCCAAAGTCGTCTGTGTGACATAATCAGAAACATGCAGCGTGAGTGGCTCATACAGACACTACCGGAGGTGCAACGTGTTTTAAAGGAGCTTATTGAAATACATTAACAAATTAAAAAGACAAACAATGAAGTGTGTTTCTCAAAGCTAAGCACGCATGATGTCGTCTTCAAATAAAAGTAGGGAAGCAAGAGGCACAGGCAGCCATGAGATGTGTAGTTTGTGTGTGTGTGGAGATAGAAGGAGGTCCAGGAAACTGTAAAAGCAGCAAGCTGCGGCTTCTCTGGGTTGTTGACAGTAAACCCTAATTACACCGTGCTACACTAAACTGAGGACTGGAGCTGAGCAGAGAACATCGCTGGTAATGGTAGACAGATGGGGCTGAGGGGAGGTCAGCCTGGGTCAGGGGGGAGAGATAAGAGAGCTGGGGAGGGATGAGCTGAGTGTGTGTTTGTTGGTGGGAGGTCAAAGGAGGTTAGTTTAGATGACTTTGAGTGGATCACGGATTCCAGAGCATCATAACAACTTAAAAAAAAACAAAAAAACTAAATAAATACACAATAATGTGTGCCACAATTACGAGGGTGCTCCTTTGAGTCGAAGTTCATATTCAGCAGGTGGTGCTTTCCTGTCATCATCAACTTTTCTTGGATGCTTAAAGTTGTATTTTATTTTTTATTTTTTTTATTCTGCCAGTAGGAGTTAAGCAGATGCACAACGCACTTTTGCAAACATGATTTGATCTTTGATTCCTTTCAATTGGATGCAACTGCTGGAGCGGTGAAAAATCTCGAGCAACTTCACAACTTCTGCACCGCAGCACCGTAATGTCATCCAGATGTGACTCGCCACAAAGAAACAGGCGCGGAGTGCGCAAAGTCTCTAAAGACTTTAAGAAGAATTGAAAGCGTCCAAATACAAACAAGCACTTGACTATTATTCAGAAGCAGTCTACAGTTCGTACCTTTCATGGCGTTTTATAACTCGGATGAGGACTGTAGAAGCGGTGAGGATCCCCGTCACTTTCTGCGCATCTCAGCATCCAGTACAAAGTTGTAACTTCTAATGACAAAACGTCGGGTTGATACTGTTTTTTAAAAGCTATATATATCTGTGCTCGTGCTCCTTCTTTAGTTTAAACTCCCATCGTATCGGCTCTGCAGCTGCGGCTCTGTGAGGTTCTTGAGTCAGAACTGTGGTGACCCCGGAGTCTTGTCTTGCTGAACTGTTTAACCACCACAGTTAAGTTCCCCGAAAGCAGAGCTGACATTTCCTGTGGAACTTTCAAAGTAAAATGGGTTTGCGTTCATTGTATTATACAGGGTGTATCTGAAAGGGAATTATTAGAAATAGAATGTATTTCCCATTTACCTTAACCATATCAGCTTGATGGTATATGGACTTTAGATACCGAGGTGCCTTATTCTTTGTCATGGCAGCTTGTAAATTGGTGGGTAAGCTTATACACTAGTGACCACAGACAGTATAATTACTGCATGAGCCCTCTGCCATGCCACCCACGTTTGTTTTTTTTTGTTGTTTTTTTTTTTAGAGTAGTTTTGAAGACTTTTTTTCCTACGTGCCAACCATCTAATTTCTGGAATAAAGCTTATGCAAGTCAGTCTCCACTGACTCCCGTGTTAAAATGCAAAGTGACCAGCCCTTTGAGCGAACCCAGCATCGGGTAAACATGACAGTAATGTTTGATTTCCCCACTGAGAACATGTTAAACGGTATATTCTGCAGTAAACATCTGCTGGCAGCTCTGGAGATATTATGGTGGGGATCTGCTGAAGGAGCTGGTAGCCAAAGCTAACTCTGATTGACATATAATGGGCGTGTTCACTTTGGCTTCGTGGAACATGGCTGCAGCCAGTTCAAAAATAATGCATTTCAGAACTGCTCTTCAGAAACCAATGGGTCACATGTCAACTGCACATTTCTGTAATTCTGGGTTGGCCTCACTTTTGAAAACCCGAGGTTACCCCTTCGTTATGATGTGTTAGCAAACTAATACTAAAAGGGAACATCCATCCATCCATCCATCCATCCATCCATCCATCCATCCATCCATCCATCCATCCATCCATCCATCCATCCATCCAGCCATCCACACTTTTATTTTGACAGCCAAAGGTTTCTCATTTCCGGTGCCATCCCCATTTTTTTCCCTCAGCTTTCTCTAAAAACGTTATGCTTCAGGTTGTCCACATCTGCGCTGGGGAGTGTTTGGAAGTCGGGCGGGTGTCCCGTGGCCTCCTGAGTGGATGGAGGACACCGTGGGACGCTCCAGCCCGAGATTAGATTCATCCACTGAGGGCTGATGGCCACCGTGTCCCCGGGTGAAAAATGTGCTTCCCATTACAGACAATAAAAAGACAGAAACACTTTTACTTTCAAATTTCTTTAATTTATCAGTGAAGTCGACTTGACATTAATTTTGCCCTTCTATAAGACTTAGGAACTGGTTAATCACAAAGTTTAGGCTGTTTGTATTAACGATTTTCTTTATATTTTATTTGAATTATGTATCTTTATTATCACTGCATACCAGTAAAACAAATAGGCAATCTAAATCTACACAAATCACATCATAGTTAATTTAAAAAAAGCATTTAAAAAATATAAACTACACCAACAGTTTTTCAACATGATCAGAGTATAAAATATTTCCGTTTCTGCAACCGTTGCTACTTCAGTTGTCTTAGATCAGATGTTGCCATGACAAAATACATTTATATTAATTTCATAACTTTCAAAGGCTTATATTTGCAAATATGTCAGATTTATACAACGTTAATATTTACAGTTTTGACTCTTCTGCATTGAACGTCACCTATTCACCCGAGCCAAATCCTGACTGATGGAGATCTGTTCTTGCTATACTGGTGCCCTAACTTGATCGTTATTTACAATTATGTGCTTGTCCACCTTCTTCTTGAGATTGACCACAGGTTAGGTTCACATCAAAAGTCCCTTCTAGGCACTTCGGACAGAAGTGCCTAGATTAGATCCGCTTAGATTCCAGTTCATTTTGATTAATAAGTTTGATTAAAGGAGCTGGGAGGGAGGGGACTTTCTTGGCCGTGGATCCAAAATTTCAGTGCAGTGACAGATCAACATCAAAATAGCTCCTGAACTGTCACATGTTGATACTATTCTTTATTCATATTATCCCCAAGACCACCATAACATTATTTTATTATTTTATTGGCCAGCTGTTCAGAAAATCTGAGATATTAACTTTTGGCAGAAAGAAAGACTAAAGCCGTCATGTGTCTCGTGTCATGCTGGCAGTGAAACATCCAGACAGCATCCCTGTTAGGGGTGAGTTCACTTACAATTCTACCCCCAAAACGCTGCTACGGATAAAACAACTGGCATGCTGCAAAGAAATGTTGGTCAGAAGTCCTCAAACAGTGTTTCATATGTCCCAGAAGCAGCCAACACTGGCCGCAGCCTGGACTGTAAGGCTCACCAGAGGCCAATTTCCTTCAGCTCCTGCAGGTGTTGTGATAGTTCCAACACTTCCTGAGTCCAAAGTGTCTCTGGACTGCAGATGCAGATCTGCGATCAAAGTCAGAACTCCAGCTGCATCCTCCCAGACTGACGAGAAACATCAAAGACATTTGACAGGGCCACTTTCGGGTCTTTTCTTTGCAGTGTCACTGGGTCACATGATCTGGCTTTGACAGCAATCCTCTTGTAGTCAATAGTTCAAGTCGATTGATTTACAGGAAATGATACAGATAACACAAGCTATCTTGATCTGAAATCCACCAAGCTTTGAAAAAAGAGCCAGACAGACACTAAACCCCCCCCACCCCCCATTATTTTGATAACACAGCCTTCAAACCCTGGCTCAGTGCTAATAGCCCAAGTTTGAGCCATTCTGCTACATGTTAGATTGTGGACCAGCCTGAAATGATAAAGACACTAATTACCTGTTTTCCTAAAGGCTTCAAAACTGTTATTTCCCCGGTGGCTATAATTGGAGCAGCAGGCTGGTATTGGGGTTCGGAGATGTTGGTGAGCTGATAAAAAGCAGCTCGGGGTCAGATGTCTTGCAGGCAGCCTCCTGCTGGTCCTCATTCAGGGGTTGGGACCTCATTTGCTGGGTCAAGGCCTTCAGCGCTGAACTTAAGATTAACACGAGGCTCAGAAAACACGCAGGAATTCCACATTTATCATGCTGCTGCCATGTTCGGATATTATGACAAGAACTACGTCAACTCACATCACGCAGTAGACAGACGAAGAGGGTCACCGGTGTTAGAGGCCAGGAGGACAGGAAGTCAAGGAGCATTGCCGACTAAGATGGCTATCGTTTTTCTCCTAAGATTTACAACATCTGTCATGAATTTCTTTGCAGGCACAAAAGGAAACATGTGAAGTAACAAGTGAGATAAATTTCATGTGTCTATCAGGCCTATTGTGGATCTGAAAAGTAGTTTTATTCATGCTATTTTCATGTCATTCACTGTTTAGTACCACATTTGACAGGTAGCAATTAAAAAAGAACAAAACAACATGCAGCTGTAGGTAATGAAGGCAAGAAAGGTCTTGACTGCACGTTGACACACCCACAGATTAGCCTCAACTTTAAAATCAGTGATTGGAGACGTGATTATTTTCCAACAACAGGACCTGTCAAAGGTTGCAGAATCAACTAACTAAAAAAAAAAAGAAAAAAAACAGAGACTATTTTTGATGCAGAACAAACTGTCTGCTGTCGACTCAGTTGGGTGCATTAAGAGAGGACCACTAAAGCCCCATGGAGCAACTGAGCATCAGAAGTGAACCATGGAAGAGGGGAGCCTTCTGCGATGAATGCTGCTTTATTTTACATGACAGGAACAAGACTGATATGCAGCCTCCATCACCACCATGATTTGCTCGTAGCGGTTCAAAATCATTCCTAAACAGTTTCTGGTGTTTTTTTTTTTTGCAGACAAATTGAGGTTAAGAAGCTGACTTGGCCTTCAAATTCCTCAGATCTCAATCCAACTGGGCATCTGTGGGACGTGCTAGAAAAACAAGTTTGACCCTTGCAGGCCCCACCTTTAAACTGACAGGACTTAAGGGATCAGCTGATAAAGTCTCGGTACCTGATACCATAGAAACCTGCAGACATCTTCTGGAGTCCACACTTCAGTGGTTCAGACCTTCCCTTCTTCTTCTTTCTCCAGCACACCAGAGATCTACACAATATCTGACAGCTGGTTTAAATGTTGTATCTGGAAAACACAGAGCAAAATAGAAGTTGTTCTCGTTGGTGGTTCACACAACCTTGTGTCACATAGGTGTAACTTGAAAGCCCACTGGTCGTCTGCACTGGTAGGAAATAAGATATATATTAAAACAAAAACGTACCTGCTTTGAAGTAAAGTCTGAAACATGTAAACAACTGGATTCCCTCTTTTGTCACCACGCTCACTTGCACTCCTGCTGCTTCTGTTTTGGTCTGCAAAGCAGAGCTTAGCCGTGGACTGAGACCATGCCAGTATGTGCTGGTCCCCACAGGAGGCCGAGGCTTACTGTCAGTGGAGATTAGACCATAAAGTTTTACCTGCGGAGGGCTCTGGAGTCAGTTGGAGACAGTTAAGTGTGTGGGATAGGCATGCAAGCAACCAAGCATAGATGTTAACTGTGCTGAAATGCCCGTCTTAAGCGGATCTGCAGGTGTGCTGTGAGCATAATGCCCAATAACTCATAATGCAAATACACTAATAGGATATGCGCTGCTGAGAAGATCCATAAAAATAGAACAATCCCTCGAAGAAGCGGACTGTCCCATTGTCATCCCTCCAACTGCACAGTCTGTTGCTGGACCTCTGGACTCTGAGGTTTACATCATCCTCAAGGTAAAGACCTTTTCTATGCTCACAAGTGTTACTTGGAAGATATTATATTTGGCATGTTTTTTTTTTAATTTACCATTGACAAGTCGTTTTTCTTGTTCGACACATTTACAGCAAATATATGTTTAATATACAAGATCAGCAGCCTCATATCCAGTAAAGTTGCTGCAAAAGAAGCCAGACTTCTTAAGCTTCTTGAGTTGGGAAGCAAAAACAGCTTTTGCAATTTACCATTGCTAGATTTTATTCAAGTATAATCCAGTTTCACCTTTTTACAGAAGGTTTTTATTGCAGCTTGCTGCTGCATTTCTTGAAAATGTACATAATTGTGAGTCAAGCTTTTTATTTTGTCTGAAATATAATTAGGCATGGGTGCAAATGAATCTGATTTCTTTTAACTTGAGTCGTGAAGTCCACGCTGTCGTGAGCATGTTTAAACAGTCAGAATTAAAATTAGAGAAATACCGCCACCTTGTGGAAATTTTGAATCATTCTCACTTCGGTTTACTCCACTTAATACCAAAGAAACTTGAAATTTTCCAGTTTTTCCAGAGCTTGAGCCAGGATGAGGAGGCTTCTAGTTCAAATTGTGCTCACCAGTGTGGTCGTGTTGTGTTCCCTCGACTCTCCTCCGCTGAGTGAAGACATGCTGAGAAGTAAGGCCTCCCCTCACAGCAAACTACACAACTGGAAAGATCGCAGGAGAACTTAGGAGCAATGTGTTTCACTGGTTTGTGCAGAGCTGTCTGCAGCTGGGGAGGAATATGTCGAAGAGGAAATAAAGAAGGCCATACTTGGAGTGAAACAGGTGAAGGAAATGATGGGGGAGAAAGAGGAGACGCACAGACGGCTGATGAGCGCGCTCAGACAGAGCAGCGACAAGAAGATGGTAGGTGACGTTTCTTTAATAGGTGTAGATCACATCTGAAAACTGGGATGTTTTCAATAAATATTTCACATATAACCCTCATTCCAAAACAGTTGGGATACTATCCGTTCATTCCTTATCTATACACACCTTCCTACAGTGAGGGTCACAGGGGTCTGCTGGAGAACTATCCCAACTCTAAACTCAAACAGGCAAAAGGGAGGGTTACACACTGGACAGGTCATTAGGTAACAAATATTAATTTAAATGATGTTAATATATATATATATATATATATATATATATATATATATATATATATATATATATATATATATATATATATATATATATATATATATATATATATATATATATATATATATATATATATATATATATATATATATATATGTAATATATATATATGTAATATATATATATATATACTAACATGAAAAAAAACTAATTTGTGCTGCTTTATAATTTTTTTGAAACGTGGTTTTATTGCCTAAAAAACTGTGGTACCTGAAGAAAACCCATGCAAGCATGGGGGAGAACATTCAAAGTCCTCACAGGGAGGCCCCGGCTGAGACCAGAACCAGGAACCTGCAGGCTGCGGGGCGACTGGTAACCACCGAGACATTTGACCATTTCATAAATAATATCTCCTGTGACCCTGTAGAGGACTGAGGTATAGAAAATGGATAAATAATATCTGCTTTTTCATTCATTTTTGGCAGAAACATGTCTAAACATGGGAAACAAAAGGCTGGGAAAGTTCAAATATAAGTGCATTTGACCACCAAGACACTTCACCTAGAAATACGGTGATACAAAAAAAAATAAAAAAATAAAAATAAAAACAAAAATCTTGCATCTGATTAGGTTAATCAGCAACAGGTTTGCAACAGATTGGGTATAAAGGGAGCATCTTACCGAGGCAGACGCTCTCGGAAGTAGAGATCAGCAGATGCTCACTAATCTGGTGAAACTGTTTCCTTTTTTTGATGGGGGGGGTAAGAATCTGCAGAAATCTCATTGTGCGTGAGATAAGGTTGGGACAGAAAAGTTGGGATCATCCGCGTGATCTTCAGGCCCTCAAGCGGCACTGCATTAAAAAAACAGGCATGAGTCTGTAGTGGGAATCCCTGCATGCACTCAGGAGCGCTGCTGAAGATCACTGTAAGAACACAGTTTGATTTGGTATCCAAATGCAGGTTAAAGCTCATCATGCAGAAGATGAAGTCGTATGTGAACACGGTCCAGACATGCTGCCGTCCTCTGTGGGAGCTCATTTAGAAATAATTAATACAAAGCAGAAGGTTCTCATAGCCGGTTTTTCTCAGGGAAGAACTTGCCTCTTTCAGCAAGACAATTTAAACTGCATAAACTACAAAAACGCTGTTTTGTAGTTGAAGAGTCTGGGCGCTGAACTGGCCGGCCTGCAGTCCAGACCTGTCACCAACTGAGAATATTTAGAAATTAAAGAGGACTGTTGAACCCTATTCAGATAATAAAAGGACAAGATTCCTCTCACAAAACTCCAGCAACTGGTCTCCTTAATTGTTTAAAGAAGAGGGAGGTGCCAAACGGTGATAAAAGTGACTGTTCAAATTTATTATTGTAGTTATTTCAGAAGAGGCAGCGCGATGTGCCGGGAGTCTGGCTTATTAAGACGCAAAGTTTCTGAGTGATCTGGTCTGCGGTTCCTGCAGGGGGTGATGCAGCTGGCCAAGGAAACCGAGCAGAAGCTCGATGAGGCCGAGCAGAAGTGTCGCGATTTAACCAAGTCTTCGTTCAGACGGTGTGGACCTTGTCTGGAAGATTCCTGCAAGGCCTTCTACACGTCAACGTGTCGCCGCGGCTACGCCTCTTTCTCATTCAAGGTAAAAGCGTGTCAGAGTGGCGCTGATGCGGACCCAGTGCAGGGTTTAATACAAACATTTATATTCATAAAACCACTGTCTCTGCAGGTGGAGGAGTTTTTTAGGAGAATGGCCACGCAGTTGGAAGTCACAGAGGATGTTCACGATGAACCGCAAGGGAATCCAGCTGGAACCCCCTCAGCTGAGAACCAGGTCACAGAGGATCAGATGGATCTGGAGGTGCTGCAGGCTGAAGGGTCGTTCAGTCAGCTGCTGACTAACACCAGCCTCATGTACAGTCACAGCATCGGTGTCGCGAAGAGGATGGAGCCGGCGTTCGGGCAGTCCTTTCTAGCAGGACTCGCCTCGGGCCTCCAGCAAAACTCGCTGTCAGCTACGCAGTCTGATCCGAGTGGAGGCTTCTTCAAGGCGTTGGGGTTGGACCACATCCTCGAGTCAGCGTATGACTTAGGGAGGGATGTCCTGGAGGAAATCAGCTCCACGGTGGCCGATGTGTTCGGAGAGATTCAAGAAGCTGAAACGTACTTGCAGCAGTCAAGCAGAGGTATCTGACACAGCAGCGTGCACGCAAAGAGAAATGTGTTTATCCCAGTTGTGTTTACCCGATTAATATTATTTATGTGTTAATTTACAAAGCTGCTTTTGAACAGCCGCCGGGCGGGTATCTGTGCAGACAGCTCCGCAGACAAGCGTCGGAGTGCTGGCAGCTCCGAGACTTGTGTGAGGCATGCAAAAACGATCTCATCAAAGGTAACTTTTTTTTTTCTCTAGATTTGACCATCGGGACCAAAAACAATTATTATGACACATCAATAAGTTGGTTTAATTTGAACATTTGAAAACGGAACAACTGCGTGTGGAACACGTCACATCTGTAAATGTTTGTCGTCTTTGAGGGAATTTTAAGTTTTAGCTCATCATCCAAGTTCTTGAATGATCCGCAGAAAACGACACAGAACCAGAAGTTGTACTTCTCCTGAACTCCCACAGGACATTTAGACTATAACAGAATCAATCCCCAGCTCATGATAGTTAAAGTCCTGAAATAAAGTCTCACACCGCAGAGATGACAAGTCCTGTACTGTTTATTTTATTATACATCTTTTTTTAACTCATGACGACCCAAAAAAATCATGCCATGTAAACTTGAAAGTCAACAATAACAGTGTCCAGGGTAGTTTGTTTTAATATGCAGAGGACGCATGCATACCCTGATGTGGTTGTCCAGCGATCCCATCCCTGATGTCAACATCTGGGCTGGCGTCTGTCTCTTGCAGAGTGTCCCCTTGTGCAGCAGTTGCACTCTGAAGTGGATGAGATGCACATGCTGCTGAACGCCTCCCGTCAGCAGTACAACTACAGGCTGCAGCTGGTCCGGAGGCACACTGCAGACACGCAGAGGTGGCTGCAGGGCATGCAGGACGACTGCTGGCTAAGCCAGCTGTCCAACGCCACGCTGGGCCCGCCTGGCATCTTTAGCGTGCTCACGGTAAGTTTTCGTTGTTACCTTTTGAAACCTTGTTACCAGTTGTTGAATTCTGACAAAGTGCTTTTTGATTCTTCTTCTTCTTCTATCATTTTGGTTTTCAGGTGAGTCCACAGCAACAGATGAAGGATAACCAACTGACATCAGACAGCAGCGTGGTTGTCTCAATACTGGGCTCCACCCCGTTAACTGTGCTGGTCCCAGCAGATCTAGTTGTGGATGACCCCGCCTTCATCCAATATGTTACAGAGGAAGCTCTAACGCACCGAAAACAGCAGATAAGAGGTAAGATCTCACTGCTGACCCTGGCTTCTCCCTCCCTTTGGTACCGACTCGCTGATCTCCAGCTATGAATTCAAGCAAAATAAACCAACTATTTTAGAGTAGTAGTTTTAAAGAAAAAGCAGTGCAAATTAAGTGGGAGTTTTGAAACTAATACAGATTTAAATGTGCTGAAATCAGTAGGAATAAGGTTGAGCTGCCTGGTCTACAGATTGTGAACCCAAATCTATTAAAACTGAAACAGAAAAGCTGATTTAATCTTTTTTGTTTTGTTTTCTACACAGGAATGAAGTGACGTCACCATTTCTGCATCGGCTTCCTCCGAAGATGAAGAAACACTTCACTTTAGTCCACTGTTCTTGCACAATTATAAGCTTATCTTTTTAAAACTTGAAAATGCACCACATAGACCTCTAAACTCTGACGGCGCATGTTCGTTCTTAGTTGGAAATGTTTCCGCAATAAATCTGTGTACCCTGCATAAGCCACTTACTTGTTTACTTTATTCTTATTAAAGATATATGCCGTCTGCAGCACCTGCACCAAAGATATGAGTCACAAGAGCCAAACAGAAAACTTGCGTAACAGAATCCAATAATATGACAATAAAACTTATTGTGAGAGTAAAAACAAACCGTACATCACATTTTTCTAGTTAAAAATATATTTTTAAAACACTTTGATCAGTTTTTCTGCCATGTAATTTGTACAACAAATGCCTTTTCTCAACAAACTGAGACCTCTGAATGACCTGAATAAATATGATCAATAAATGTGATTACCGGTAAATATGCAGTCGTTAATATGATTGCAACACAATTCCAGTAACGTTTCTGTACAAGCGAACCAAGACTCATTCCTATTTTTACTAAATTAATACTGTCCAGCGCAGATAAAAAGTTGAATATATATTAAAAACTAACCGAGAGTGAAAGTCTTTCACCGAAACACAGACCAACAACACATCTAAGGCACTAATGTAATGTAGAAGTGTGCAGCAGAGCCACGAGGGGCAGGTCTGCAACGGCATCAGACAGAAACGTTAAAAAAACAAAAAAAAACAAACCTTCATTGAGATTTCAGAGGGAAAACGTCCATTTTCAATTACTTTTCATGTTCCAGGCACACATGATGATCCGCTGGTCCTCTGGGCTTTTCCTGATGGTGTCTGCGATGTTCTGCAGCTGGACAACACCTTGTCCTGTATGACATGTGAAAGGAAAAGCGTCTGCTGGACAGCGGTCAGGTGTAGCTGCTGCACATGGAATCTGGAAGCAGCCGTGAGGAGCGTTGGAGCTGGAAATGAAGCCGAGCCTCAAACAGAAACGTAAACATTACAGATAAATCAGCCCTGAGGTTTATTATTAGATACTAATGAGTGTAAACTTGTGTTGGGGACCAAACACAAGTAATACTTTAAAGGTTGTTTTTTTTTAAGTATAATTTCTGATTACAGCAAGGGCACAAAGGTTATGTTTACTTTACAAAAGCTAATATACTGAAAATAAAGCGCTTTTCTGTGTAAATAAAATAAAAAGTTCTTTCACTGGAGAGAACCTGGTGACGTGCCGACACACTGCACCCTACCTGTATGCATGTTTTTGGACCCTCCACTCCAGTGTTATAAAGCCTGTGACGTCACCCAGGCGTTATAGGCAGCTGCTTTACAGCAGCTTTGTATTTTGTAGTTTGCATACGCTTTTCAAAACGTCTCATTATCAACCGGTGTTGCTCATAGCTTCTAAGTGTATTTGCCAACCTATGACTGCGTTAGTTTCGCATTTTAAGAAGTAATTTGACAGTTTTGGGTAAGTCTTAGGTTCACTTCCTCCAGTTCTTTGTTACAAGCAGTTTGCAGAGACAATGGACAGAACTAGTAGTAAACTGTACCTCGCAGAGTGAATCTGACTTGAGCTCCGAACACGGAGACGACTCTGTCCCGGGTCGGTGTCCCTTATTGCGGCCACTATGCCGGATGTACTCGGCAGGACCCAGATACTCCCACCAGACACCACAGGTCTTCTTCTACATCATCCCCAGCTTGTCCACATGTTCAAAGTAAATTCTAATAGCGGCAGGCTTTTTTTCTTGAAGACTAAACTTGATAAACTTTTCGCGCTAAATCGCGTTAGAGTTAAGCGCTTTACTTTGAAATTACGCGCGAAATGAAAATTTCACACACAGCTTCCTCCCGCTCTCGGAATGATCACGCCCCTTACGGGTGACGACAACAATACTATAAAACTACTGATGTTAAGTTCAAAACGAGCAGAATCATTACAAAAGTTGTTTTGCACTTTCTCCATCAAATAGCTTATAATATTGATTAATAATAAAACTGTCATCCAGTTAATCAATGCACTATTGAATCGTGATAAAACTTGTGGTTTGCACCAATAATAATTTAATGTATAATAATATAACATAATATAATACAATTCAATTTAACATATGACTTGGAGTTCATCAAGTGCTCCTGAAGGGCAGGTACTATTTGTGCAAAAGCACAAATAAATGTTACAGCCTATTTTTGAAGCCACAGAAAAGCTCCATTCTTCTTCAACAGCTTCTTCAGGTTAAGAGTTTGGGTGTCATTCTTTATATCTCATTATCATTTCATTCTCACATCAATAATACAACCCGGTCTGCATATTTCCTTCTATACAACATCAATATTCTTTATATAGTGTCCTTGAGTGTTCTGAATTTTGAATTTTTTTAAACAAAAATGTATTTCTATTAATGATTTAATTGCTGGGCATTGAAATGAGCACAACTATATCTAGTCAGAACTTCTCAACCACACACATACACTCAGAACTTCTCCCGATTAGACAGGTGGCAGCATTCCATGTCGCTTGTGGGAGGGTTGGAATTTTTTTCTACTCTGTAGTTATCAAGGGTGAGAAGCATCAGGCTGTAGTTGGTTTTACAATGTTGCCTCCAACCTCAGAAAGAACCTGAATATTGGTGTTTGCACCAGTAGACAAGAGGCTTTGGAAATGGGCTGCCATGTATTTGTGCACCTAACAGCAGTTCGGAGTGCTTGAATATTAAGAGTCCTGTATGTCAAGATTTATTTTGAATATTTGACAATCATGCAACATTTTTAAATAGTTCTGCTGATGTTTTAAACTTAACTTACCACAAGTAGTTTTACAGTTTTTTGTCGTCACGCGATAAGGGGCGTGGTTAGTCTGCGAGGGAAAGTGACGTGTATATAAGCGATCTTCACGCGCGCATTTTGAAACCAAAATCTTACTTGTAGTTGAACGCTTTAACTTTAAAATAGTTAAATTGGCCGCAGAAAACCTACCAGGTTTGGTTAAAAAGTAAAAAATGCCTGCCACTACTAAAATACCCTCCACAGATGTGCACAGAGACTGCGAACAGGTGGACAAGCCGGCGGTGACGGATAAGAAGTTCGGTGTTTTCTGTGGCGAAGAAGGTTATCTGGACCTGGTCGAGTACATCATGCAGATTGGCCGCAAAAAGGGAGACCGAACCGGGACCGGAGTCATCTCCGTGTTCGGGGCTCAAGTCAGATACAGTCTGCGAGGTAGGTTTGCGTTTCATCCATTTACTTTTAAAATGCCAAACTAATAAATTCAAGACGTCTGAACGCCGAGCAGGAGGGTTTCTTTCGAAAAGGACGAGGTTTACTTCAACATAACCTTATTTCTGTCTCTGACATGTTTTGTGTTTATATCTGTAGACCAGTTTCCTTTGCTGACGACCAAAAGAGTTTTCTGGAAAGGAATTCTTGAGGAGCTGCTGTGGTTCATCAAGGTGAATCTGAAACAAAAACATTAATTTCACGATTTTCTTTTGTCTTTTATATGCATTTTGATCTTGCAGTGGATGCTAGTTTTTTTTTTTTTTCTTTTAATGTGTGTGTGTGTGTGTGTGTGTGTGTGTGTGTGTGTGTGTGTGTGTGTGTGTGTCCCCGATCTAACATTTTTATTAACATTTGAATTCCGGATTCTGTCAGCGGACTAAAACCACTGATGTGAAATATGAAAGGATGAGACAGTGATGGGTGCGGTGTGTGTAGTGTGGGGATTACTGTGCTGTTTGTGTGGTGTGTTGTAGTGAATGAAAATACATTTGTGGTGAGTTGACTTTAATAAAAAGAGACAGGCCTACTAACATGAGACGAACGCATCACGCTTTTTCTTTTTCAGGGATCAACAAATGCTAAGGAGCTGTCAGAGAAAGGCGTTAAGATTTGGGATGCCAACGGCTCCCGTGCCTTCCTGGACAACCTCGGGTTCACAGACAGAGAGGAGGGCGACCTCGGACCCGTGTACGGTTTCCAGTGGAGGCACTATGGTGCAGAGTACAAAGACATGCAGACAGGTACGGTGCAGCGTCAGCGCATCACCAGGTTGTCTCCACTGAAATAATATTTGTTATTGCACAGAAGACTTTAGTGTTCTCATTCTATTGTTGTGGTTTTTGTCTTTTTTTTTCTGTTTTTGGTTCAAGTTTACTTAATCACAGTAGGATCCTGGATTCAGTTTTGGTTGTTTTTCACGCAGTGAAGAAGTTGATAGTTCCCGGAAGAACAAAATAACGCAATTATATCATTACTTCGGTGTGCCACGATGGGTTAAATGTGCTGCTGGCAGATTAATAATGGGTGAAAAAGAACGCTTTTTGTGTCATTTGTTCATTTTTGTAAAACATGTCAAACATTCCCACGTTAAAACAACCCTGGTTCTGTTATTAGATGGGCAGGACTGTAAAAACGTGAAACAAGTTACACCACAACATACATTTGCTGCAAAATGGAAAATATTTTCTACATAAAAACAAAAAACACAGTTCCAGGTCCAACATTCCTCACAGCTGTTTTCATGCGCAGCAGCTACACCTGACTGATGTCCAGCCAAAGGTTTTAGTTCCACGATCTCTTCCGCAGATTATACAGGACAAGGTGTTGACCAGCTGCAGAACATCATAGACACCATCAAGAAGAATCCGGAGGACCGGCGGATCATCATGTGTGCCTGGAACCCTAAAGGTGATTTTGAAAACGGACGTTTATTCTCAACTTTTCTGTTCTTCTCTGAAGTCTGATTTAGTGGAGGTTTTTTAACGTTTCTGTCATCTTGTTTTGTTGCAGACCTGCCCCTCATGGCTCTGCCCCCCTGCCACGCCCTCTGCCAGTTCTACGTGTGCGACGGTGAGCTGTCGTGTCAGCTGTACCAGCGCTCGGCGGATATGGGCCTGGGGGTGCCTTTCAACATCGCCAGCTATGCACTCCTCACCTACATGATCGCACACATCACAGGACTGAAGGTATCACGCTTTTTTTTTTTTTTTTTTTTTTTTTTTTTTTTTTTTTTTTTTTATTTTTGTACTCACCTCCATAATTCTGTCTCCCTCGCTGAAGCCTCCCATTGATGTCATCTCCATGTGGCGATGACATCAATGCCATCAAGATGACAATAATAAGAGTTGCATGTCCTGGATCGCAGCATCTGTTAAGCACTGCGACTCCTGCCCGCCGCTTTTCTGCTCTATTGTGGAAACTCCAGCGTTGTCCTTGTCATTGCTTCAAGCTTGTCCATCTTAAATGCGAGAGATCTTGGATTCTCAAAAATGACAGCGGGAAGCGCTGGTTTAAACGTCCTCTACGTTGCTCCTACTCTGCATCCATGCAGTCTCCTGTTCAACTCGTGAGGGATTTGGCTTCTTGAAACAAAGGAAAAGCCACAAGCAGCACAGCATCCAAGCTGGTCTTGAGTTTGACATGTCTGCTTTGTCCCGCAATATGTTATCAATCATGTCTCATGTCCTACATGTCTCGTTTTGTGCTGCTTCAGGCTGGCGACTTCGTTCACACCCTGGGAGATGCACACGTCTACCTCAACCATATTGAACCACTGAGAGAGCAGGTCGGATAGATGTGCTTTTTTTTTTCTTTTCTTTTTTTTCCTCCTCATAAATTTGACTGATTTTTCTAATTTACACACTCGTCTCTCTAAAACACGCAGCTCAAGAGGGAGATCCGACCTTTTCCCAAACTCAGGATCAAGAGGAAGGTGGAGCGCATTGACGACTTCTGTGCGGAGGACTTTGAGATCTGCGATTACAACCCACATCCCACCATCAAAATGCAGATGGCAGTGTAAAAGCCAAACGTGACATGTTCTTGTAATTATTTTATTTTTTTCAGACTCCTTCATCACATTTGTGCCTTAGATGAGGTTTTGGCCCGTGTGATTTGGTGAAACGTTCTGGGTCAGGAAGCTCTCACGTAGCGTGTTTTATATGTTCATCTGTTTGTGCACTTTAACTTATTTTATTTTTTTAAATGAGTCGGACTTGTACGGATGTACTGCAGTTCCCTCACTTCTCCTTCAGGATACTGATGTCTCCTCACTGATGACGCCAACATCTCAAGAATATCTGGATCCTACGACAAACAAGCTCAGTTTAGACTGATGGTAAACGGCAACAAATATATTTCTGAGTAACGCAACTTATCGTGGGTTTAGTGAACTGTACTGTATTTATTACCGTCTGGGTTTATAGCAGCCTTTCTGCATCACCGCAGGACTAGTGAAGTGCTCATGAAGAGTTTCACACAGTCTGTAAATGTACATTTGTGTATTTTGTTATTTAGCTGCAAAAAAAATAAATAAAACAAGATCCAGCACTTACCAGTTGCTCAGTTTTGGGAAAAAAAAATCCAGTCTGGTCAACCACACGCTCAGGGAAAATTCACTCGAGCAAGCGGGTGTGGTACTGTTCCCTCCTACTGCCATGACTTCCTGCCTTTTCCCTTTTGTAAATCCATTACAGTCTGGGTTTCTAAACGATGCGTCGTTGTCATTCGTTAGACCTTTACCGGGGAACTTGTGGGCCGTCGGCAGCACAGCCGACAGCTGTTTATCTGGACAAACTGCCGCGCAGACGCCTGGAGAACTGCTTAAACATCACCCTGTTGTGACACCGCAACCAACAAAAATAAAAACGATCAAACCAGTTGATACATCTCCACTCTCAATGATACTGCAGGTGAACAAACTCGAGCTCTGACCTGCTCTGACCTTCTCCGATCCCGAGCGGAGCCAAAGCCTGCAACAAGAACTCTAGATTCTTCAGTCGTGGATGAGCGTCCTAAAGATCTCTGATGTAACAGTGTTTCAAAAGGCAATCAATCTGCCAAAAACAAAAACCATCGCTATAGTAAAAATATCTCCTGTCTCAAGTACAAGAGATGACAAAAATAACCTTACTATGGTGTTGGGTCCAATCATTTGCCTTTCGAGGCTACATCTTCGTTTGTTATCCAGATCAACGCCAACCTTCACCTTAAACCTGCTCCAACCACTTTGAAGTGGTTTATAGTGAAGCGTGTGTGTGTGTGTGTGTGAGTGTGTGTTATAGCACCTGTTTCAGCTGCTGGTCCGAGTATTCAAGCCAAACGCAGGAAGCGGCGTTCGCAGGATAACCCTCCGCCACCATCTGGTCCTTTGGCAGATGAAATAGACCGGACACATGAGTAATACATAATTGAGGAGAAATTAGTCTAAATAGAAAAAATTAGGCCCTTTCTATGCTGGCAGAAAGCACTCAGGTTAGTTTCTTAAGAGGCTGTTTAATTCAGCAAAATCCCACTCAGCCATGTAATTAATGACTCTTGGGTGAGCTCACCTCTGCCGTTTGCCCTGCTGTGCTTTCACGAGCATGTCTGAGTAAGGAAGAGAAGCCGAGTGTGTCAGCGCTACATTAAAAATAAGTGATTTCTTTCCTGGTACTTTGTCGTACACTGTGAATCAGACTCACCCAGAGCTTCGTCCTCTGCGAGCACTTCAGTGATGGATCTGAAGTCAATGCATGACACGATCTGCTCCGGATCCTGATTTGACACACAGGACAAGGCAGTTCCTGCATGATTACTTCCTGGACGCGAGCCCAAGATCTAATTCATCCAGGTCTCACCCTGTCGACAAGCAGCTTCCACAGTGGCTGCGAGAAAACGGTGACAACGTGGTGCGAGTTATGATGTGTCGTGTCTGTGCGAGACGAGATTTACTCACGGTTAATCACAAAAAGGGAGCACCTTGCCCTCCGCCAGCGCCTACAGGTCCCACACAGCATTCAAAACTGCAGCAGTAGCCAGGTGGGTAACTCCTTTTTCTGGGCCCAACTGTCACAATAAAAAATAAATGCCGATTTAGGAAAAACTCATTGTTCAAAGTAGATTTGTTGATCCCAGCAGCAGAAAAATCTGAGAGCATCTTAAATGAGTCTCTGCAAGAAGAAACAAGAGACGGATGCAGTCACAAAAGTTCACAAAATACATATTTCTTTTTTTTTTTTAAGCAAACAATACAAGCCGTCCTTCAGAAAGCCCATCTTGAGCATGTGGACCAAAACATTTTAATACATTAGATGCTACACTGTCATGACCGGGTTCAACTACATGTTATGCAATCAGTCAAGAAATTAAGACTGAAAAGATGTATAATTTTATTTATTTAGCCTAGTAGGGTTAAATTTATGAGCACCTGCTCTTACCCATCTCATCTGACCATCGCCAGTCAGCAGGCGGGTAAACAAGTCTACTGATGAACCCCACTGGCCGGGAGATGGCAGTGTGGGGTTTATAAACGAGCAAAAGAAAAAGGACCCCTTTAGGTACAGTCAGAAATACAAACATTGTTACGTGCTACAGCGATATCATCAAGTAGAACTCAAATTGTGGTTTTGATTTGCAGTTTAACATCTTAAATTGATATCAATTATACGGATATTTAAAGGCTACCCGCTACTCCTGAGAATAAAAGACACACAGACTAAAATTGGCAAAACCACCATTAAACAGATATTATCCATATATAGTCTTATCATGTTTCATCACATTTCAAATGGGCAGAAAGAACAGGTGTGGAAGCTGGCTGGAACATACACATACAGTCCAGTTACTGCAAGTTACCTATTTGAGCTTAGTTGGCTTAGTCTATGCGCACCTATGATACTGTATTTGCTCTGAATGAGCCCAAAGTTACATCTAAACATCCTTATTTCAATTGCGGCTACAAAAACGACATCCAAAACAAGCGATGCCAGAGCTGAAAGAGGACTGGCAAAGGGACTGCTGTCAGCTGACCTGCAGCTAGTAGGTTTAGGTTGGTTGGAGTTTCCTGCAGGTTGCCAAGGCAATGTGGGTCCAAGCAAAGGAAACAGTGTCAAGTCAGTTAGACCGTCCTGCTGGAGTCCTCTGAGTAGCACAGTCTTCAAACTGGAGCAAAAACGGCTTTGCCCCCAAACCCTTACAGGTCTTTGTTGCATTTTTTTTGTCTTTGTTTACATTTATCCTGCATCTCATATTTCTTCATCTAAATCCCGATCCCAGTGGTGTTACTCAGCAGCTGGTGTCAGAATTTCTAAGAAAATAAAATCCCGAGCTTGTAAGGAGCACGTGAACGCACCTCCATGAAAGCAGTAGTTGAAGTCTTATCCGGAAGTGCACCGCGACGCCGATTTCGGTGCGTTTTTGTCCAGAGTAAACGTCCGTCCGAAACCTTTTATCCGCCGTCCGTGTCCAGGACCAGAAATCAGAAATAGCATTAACACACAATTTAGGTACCTTTTTTTTTTTGTCTAATAATAATCCCTTAAATCACCTGTAGAAGTCGGCCCCACCCACTTCAGGTGGTCAGCGGTTAAATATTAAAAAAAGGAAAAAATTTAAAGAGACATCAACTTGTCATTTCAAAAAACAACACACTGTGTAAAATCATGATTTTATTGTACAAATTCCACGTAAAGTTACCCACAACTGCTTCTCAAATACAATTTACATTACTTGTTTTCAGTTTCTTTAATAATCATATATAAAATGAGGATTTCATACTTTACAAAGCCCTTCTTCACAAGCTCTGAGGTCAATTCCCATTCAAGTACTGACCTGATGAGTCCATATGGGAGTAAAACGCAAAGAAAAATGACATAGTCATCCACTACTGTACAAAGAGTTCTTGTAGAGTCTCTTTGATCACATGAGCATGTGCTTGAGGGTTCTTCAGCAGTCACATTTTAGTGGATAAAACGGTTGTTTCCAACTTATATGGTAGCTTTGTTCACTTAAAAATAGTTGCTTTGTCAGTACAATCCTCCTTCATGCTTGGCTGGAAGCAACTTTCCATGTCATGCTGACCTGGCAGGGAGCATGACAAGCGAGACAAGTCCAAAAGTTTCACTAATGGTTGTTGGTTGTAAAACCAAACCAGTGACAGATTATTCAGAGCAGTTAGTTTGGATTACACCGAGATTATGATCACAAGGGCAGTGAGGAGTACAAGGATCAACACGTGTTCGTTTGATGATAGTGGACAGGAAGGAAACTCTTCAAATGAAGCCGTAAGACTATGTCCACGTGATATGAATGAACCCATACCATGATGAACTGTTAGAGACAAATACCAAAGAGTTATTTTTACGAAAACATATGGCATACCCACAAAAAGTCTGTCTGAACTGATGAAATGTATAGAAAATAATGCTGAGTGTTTGACTTTTAAATGCACTGTTAAAACCATCTGCCCCCACGCGCCCCTGAGAACTTATACCTATGAAGAAAGTCTATTATTTTTCTCAATAATTAATCACTCAGATGAATCATTCACTAAAATAGCATAAAGACTACATTTTGGAGGCAAATGAGTGACTCAACCATATAAAGGCTAACTCTTCTAGATGGTGTTTCTTTCTTGAGGCTTAATCACAGCTTATTTCACAGCTTATAACGCTGTGTAGTGAAGAATCCCACAAGTCGGGTATTAAAACAAGAATGTGAGTGCCCATAACCACAGTCATTCTGAGCATGGTGATTAAATCCACATGAAGAGTTCACATGATCAGCTAATTCACACAACTAACCTGTGTAGTACCAGAATGGGAAAGAAACATGGGAAAAAGGAAAAGAAGATGCTTGAAGGAAAAGGAAAACAAAAATGATGTTAGAAAATGGAGATAAAGCAGTGGTGGTTACACGGGACAAAGTCGTTTACAGACTTGTCGGCCTTTAAACAAGCCCCCTGTGGTTATAGGTTTTCCCCTGGCTGGTACTGTGGCTCTGTAGAGGTGAAATAGTCCTCCAGGAAGGACTGCAGGTACTCGAAGGTGGGCCTCTCGTCCGGCTCCTTCTTCCAGCAGAGCTTCATCATCTCGTGCAGGGACTCGGGGCAACCTTGCGGGCAGGGCATTCGATAGCCCCGCTCCACCTGCTCCAACACCTCCCGGTTCACCATACCTGAGGAGGTGACGGGACAAGAATATAACTGATCTGTGGGAATCCAATGAGGCTGAACAATCTACATAATAAACAATAGCAGTAGTAGAACCATTAACACGAAGGCTGCAACTGCTGATTTGTCTTTTGATGAACCTTAAGTGATTATTAGCCTTTTGCAGTATTTGGTTGTACAATTGTTGACACTATTTAAAGGATTTAAATGTTTCTTGCAGCCACTTAGAAGTTTATGACTTTTGTCTGCCGGATTCTGTCAATCATACATGACTGTTTTTTATATTTGCACAATCTCTGAATGATGGAAGATTTCAGCTCTCTCCAAAGGTTTTCATTTTTACTGATAAACGCAGTCTTATTTTCTAATCATTCTTTTGTGCATTTACCAGTGCACTTCAAGTCCCTGTCCTGTTCAAACATTTAAGGAGACATATTATTCCTCTGAGGTAATATGATTTCATGAGGCCTTAATGACCACCACAGAGATATAGTACAACAGCTCACATTTCAACTAAGTTCACAGCAGCAGGTTTTAGGAGTAGAGTCAAGACACTTAACTTGACTTCGTCCCTCCTCCTTCACGGAGGGTATTTAAAGAAAAAATATCAGTGTTATGATGGGGACCTTGGATTTGTGTACTCTGGTCTAGTGAAATCGTAGAACCAGCACACTGAATTATTTACTCATGAGATCAAAGAGGAAGTGATAGGGTTGTGTTATGTTGGAGCTTCTGATTTGGTGGTCACTTTAGAGACCCTAATATATGAACCTGTGTCAGATGTCTTTCTTTTTTTTAAACATGTCCCCTTTATTTATTGTTTTGATACACTTAAGGCTGCTTTTATAATGTGTCACTTTCAGAGTCAGTTCAACTCAATTATACAATATTATATAATATTAATTATTAGTAATTTGCATGTGATAAATGGCTGACTGAGTCACATGCTCCACGGTCCCACCGCGACTCCGTCACCTGACTTCTCTCTAAAACCATACGCGTGGTAAATGTTGTAACCTTGCACAAAACCTGCTGTGCTGTGGTATGGTGTGTTGTGTGGGACGCCCCTTGCTTTGTAAATTTCCCATGTGGAATTCTCGTCCTAACGTTAACATCTCCAAACAGCTTTCCTTTTTCATCGGCTGTCACTCAAACAGGGCTTGAGCCGATCGGTCCCGATATTTGGCTTGTATATCTGTCAGCTGCTGGAAGCGGTCCGGCGACGACTCTGCAACGTCTTGGAGCCTTTAAGCTGTTCACATATAATGATAAAAGTGCTGACTTCTGACGACCTGCTGATTTGCCATCGACCCGTCGGCGAGCACTGCACCTGGCAAACTGGAACTAAAATCATGTAATCTGCACCCCCAGTAAATGAGGCAGCAAAGCTGCTACACAGCATGATACAACCTCCACTATGTTTGACTCTGGGTAAACTGTTCCTGTAGCCTAAAGGATCAGATTTAAAAAAAAAAAAACTAAACAAACACAAAAGACAACTCTAAGTCTTTAACTTTATATGCCAAACGTACATCCAGATTACAAGGTCGCCACGTCTTGATTTCTAGGTTACTGTTTCTGTCCACATGAGCTTAATTTCTCAACAAACTGTAGAAAGACTGACAGTTTCTATGAGTATTTCCGCTAATATTATTTTAGTGTTTTTGTGCCTTTAGCCACAGAGAACTACTGGTTTCAGTACAAAATGTTACTGGCTGAAGCCACCACTAATGTGACTAAATCTGGAGGTCATATATATCTTTAGGTCATGTACTGTATCACAGTGAAAATAAAAGAAAGATAAACATTTTTAAATATTTTGCTTAATTTAATATCAGCAGATTATCTACGTTTATTACAAGCTGCCAGCAATAAAGTTTACCATTTATCCATAATATCTTTTTTATTTTACATTTTCAGAATCTTTATTTTTCATCATAGTTTTTCTATAATCATAGGCATTTTCAAAGCTATTTTAACGACACTAACGATACCGGATCATTATATTCTGTAATTAAACTAATCTATTAATTGTCTCGGCCTACATCAGATATGAAGACAGACTGTGTTGTAGAGATGAACACTACAGGCGCTGCTCCCCAGGGCCGTATCAGCATGGCAGATGGCTATAAACAAGAGTGGTGTTCAATCTCTTCATCGTCCCCCGCCAGATGGTCGCATCTAATCTCAAATCAGCCTGTGTATATGTGTGTGTGTGTGTGTGTGTGTGTGTGTGTGAGTGTGTGCGTTTGGGCCAGCATTCCCCCTGCAGAGGCATAAATAACAAGCACAGACAATGACAGACAGCTTCACTTCATCCTCTGACATCAACAGCCACGGGAGCCGACAGACTGAAAGCTGATGAGTTTAGTTATGAATCACTGACTTCCCTTCCCTCACATCTTCAGGTGTGTATATCACTCTGAGCGAGTACGGACCGTGCCACTTACCTGGGTAGGGCACCCTGCCTTTGGTGACGAGCTCGGTGAGCAGGATGCCAAAAGACCAGACGTCCGACTTGATTGTGAAGCGACCATACAGCGCGGCCTCCGGGGCCGTCCATTTGATGGGGAATTTGGCTCCTGTGTGTTGGAGAAAATAAGTGAGGTGTGCAGATTAGAGTGTCTTGCATCATTTATAGTTTGATTAAATTGCATCTAAAGTATTTCAGAACTTAACACACACCAGCCACTATTAGTTAAAAGTGACTCAAACTCCACCATGTTGAAGAAGAAATCAAGACTGAGAAGGCACTGCAACTTAAAACCAACAATCAACATGACATGTATGTCTCTGGATTGTGGCAGGAAGCAGGAGAACCCCGAGATTCCCGGCAAGCACAGGAAAAGCTTGGAAGCCATGGACAGAAGACCCCAGCCATGATTTTAAGAGAGGAAGTTCCTGAAGTTCCTCTATCATCGATCATTCCCTGTCAACCCTGTCGTGATTTTTGGTTTGAACTTTAGCAAGTCTTCTTGAATACAATCATAAATGCACTGTTTCTGCAAAGTAATAAGATAACTACTGATACACGATTTAATAAGCAGCTGAGATGCACCTAAAGAAGTGGCCAGTAGGTGGTGAATAGGTAAACACTGGGAAGGTCTGATGGCGTTTATGGGCTGTTCCATTACTGGGAAAACCTCACAATGAGATTTTGGGGGAAATTTTGCAGGCCGAAGACAAGTTTCTGGTCCGTTTACATTAGCGGGGTCATGGGTACTATTAAGGAGCCTAAATCATTTAGGTGTTTTAGCGGAACCCTAAAAAACTAGTGGGTTAGATGGTCAGTGCTATTATTCTGGGGAAGCTCTAGCTCTGTTGTTGAGTTGGTGTCTTCTTATTCATATCCACCATCAGCACGTATGCAAACACAGCAACCATCTCAGCTCAGCTCCTTCCATGTTGATCTTCTTTTTCTGGTTATTTTCCACGCCTACTTTGAGATCAGAACTACTAAAGAATGATTTTGTCACAACCCAAGCCCAGTGGATCCTACCAGGATCTTACCAGGTTCAGGGAAACTCAGTGGATGAAAAGTCTGAGTAGGATGTTAATCAAGTTACAGTTACTGTCTCTGAGGTTTTACGCTTAAACCCTGCTTGGCCCCAGAGGCAAATCAATCTCCACTGACACCCTTGTTAAAATGTTCAATTGCACAGCAGAAAAAAAACAGCCTGGTACAAATATCCGTTTTGATTTCTATTGGTTTCCAGAGGTCTTCACATCTTTTACAACTGACCAGTTTTCTTGAACGTCTACTGCACTGCAGTCTGTGCTTAAATGGCTTAACAGGGATCGAGCTCTGACTGAGGTGCTGCTGGGTCCTTCGGCAAGACCCTTGGGTCAACATCTTGAATAGTGTGAGGGAGGAGGGTCCCAGCGGTGAACTGAACATTGAAGTAGCAGACACAACAGAGGAAAATAAAAGATCCCAGAGTGTGTGAAGGTGCAACTAATCAGAGCAAATAGCAGCATCTGTTTCCACGATTATCCCTAATTCACCATGATGGGAGACTACAGGGAGTCGTCCTAGCAGTGAGGTCACTACTCTTACTGTTTCTGCTTTGAAACCTCAGTCACCTGTGACTCACACAGTCTTTATTTGTGTGTTTATGCACCAACCTTGCCTCGCTGTGTACTCATTGTCTTCTATCAACCTGGCCAGACCGAAGTCGGCGATCTTGCACACCAGGTTGTCGCCCACGAGGATGTTGGCTGCACGCAGGTCCCTGTGAATGTAGTTCATCCTCTCGATGAAAGCCATCCCGTCAGCGATCTAAAAACAAAACATTTGACAGCATTTCACCATCGGCCCTTTGTGAAAACTCCTTTGTTGAGACAAAGAGAAGGAACAAAGGAAATCTAGCAGGTAAGGATGTGATTATTCTTGATAAAAATCAGAGGCTTAAAATAAAACTCTTCACCTAACAATTCACAGGAACAAATGCAGGTATTTTTCCTCACCTTTGCAGCCATGTCCACCAGCATGACAAGATTCAAGAATTTGCCTTCACCTTCTTTCAGGAAGTCAAGGAGGCTTCCTGTAGAAAGTGCAAGGCAAGAAAGACATGAAATGCGTAAGAGCTAAATACTAACGCACAACTTGATACGTGCACAACGCATTAAGCCTGTTTTTAATTTATCCTGTGAGTTACAGTGATAGCTAACCCAGTTTTCTGTTTTGGTGTCTGTGGAACAGTTGCGTTCATGAAATCCCACCACCATAGTGGATCAAGTAACTGCAGACTTTCAGAAACGCAGGCCCATGTGGCACAAAGTAAAAATGTACCCCCACATAAATCTAATTACTTACAAAGCCCAGAAAAAAAACATGCATTGCAGCTGAAGCTACAAAAGCCTCCCACAAAACTGCTGCAGTTTTCAATTAAAACATCTCAGTTTCAGGCTTCGGGGAACCACAAGGGACTCCCAAGGACTTTCAACCCATACAACATTTTAATTAAAACGTCCATAAAATTTACATTTTTTTCCTTCAAGATGATCTCCATGCATAAATCTGACTGTGCTGCTCTGGCTGACAAACCGAGCCCATGAGATCAGCTATTTTTTTAAAATTTAATTAATTTATTTATTTCTTTGCCTGAAGTCTACAGGCTCAACCTGATGTTGCTTTTGCTTAAAAAAAAAAGAAAAAAAAAGACCTAATCAGGATCATGTAACAGGAACCAGCTGAGTTCTGTTATTCTCCAAGATGAAAGCACTAGGAAAATCTGTTTAACTGTTAAGCAAATATACAAGAGAAGTCTTTAAAATGGGCTATCAGGTCTGTTTCAGGTACCTTTGGACATGTACTCTGTCACGATGTAAATGGGCTCCTCAGACACCACTGCGTAAAGAGGCACCAGTTTGTCATGTCTGAGCTTCTTCATAATCTGGGCCTCCTGGAGGAACGCTTCGGGCGACATGGTCCCTGGCTTCAGCGTCTTTATGGCCACCTTAGTGGTGCCGTTCCACGTGCCTGAAAAGACAAAGCCGAGAAAGAAAAGCCGACAGGCCACAGGGGGAATCAGTGGAGCTAATGGCCCGGGAGCAGGACGATATTATTAATTAGGTCTTGTCATTTCTCAGGCATGTGCTGTCGTGCATGCACCCACTGCAAAAGAAAAAAAAAATCTCTGAGATGAGCGGATACAGGCTTGCAGTTGAAAAACTATTTAATGAATTCAGCTATCCTCCTGTCAGAGGCGATCTCTGGAGATAAAGAGGACATGACAAACAGAGGAAGCAACTGCGGGAAGTGGATAACTGTAGTCTGAACACACACAGACACAATAAACATAGACACATGCATGGTGTCTGCGTTGCCTACGTAGACCTGGTCCTATTTTGAACATCTCCTTTTGGGTTGCAACTAAACATTGAATATTTTGGGTGGTTTTCACGCATGCTTGTATATCTTCCTCTTACCCATCCAGACCTCTCCGAAGCAGCCCTGTCCCAGTTTCAGCTCCAGTTGCAGGGACTCTCTGGGAATCTCCCAGGCATCTTTCGCAAGCCCCTGGGTCTGAGGCTTGACTGTCGGGCACACCGAGGTCAGTCTGTGGCAGAGTCCGTCGGCATGCTCTGTGATGCAGAAGAAGACATAAAATAAACCCCGCGAGTAGTCCGTCAGCAGCAGGAAACTGAGCTTTAATGTCAGTCTCTGTCATGCACCAGCTCAATCTGTGTGACGAGGATAGACTGAGATGCTCTCATACCAACTGTAATAAAAAATAAATGAGGTGAAGTGGCTCTTTATCACAGCAAAGCCCTCTCTAGGGTCACACTGAAAGACAGACTTACACCTCAGCTCTCTTCAGGCTGAGGAGAAGATGGGAGGGTAGCTCAGAATCCTAGTTACACCATCAATTCTTATTGAAATTAAAGACCATTCATAACCCATGGCAACACATCACATCACGTGGTCGAGAGCAGCAGGCATGACAGAGTCATTTTCTAATTCCACAAGGTGTGATGACAAATCAGACGAGTGTTGCAAACAACATACCTGAATAGTGTCTGACGAGCTTCTGTAAGGTGTCAAACTGGGCTCGCGTGGTGATGTAGTATCCCCCGTTATCGAGCTTGCGGATCTTGTAGTGTTTCACATTGTCTCCTTTGGCCGCATCAAAGTCTCGTATGGACAGAGAATAAGCACCTGGAGGGGGGAAATAAAAACGCTATGATTGGACTGTGTGGTGAGAGCTGTTTTAGAGCTACAAAGTGGAATGAGACACTGGTTTCCTGAGCATTTTAACGTCTGAAGAAATCTTTCTTTTGAAGATGCCAAAGATTCAAGTCTCCTCCTTCATTTCTGGGAGGGCATGCTCTTTCCATCGGCCTCCAGTAAGACACATCTGTACTGAGAGTGACATCGCTGTTCCCCTGCTGGTTAAATTAGACAGAAATTTTACCGAAAGTATGATAAACTGGTACAAATACTGAAGGAATTAAATTAACCTTGACGATCCCTTAGGACTTTACTCGCTTTCTTACTATTACATAAGAAACGGAGCATCTCAAAGCCTTTATTGTCCCTTTCTGTTCTGTTCTTTTCTTTTTAATTTGTTTTGTATTTTCCAACTTGAAAAGTGCTACCCCAACAACGCTTTCTCTCTTCAATCATTCATTTACATCAAGTCATTAATAGCTGGATAAATTTCCAAAACAGAGCACCAGTTTGAATACAGCACCAACGTGGCAAAATCCAATGAACAATTAGCTACAATCTGAAAATTACAAAACAAAAACAACATTTGTCATGAACGGAGGCTGAAATACGTCGTCACGGCAGGCTCAGGTTTAAGTACAGGTTTATTCTTTTCCACGTGTGATCCCCTGCTCTTGTCTCTTTGCTTTCGGCCTTTAGCTTTTGTGGACGTGTTTTATACAAAAAAAGCTTTAAACTAGAACCTTATAAGGTTACAAACTTTGTGCAAGACCTGGACATTGTGGAGAAAGAACTCCCATCGGCGCCTCCAAATTTCAGGAGTTTATTCGGGATATATCACAAGTCTATTACGATAAAAGTTTCAGAGACTCTCTCTTCAGCCCTAATCATGGAACGCATGGTACAGTCCTGACTATCACATGACCACACAAGCACATACCCCCGGTCCAACATAGGATGACCCCCAACAGAGGTCTTCTAGGCACTGTCAGTCAGCTGGGGGTCCTGGGGGCTTCCTAAGTGTTGCTGGTGGGATTTTATTACTTAACTGGACTAAGTGAAGCTGGGAATACTTTTGGAGACCATCTCAGCTTCTCCTGCCGTTACAGTGACAATGACTAGGATTTTTTTTTTTTTTTTTTTGAAGGATGGACAGATGTGGTTTCCTATGTTATATAACAGAGTTTATTGCAAGAGGATAACTTCTGTCTTTGTAAAAGCACCAGAAATTCCTCAGGCCGCTCATCAACTTCATATCTCTGTCCCGTATTTCAATCCCTATCCCTGTTTCACATATTTCCATTCACTCTAAAGGGCACCTGGTCAAAAAAAGCCAGTAAACATAAAACAGGGAGAGTATTCAAAATAAAGCAAATGTCATGTGTCACATGCGTAATACAGCAACTTCTTAAAACAGGTTAAAAGACTGAGAATTCTGTTTTACTGAATTGTCATATTTGACAGGTTAACAGAGTTTTTTTATCGTGCTTCTGTTCAGGACTGCAAGTCTCTAATCCCAGCTCTACGAGAAACTCCTAAACATGAGGAAAACCGAACCCTACACCTAACGCTACCATAAATGTCTGTTCCAAAAACATAAAAACAACTTCCTCTTAAGCATGCCTAAATATGAAGACCTTCTTCACCTTTAGTCGTTTCACTTTCTCGCACCAGGAAAGTTCCTCGATTATTTCCTGGATTCAGCAGCAACCTCTCAGCATCTTTGCGCCCCATTTTACTGAAGTACCACCTGTGGAAAGACGACACATGAATAAACAGCACCCGAAAAGCTCAGTTCTCCACCAAAGCCAGTGTCGTCCTGCAACAATTCAAAGACATGAACCGGAGGTGCATCGAGGCCACTTTTACACCTACAAACTTCAGTTTGCTTGATTTCTTTTATCCAGTGTGAATGAATTGAAAAAATCAGCAAACCAAAATCCCCAAATCCCAAAAATGGCATTTTGCAAGATGCTGGGGATAAACCATGATAAACTAGATCCTCCATCATGTTTTACCAGGCACCTTCAGTGACTCTGTTACAGTAAAACCTTCATCTGAAGCTGTAGCTGTGCTTCATTTTCTAACTGAAGTTTTTAGCGAGAGTGATAAATGAAAGCAATTTAAATAAACATGACCAGTGATGGGCTGGTGACCTTTCCAGGGTGTATTCTGCCTCTGGCCCAATCACAGCTAGGACAGGCTCCAACGGCCCTGAACAGGATTTACGCTGGCATGAAAAAATGAATGAATGATAGAGTCACCAAGATCATCATTATGGATAGATTTGACAAGTTAGAAAACAAGCATAGCAAGTGTGAAATGTTGTCCCCTTTGTTAGTGCAAAAAACTCTCCATTTCTTTGCATAATATTGCCAACAAAAAATGAACACATGGCACAAGGAATCCCAGATTTGTGCTTGCTTCGATCATTGTGATCATGCTACCATCAGTGGATGGGTTAATGAGGTCATGAAAAAGGCGAAACAAAGTCTTACTCTTCTGCCTGGATGGAGTCAGCGGGGGCCACGTAATTGCTCGGGATGTAGCCGCTCTTCCCAGTGTTGATGGAGCGAGCCTCCCACCAGTCTCCTTCTCTGCACGGGGACGATGACACAGGAGAGATTAGACAAATTGGCTTGTCTGACGTATGATAATATGATTGATGCCAGGGGATGAAGTTTACAAGCCATCCCTGTGTACATTCATCTGAATCTTTCTAAAAAAAACAAAAAAAAAAACAAGGGGTGATCACTGCGCTGCTCCCAAAGATACCCAAAGAAATGTTTACGTGTTATTGATGATCTGGAAGCGATCTCCCTTTTTAAACGTAAGATCATCTGCTGTTCTGGCTTCGTAGTCATACAAGGCCACAAAGAAGGTAACACCACCTAAAACCAAGACACAAATGAATAATGTGAGTTTGTGGATGTGGGTAATGTGACAGCAGACAGCGAAGGGGGAGACTGTACAAGCAAGCTGAAGTGTAACCGGGTTGAGTTGGATAAATCTCGTTTCGCCACGGTCTGTATTCATTTTATTGTGTATGTGGCTGGCCTGCTTGGAAATATGACTGTGGCTGCACAGACAGGCAGATACATCTATTTACAAGCCAAAGAAGAGTCGGGACATCAAACCAGATTCCTGTCAGACATGTCACAATGTCATAACCCTGTTCAGATCAGCTGGAGAAGGTTACCGTAGCAAGAGGTCGAACGACACATTAAAAGCCACAATTCACCGCTTCATGGTTTATATTGGCTCATCCTTACATCCAGTGTCACCGTCCTGTAAAACGCTGAACCTATAATCCAAGATGAATGACTTTCAGGCGGCGGCTGACAACAGTGCTGTAAGCAATAAGGCTATTATCACCTGCAGAAAGCAAACACCGCAGCGGTGTCACCTTCATCCCCCTCTGAGTGCAGATAATCCAGCACGGATTAGGATTACAACCTAAATCCCACCTAAACGGGAGGGTTCAGTCCGAGGATCACAGTTGAGAGCAGGACGCATGTTAACTGTCAAAACTGTAAAACACGAAGACTGGTTGAAGCTGTGACACGTTTGCTACTAAGTTGGCCGTAATGTTGAGGGCCTTTCCATGTTTTCTGTTTTCCATGTACAATAGTCATTTAACGCAGGCTGTTTGTGCGACAAAAAAAGAACTTTGAGAATAATAATCAACATATTTTAGCAGTGTTTACTGCAGCTACACTTCTTTACTGCATGAAAACTCTCTCTTGTGAAATGGGACTCGTACCCAATCGATTCACACCCATTTCTACCGGTACAGACCGTACCAAACCAACGGCAATGGGGTGGGGGCGGGCTTTATCTAATGACTCATACAGGAACATCTAAGAGCCACGACTCAAAACAAGCAAGATGGGTGCAGGATTGCTTATCACACATTAAACCGTCATTCACCGGCGTTCCTACTCCACTGAAGGCCAGCGTGGATTGGTTTGTTGAAATTAATCCAGATGTCGATCTGTACATGTCGCTTGCTTCGCTCTGATTGGTTGGCACGTCCAATCAATAGCGTCCGGAGGACGTTTCTTCTGCATGCGCTGGTACTGCCCGTAGAAAATCATAGTATAATCCAGAGGATGTTGCTGACTGTTTTCTTACTGACTTTTGGAGGCAGAAGGCACTGTGAATTTGTTTACAGGATCCTTTTTTACATTATCACTAATTAGAGTAAAAAAGAAAAGCAGACCACAAATATTAATGAAAAGAAAAAATGACAATAAAAAATAGTGTTTGTTTTTTTTTTCCTGAAAAGTGTTTCAGTGTTCTGAACCTTAAGACCATTGCACAAAAAATATTTGTCCGCCTGGATAATATAAACTTGACATTTAGAAGTTGCGCTTTACTGTGACTGCATTCATCAAAACATGATATTTCACAAAACAGCTGTCAGAATACAATGTTAAATGAACACAGTTGGACGTGAACGCATCAAACCACGTCTTTTCCCCCACACTCGGTAGAGACCAAGCGATTTAAATTTCAACTGAACTGCACAACTATACAGCAGAAATGACGCGAGGGCTGCAACAGAAAATCACATACTGTCCCTCACAAATACACAAGATTTGGCATTCCAGGTAACATTTCCTTTCATTCTTGACACAAGGTGCTGACTGAGTGACATTATTCACTGTCATCTGCTGAGCCAAGACACTACAGATCTGCTGCACGTCAAATCTCTGCAGCTTGATGTCAATCAAGCACAAGTATAGTGAGGATGAGGTGATTCACTACCGTTTGTTCATTTTGTGTTCATTTTTTTAAATTTATTTATCATATCACCTAAAGTAACCTGTTAGTAAATCCAAATGGTTGTTGGACTATTTAAAACCATCTGTTCTGTCTTTTCATAAACCATGAAATATGATAAAATGTAGTTAAACCGAAGTCGTATGACATTCAAGAAAAAGAAGGAGCTTATTATCAAAACAGACCTGATAAAAAGAGCCTTTTTGTTCTGGGCCAAAGTGCAGATCTTCAATATTTTATTGAAAATTTTTATTTTCCGAACGACTTGTCAGGTTCAAGCCTTTGCAGACTGTGTTCTAACAAAACAACAAGACATGTCTGTGTTGTTGGTAAATAACGGGCTTCTAATTATCACAAAGTCTTCATGTCTGTGAGGCCATGCTCATTTGTGCTGCACCGCCTTGACCGCTTTGCTGCTCACTGAAATTAAGCGGTCATGCCTGTGTTATACCGATCAGGATTCTGGGACCTTGTCCCACAGACTTGAACTCTCCCATCAGTCCTGCTTATGATCTGCAATCACATGCTCCTTTGTCTGGACTAGTAAATCTGGAAATAAGATCCTTATTAGGGGATTAACGGCAACATACAATGAGACACTACTCACTTGAGACGGCACCTGAGAAGGAATTGGACATAGGGCCGGAGAAGGAGGTCGACATTCCTCCAAAGGGGGTCATGGCAGACGAGGAGCCCCCAAACGGTGTGAGGCTGTGGTTGAAATTTACAACTCCAGAGCCAGAGGAAGACGAGGGAGGTTGATTCTGCTGCAGCTGGGTGGGTTCTGGTGCGTAGTGACCGGCGTGAGGCGTGGCGGCGGTGGCAGCGGAGTCTGACGCGGGAGAATTCTCTTGCTGACACTTCATCGTCTGGCCTTTGTCCTGTTTGCTCTTTATGCAGCCCATCGTCTCGCCCCTCCTGGACGCATGCAAGAAGAAGAGGAGGTTGATTTAATCACAAAAAAATTGAGAAGACAAGGCTGCATAGAGTGAAGAGCTCAGGGAGGAGCAGGATTAACAACAGCAACATGAGGCTTGCATGCGCTGGAGCAAATGTTATGAAATGAAAATGTAATGATTTCATATTATCATGTAAATCTTTTTTTTTTGTCTATTGTTCTTTCAACCAATAAGACTATAAGCCGCGCTGCAGCGGGACGTATGGGTAAACACTAAATCTGCGCGGATCACTGATGACTCATGACCGTGTCTGTCATGAGTGTTTGTCATTTTCACTGTTCTGATCCATCACTTGATATTCTTGCTTCTTTGACAATATTTTTCGACCAACAAACACAAAAAGACCCATGTTGATGCTTGTATATTTCCATGTATTATTTACACAACACTGAGATCAATACGTTGTTTTCATTTCTCTCTCGTTCTGCACGTCCACTTGCTCTTTCTGTCACTGACTGAACTGACTGAGGTCGAGTATTGAGCTGCAGCATTCGCTCCCAGGGTGTAGTTGTTATGATCATCAGTGCAACGTCGTCCTCTCTGTGACTGTGGCACGCGGGGGGGTGGAGTAGGGGGGTGGGGGGCTGCCTAACTTCAACCCACACCGTGTGCACGAAGCCAAACCACCTCAAAAACCTTTGTGCTTGGACTAAAAGAAGTCATGTGTTCTCACGAATGCAGGTTTTTATGTACATTTTGGCCCACTGTCCAAACACATATTTACACACCAGAAAAAGACAAAAATCATTTGGGAAACTTGTGTGCGGCTTGTAATGTTAATGTTTTTTCGTCACTGCAGTGGAAGTGGAGATGCAGAGGAGAGTTGACTGTTAAAAAAGTCAATCAAATAACAACTAAGATACACAAAGTGACAGAAAACTAAAATGAGATAGAACGCATAAGCACTCAAAGCTGCTATAAAGATAGTTGAAAGATATATAAAATAACTATAAATAACCAAAAGTAGACAGCTGCAAATAACTACAAAGACAAAAAATAACAATTATAAATCAATAAGAGTAGATGCAGCAAATATGCTCAAGATAAAAGATATAAAAAAGCAAACGCTTTAGGAGACAAACATAAATCTACTTCTTTTTTCTTTCACATATTTAATCTTTTGTTGGAGGAGTAGCGATTGTTCCTGCTTTTAGTCTGTCGCCGCTTCAACCTGACCTTGCTAGAAGACCTAAAAACATTATCGTGTCTCCATCTGCGTGATTGCTGTTCTTCTTTGAAACATATTTTGGACAGAGTCATTCTTCCATGAGGTGAAAGCCCCGAAAATGTGGAGACAATCAGACATGCTCGTAAAGACGTCTGAGCACGGGGAGATCTGAGCAGTCTCTTTCGCCAACAGTAACGGCTGCAGGACTTGGACCTGGTCAACCAGCACTTACGCGGTACAAAGCAGTGAAACAATAGAAGCAAAACAAGGGGTTTGATCACGAGCAGCGAAGATATTCGGTATAAAAGGACGCAAGATAAACCAGGCTACTGAGCAGGATGGTGGCACAGATGCTGACAGCGGTGATGAGGACAGCAGCTCACTGAAATTACAGGGTCATAATCACACAATCATCAGTTAGAGAGGATCTGCTGCTGCGGTAAATACGTCCTACTCTGATTCTGGAACAGCGGCCTTGATGTTGGGAGGTGGGAGGGATTTCTCTTCATCCTAGAGGGAGGTACGTAATCAAGAGTTCACTGAGTTCTCCAGCTGAGCTACTGGGGGAACCAGCGAAAACGGGGACAGGCCGCAGAAACTCTCCAAACATTCGGAGCACTTTTCTCAAATTAAATGTAAGAGTGGTTACAGTGCAACGTGCACCTCGTCATCATCTACAAAACCATTTATAGAGCGTTCTGTCTCTGGAAGTGCTTCAAAATAAAACAGATTTCTTACAAAACGTTTCAAAGGAATATGCCAATAAATCTAATCTCAGATGTTAGATATGCAGCCAACAAGCTGAGAACACTGGCACAGAATTGAGATTTTTTTTTTTGTCTTTTTTTTTTCGTATCCAAGCTAAGACTTTCCCTCGGCCTCAGGATGAAACCGCCGTCATGGAAAGCACGAGGCTTCACTCAGTGGTTGACTGCGATGGATTCTGTATTTGATTATCAGACAGATGAGAGCCTGGCTCGTCTGGTCAGTGCAACACACGAGCCAGTGCTGCAGGAGCATTCGCTCTTTAAACCGAACATTTTACCAGTAGTTTCAGTAGAGCAACATTGCTCCCAGAAATATGGTTGCTCTGAAAATATGTCTCAGGATTTCTACAAAGACGGTTTAAGGTTAATGCAGTCAGAAGATTGATTGGCGGCCTACTTGTTAAAATAACTTATATGCTGATATGTAAAATTCAGCCTTTTCTCCTGCTGGCTCAGAGCACCGATGATGAAGTGCAGAGCTCCCAGTTAATGTCTGACCTTTGCTGCAAATGATTCCTATTCGTCTCGTTTCGCTTGGTCCGATCTCCCATCACCTCAACCAGAGAAACAAAAACCACCCCTGATAAATCAGATAAAGAAGACAAAAATGTTTGATATTTTGATTTACGTGTTTGTGTATTGTTTTTAGGGCTGTTAAAGTGAGTCAGTGGTTTTACGTGTAAAGAAAACAGAATTATTGGATAAGTCCAATTCAAACCACAGTTTTAAAATACATGGAAACGCCTCAGTGTGACTTTAATCAAACAATAGTGAACTTCTGAACTGACACTGTTGAATAATGTTGTTTAAGTAGAGCTAATCTTCACATGTACATGTTTAAGTGGACTGAAATAGTTCCCCACTTGGACCAAAAGTACCAGAAGAAGCTGACAGGAAGCCATATAAAGAAGAAGAAGAAGAAGAAGAAGAAGAAGAAGAAGAAGAAGAAGAAGAAGAAGAAGAAGAAGAAGAAGAAGAAGAAGAAGAAAGTGTGAAGGGAACACAACGTAAAAAATGTACATTTTAAGTCCAATAAGTTCACTGTTCACTATTGTTCGAGTTTGCTGCCGCCGACGAAACTAAAGATTCATTTGCTGCTTTGGTTTGCGGCTCAAAAGGTCAACCAGAAAATCCCTGACAGCGGGCACAATGAAAAGAATCCGACTTAGTTTTCCTTTGCATGCATGTGCACTGGGTCAAAGAAAATCGTTCGATTAAATTGCCCGGTCGCGCTGTGGCCGTAGCTCGATAAAACTGAGCACAGAAATGTCAATGTTTGCCTCTTGACCAAGGGAAAGGCTTCTCGACTGCTGGATGGAATGCTGGGAAAACCGCAGATAAACTCATTGTCTTATTTGGCATTTCAAAGACGGTGTAAATTTAACATATTATCAGGTCACAGTGATAACTGCACTTTTGTTGATTGTCAACTGAAGCTGTACAAAGTTGCTCTTATTTTCTTTTAATTTCTTTTCCATTTTATTGAGAACAAATATTCTGCAGCATTTAATGTAAATATCTGCAGCAGTCAACAAAAATAAGACTTTTACAGCAACAAACCCAGATGATGTGAGGGATAACCGTTTTTGCAGTGTTGACAACGAAGTATTTTGCTGTAAAGTGCAATAAAAAAACAAAACAAAACACACAAAAAAAAAAAACAGTTCTCATTCACCAAGCAAACGTTTGATCACAGTGAGAAGGGAAAAATAATCCTTTTAAGACAGGTCTGACGGAACAACAATTACAGCAAACGGCCATCTGCCCGGATCGTCACTGAGTGAAAGAACAGAAAGAGAGAGAAGAGGGACAGCAAATAATGAAACAACAGGTAACCAAAGTAAGTAATCCTAGTTCAGGAACATCGAGTTCTGAAGCCGCAGATACTAAAATCTGCTGAACTGGCACGGAAATGCAGGACGAATGAGAGAAAAACGAGTATTTGTCTAGTTTTTGATGGGGTTTTTTTTTAGTTTAAAAGGTCAAACTGAGTAAAAAGGTGCTTCATTGGAAGTCATTTTAAGAAATGATAGACTTATTTAAATTTTAGGGAAAATGTTTTAAGGAAAAACTGCTTCCTTTGAAACACTGATTATCCCTCATGAACGGAAAAGAGATTATTTCACTTACAGTACAACTTGTTCATTTTAATACAATCAGATTATTGTTAATAAATACAAAAACAACAAATTAAGTATTTTTTAATTTTATTTGTTTAGCTGAAAGGCTCCCCCTATAGGTGTGGAGGTGTCGCTGCCCACAGCCTGCAGAGCTGAAACTGATTGCATTTTAATTCAAGAAGATCACTTCATTTATTTAACTGTTTCACCATCATATTAATAATGTACATTTAAACTGCATGATTTTAAGAAATTTGCCACAATAGCTTAATGGCAAATGATCCCTTATTTATATTATGAGTCTTAAACAGTGTTACATATACAGAAACAGCCACTGGAGCTTATCATAGAGGGCGTTTATGTACACACCTGCTGGCTTACTGTATTTTATTAACACAGAAGCATGAAATATGAGATGAAGTGTGTCATATTCAGTGGGACGCTGAGCTGAAAGCGCTCTGCAGCTCCACAGTGTGCTGGAGTGCACAAAAACCACATTTCCTGCGGTAGGTTGCCGGTGTTAACACACAAATCTAAGTCTACAATTCCCTTCCAAATCCAGGGTGATAAGTAAAAGCACCGCTGAGGCTAAGAAAACACTGATAAAAATTCATCTTAGACTCTGTACGAGCACAAAGAGAGGGATTTGAGAATTAGAGACAGAGAGAGAGGAACAGCATTTGACGGCAGGTTGGCTGAATGAGAGCGGAGCCACCGGGCATCGGCTGTACCAGCTGGAAGTACAAGGAGGATTATGAGATGGGGGATTTATCCTAAGAGGATAGTAACAGAAGAATATGTAAAAACAAACAAACAAATAAATAAATAAGAGTGACCACCATGCCCTTGTGGCTAAACAAGCAAAGACACCCTGCTTTCATAGATGTTTTGACCCTGAACTAATTCAGAGCTCTTAGTCTGAGAGGCTCATGCAGATTTCCAGCTTTGATGACACAGACTGGACAGGCCTTGAGTGGAGTTAATTCCCAATTAATCATCTAAATCAGCCAGCCATTACATAGCAGCACTGTGGGGTTTGGCTACATGGGCGAGCTTTACGAACAGCAGCACAAAAGTAAGGATGCGATGACCCTGAATGAAATGGAAATGGATTCATCGAAAATAATATGCCTTAGGTGCTAATTTAAAGCCACGACGGGCACACGGTCACACCTCAGCATGTAAAGGCATCCATGCAAAAAAAAAAAAAATGCAGGCAGACTTTGCAATGCTGAATCTTTAACAGCAAAATTATTCCAATTATTTATTTATTTATTTTTTAGTGATGCTCAGCTCCACACAAGCTCATTTCTGAGCCACAAAAACAGAAGAAAGTCTGCCTCGCTGCTAATTATAGAAATGTATTGTAATTGTGGACAACATCCCACTGCCCCCAGGATGATAACATGACCTACAACTGCAGTTTGCATGAAAACACGAGAAGACACCCGGTCGCAGCAGTTGGAGCCAGAAAGAAACAATGACAGAGGAAGGTGAAGAGTTTAAAGGAACATTGTCAGGTTAAAATAACCCTAGATCTGTTATTAGATGGTAAAGACTGTAAACTTTCATTAGGGATAAATAAAAAACGTTTGTGGTCGCGACTAAGCACCAACAATCTAACTTCAGGACTGATCCCAATGTGGAAAGAATCGAGGTTGCAGTGCATCGACTGACCACTAGGGGCTCAAAAGAGAATTAATCATGTTGACCCTCATGTCAAAATGTAGAACTTTGCAGTAGAAAAAGGACTGTTGGTGTATAGACATCGGTTCGCTGTGACTTTGTCGTAAACCTGCACAAGTCAATAACCGATGTTCAAAGTAGCATCAATTGATGTAAAGAGAGAAGAGTTCATTGCTCTGCTTCCATAGAACTAGATCAGCACGTAAACACCAGTACAACGTAGGAGAACCAGAGGACAAGAACCCTCCTCCGTTTGCATCTATTGACAGTAGTTTGTGCTACAACTGTAGTCGACTTATGCAGACTTACGACAACATTACAGCGAAGGGATGCAGAATTCCTTTAATTTCGCTCTTAAAACTGCTTCGATTCACGTAGTTTTGATCTCCAATGACACGTGACACCTCTTACCATCCAAGAACAGACACAGACTTGCTTTATCTCTGGAATATTCCTTTAAAAGCAGGAAGTTTACACATCAACAAGGATGCAATTAACATTTATTACTGAAGCTCATATACCAAGAGGAAAGATGAAGGGCTATCATCTTAGTACTGCTGTTTTGCTTGACAGAAACCAAAAATTAAAAGGTAAGTAACCTTGACATTCCACTCAGCTTGAAATGAAGCTAAACAATTTGCCACAGACTGTTTAAAATACTTTCCTTCAGGAAAAAAATAAAACCCTCATCCTTCAGCCAAACTTGTGCAAACACATACATGGATTACATTCGGTCACTACCTCCTGAAGCAACTTCTACAAACTATGCAGTAATGAGAAATATTTGCACTAAAATCAGGAATACCTTTTCTATCACTGCTCCGCTTCCAGTTGTTTCTGCCATGAGACACCCTTTTCGAGTGTTATTTGTAACAGTCTGGAATATATCTTTGTTTAATATTCCTCTTCCAGCAACGTCAGACGGCCTGGTGAGCAGATAGGGATTCAGTTTCTCGCTCAAGGACACTTAAAGAAAAAAGCCAGATACTTGCTGAAATCATCCTGTGCTGCACAGCGTTTAGATTCTTCTAAAGCTGGTCCATTGTCTTTTATTGTGACTTATAACAGGAAATATATGATAAACAGTGAAAAAAAAACATTTATTTATGGACATCTGAGTCAGATCCAGATGTTCCCCCGAGGGCCAAAATCCTTCCATGAATATCTGAGGTTTATAGAGGATACTGGATGTTCAAAAGGTTGTGACTCTTAACCTTTTGTCTTTGGAGCTCCCACCCGTTTTAGAGGCATGTTCTCACGCTCTCACTCGGTTTCCTACATGGGCTGAATTTCGTCACATAATCCACATTTGAGAACTGGAGGTGCTTAACAGAGGCTCAGACAGGCGTTGTACGCACTAAACCAAAACCACGCTGCGTTGAATCAACATTCAGCACCAGCTGTGGCGGAAAGACATTCACTCTCGCTATTCAAACCATCTCTCCGCACTCTAAAGCTATGAAATCATTCCTTGCATAGTATGTGTTACAGTCATAATTCAAACCTGCAGGAGGTCTTATCGATGACCTTCCTGCGGCTTCCTTTCCCCCTGACCACAGAGTGATAATTTCACAATGGATTCACAAAACACTGATAAGACGGGTGAAGAGCTCAGACGTTTCTCTCCCACACTTGCTACTGGCTATGTTGCCTGGTATGGCTGAGAATTTAAAGAATACTGCCATCAGAGGCAAACTGTCGTTGAATAAGCTGAAAGCGCAGGGTCATTTAAGGGGTGTTATTTGTGTTTGCAATCCTGGTGCTCAGAAACAGGGCCATAAACTTGGTATTTATCACTCCTACCATGACTTATGTTGTATTATTTAATTCAAAATGGGTGACTTTTTCTTTTTAGAAGGGATGAAGAACATTTTTGATTACTTAGGAATCAAGAAAAGAGGCGAAAAGGAGAAAGATCTGGCAAAGATCTTCTGCTCTCACTGGAGTGGTTTGTAGCCGAAGTGTGAAGCAGCGGTGATGTGAATCAGCACCTCAGATTTCAGCATCTGAGATCATAGTTCTTGATCGAAAAAAAAGTGGGAATGCCCTCTCCGGGTTGGGAGGGAGGCCCTGCCTCAAGTAGAGGCGTTTAAGTATCTTGGGTTCTTGTTTATGACAGAAGATTGAACAGGGGGATCTGTTCGGGCAGCTGCAATAAGGAAGACTGTAACGGTCTGTTGAGGTAAAGGTAGAGCTGCACCAAAAGGTGAGGCTGTCTGTTTGCGAACTGATCTATGTTCCTACTCTCACCTATGGTCACGGTTCCAGCTTCTGGTTAAGATGTCCCCTGTACATCTCCTTGGGGAGGTGTTTCAAGCAACCAGGGAAAGGACTTGAGGCAGACCCAAGACACTCTTTATTTTCTGGTTGACCAGGGAATACCTCTGTATCCTCCAGGAAGAGCTGGAGGAAGTGGCCAGGGGAAGAGGGACGTCTTGGCCTCTGAAAGACCTTTAACAGTTAAACAGAGGAGCACGGATTGGTCGGATGGTGACGGGAAGTGGGATGATTTTAAGAGGATCAATTCTTTCTGTGATTGGCCAGTATCACTACAGATATATATGTTGGATTCATTGGCACCGATAAAACCAATAAATTAAGAATCCAAAATTGGATCTGTGCAATTTCATGGTTAAGGCAGCAAATACTATTCTCAAAAACAATCTTATAATACTAAACTACACACTGAAATGGGTACATACAGTAAAAACAAAATGAATATAAAAACCAAAATACTTTTACAAAACTTCACTTCAAACTTACTATTAACTATAACAGTTTCACGTTTTTTTTCCTTTTTTTTAATTATACATTTGTGTCATTATTTGTACTTCTCAAAAGTAGCTCTGAATAGTCTCATAAAAAAATAACATTTTTAGAGCTGGTAAATAAAGTAAATGAGGAGCAGAGCAGATACATAAGAAAAAGAAATAAGAAGGTTATATTATTACTGAGTTTAGGGAGGTTCTGTTCTTTTCACTATGAGCTTACCCTGGGCATTACTGTCAAGGGAAGAATTGTCATTAATATGCAGATGACACCCAGCTGAAGCAGGATAGAACAAATTAGTTAATTAAATTACATGCCTTGAAGACATAAATGTGTGCACGTCTTATAATTTTCTGCTTGTGAATGCAGACAAGACATAAGTTACTGCTCACAACAGAGAACCTATTTCTATAATTTTAGATTATCTTTGTGGGATTCCAGGTATATCCTGTAAAAATAAATGAAAATACCACTTCTTACAAACAAAGCCCCTAATGAATAAGCTGCATTGGGTCTTTAAGCCTGCATACTTAAATATCATCCCAACAGAACCCGTCTCCTATAGACGGGTAATATAGGCTTAAAAATGTGGTTTCAAAAGTTCCCAAAAGTAATGGGAACAGAGCCTTCATCAGCCAACCTAATCAACCTTTCAGATATGACTGCAAACCTTCAATTTTGATTCAACTTTTACAGGGCTGGTTCAGGTGACCTGTAATCATCTCTTAGATGATAAGTACCTCTCTTCTCCAGCTTTCTTTTTACCCTTACTGATCATTGTTAAGCTTGTTTCTCTCGCCATCAATTGCAGGAATCCCTCGTGTGATGCTGTTGTTTGTTGGTGTCTCTGTTCTGTCCTCTTAAAACGTCCTGAGTCTGGTTCTAATGAAGGTCTGGTCCTGTTTAAACAGAACTCTTCCGCTCCACCTGTCACCGTGTGGATGCTCAGGACGTGGGCTTGAACTGAAATCAACGCATTCTTTGAACACAACCTTTCATAAATGATATCTACATCAAGTTGTTGATACCGTACATACACGGCCCCAATGTAACCTCAATCTAGACTATGTTTACACTGCCAGCCTGAATCAGATTTTTATCCAGATTGCGTCTAGTGATCCAATATGTTTGCTACATCTGATACCCCTCCCATTCACAGCCATTTCCATTGGTACCGAACATACCAAACCAATAGCTATGGGGCTGGGGCGGGGCTTATGCGATGACTCAGACAGAAGCCTCATAGGACCAGTATTAAATACGATCAAGGTTGCTGCAGAATTGATAAAAACTTGGATCAATGAGTTTTCACTTCAAAACCGACGGCAGTCATTCAACATCGTTTCTACTCCCCTGCGTGTCATTTTGGATTGTTTTATTTATACTTGCGTGGTTGTCGCTCTGCCTATGTCACATGCTTCACATCTCTGGTCTCTGATTGGTTGTACATGCAATGGCATCCAAAGGCATTTTCTTCAGTGTTTCTTTGGTACTGCCCTTTAATGTTTCATTTAATGCTTTTATGTTAACAACGCGATGTTACTGAATCTCAGAACTTGCATCTTGAGGAGAAACATTTTAAACCTGTCTCCTCTGTGGTATAGATCAGAGATATTTGGCTGGATTGCACCTCACCAACCAAGCTTATGGTTAGTAACATCTCCCTCAATCAACCAGTGGTCCAGCTGAAACAGCGCCCTGTGTCTTGTTGGACAGCTGTGACTGCCGACTGGGGGGGGTCTGTGGAGAGTCTGTGGCGCTTTACTGGGCCTCATATCCGCAGCCTCTGTGTACCACATTCCTCTGATGCCAAATGGTGAAAACTGGGTCTGAAGAGCATCATGTGACCACAAACATGTACAACCTCACAGCATCCACAGAAACATCAATAACTGGTTCATCGTGAGTTTCATCGTAATGAGAGTTGATCACGAGGCCTGAGCTATTAACAAAACACCTTGAGGATTTCTTTTTGGCGTGTTCGAGTGTTGCAGTTTGAAAAACTCCTCTCTCTTTGCTATCAGCGCTTCATTCCAGAGGAAAGAAAAACTGTGTTGGATATTTGTACCATAATTAGATTCATTTAATGTGACGAAGAGGAAAACACAAGTCCTAAGCTGGTGCTCGTGCTCACATTAAGTATTGTTCTTCCAGAGAGCAAACATCACACATTCTTGAGAATAACGGGACTCATGGGAATACCTGAAAGGGTAAAAGTGGACTATTTTGGGAGTCTGACTGTGTTTACAATCATGCGTTTGTCAGCGCACAAAAGGGTCGGGTGTCTCAAGCATCAGCATCTACTAAAGTGGATCGTAAAACCCATGTGATGGCCCGGACTATGCTGTCATTGCTGATCATTGCTGATGATTCCTGATCATTTTGATACTTTAATTTCAGGCAACACACGGTGGAGAGTTTTGCTCAAACACAGGAAATCCAAACGCACTCCAATATCAACTGCTGATTAAAAAAAAAAAAACAAGTACATCATGTTCAGTGCCATGAAGTGAGCATCAGCCTGCATTTCTCACGTACTGTTCCGTCTATGAACTGCCTTTACTTAATTAGTAGAAATATACTACACTATATAAACAGATACAACCCAGCCCCTAAAGGAATTGTATAAAATATGAGCAATTACTCACCCTGAGGATCCGGATTACTTTAGGTTTGTAAGCTAACTTATTTTGCAATTCTTCATATGTGATTTTAGCAGCACAACAGGGTGGAGACTCCTTTATTGCCATTTTCTATCAAAGAAAATCATGTTTAATACATTTTATTTTGTTAGCATGAAAACTACCTATTTTATTATCTGGGGTTTATGTCATCAGCATCAAAGAAAGACATTAACACCATTTACTAAGGTAATTGTGTATTACATCACGTGGAGCCACAGATCAGTGGTTTTCCTCAGTTTCCTTTAACTGGAAGGTCAGAGGATCTGTCGCTAAGCGTGTCTACATGTCTTTGGGTAGGACACTGAACCCCACACCTCCACATTTTCCTAATACCATGTAGGCCTAGCTACTACACTTGGTCACTGCCAAGTGATGCAGTTGTAATACATACAAATGTGGTTTGGTATTGTCTTGCTGAAATAAGCGAATCCTTGCCTGAAAGAATCCGTGTTGCTCTAAGATGTTACTAAAAAACAACAACATTTGACTTTCAGTGTGTCGTCACATCTGTAATAGTTACCAACGGTTTGTACACTTAAGCAAAGTCATATGTTCTTTTATACAAAAAATAGAAACTTTGACTGGAAAAAAGCACGGTGGCTTAGTGTTTAGCACTGTTGCCTCACAGCAAGAAGGTTCCTGGTTCGATTCCCGGCCCAGTGGGTGTTTCTGTGTGGAGTTTGCATGTTCTCTCCGTGCTTGCATGGGTTCCCTCCGGGTACTCCGGCTTACTCCCACAGTCCAAAAACATGCAGGGTAGGTTGATTGATCATTCGAAAGTGGCCGTAGGTGTGAACGTGAGTGCGTATGTTTGTCTGTCCTTCTATGTGGCCCTGCGATGGACTGGCGACCTGTCCAGGGTGTACGCCTGCCTTTCGCCTACTATGCGTCGGGATAGGCTCCGACAGACCCCTGTGACCCGGAGACGGATTAAGCGGGTATAGATAATAGATGGATGGAGTTGTTTTGACTCACATTTTAATGGTGCCGCAACAAGCCTTTCCACTGAGATTGGGTTTTAGATGTGGTCCTGAGTCTGTGCAGTGACTCCTGCAGAGTCCTGTCTGTTTTTAATGCTGCCTTGCCCGAAGGCCCGAACATCAAAACCTTTCATTGTTCGTTGTAGGTTTGGTCCCAAGCATACAGAAATTTCTCTCGTCTCTCAAAATAATAGTATATGATATAAGGATACTTTTTTAAAAAACTTATATAAGGCTTTTTTTCCTTGACTAGGTTGCTTTACGTAGAGTTTATCCTTTGGTCATTCACATTAAGACTAATGCTTCTTCCTGCATATACTTGAACTCTAAACTTCACTCGTCACTCACTCATGACACTATCCAGTGTGGAAGGTTCACCGTCTTGCCCAAGGGCACTTTGTCAGACGATGGAACTGACTGCTGACCTGCCAGTTGGAGGAAATCTTACGGACAGCTGAACTATTTACTGATGTCAACTGTCACAAAACTTCTCCACTTCTGAAAGTAGCAGCTGCCATGTACTTTTTTTGATGTGACAGAGTTTTATCAGAAAACGGAGCAAAGTTCTCTGAAATGATGCATAAAGAAAGAGTACATCAGATCCGTCATCTGGGTTTAAAAACTCCTGAGCCGAACTCTCAGATGGCGTCTATAACAAAACCACTTGTACCTATGCTAATGTATGAATAAGACGATTAGGAAATCTTCACATATGAAAACATGGGAATTGAAGCCATTTGTGCTTCAAACTAGTGACACAGTTGCACAGTTTCAATCATCTTATAGATTCAATAATTCTTGCCTAAAAAAAAAAACACCTTAACTCACAGAAGATCACACAGTCACTGTAGTCATATCCGTGGTGAGTATGAGTGCTCCCACGTTTGAACATCGTAAGAAACAGTGGAAGTTCCCTTTAACGCCCCTCACCTGCCCTAATAAGGTTTTTAAGGCAGATGTAATTCAGTTAGAGTTGTGCAAAATTGAAAAGCTGTTCAGGATATGACACATTCACTGTCTCACTGTGAGGCTTTAAAGATGACCGAACGGAGAAAGAAAGAAAGAAAGAAAGAAAGAAAGAAAGAAAGAAAGAAAGAAAGAAAGAAAGAAAGAAAGAAAGAAAGAAAGAAAGAAAGAAAGAAAGAAAGAAAGAAAGAAAGAAAGAAAGCATCAGTAAAAAGTCTTCATGATCTCTGTAACTGCATCCTGATGTACCAGTGATCTGGACCTGCATTAGGAAGCACCTTTGCTTTCAGAAAAAGAGTGTATGTTATAACAGTTATGTTAAGGTTTTTCTGACTGTTATATGCCTTCAATGGCAACTGATGCTTATGGTCGTGGTTTAAAAATACCAAGATTAAATGCGAGTATTAAATCTCTGTAATGTGATCGTACTCCTGCACAGTATTTTCTGCTCCTCGAGGGGTTTAAAGTGCACGCTGACTCCTTCCTGTCAATCTTATCAACTAATAGAAGACCGAGTATCTTCAGAAGGTGTCTGTTATTTGTATTAGAGGGTTTTATTCCTTTGTTGACGACAGGTCAGACAGCAGAGCAGCTGGGCTTCGGCCCATCCTGCTCTGACAAAGACAAATGTTTATTTACCTTCTTAAATCGGCGTCTGTCCTGGGTGTTTACCTCCTTTTCTCCCCTCTTCTCCTCCTTGAATCGGATCGGGACAAAGTAAATCCGAGTTACTCCAGCCGGGACAGAGCCGCCCTCACCATCACTCCATCCATCCAGCGGAGAGACTGATTTAAGTTGAATTAAAAATAAGAAAAAAGAAAAAAGCGGCTCAAGTGTTGCAAGCTTGAAGGCTGAAGGAGGCGGTGGAGGAGACGGTCATGGTCTGCAGGGAGGAGAAATCCTGAAGCGGCATTCCGCTGATTACAAACAAAAGAGGGGAAAGTGGGATCCTGAGATTGCCCAGGAGGTCTGGAGGCTCTACTTCCTACTATCAAACTTCCATCAACCCCCACACAACAACATGGCCGACACAGCCTGCGGGACCGGAGCCGCACAGCTGGAGACGCGGATCCGTCTGCAGCAGCTGGTCTGGGAAAAGCCGAGCACAGGGGCAGCGATGCTGCACGGTATACCGGCCAATTAAAAATAAACAAATACCATAATTATTATGAGAAAAGGGATGGCAAAGACCGGCTTTTGGAAGATAGTTTCAAATATATATGTACGTAAAAAAATAGAAAAAGAAAAACTCACGATGTTCTCGGTACTGCTTTCATTCAGAAATGCAAGTGTCTGCCTCCCCCTAGTGGTCGTTCAGCTGTAACGCAACGCAGGGAAATTCCACAATGACAAAATTCTAGTTTAACCGCTTAATGTCTGATTTATCATATTTGATAAATACAAATTTTTGAGACCTCTGCACCACCCCAACAGTAAAAACAATTAAAAAGTAATTTAGAAATAAATAAATGAAAGATACAAAAAAAAATGCAATTAATTCAGAGATACAAAACAATGTATTAGAAACTTGTTAAAGAGGAAATTGGGGGTGTTTTTCATTTCAGTATATAATAAACACTTCAGTTTTTTTGGTAAAGGATCTGCTGTGTATTATTTCCTATATCATTACAAGATTACAGAAAGGTTCAGTGTTCTTCTATTCTATTCTATTCTATTCTATTCTATTCTATTCTATTCTATTCTATTCTATTCTATTCTATTCTATTCTATTCATGTTGTTCATAATCGTTATTATTACGTTTACCCCAAAGGGAAATAATAAATTATTTAATTGATTAATTGGCTCATAAATTATTTTTGAATTGAATCGAAGTTAATAATAAAAGGCCTAACCATTATTAATTCATGATAACTCTTTTCCATCATAGTCAAGCATGTGCCATCGTTTACAATGTATATTATTAGATTTGGTTCAACCTTATTGTCAATGCACGTGTCACAGGTACAAGGCAACACAATGCAGAGGTGCATAATCAGTAACTGCAGAAAACACACAGAGGTGCAGATATACAGTATAATATTATATGTAAATATGTTTGTGCAGGACTGTACATGTACGGTAGACTATTTCTATATGTAGGTACAGTAGTGCAAATTGTAATTAATATACAGTATATACAATAGTGAAGCTGATTGGCTCATATTATATAAAGACTGTAAAGATGTACAAGTGAATAATGATGAAACACTAATGTCCATGGGATGTATGCATATGTGGGCACGTGGACACATGATGGTAAAATCACCCCAGAGGTTTCATTCATCCATCCATTATCTATACCCGCTGTATCCGTTTCCGGGTCACGGGGGTCTGTCGGAGCCTATCCCGACGCATATCAGGCGAAAGGCAGGGGGAGGTTTCATTCCTCTCTTATTTTTCAATCTAGCACAGGATTTTTATGCAAATGATGCTACACAAGTAATTTCTGACAATTACTTGTGTAAACATAGCTGGGACGTGGAGGAAAACAGCTGCAGAATCATGAACACCAGAGAAAAATGGGCATGAAATCAAAGTATTCACACACAGAAGCTACGAGAAATGTAGATGTAAAAACAAAAACACTGATTACACCATCACATATGTGCAACAACAGCAAAGAGCTCAAACAACCACAAAATGCCCACAAAGCAGAAAAAGTTGCAAATTCATTGCAAAAAGAAATACACCTCCTTTAAAAAGGAGAACTACACATCAAACAAATGGCTGCTGAAGGATACAGAAAACAATCCTTCAAGATAACACTAATAAAAAAGAGGCTAAAACAATATAAAAAAAGCAAAAATACAATATATATACAAACTAATCACAGAGAAAGAAAGCAATAATGGATTTCTCAGACTGACTTAAAATCTAGTTTATAAGTTTGTAAAAACAAAGCTTTTCCATAGAACTGGATCAGTATTTATATCGATGAGTAAATAGGAAGCCAAGGTCCTGAAGTCTCATTGTTTTGGATCTATTGACAGTAGTTTGGTGGTTCTGACAAGATGCCAGTGACTGGACGTTTATGTCTGCACAAACATTTACACATAAATTTCTTCCATGTTAAAACTTCCTCATATTGTCTGTAGAGACACTATTTACACTATCACTTCATTCACTACATTTTTGAGTCTCCTCAGAGGCTTGAAACATTATTATGTTTTCCCTCGTCTGCTGATGTTAAATGCAATTTTGCTGCAAACAAAATTTCTGTTCTCACCCAAAACTGCTTCCATTTTGCTCCCTAAACAAAATTTACACTCCTTACAATCTAACGATACACCTACATAATTTTTCATACTTGAATTTTACTTTAAAAAATGTTTAATTGAAGAAATAGTACCAATCTGTGCCTGACATTAACCACAACTTATGAGCTCTTTTGGTTATTTGTATCCTTTTTTTAATTGTCTTTTGTGTTGTTCATTGATTTGACTTCTGTCAGCTTAAATATGAAATATAAACTCTGTATCTAAAATCTTGACCTCTGACAGATTTGTTAAAGAATAAGCATCATTCTTAAACAGAAGTTCAGAGGTGTTTATTATAGTGATGACACATTTGAACATTGCTGTGACACTGAAATGACAACATTATAATTTACTGATATTATATCTTATAATATCCTCTTCCGTGTACTGCACATACAATAAAACCCTCTAAACAATCTTTACTGTCAGCTATGACCAGAAATCCTTTCTGTTTACTTTCATTTACTTAGATGAAATTGAACCTTTTATCAGGAATTTCTGCTTCCTGAATAGACAAAGTGCCAGTTGTAAGTGTAATTTGCTGGGTCCTAAAATAATTTGTATATTTACAATAAATCCAGCTTTAAATTATACCAATCTAGTCCTCACTGATAAGCAGCCATCTGTAGTAGTGTATGTTTTACATAAAACGTGTTTATATATTACCTCTGGGATGATAAAATGATATAATGAGAAGAGAACTATCTATCTATTTCAAATGAGCCGTTTTTTTTTAGAAAAATGTAAAGTAGTATAAAAAACGTTGATTATAAACTTTATTTTTGTTGCTCATCCAGTTGTTTTTTTGTAATTTTTGAGGACATCACAGACTTACCTTCATTTCCTGCAACTCACTTCAAATCTTTTCCATAAAACTTTTTACATCGTTTACATTACGAGGATGCTTTTTTTTTGTCCCCACAAAGTGACAAAGTAAACAGATTCACATCCCCTATTGGTGGGTAATGCAAACACACACACACACACACACACACACACACACACACACACACACACACACACACACACACACACACACACCTTTAAAATTAGATTAATAAAAGCCACCTTCTGTCAACACTTGAGCTGCGAGACAGTAACATCAATAAAAGTCTTTAAACACAACAGTCAGCGCCGGCAGCTGCTATAAAAAGCGAACAGAGCTAAAATTAGAGTGAGTCATGTGTTTCTTTGCTGTCTTGTTTGGGGTGATAAAGCTCCATCGTGCTCCGTATGGTCTCCTGTGATTGCTCACAGCGTCTTTTCTGAGTAAAAGATACGAAATAATGTTAATTCAATGAAGCTGCTGTTTGCAGACACATCCGAACAAACAGAGGCACAATTCAGCTCATTGTGTTTATCTTTGTCAGTAATACAGATGAGTTGGCCTGTTACAGCTTACAGTAGATGGATTTTATGTTGCATTTATGACTAAAATCAGTTTAATGACACATCTGGATTAGTGACAAATGCTGAAAATACACTATAATAGATTTTAACCAGCTTTAAACTAGACATTTCATGTCCAGTCTGCAGTAATATTTGTCTTTTTATTACTTACAGAATAGCACTGCAGCTGATTAAAAATAAACATTCATATGGGCTTTGTGCTCTCAGTAATTGGATTTAGATTTCCTGCCATCATCAGAAGAAGTGCTTATTAAGAGATGAATGAAGCTGAATCAGTAATTACCACTTTACAATGGTCAATTCATTTCAATATAAGACAGTCATGCGAATATTACAATTATGTTAGACATGTTAATCATAATTACACAGTTAAAGAGCCAAGAGGAAGCTGACCCACTTTTAAAGCAGGCGTATTTGAAATTCACTTCCTTATAACAAATAATGGCAAATGAAAGCAGAGAAACGATTGATTCGGTTCTTATACCTGTTAGATTTGAGCTGAGATGGTTTTTCAAATCCTCCTGATCCTCTGACATTCATTTAACTTTGTAATTTGCTTCGTTGTCTTGTCATTTTATTGTACACGACACTGAAAACCTGTAGGTAGCTCTGATACACGACAGCGCAGTGTCTTTCATGACCACTGGGGCGCAGTGCTCACTCGGAGTTACAAAAATCTGAGCACGTCTCCGATTGAGCCGCTTTCCGCCTCTAACTTTCAAGAGTTCAAAATGAAGTGCTTCTTTGTGTCATGACGTCATAGAGTGAAGACGATCGACTGGTCTGAATCACCCACTGACGATTCAACTCATGGCCCCCATACCGATGCAGAGGGAAGATGTTTCGGATTCCTGATGAACACAACTGAAAAGCTGAGGGAGAAAAAGCAAACAAACGAATCAAAAGTTAGCAATAGTTATTAGTATTATTTAGAATTTTAAGCTGATAGCACTTCACACAAAGGCACATTTTATACATTTCACTCCACTTTATTTACCAGAGAGCTGTTCTTACACATTAACAAAAGGATTTGCACTTCCATCAACAATTATACACAAACTATATAATACACTTTTAAAAGATTCAAGTAAAATTACAGGGTCAAAACAAGATTTGTTATTGGATGGAGAAAAGTGTAAACACTCATTAAGGGCAAAACATTGTGAAATGTTGCAGTTTGGAGTTACGTCAAAATAAATTGATATTGTAAACCCATGAGAAGATGCAAAAATGTTGTTCACTTACTCGATAGTGTGGATAGTGTCCCCTATGATAAGTTGAGGCAAATTTGTGTAGAAAACATTTATTAAAAGGACTTTCTGTGCAGGCTGATCACTGTGACCATGTAATACAAGTCCAGATTTATAATGTTTTGGTCCCTAACAAAAGAAATTACACTCTTTACCACCTAATAATGGGCCTACGGCCTACGTTGCTAAGTGTTTTTATTTATATCACTGTTTTGACATTATTTATTTGTTGGTGCCATAAAACAAAGATTTTCAAGAGATTTTTAAACAACATATGTTTATATTCTCTGAATTAAAACCAGTTAAAGCAGTAGTGGATTTTGTGCTGGATTTAGAGAATTTAACTTTACTAAGGAAGAGTCTAGAATCGGCTGGGAGGATATCAACCGGAGCTTTTAGGTATATAAAGTTTTCTAACAGTAAACCAGGTAGAGACATAGAGACATGTGCCATCACAAGGGTTCAAAAATGTTTTAGAAAGAATAGGTGGGGACGACTGACCTATCGTGTTAAATTAAACCAGCTGCCTTTGAGATGTGAGTAATGTCCCTCTGGGGATGGATAAAGTATATTTGAGAGTGAATCTCAAAATCTGTGTTGGCTCAAATAGCAGAAAGGGCAGTAAACAGAAGTTAACATAAACATATATATATATATATATATATATATATATATATATATATATATATATATATATATATATATATATATATATATATATATATATATATATATATATATATATATATATATACAATGTAGAGTTAGCATTGTGAAATAAAAAAAAGTAAAATCAAGAAAAGATCAGAATCTGATAATCTGAGGTTCACCTGCAAAGCAATACTTTAGTTTATGGTTGTGTAACTGATCCTGACTGTAGCAGGGTTGGACTAGTGAACAACAGGAATAAAATCATCACTCCTTCAAGCATCTCTATATGCCCTTAAAGATATTTTTCTAGAAGATGATTTCAGTACCGGACAGCTCCAACACACATTTCAGCACTGGACAGCTCTCACCAGTCCCATCGAGCTTCAAAGAGCGTGGCCACGTGATGCTTGTTAAGCCGTGACGTCAAATGTTGACATTAATTCTCAGTTTAATTAATGATGATCTCTGAATGCGAGATCCATTCTTTTTTTTTCTTTTTTTTTTTATAACTTGGCTCGGGTCTTTCATTGACGCGGAAAGCGCCAGCACTCCAATGGGACGGGGGCGATGACGCAGCCGACTACTTCATCCTCCTTTCTTCACCCCCCCCCCCCCCCCCCCCCCCCCCCCCCCCCCCCCCCCCCCCCATCCTCCTCCTCCTCCTCCCCTCATCGACGTGACAAGTGAAAAAGGCATGCCTTTCAGATTCAAGGATAAAATAACCGCGGGGAGTTAACTTCAGAGGACGGAGGAAAGTTTTCCGCAGAAGACTTTTTGGGGCTCTTTTGTTCATGCTCCATGAAGCTGCCACACGCAGAAGTCCCCAAGAACTAAGCTGCGGGCGCACAGAGGGCTGCACACTCGCACACCAGCGCCGGGACGCCTAAGAAACGCTACAACTGAGGGAACAGAGGAATAGAGAGAGAGAGAGAAAGAGAGAGAGAGAACGGCAGAGAGACTGAGATAGAGATCCTATCTCACTCTCCCAGTTCAGGCTTTCAGAGGATCGCGTCCAGCATCTTGCAACTGGTGAGAAAATTCACTTTTTTAAGGGGGGTTGAGTAAGATAAAGTGGTGGGGATCTTATAGATCGTATGAACTTTCACATATAATGTGTGTAATCAACTAAAACTGTAATAAAATATTAGAAATGTCTTTAGATTGTTGTGTTTATTCGTGTCTTTTTGGTCTTTTTCAGCAGGACAATGTTAAGTAAAGCGACTTTAGCATTACTCATCTATGGACTCATAACGCATTACAGCGTCAACTGCTCACCTGTGGGAATTAGCTTTCCAAGTGTTAGGTATGAAAACTCTTACATGGCTTTGCGTTTCTCTTTGTATGCTTTAAAAATGCTAAGGGAACAGCCTAAAGACCATATCTACTTTACAGTTAGTTACGTGAGTAAGTGTAACAGCCTGTTGGGTTGCTGGATAACAACATCTGACAGCCAATCCATAGAGCTGAGACGCATTCACTGGAGAGCCGCGGTAATGTGATTTAAGCGGCTGTGGCAGTGAAGAACCTAGTCTCAACCTGACCTGCTGCCATTAGTCGGGCAATTTGCCGATTGGATAATTAATAGAAATCGATTTTGACGTGAAAAAGTATACATTTATTGGGTAACTGGCAGCAAACGACCTTGCTGTTTAAACCAAATATGAGGAATTTTAAATTTACCTACAAAAAGTGTTGTTGTGATCCCACGTCTCAGCCTGAATAAAGTTTAAATACGCAAATATCATCTAAATCTACCACTGCATGGTCACAGATTGGAAAACAGATATATTTTTATTTCTTTTAGACTTGAAAGTGAGATTTATGACGAGGATGGCAACTCCTTACCGTCCCTGGATTATGACGGAGACCAAATGGAGGTGAGAAGTCCATCGTCTGTCGCTGAAGACGTCTTCAGTTTGTTCTATCCAGCAGAGAAAAGGTGACTATCATCAGCCTCGCACCCCTACTTTTGTTTTTTTTCCCCCCACCCCCTCAGCGTTGGAGACATCCATGTTGAACATCTCATTGCTGTATTTCTGTCTGTGTATGTCGTTCGTTTTGTAGCGTCGACATGTTGTAACTTCCAGTATAAAGAAATACTTTTATTTCGATTACTGTCGTTTTTCAGTTTCTTTTTAAACACGATAAAGAAAAGAAAACTGTTAGAAAGTCGAATTTGGTTCAGAAGATGATCAGAATAGTCGATTGTTTGGAAAAAGAATGAAAGACTATCCAGTATGAAATAAAAGAGTCTATTTTGAAAAAATAAAAAATGTGATAATCTTATCATTATCTGTATCTTATCATTATCTCCTTGAGTTTTTAATTAACTCAAGAGAAAATATAGGTTGAAGTTTACGCACACAACCATCTGGAGATCTAAGCTGGAGATGTAATGTAGTGTAGAGTCTTGATATGTGTTTTGCGCTGGGTGTGTGGTGATTTTTTTTATTTTTTATTTTTTTTTTGTATTTTGTTTCTTTTACCGTGTGGCTATCTATCATCCCAGAACGGAAAGACACGCAGACGGCATGTTTAATAAAGCCTACAGGAAAGCGCTGGGTCAATTATCAGCAAGGAAATACCTTCATTCTCTGATGGCAAAACGTGTAGGGTAAGAATATCTTCTTGGTTGTCACCTTTTTTTTTCTTTTTTTTATTCCCTAATGTTATCTGTCCTTTGTGCGTTCTTGTTTGTGTTGACTGGTCCTTTGAAAGCTCATTACTCACGCTGTTATACGTACTCATGTCTGTGTTCCTAGTTTATTCCAACATGCTTCCAAAAAGCTTTTAGGAATGGTTAAGGGAGTGCGCAAGCGGCCGACTGAACGACTTGGAAAGCGTAATTTTCTTAGCTGGCTCTCCTTGCACGCGCACGGGTTTAAATGATACCCATATGAATAATTTATGGGGACTAAATCCCAGTGGTTCATGGTGGAGGGAGGGGCTGCGGCTCCGAGCAGGCCTATCACATCTCTATGCCAAATACGCGCTGTAATTCTCTTGGGGATGGATCAAAAGTTAAGATGAAGTGTTCATGACTGCGTTTTCAGATTAAACAGCCAAATTTAAAGATGTGTTGCGCACTTTGCCCGAAATACATCAAAAGCAAGCTGTGTTGTTTTGAACAAAATGGAGAACCAGGTTATGTTGTGATTTTCCCTTTAAGATGGTGGCTGAGTTTAGTTGAAGCGCACCGCAGACTGAGCGCAGAGGGGAGGGCGGGGCGCATGTGGACGCACCTGTTACGGGTTTCAGTGTGACGGTAACGGGGGTCTCCTCCTCTCTCGCAGCGGGGGGAAAGCTTTGGAGGACAGCTCGGAGCCCCTGTCCAAGAGACACTCAGACGGGATCTTCACAGACAGCTACAGCCGCTACAGGAAGCAAATGGCAGTAAAGAAATACCTGGCAGCAGTCCTGGGGAAAAGGTATAGACAGAGAATTAGAAACAAAGGACGGCGGCTGGCATATTTGTAGCAGCCTCCTCTCCCTGTTCTGAATTATAAAAAAGGAAAAATAAAAAAGTAAAAGAAACATGTGCAGCCCCAGATAAAGTCATTTTAAGATCTGACCAATCAATGGATCACTTTTGTGTTCTCAAACATGTATTTATGTACGAAGTAAGCCATTAAAGAAATATTTTAATAATAATGTTTTTTTTTCTTTTACTTAAATCCTTCGAGGATGCTTACATCTCCTCTGTGGACCTTTTTTTTTTTAAAGAGAAGTAATCATCTCTAGTTATGAATATTTTTCAGAGGACACAAGTGTTTAACATGAGTATCTCCTCCAACAGCCATGTCTTTTAAACATTTAGTAAAGAGATACGAAAGAGAAGGGAATGAAATAGTTTAAAAGACAATCAATGCATCAAATTCTGCATGTTTTTTTTTCTTTTTTTTAAGAGTGACACTAAGAGTTTAGTTGTCTTTATTCACAACAGCCTTGAAGACATAGGTTTTCACCAAATCCTACAAGCGATAGACATTGACGCCCTCCCAGATGGGGATGAGTTTGACGCTTTTTTGGGAGACTTGCTGAAACAGTTCTCTCCCGAATTTGCGGTGAGTTTCCAGCTCTTTCCCGAGTCCTGGCAGGGGCTTCTCACGCCCCTCCTCCTCTTCTGTTTTCCCTTTCTTACCTTGTGGTCTCACTTCAAACACTCAGATCCAGCTCTTATTCCACCTCACCTGTGCTCCTTTCTCACAGATGTTGACTCCACCTGTATGACAGCATGTATACAGGCTGAAAGGCACATATTATAATGAACATATCATTTCTGAGCAAAACATAGAATAAAAAAAAAAGAAAAAAAAGAAATGAATAAATCTGGATGTTTTAATTTAAGTCCCAAATCTGAGAGGAGAAACAAAGTACCTTTGAGGTCCTTCTCGCCTTTATTTTTCTTCCACAGTGTTTCCAAAGTGATCTTAAACATTTGACTCATGTAAAGTGCCAATTCTGTGTCTCTATCAACTGGACTCTTGTTCTGCCCAAGGTTTTCCTATGTCTCTCTGCCCATATAATAAGTATCACTGGCATCTGAAGCATCATATATATATATATATATTTATATATATATATTTAAAAAACTGAAAAAAGGAATAAACTGAAAAAAAATAAGATAACATAAATGATACTTGTTAAATGGTGACTTCTGCATCAGTTTGTTTTCTGTGAGAGACATATGAGGCAGTTTGAACTCTTGTGTTTGAACCCTCTGGATCTATTGTGCTTCCCTTCTCTGTCATGTGAACCAATGTACAAACTACAATAGACTGCATGATTAAAGTAATTTCACTAGCCACCGCATCTGTGCAGACAACTAGATGGTTTTGCTTGCTCTCTAACTACTACAGACGTACATTCCTGTTATTGGTGGATGTTTTTGTGTTCTGTTCACCGCTATCAAAGAACCCTGTTGAACCTGAATGTACTTTACTGCTGGAATGAGTGTCTCAGACTGATGTGATGCTTTATGGCTTCTGGACAGATTTGTGATCTACTTTTAAAAATCATGTGTGAAGATAAAGCTGTGGACAAGTAGAATGGTTATTTTCCATGCTTTCATATATATATATATATATATATATATATATATATATATATATATATATATATATATATATATATATATATGTGTGTATGTGTGTGTGTGTGTATTTATATTTATATAATTTTTTTTGTAGAACATAACATAATTAGGGAGATGCCAAGGGTGGCCCAAATGACCATTAACATGATGAAAATTAAAGTTTATCCAGATAATACGGTCAGAAGGAAAACTAACCATCTGCACACTTCTTACCAAATTTGCAAGGGCATGAAAGAAATGCAAACGACAGGGTAAAGTTTTTCCATTTGTGTTTGCTGTATCAATCTTTCTTTAATTTTGCATTCCCCTCCAGGCTTTGTGACGCAGGGAGCAGTTTGCGGCTGTGGTGCCTTGCATCGACTTTAAAACCGCCATGAATCACAGATGGCTATTTAGTGGCCCTACAATGCTGCACATCATCAGCTCACATTTCACCCCCTTTTTTGTTGTTGTTGTCTTTGTGCCGCACAGATGTTTGATGGGATCTCGAGCATCGATCAGCTTAGATGTCAGTCGTTCTTGTTTGCACTGCTTTGTTTTGCACTTTGTTTTAGAGTGTTAGACTTTTTTTGTCAAAACAGAGGGAAGCGGCAGTTTCCCCATGAAACATTACATGTATGATAATGAAAGCGCCAATAGCCTTACAAAAATAAAATAATCTTCAAAGATATATAAAAAAATATATATATACATATATATATATGTATATATATATATTTACTGTGTGCAAAGTGAATATTAGATTACTACTTCAAATGGCGACCTACCAGGGTCAATAAATGTCTAAAAAAAAAAGTGTTGTAAGATTTGTATGAATAAATTTTTGTAAACAATCAATACTTCGTCTAATCTTTGAAACTACGTCACCATGAATCTGAAGCACACTTAAGAAAAACATAGTTATGAGACTGTGACAACGTTCTTTCAATGAAAATGTGTTGTTCATGGGTGGTCAGTAACCTCAAGATGCGGCAGAATAAATCAGCAAACCCATCAAAAAAAAAAAAAAAAAAGGAAAGCGTGGAGAGAAAAGAGACTGAAAGTCTCTGCCTTGTTTCTACCGTGACTCAGTGGGTTTGGCGGAGGAGCGGCGACACCAGTTGGCCGGGTGTCTGCCTCCCGACGGGACAGCATGAGTAAAGAGTCGTAGGAGGGATCACCCAGCCTGCAACACACACGGCCTCGCTGCACTTTACACCCCTCCACGAGTTTAGCCGTCGCCACCCTGCAGGCCTGCTGGAACAGTTGGCTGGGCTCAACGCTGCTACATGCAGCAATGTTGACCCAAACAAGCTTGCATGCATGCACACGAGGAGATTGTATGTGAAACCGCACGGTTTAAGCATTCAATGCACTATTATATTTTATTAAACCTTACAGAGCAGTGCACTTGGTGTGGAAGTGGTTGCGCTTTTTATATCTAATATATCTGCATGTTTTTCTCTGCATCAAAAGAGCTGAGATATAAATGAGCCATTTTCTGTCTTTAAGATGCCAGCTGTCCCTGAAAATAACTGCAAGTTTTTAACCTATAAAAGCGACTGGTATAGTTCACACTTATCTACATTATACTGCATATGGACCTGATGCCTGGTGGAAGTTCTGTGTAATTGATGCTTTCATAAATTCAGTCCTTTCACCAACATGTTTAAAACTTTAAGCTTGACGCTGTTTAACAGCTTTTATATAGTACATCATGTACATCATGCATGTGACACCACTTTGCAATTTTTCTGTCTTTTTTTCCTCATTTTATGAAAATAAATCAAGATTTTTTTGCTGTTTCTGACCAGAAAAGTTGAAAACTAGTTCAGTTTGGTGTACAGTCACACCTCTTGTAAGTAGACTGCACCAGACATGCTGCAGACTTATCTTTAAACTTTTCTGTAGTTTCTTGATGTTCAACATGTGACATGTCAGATGGTTTGTGATACCCACCCCCATTCGGGAGGTCTTCTGCAGAGAAACAGCTTACAAGAGGTCATGCCCTTTCAAAAATGATTTGGCAGGTCATAAGAGGAGGTAGGGTCTCCTGCTTCAGCCAACGACAACACCGAAACATGACAACAGAAGCCAGTCAGTAAATATGAACAGCCACTGTCGACTGTTATCACATCTGATTGACATAACTTGAAAGCTTTTTAAACTTAAACATTTTAAATCAGGCTGCCTAGAAATATAAAAAGCTGCTCACTGGTCCAACAAAGACCTTTTTAGCTGCTTTGATTATTTTAAACTCCATTTTGTTTATTATTTCTGCTTAATTACTAAAATCTTTGCCTTTCACGCTATAGTTTCTGTGCAAACAGCCCTTTTTCCTGAAAGTGTCACATGGTTCAGTTACAACAGATGACAATGAAGTAAAACTGTCATTAAAAGTGTGATAGTGATCATCGTAACAAAGTTGACATAAAGTGACTTGTGTGTGTGTCTATTATTGCAGCATGTTGCCTTGCGTGGACGCCGCTCTGTGGGTGCAGCAGGTGGCATTTGCAATTGCACCACCCACCCTGCAGCCCTCCACCCTCTTCTCTTTGTTTTCACATGTGTGTGTCAGACTCAATTACAGACAATAAATAGATCCACATGTTTCATAATATGTGACTGCAGGTCCGCATAGCAAACCTTTTCTACACTTTCAAAGCTTATGTGGGACCCACCTCCCCAACACACACACTCAGACACACACACACCTTTTGTAACACCTAAAAATCTCGTTATAGGGGTTCAATTACCGCCACATCACGTATGACTGAGCGCTTGCTGCATGTGTGGTATGGGACGTTTGGCTGTGTAATCACACAAAGCCTGTCATGTCTCTCTCAGCTCCCCTGTGTATGTGTGTGTATGTGTGTGTGTGTGTGTGTGTTTGAGTGTGTGTTTGAGTGCATAATGACCCCGTCTCAGACATGAAGGCAGGGCTTTGATTTTGTGGCTGCAGCCTCAGCTCTCAGCGGAGTGCGCACAGAGGATGATCAATGGGAGTGATCTGATTCCTCCGGCCCGTGCCAGACCCTTTCTTAACCCTGCTAACCCAATCAGCCAGTGTTGCTAAGCAACCGATCCCAGGAGGATGCGTTGGGAGTGGGTGGGGTGCCGGTGGCCTTGGCGAGTATACCACAAGATCACAGAGGATATATTTCACTCAAATGGCTTCAGTCTCAGCTATGTTGTCTTCTGCAGGGCTGAAATGGCAAGTTGCAGGGAGGGTCGGAGAAACTAGTTCTCTTAGAGGAAAACGGCTGAGTAACGAACGGTGATTCCCAGCAGTGCACGGACACGGGAACCAACGTGCTCTTTTACGAGTGAATCACGCACAAAAACACACAAAACTGGTCCAATTATTTTAAAAAATGTACGAGAACGATTAATTATTTGAGAAGACAGGACTGAAAAGTTCTCTATAAGGTTAACATTAGAAATCATTTTGAAAAAGTAAAATAAAATTAAAAAAAGGGGCCACATCATACTTTTAAACTAAGGTCTTTATGTTTAAGCAGATTCCTTTTTATTAAATGCACAGAAGATGGCATTTAATTGCAAAAATATTGTGAGGCCATGGACCCATGGGACGGTTTCTTCTTACAGGATACTTACCTGAGTTAAATCCTCTTGGTTTTGGAAGTGTCTCTCTATTATTGTCCTAAAACAATGTATAACATGTATAAAACAAAACACTTCTTATTTTTAATTCAAAGTTTCTGTCTTACATGTTGGATGGATGTGCCCCAAAACTACAAAAAACAAACAAAAAAGGAAAAAAACAATCCTGATGATAAATCTCTTTAACAAACACAGATCTCTGTTCTGGTTTCGTTTAAGTCTTTAGCTGACAAACGGATTCTTGAAGTACTCAAGGGTGGGTGTTCAACTCTTGCCCCCACTACCTGAGCTCCGAGGATCAACCCCCACCTCCCTGTCTGGGTGCTGTTGGAGAGGGAGGTGGGTGCTGTGGTGGGCTGCGTGACTGACAGCTTTCTGTAAGAGGAATCCACATGAAGTCCTTTCATCAGTGTCACCTCCCGGTCCCTGCGGCCTGCCGGGCGGCCCGCAGCTCAGTGGAAAAGTTCAGCCACCAACGAGCACCACCGTTGTGTTTACGTTGGTGAAACGTGACCCTGAAGTGGACTTTTCAGTCTCCTCACACCGTCCTTTTATACTTTTGAACTTTATGTATTTAATATGTGATTGTCCATCAAGCACATTCGGGGACATTCATGAATTTGATATATTTATTTATTTTTTATCATTATTTTTAAGAAAACGTGATGGAAAACACTTTTATCTGTGCTTGAAAGGATAGTCTGTGTTTGTGTTTGGGTGTCTGAAATGACGATCAACTCCAAAACGCTTAAACGCTTAAAGAATACAAATAAGTCATCCAGTCAGCCTTTCTGATCTTCAGGACGCTGTCACATCACAGATCAACTTTAGGGACCTGTTTATGTCACTTTTTCATGTCTATTTCCACCACGTTTGTTGTACCTGAGCTTTGGTAGCTCAGAGCTGTAACATTGATTTCAAAAGTAGCATCTAAAAAAAGGGAGTGGATTGGAGTCAAGTGTCTGACTCCACCTCACACAACACCAGCTGTTGTGATCAGAGCTGCAAAGACACCGCTGAAAAGGTTGTTTTTGCAACCTTCTGTGTCTCTGGGGTATTTTGACTTGAAACATGTCACAGACATTTCTTGAAAACCAAGAAACTTTTTCAATGTTTGAAAAAAAAAAAGTCCTATGTCTCCTTTAGAGCTACTCAATAAAGTCAAGTGTCAACCTTATAATTTCTTTAAGTATCTTCCTAAACTTAAGAAAAACATAAAGGTGAAGTCTGTTCAGATCAGAGGATTTTAAGCTGAATTGAGCCTCTATAGCAGTTGTGATGTCTCCTGACTGGAAGCTTCACATCAGCAGTTTCTCCCTCGTTTGAAAGTCACAGATCGTTGCTTGTCAGAAGACGACCAGAATGCTGGATGGTCAGTAGCTACCGGCCCTGCATGCTGGTTCACCCTGCCTCCCTCATGACACATTCACCAGCCTCTCTACAGTCGACCCTTACAGGTTGGTTAGGTGGATCATGGTTTGCCTCAGTTGTTCGGCAAGTGGCCAAAATAAGCGTGGCAGCTCCGGCGGGGTTTCGGCTCCCGTTGTCCACTTTTCTGATGTTTCTTCAGAAGTGACATCTGAAATATGGAAGGGCGGACGGATGGACAGATTCGAACAGAAAGAACATAAGATGATTTTAGTTAGCAGTACCTGAGCTAAGTTAAAACAGCTTATTAGGGGCCCTGGATAGTTCTGTGGGTTGAGTGGGAGCCATTTACAGAGGCCATTGCCCATGTGCAGGCAGCGCAGGTTAAAATCCCGGCCTGTTTTGTCTTCCACGTTTTTATAACGCAGTTGAGATTTGAAGGTCATCTCGTGTCCAGCCTGCCCAGGATTCATCCCATCTCACAGCCACTAACGCTTAAAGTCCTGTTGCTGTCACCAAAAAACTTCAGCCTTGTTGAATTCAAGTATATTTACAGCAGAAAAAATAAATTAACCCCCAAGGTGAAAAAAACAAACTTCATTTATAACAAAAAAAAAACACATTCTTTCGGTTTCCTTGCCACCTAAAACTTAATTTGAAAGACATAACTTCTAGTTTATTTAATAAACTGCTAGACTTGGTTAAATCATCAAGACGCTTTGGTTCTGCTGTGTCATTAAATGAGTAGCATTTGTGACAACGTGTTGTGTAACTGACATTACAAAGCTCGTTGGATGACGTTCTGACTCTGAAGGGCAACAAACACACTCTTTGTTATGCACAGCTCAACGCCGGCGTCACACATGTGCAGCAGTAACCTTATGGCTGGGACGTGCACGTATTTGGAGAGAAGAGAGCGAAATGTTAATTGTGTGAAGCCCTGATGCGGAGGTGCACCCGCAACGTGTTGTCATATATTTGAAAGGGTAAAAACCTGCAAAAGACTGAAACAGGTTTTTAATAATTTAATCAACATGCAATGTCAAAAAGTAAAATAGCACGAGTAGGAAAGTAGGTACATACTTCTCCTAAGCGCATATAATAAAATTACAGAAGGTTTTTCACCACTCGTGCCTGAAAGAAATCACTGCTCACAAAAGATTCACAGAGATTACATACAATTCTTGTGTGGGTTTCAAGTTTATTTAAAGTGAAATTAAAAACTAATCAAAGGTGTGAAAGGAAAGGACAGACAGAGTCACCGGACCTTGAAAAGTGGCAGCAAACACCGCTGATACTCACTGCTCCGCCAACAAACGGCTCCATTGGAAATCCAGTCTCTCATGTCGTAAGACGATAATATTTTGTCATTTGCTAATTTTTAAAAAACAAATTGTGCAAAAGAAAGATTGACAAGGCAATCACCCGTGAGTTTCATCATTTCGTTATTATTTCCCCATCATCTTTCCATGGAGAAAGCAATTGAGCCGTATGGTTCAATGGACCAGCAGACCGTTTAACCCTTTAGCCCCGTAAATATCTGGAATGAAGAAGGGGACCAGTTGGAAAACTGGTAGATAACACCATCTCACTATGCTTACTTTTCAGCATGATTGTTGGGCTCTTTGGGACCGGTAGGGCTTATAGGGATCAACGCTTAAGTGGTAAAATATGCAGTTAAAAAAACAGTTTTGGTCTCCATAGCCAGATTTGATAACTATGACAACTGAATGGCGGGTCACCAGGTAAAATAGACCTTTGAGTGACAGCTATGGTGACAAATAAGACTAAGGTGTCACCATGGCGCCATCACTTTTGCTTGTTAATTCTTGGGATTTCCTGTGAATTTGACATCTGTGAATAAAGAAGTAAGAGAGCACAATTACTTTTTGTATAAAAAGAACTGGAAAAACCCTCTGTGACGTCGCACGTTACTGTTTTGTGTATTTTTGTGGATTTGTGCGCGTGTGTGAGAATGTTTGTGTTTTATTTCTCTCCTGTTGCGTTCAAAGAGCAGAGAAACCTGACGGCACTGCGCAGCTTATTAGGCGGCTGGAATTTCTGCTTTTCATCCCACCTTTGTAATTGAAGCGTTGCAAACTTGAAGCATGTAGTTTTTTACTATCTACCCTAAAACCCCTGCAGTGCAAAGATCCAGCTCTAAATAATGAATTCACTATTTTTCTCTTTCTTTTTTAAACCTGTATCTGCAGCACACACCTATCCACCTTTATTAAGTCTCTCATCCACCTTTTTTCTCAGCTTCTCTCTACGTGGACACTTTCACAGTACATCAGAGCCCAATTAGCATTCCCCAGCGCCAGACCCTACGCCAGTCTGGGTTGAGAGGCTAGAGGTCGGGGAGCATGTTCCTGGATTTGGACGGAGCGCTGTACTCATTACTGAGCTTGTCAGATGACCCATGATGCCATTTTCCTCACATTGTTAGAGATACTGTAGATCTCAAAGCTAAACTGGACTCATAACGATCAAATCACAGCGCCATTAATATGCATCTCCTGTCGTCACACTATCGATCTATCCATTAGCAGACCCCATTACAACATGAAATCATCACTGTGAGGAAGAGTGGTTGTAACTTTGCAAGTGTATGAGACAAAGAAGGTCACAGACAATTAAAATGATCCTTTTTTTCCCTGCGCATCAAAGTTTTCTATGGTGCTGCATTAGGCGTCAGTAGACAAAACAAGGCTATGGTTTGTGTCATGGAAGTTTTCAGATATAGATACCCATCATTCAACTGACATGGGTGGCATGCTGGCAATAAATCAGTTCAGCTGCCTGCCCTGCAGAACATAGAAGCTGAGTTAATTTATCTCACTTTTGCTGACGTGGGTATACTTATGTTGTGCTGTTGCAGGAGGCACTGTGCAAGGAAAAATAAACCATTCACTGCCAGAATAGAGTAGTCAATCATCTCTGAAAAAAAGCATTAAAGTGTTACGCAGACACTTTCATGGCCTGATTATTTTGCTCCTTTTGAGGCCCATTGTAAATACATTTTTAAACAACAATAAACCATCAATTGTCATGATAAAGAGGAAAAGGATGGAAAAGATTATAATAATTAGTGTGTTCTAATTGTTCTTCAGCTTAAACTGTAGGCACACAAAGCTAAGAATCAAAGCAAAACAAAGCAAACAAAAAAAAAAAAAAAACAACAGGAACTTTAAGTGAGCAAATAGGTTGGACAGGAAGCCAAACATGGGAACACCACAAAGTCTTCCCTCACTTTCCAAAACAAAACACCCACAAACATCACTGGCAGATAAATTAACCAGTCATGGGAGTTGAAGCATGGATACCTAGAGCTCCAGCAGCTGACAAATACCCCAGAAGAGCACAAAATAAAGATGGAAATTAACTGTAGGAGATCTGGAAATAGATGGTGACCAAGTGATAAACTAAGTTAATGATGCAGCTGAAAGGGACTTTTACAGTCAAGTATGAAATGTATGAAATCCCCTACAGATCATTTTCAGACCCTACATCTTTCTAGATGTAGGGTCTGAACTATAAGGTTAACATTAGAAATCATTTTGAAAAAGTAAAATAAAATTAAAAAAACATCTTGAAAAAAAAAAACATCTTATGGTTGTCAGAGGAAGCCTGTGTTTGTCTCTGAGAGGCTACTGAAGATTTTGGTGCCAAATGAGACTCCTGGTTGAAACAACTGCTTCAGTTGCTGCTTTAGTTGTTTGTCCAATATGTTTCCTGTGAAACATACGGCGTTTTGTTTTATTTTTTCTATGATGTTTGGCTCTGCATCAGTGCAGCAGACACTCTGACCTGGCATTTCGAAAGGCTCGTGTTATTCATCTCTATTGGAGATTTCCTCCATCAGTCTTCCTGGTTGGCAGGGTGAGTGGCAGCCTAATAAGGTTTCATGGATTCCTTGAACCCTTTTAAGAGGCCTCCATCATGCTGACACATAAATAAACAGGTGATGAATAGAGAGGGTAATTAGTTTTGACTCGAGCCTAAACATATTTCCAAATTGGCAGAGCAATAACTGCATTAGTGTAACAATCTGCTTTGTGGAAGGAATTAATTTCCTGCCATACATGATTAGACAGCTGGTTCTGAATATTATCCTGGTTGAAGTTTAGGCAAATTAATAATTTATACCTCTTTAGATTTTACACATCATTAACATTCCTTTGCAATGCAGCCGACGAGAACGACAAGCAGTTCCTTTTTTGTGAATGATGTTTATTTTATAGCCACTAATTCAGGAAGCAAGGTTTCTTGTCCAGCATTGTACATTTATACAAAGAGCTTGTGGGTTAATGACCAAAAGTAGATGTTGAATTTGCACCTGATCAGTAATCAGAAACTCAATAACCTCTGTCAACAAATCATGCCTAACTAGACCGGTGGTCATTGTCTGAAGATAACCTCTGGATGTTTTATGAAAGTTGCTTCATATTCATTACTTGAATGAGTGTGTGATCATTCTTGTCTTCTCTGCTGCCTGTTTCATATGTATCTTTAATATCTCCAAGGACTAAAATAGAGCCTCTATCTTTAGCTGTTCCCAGTTCATCTTAGCAGACAAGGACTGCTCCTGAAATAACGTCTCTGTCGTCTCAGATTCCTCCCTCGGAAGTGATGATGAAGCAGCGGGGAGCAGGGAGTTACTTCCAGCAGCAGGAAAGCAGTAACGTCATAGTTTTCTAAGCTAAATTGCAACGACAAAGTAAGAGACAAGACAGATAGAAAACCATGAAAACCTTAAATATGCATGTGGGGACTTTCTTTTATGTGTATTGCTTCATATTTGAAGTCTTGGAAAATGATTATGCTTTGTTTAAGTTTTGTTTATCTTCTTGAAAACGGAGCCTTCTTTTGTCCACAATGTTTTCCTAAACCTAACCAAGTAGCCTACAGCTGATCAAACAGCCAATGATAACACAGCGAAGAGTGAAAATTAGCACAATATGAACCCCAAGATGTAATAATCCTAAAAAGGAGAAAAACATTGATCTTTTGGATGAAGTTTAGATTTGTGTATGATTAACTTAGTCTTAAACAAACAAACAAACAAACACAAGATGAAAAACATTAAATTCAGATTTAATTTCAGTGGGAGTATAAATGTATTCTTGGTATAAATGTATGTGTAAAATGCTCAATGTCTTTTGGAAATCTTTACATATTTACTACACTAAACAGAATCCTTGGTGAACACTTTTGCTGTGTCACACTATGCTGAGGTTGCTACACTAAAATACTTTCCTTGAGGGGACCTTTCTCATGGTCTTGGGATTTTGAGTTAGTGTCTTGCTCAGCTGTTTTATTTGATTATATTTTAGTCAGTTGGGGTTTTAGTTGTTTGGGTTTACTGGTTCTCTTGTTTTAAGTTTTTCGTGACATTTTGTCTTATTTTGAAAGGGTTATTTCTTGTGTGTGGGTTCTTGTTGAAGTTCCCAGGTCCGCCTCTGTCCTGATTGTTCACACCTGTCACTCATCAACCCCTGCATCTATATATTTACCTGCTGTTCCTCTGTTTTCCTGCTTTTTTTGTGCATGGTGTTTTAGGTTGTGCCTTGTGTGTTCAGACTCTTTAATTGTGGTTTTTGTGGTTATCCTGCTGAATGAGTGTCCTTTGTGAAAGTGAAGGTTTTTTCTTCTACTTTTCATGTCCTGTTCCTACAAAACTTGACACTTCAACACAAGTGCCTTCATTATTCTTACCGCTAACCATCAGACCATGGATTTTCATGAAACCTCCAGTCACAGCTGTTAAATATATCCTTACACTGAGCTTCCAGTCCACATTTTTCTTTTTGTATTCATGCTGAATGAACAGAAAATGAATGAATATTATTAGTGAATTGTCTATAAATAGGATGCGGTTGTAACCTTTTTAAAAAATCAAAACAGAAAAAGATCTCTGGAATATATTTAGTCTCATCTTGTAAGTGTAGTACCATCAAAGACTCAAAACAAAGTTGATCTTTAAAGATTTAAATGGAAGCATGAACTACATCAACTTTGGTCTTGTTCCTGAAGTCAAATTTATTTTTGTAACAAACGTCATGTAAATCACAGTTGGAGCATTTCTGTGCCTTGAATCACTATGAAACTTCTTAATCATTAGTGTAATTAGGTCTTATGTTTAATATCTGTGTTGGGCAAAAAAAAACAACCCAAAAAACATAGTCATGACATAAATAAATTGTAAAATTAAATAGAGTATTTTACTCATCACCCCTAAGGGGAAATTATATTGTTTGCATTGCCGATCAAGAAAATAAATAATACATTTTTAAATGGCATCAGAAATTGTCAGATAGGTCTGGTCCAAATCTCCAGAGATCATTATGCATCAGCGTTTTGTGTGTTTGTTGCCGAACAACAACTGAAGAGGTGATGTCACATGCAGTGACAACAGGCGGGTAACACAAGTGAAGAAACGCACATCTAATAGTTCAATATCTGGAGTGTAGAGGTGGCTCTTCAGTCGCACGTCTACCATTACACCATCAGCACTGCAGCACTCCTGTCCCACCTCTGTCGGTCTGTCTGAAGACTTTTGTCCCACCTTCAATTGCCTAAAATCTATGTAGAGAGATGGTGGAGTCCAGAACATGTTCCTGCAGCCATATCTTAAAAAAAAAACAAGACAGGACACTCCTGCTGTCTCCTATCAACCCTGCAAGCTCATTCATCCCACTTCCTCAGGGATTTCATATTCCCCGTGAAGATCAAAATAAAACCGTGACCTCTTCCTTTTCTGCTCCATTGTTCTCCTGCTCAACATCCTGGATTTCTCCTCTTCACTTCATTTAAATCAAAGGACTTTTTTTCTTCTTCTGAGCATTACCTTGTCTTTGGTAAACTGTCTTCTCCATGCATATAAAAGCAACTCTCATCTTCATAAAACAAATACTAAAAGTGCCAGAACTCTAAGTAGGAATAATTCAGAAAAATCGGTAGCCAAACTGGGATGGAAACCACATCAGTAACAGGAAAATGTATCTGACATTTTAAAGGTAAATGCCAACAGTTTGGAAATCCAAAGAAAACAAAACAACTAAGCTTATTACCAAAATGCTGCTGTTCCTCTTCTAAGACAGGAAGTAATTTGAATGCAGAAAAGAAGATTTTAACAGCGAACCACATGAAAACTAACTCAAAGATGGTTAAGTGGTTATAAACAGACTCCTAACTGCAGCTGTGTGTGTCTTTGTTTTCAAAATTTTTGTCATATAATTATTACCTGAAGTTAAAGCTAATACGAGACGGTGACCCGCAGGTCCCATGAAAGGAAAGGTGGGTGTGTTAATGGTTGCTCATTAGAGCTTGTGTATTGTTGTGGAGACATTTTCATTTGTGCATAGTGGTGCTTCATTAATTACCAAGGAGGCCTAAAGTCACCCTTTGTTTCCTCAGCTCGTATACCCCAAGTGTATCCGGTCAAACAAAAATCTTCCTCTTGGGGGGAAAAGTACCCCAGCCAGCATCATGCCGCCAGCTGTTAAGTCGACCTATATTGTAAATTACACAGAATTACAAAGACTGGGGGTAAAATACCAGTGAGATTGGTGTAATTATGTCAAACATTTCTTCATGCATTGTTTAATTGATAGGGTGCATCATCATTAGTGCTTCCTCCTCTTGTCTTATATGAATGAGGACATGGCTCATTATTGATCCATTCAACACAAGGGTGTTTTAGTGTCAAATGAGATTTGTCTCACCATTAAGAGAAGTAATTGGCAGTGGCTCCTTCCATAATTTACTCCCAGCCAGCGCCATGTTGCCTTATGGTGAAAAATTGCTCCTGTCTGACTCACTACTGTTATGGGCAACATAAGTGTGGAGCCCCTGAAGCTGCAGGCAATCCACAGTCCTTCAACCCCATCTATACCAATCACAGGGTAAGTCTCTTGTTTGGAGCCAAATATCCATTTTAGACATTTTAAAGCTTTGTTGGGAATGCTTGCAGATCTACGTGAATATGGATATAACATGTCCATATTTGATGTAGTGAGGATTAATGCTTCAAAGCACTCTGTCTAGGTATTATTTTTATGTTTAATCTGATTTTTCACATTATCATGAATAGAATACACTGACATTTTAATTATATGAAGCCGCTTCACTTGAATAACCTCAGAGTTTGCAGACTAGCTGTGTAAGTTTTACTATTCATATTAAAGTGGAAACTATACTGTGTCATTTCTCCTCATCTAGTCGATCATCATTAATCACAGAGAGAGTATATTACAGTAAACAATGAACACATTTTGTTTTTCAAGATTTAGAAAATTCATAAAAACATTACCACTGAAAAATGTTTTAATATTCAGGTGTCTCTTCATTTTGGCCTCAGATTGCTTTTTTTGGGGTACTTAGATATGAAGAAGGATAATTGTAAAGAATAAAAGATATCTGAGACAGTTTAAAAAAAAAATAATTTGCCATTTGTGCACAAGTAAGATTTGAAATATAAAACAGTTAAATTACAAAATAGGATGAAACTTACTGCACAACTTTTATGTTTTCAGAAATTGTCTCAAAATTCACTTAAAATCGTTTCCGTCTGCCTTCTTCCTTCAGTGTTTCACCATAATATTCAACCAATACTCTGCTGTACGTGTGTCAGTTGGTGTTGTGCTGCACTCTGAAAGAGAAAAGAAAAGAGTTTGCCCATATTCACATATTATATTCACATATTCACAGTGTGCATCTCTTCGTCATTTAAAGATACTGCACTGCAGTCCATAACGGTGACTCTTTTTCTTTGATGAGCTGAGCAGTAAGGTTGCCAAAAGAGATGCAATGCCCCTTTTTTTATTTGCTGAACTTCATCTAAAAAGCACAGTTCACACCCTTCCCCTCTGTGGCTAACTCTTCGAGGACCTTGTGAGTACGAGCCTGACGGAAGTGTGTAACTCCGAAAACGGGCTCCCACGGTGTCTTCATTTCCTCGGCTGAGATCAGAGTCCTTCATTGTCTGCTAGGTGACCTGGTTATACATGCCTCACAAATTTTTACCTCAGGAGTAAAATTGGAATAAAAATGTCATAAATGATGGAGAGATAAGACTGTCATTGTCCTGGTGACACTCACCCTTCTCTGTGTGTAATGATTTTGACGGTCTCAACACCGTGAAATTTACTCATGATATAACCTTGCTTCAGCTCAGTAACATCCCAATAAGAATTCACCTTTTTGGAAATGACTTTAAAGTGTATATACATCTCTCACGTGGTAGCTGTGGATAACATGTCCCGCTTGATATTTACGATTAACTTCACCTGTTCGATTAATTTTAAAGAGCTCAACTTCCACTTGCAAACAGGCAAAGTATTTTTTTTATTTATAGACTTCCAACTCATTTGGAATTGCACTAAGTCAAATCAGAAGGTCAAATGTTAAGGCTACAAACTGCATGCATGCAGATTTCCTTTCTGGGCTGTAATTTACAGTTTTGGTGCTTGGAAAAACTTTTTCTTTTTCTTTTTTCAAACTCCTATCCTCAGGCAGCTGGCACTTTCCCAGAGACCAATTGATGTCCAAAGAAAGCACTAATGTTAAATGTACAAAAATAAACCCTCTTAAAATAACATTCTGAAGTTAAAGCCGCCTAAGGTCGTTACTAGATGGTAAGAGGAGGAAACTGTTGGATTAGGGACCAAACTGACGCAGTTATGAGGAAGAATGGGAAAAACTCTTGTAGCAAAAGGCTGTTAATGTTATCCTCCGGAGTCAATAGGCCTGCGGCAAAAATACAGCTATTTCATGCCTCTGAGAAGACTAGAGAATGTCTTTGCACTTCAGGGCCTTACAGCGACGTCATGTCACATATGTGTACAAAGAGTAATGAAAAAGACCTTTTTAAAAATGATTATTATTTTTGAGCAGGCATCTGTCTGCAGTTGCTGCGATTATAAATCAACAACTGATGCACAGAAACTACAAGATGGTAGGAGGAACGAGGGGTTCATGTCCTCTGCTTCTAACAGGTCTGATTTTGAGTACAGGTATTAGTGATTGGACAGAGATCCAACCTTATCAATATTATCCTCTTAGACTGGAATAGTAGCATCAGACATTTACCTTTTTAACCAGCTATTTATCCCTAAAATGGAAGTAACATTTCTTCATGAATGAAACCATGTAAGAAATCTCCACATTTTTGGCAAATATGCTCTTTAATATAACCTGTTCATGGTATCTTCCCACACCGCCTTGATTTAATTCATGGATCTATTAAACAGACGAACAGTGAATCTCCCCTCATGGAGAAGGAGAGGGGAGTAGAGCGAGGGTGTGAGGAGGTGCCATGGCAGCGAACGAAGGGTAATTTATTCATGTTCATTCATTATCTTCATTAAAGTTTGAGGAGCAGACACATGCTCGCTGTCTCATTTACACTGTCAGTCATGCAAAGATCAGATGCTTGTTACTCACCCTCTTCCAATCAGACTCAAGGTCATAATTCAGTGAGTGGGCACATTTCTGAATAAGGGACGTCAGCAACAAAAATGTTGACAATTATCTATCTGAAGAACTTTAACGGGTCAAGAAGCATTACTTTTGCACAAATAAAAGTGGCCTAACACAAAATATAGCAACGTTTCTCAATTAAACATATTTTCAGTGATAGGGTTTGTTTTTTTTTGGGGGGGGGGGTGCTATGTGCCACCCTATTGCACTGCTTTAGCACAAACAGCACCAGAAAAGGGAAACACCATGTTCTCAAATCATATTTTATAGCACATTTTAAACTATGACACAGAAGTAGCTGACTTTAGTTGAACAGATAAAGGTGTGGCAGAATAAAATGCCAGCTCAAGACAGAGAGCTATTAATCTTTTCTTTCTTTTATCTTTGATGGATTTTATTTTTTTAAAGAATATTAATGATCTCAGTTTTTTTTTTCTTTTCTCTGAGTATCATACAAAAACCAGATGATCTGGTTGAACACTGGCAGGGTTCAGGAGTAACTTCTTCCTTGGGCCTCCTATATAATCACGTAAAAGAGATAAATGGAAAAAGTGTATAAAACTACTGCATACAACCCCATTAACACATATTCTGAAAGATTACCCCAACTGCTCATATTGCACATCAAGAGAAGAATGTTCTACTTTCTACTGTGTTCATAAATGGCTTTCACCAATGTGGAGGCACTGGCAATTCGAAAAAGGAAGATTCACTGTAAAAATGCATTAATCACATACTTTCCAACAGTCTTCACATATTCCACACAAAGTGAAATTGCGCTACTTGTGTCTGATGGCCTTGAAGCCGAGCTGGATGCCAGGCAGAGAGCTTGATTGGAATTAAGGCTCTGCTGGAGGACTCAGCAGTGACGGCCACAGGAGGCTAATTGGTCTCTGGCATTTAGCACATTGTTGGGTGAAGCGAACAGATACATTTCCCCATGTGTTTGTCGTGTTGTATAAAAGAGCAGATAACAGCATGTCAGCTGGATTATCCTTTGCTCTCCAATCAAAGCAGTTAGATTATACTGGACGTGCGTGCGTCATGTGATGTTTTTATATATAATATATACCTAATGAACATATATAAATATAATGCTGTTCCAACTTGTATGTACATGACGTTTTTTTCTATAATAAATAATAATCTGGAGTGTTACAATATGTTACTAGACCATGAAAAGTGATGAAGGTAAGGCTGGTGGACACACAGCATTTTTTTTCAAAGTGAAATCAATTATTCTCTCTTTATCTCCTCAACAAAATAGAAAAATCTGATTTTGGTCTAAACTTAACCAACTCGGACTCCTTTTGGATTTGACTTTGATTTCCAGGGTCAGTTTCAACGTAGGCAGAAGAAACTGCCTCTGGGCGCCATCGGATAGGCAAACAACCAATCAGAGAAATGAAAGATGTGATGTTGACAGAACAGCAATATCAACAACAACAACAAAAAAACATCTACAATGCTGGTAAATGCCAAGAAGGTATTAACATTTCTTTTTGCCAGCTTGGTTGTTTTTATATAGTGGCACTTGGACGCTCCTGTGAGTCATCACATCAACCCCGCCCCCTGCCTGTTGTGATTGACTGTACGTTCTTTACCAGCTGTGAGTGGAGGAGCTGACAACCAGTTTCACAAAAATTTTTAATAAATAATAAATAATTTGGATGACTGGACTATTTTGCCTGAACTTAAGGAACAGTGACTGAAAACAAAAATAACTAACCTTAGAGAAAAAAGAACTAAAGATTTTGGAAAGAAATCAAGAATTCAAAACCTCTCTTATTTGCATTTCTTTTTTTTTTAATTACTACTCAACCACTGCCTGTCTTTATGCAACTGTACTATTTGTATTCATGTCTGTACAGTAAATGCATAAAGCAACACAAGCAAACAGGCTGCCCACGTATCGCTCATGATCCAAACAGAACTCACGAGAGTTCAGAGCCGTTTAGCTTTGACCTGCTGGCATTTCTGGAGGCAGAGCAGAACAGATCAACTCTCCCGGCAGCCCCCCTGCTAGGGAACAAGGATCTCACTGAGTCATGTGTGCATGTGTGGACTGTAGTTTCTCCTGGTGTCACCAGTTTCCACAGAGCCTGTCATCTTCAATCAGCTCAGTGTTAGTGGGATCATTAAACGCATAGAGCTGCAGGCGGCCGACAGAAGCAAAGATCAGGTAGCAGAATTCGAGTTGTGTCTGATCAAACCATCTACTGCTCATCTCAGTCTACAGAGAGAAGACATATCAAACGCTCACTCCACTTTTATTTCTAGCAGTTCTCTCCCGGTCAGATCTCTGTGTAAATCACTGGGGGCCCCTGAGCAAGGCCCTTAACTCCCAATTGCTCCCCGGGGCGCTGCTAGCAGCCCCACTGCTCACTAGTGAAACTAGTTGATGGGTTAAAAGCAGAGACTAATTTCGGTGTCATAGCGGATGAATAATGCACTGGTGGAGGGAAAAATACTACTAATTATGTCTTTTTATCCTTTTAATACATAATCTGTCTGTATATATTCTTTTGGGATTTGAAAAATATGACACTGGATCAATCCGACAAAAATAAATGTATAAATACACAGCATAAAAATCAGTTGACCTTTACTTGTCTTTGATAGAGGTTGAGCATCTTGATTTACTAAATCACTAAATAATTACTTGTAATTAAACTGTAAAAACTTTGACTCAGTCAAAGCCCCCCTCCCTTTTAAAAAAAGGTTTGATTTTTAAATAAAAATCAAAATAACGATCATGCTGCTATTCACTTGGATTGAAATGCATCAAAAAACTTCTGTTGTGATTTTAATTCTTTCCTTGGTTGGGTATTTTGTGTTATTAAGCTTTGCCCACCTGCCACATCTTTTCTGCTCATTAACAGGAATCCAACTGCTACTTAGGCTTGCAGCAAGCGTAACACAATAGCCTCATGGGAAACAAGGTGACCAGGTCGGCTCCACGGAGAAGGTATTGTTGTTTAAGGTTGAATACCAAATGACATATAGGTGCACCCTTCCCATTTTAAACCACAGCAATGTATGGTAATTCAAGTATATCTAAAGGTTGAATTATACATTTCTGTCCAAAAGCACAACTCTTAAGGTTTAATCTTTACCTGCATACCAATTTAATACCCATCATTAGTATTCCTGCCCTTTTCCAGGGTTGGTAACCTTATATTCAGCATTTCAGCTGTTAGATTGAAAGCTTCACACTACTTTAAGAAGATGTTAGGACCGACCAATTAATAATGAAGCGTATTGCAATGATTTTCATCAAGGCTGATTCGTAAAAGACGATGCTGCACAGTCAATTAACATGTATTCAGGAATGTAACGACGGCACCATCCATCTAAACCCACACATGTTCATCCATTCAGTCAAGGTACAAGCCTCTCTTTTGATCTGACCACTGAAAAAATGATGTGCAGCACAAGGCTGCACATTCACTTGTGTTCAGCTATGCTGAAAAGGTGTACCGCAGGATCAAACTGTAGTAAAAAAAAAAAAAAACAACCCAAAATAAAAAAAAAAAAAACACTGTGGGAAATTGTAGTTAATATGTGAGTAGGAAGTGGAGGTACAGAAGTCTCTGGCCCGGACTCCACACAGGAACTGCTTTAAATAATGATGAAACTTCCACCGCCTGTACAAAACCTGAGATACATGGATGTCAGGCTGCATGTCCATGTTTTTTCTGGCCGGGAAACGCACTGACAGGGAGCTGGGGAGCGCTTTGTTTTGACATTCCACCAAAAGAATTGCTGTGTTTATTTCCCCTTTGACAACACATCTCCACTAACCCATTATTTTAAGATAAACCGACACTTGGATGATGCATTTCTACTAACACTGGAGGACACTCATGTAAATGCCTAAACTTGTCACAACTTGATCAGAAAGCTGCGTTACACTGAAGTTTTTAATTTACTGCATCAAAGACAGAAATAATGTGGTTTTATCATCATCTTGTGCAGGACAGACTAAAAACAAGTTTCTCCTTATGTTGCCAGGGTTATGGCTTCTGCTTTTATGTCTAGTTACGAGAGGGGGGGGGGGGGGGCATCACAGAAAGGCTGTGAGACAACATCACAGGCTTTCTGTAAAGTTCAGACATCTTCAGCTGGAAGCACTCACCGTGGCTACACAAAACACCATGTCAACACAAGCCCTTTTATAGTCTGACCTTTTGCCATTTATTTGTGTATATATATGAAATCTGTATTTCAGATTTGACAGCAGAACACACCATCCTAACGCTGCTGAACAGTTCAGCTAACTTTAGCTTAAGCAATAGTTATTAATAGTTTTTATTCATTTTTGACTTTACTAAACTACTTGGATACACTTGAGTTATTTTAGATATAATGAACGGATAAAACACATTGATGGAACTGATGTCAACCTGCTGTTTTTTCTGAGGATTATTGCCTCCTTTTTTTTATTTTATTTATTTATCTCTTTTTCTCTCCAAAGTGTTTGGGCAACAAAGACTAGATCATGCAAACACCAAACCTGGTATATACTCACAAGATCATCGCAACACCTGACAATTTAATAACCTCTCTTGGCGGTGATGTAACATGAACACAAATAACATATAAAATAACATTTATTGACATGTGCCAGGGGAAAGTCATTTCTCAACACACACATTTCACTCCAAGTCCACACTAAACAATGGAGTGCCGCAAAGCACCACGGGGACAAGCCACGACCCGGCAACCGGTGCAATATTGTGTTTGTTGATATGGTTGATATGGTTGATATGGTTGATATGGTAATGTTACTGTATTGTTATGCTGCTGTAAAAAGTAATTTGTTTTTTGTAAAGCGTTCTTTTAATCCACTGTACTGATTGGCTGGTGTTCTTTTAGTGTTGTTAAGTGTTTCAGTAGATAATTCAGGTGTGAACCTGAGGAAATTAAAAAAGAAAAACAAAACATTTGAATTATTCAAGGTCACGGAGGTCACTATGTGCTCCTTGGATTTTGCCTTTTTAAGTCCTCCAACTCCAACTTAACTTTACCAAATTGTCTTCAGTCCAATTCAAACTCAAACTACTAAGCGCATTTGTTGCTCATACCTTTTGAAAAAGGACTTAAAATCGTTCATAATCTAGCCATCCACAATATAAATATACCTGCTTTTTCCAGTTCAGAGTCACTGGGGTCTGATGGAACCTTTCCCATCTCTCTTCGGACTCTGTTTTTAAATAACAATAAAATTACAGGTCTCATAATTAACTAAAACAGTACAGGAACTCCAGCCTTCAGTATTTGCACTAATTTTTCAGTCATAGTACCTAATTCTAAATAAACTTTGCTGTGAAACACAAGTTGTTGTTTTTTCCTACAGATGGCAAAGTTCCTGCCAGTCTCTGTCTCTTATGTCCTTCATCAAGTGTTTTAGAGACGTGAAGTTTAGGGAACTAATTGCAGATTAGAGCTGATTTTAAAATGCCTCTTTGATGTCAACTATGAATATACACCATAAAGAATATGTAAAGCAGTTTGATATCTGTATCTGTATTGATGTACTGTACTTTTTTTAAGATGCTTTTTGTGATCTCCATGCATATTCTTTTTTTTCTGCCTGCCACCTAGAGCTCCTCACTCACGTACCACTCGAGCACGTAGATCTTGATGCTCTTATACCAATCCCTTTTCTGATTACCTCCTCTGAGTCCTGTGACCAAAGGCCAACAACCTGACCTCCTTCTGAATTTTTTATACTTTGTTTGTGCCTCCTCTTTGAGGGCTTTGAGGAGAGTTGTCGGGAGAACGCCCCGATACATAATTCATAAAGCAAGCTTCCCTATTGATTTAGCTGCTGTTTAATCTCAGCAGAGGCCAGATATTTCCCCGCGTCAAAGTCACTGTCACCACTCCGCCCGCTTCAGCTGCCGCACAGAATTACCTGCTCCACCCAGCGCGTCTTGAGATGAGCATTAGGGATGCGGCGGGGGGATTAGACTCCTGTCCTAAACAATATCAAATGAGACTTGCACAGTCCAGAACAACCTAAACATCTAGTTTATGAAGGATTTTGATACTTCATGAGGTCACCTCTCAAATCATAAATTAAATTAAATTTTCTTTATCTGATGATCAGATTCAATAGGTAGTTGATTTAAAATCATGATGTTAGTAAGTGACTATCCCAAGTTAAAATGTGTTATATGGTGATCATCTCCGTTGTTGTATCAACTAGTTTCTTCTACCAGTCCTTGTCTTCTAAGCTGTGATTAAAGGTCTATCAGAGCATAGTTCTACTGGGTTCTGAAGTGGCCTGAGATATGTTGGGTATGAACAGCCTGAAGCGGCTGTCTTGGCCATCGGTTGAAAGCTGCTAACCACCTGGCCGTCCTCTTGCTCACCTGTATCGGCTTCTTGCAGCATCTGGTTCCTCTGGTGGAGCAACCTCTTCATCAGTTCATTTCACAACCCTTCCAAGTTGACTAACTGGACTACTAGCAAACTGGTTCCGACTCGGTCTCCTTTGCTGACCTGTGAGCGACCGCAATCGGCTTAGGCTCGCAAGAATGGGAGTAGTGCTGTTTATTTACTTTTTGAAAGAAAAAAAAAAAAAGATAGGCACCCTCGAGAAGCACATTTTGCTTTTTTTGTTTTTTTATTCTCTGGATCCCCCCACCCCCCACCCCCACCCTTACTGAGATACTAACAGTACAGCTGCATAACAGCATGGTGCTCACATTCATCCAGTCACAGTGAATGCAGTCATAACAGCATCATCCACCACCTACTACTTGGCTAATTGGCAGAGGCATGGGTCGCTGAATATTTTATACCACACATAAGATCAAAATGAGCCTCTATTTGTCTATAATAACCCCAAAAAGGTTTAGGATTGGCTTTTAGTGTGCGGCGAGGGAGCGCTCACTCAGCTAATGACATTTAGAAGTCCATCAACAGCTTGGGGCAATGACCAGGATCTGACCACAGCGCTGAGAAGACCAAACTGTACAGAGGCAAATCTATCGATTTTTATTTCCAGGCAAAAAAAATCACTTGGGAGAGTGAGGCATGTGATCAATAATTTACATAATATATGTCAGTTATTACATTTCTCATGGAGCTGGAGAGTAATCCACCAGGAGAAATATTGAGTCTTTAGCTCCACAACCGAGAAACTACATTTAGAGCTTAATATTAATGTATTGACCGACTCAAGAAAAAAACATAAAAGTAACTGGATAATTTCCAGAAGATTATCATTCACTGTGTCGGCAGCACATTTTAGAAACTGCGCCTTCACACTAGGGCATCTTTAAAAGGTAAACACATCAGACTTATATAACTCGCCGTTACTCTTTGGATCAAATTGTGGATATTTCAAATTTTTAGATGCTGAAGATGGTTTAACCATTTATTTCTCAGTCTTTTGTAACCCTGGAAAGGAAGCCTCTTCTCTGTTCTTCTCAAAACAACTGCATCAGGACCAGGTAACACTTTCTTTTAAAGGGGACGGCTTCACAGTAACTGCAAACTTCTGAGCGTGTTAGTATGTGAAAGCTTTTCAGTTGCATAAAAATTCATCAGATTGTAACTAAAAAAAAACCCAACAATTTTGACATATTTAAATGTGATGGGTTGACAACTTTCACAACAGTGTAAAATATTCTATAAGTGGCACATTACTTTTTTGCATTTTTTACTCTTAGTCTTCCAACAACAACTTCGTTCTGTCTAAAAAAATAAGAGCTTTTTCCCAGTAGTTAGAAAGGATGGCTGCCTTGCTCAAGTTGGCTTGGCCTAAAATATTGGAACGGGTCAGGCTGCTGCAGAATTCAATCTGCAAATTGCTTATTCTATTTAAGGAGACCAAACTAACTCAAACCAAATCTTTACTCTAAATTATTACATTTCTCAGCTAGTTACCGGCATCCTGTGTAGTGGGCTTGTTAGCCATGAATCTTTGGGAGTTTGATACCTCTGGCAAGATGAAACAGCACAACTGTGTAAAAAGTAAATATAGAAAACCTGTTAACATGAAAATAATAAGTGGAGCAACTTAACATTTTGAACGCAGGCCGAGAGTCTTTGTCCATCCCTTATCTAGCTGAATAAATGAGCAAACCATCCTTTATTTAAGTTGTCAATGACTCTACAGCTGACCACACACGGTGCACAGGTGCACTTATTACAGACAGGAAATTTGACACGGTTCTTATGATCCTTCCTGATTTTCTGTTGATCTAAATTAGGCAAACAAGTTGCAGGTAGCTGTTGCAATATAACGTTAACTGCTGCTATTAAGGTCACAGCAAGGATGTTGAGGGTTTCCACTTAAAGGTTGTAAAACTGTGTTACTGTGGGACATCTAAGATCACATGGGACTTAATTCTTCTTGTTAGAGATCTCCAAACTTATCTTCACACCTATTCTGTTGGATTCAGATATTTTATTTTATTTGTTGATACAAGACAAGTCCAAACTTCTCATGCGTCATTAATATCCAAAAATAGTTTACACAAATACTCAGTAAGAAAAAAACAAATCCTCTCAGTATTGCCTCTGGCATTTGAAAAGAGATCAAAAGGCCTGCATCATAGAAATGTCAATGTTTGCTAAATATTTCATTTATTTGGCATGACCATTGCCTAGTGGGCTATAATTTCTCAGGAGTAAATTGTAGGAGGTCGATTTCCATATGAAAAGGCATTGCAGTTTTGCAGTTCAGGACTTTGGGAGTGGTGGGAACAACAAAGAAACAAGACTCTGCCTCAGATTTCATCTTCGGTATTTTCAAACGGTGACAAGGAAACCTTGTTGTCACTGTTATCACTTTGACACCAGCTTTGACATCCTGTAAAATTGTGAATGAAACAGGTTTTATATAATAAACGAAGAATCACACCAGATTCTCACACTGCATAAATTTAATAACTTACTTGAAAGGATATTTTAAAGCCATATTTCCTTCCATTTTGGTTGAACTTCTTGTAGAAAATGGTAGAATTTCAGATTGTCTGCTGAGAACTTTTAGCCAATTTTGAGCTTTGCGGTAAGTCAATAAAATGCATGATGTTGGAAGCGTCAACGGTGTTGTCAATTCACTCTGAAATGTGATTTTGTATTTGATGCATCAAGTTAACTTTTCAGAATTTGATCCACGTGTCCGCCAGTTAATTTGCAGTTATACAGCCTGGCGGCGGTCCAGTTCTGTGTATACGGTCTACGGTCTTCTGACAAGATGCCCTGTTCGTCAAAACGTCCTACCTTTTTGTCTGTATATCCCTGCCACTTTATCAGCCTGCTAAGATTATTTTAAAAAATGATTGTTAGATGTCAAGTGAATGTTACAAAAGAGTTAGGTGTTAAAAGTTGAAAGGCAATTTTTCAACATGTGCTGGACATGCAGAAAAATCAAAAAGATTTTTCTCTCTGAGCCTCGGTCTAAACTACCAGTAGAAAGATTTTTTTAAAAATCTACAAAGTTGAAATGAAAATGAGAAAACGAAACTGTTCATTAGTCTGGTGGTGTTGGCTCGGAGGCTCCGGTGCCGTGTCCCAGAAGGCCGGAGGCTGAAGAGCCCGGGTGATGGCTGGGTGGGGTCACACACAATGCAGCATGCTTTGTGGGTAAGGGGGGAGTCGTAGATGTCCATGAGGGAGGGGAGTGAGATGGGAATTTTTCCCAACTGTGTTCACTATGTGCTGCAGGGTCTTGGGGTTGTGGGAGGTGCAGGTTAATTGGAGAATATTAAAGGATCTTTATTAAATATAATTTAGTTAACCGCCCTTTAAGATGACTTTAGCACAAGAAAACCACCTGTTCAGTTTCATGCAAGGTCTAACATGCGTCGAGATCAGTGACTCCTACAACTTTGACTCTTCAGCTGAGCACACCTTACCATGTTACCATGTTTGCATGCAGAGTATTCGCCGTGTCATTGATTGCTGACATTGTTGTTGTGGACTCGGAGTAAACAGTCAGGCCAGAGGATATGAGGCAGAGTAATCTTCTAAGCGCTGGCTGTCAGCGAACAGAGCTGACCTTACATCGGGAAAACCTGCAGAGACCTCTGCTGCAGTCTGATCAAGATCCTGACAGCAGCTGGGAGCCTGAGGCTTTATTGTTGTTTGGTTTTTTTTTTCTTTTTTGTCAGTCAGGAACCACCCAGGGATGCCAGTGAGTCTGGTTGTTTTTTAATTGCACCCATCACCACTTCGCTTGAGCTTTAATTACTTTACTGTGAGGCTCACTGTAGTGTCTGCAGCTCTCTCTCAGAGAGCTGTTGCATTCAAAGGGATGCTAATGCTTTCCATGCAGTTCAAAATAAAACCTGGGGTACTCTACCCAGCATCATGAATAAATGCTAAATGATCTAATTATGAAACAGTCTTGGGACTAAAGCGATGAATTTTAAGGAGCTGTAGCCATGGGAGCATCATTAATCCCGTCATACTTTTCATGACTCTGACTCCTATGAATCCACAGACATTGACATGTGTGGCAGCCTGTGGAAGGGTCTGAGTGTCCTTCGACTCTTCAGCTCTCAAAGATGGACCGTCTCAAATGCTATAATCCCCCTGTTTGCATGTATGAGCATGTCCCTGGCAGAGCATCGGAGAGTCAGCCCTCAACAGAACTCATTGATTGTCCACCTAGTCTCTCAGTGGGGGATAAAAAACTGTTTTGTTTTAGGAATGTGAAAAAATGAATTGAGCTGCGTTGACATCCACTGTAAAAGGTTAATGTTATCTGGTCACCTCACTTGTGCTTCTTTGAGTCAACTCCTCCTGATTCACTAAATAAATTACATTTTTCTTATAGTGGCACATTGTTTCTATTGAAACACTCATTTTCTGTGAATCCTCTCTTGTCTTGACAGACACTTCTCTGCTACCCGTACATCTAAACACAGAGTTTACCTATCAGGTTATTTCTAAACTGTTTTTACATTTCTTTTTCTATGGGTAGTACTATATTTGCTCTGGTCCAATGGTATGGTTTCCTTTCACACAGAAAAATTCAAACATCTCACCTCAAACTACGCATGAGCATCCCTACTGCTTATTATTGTCTGCTTCAGTTCTGGAGAAGCTTAATACAGGAGAACTGAGCTTAAGTGGGCGGGTTGTTATCCAGGTGATGACAACCATCACTGCCGAATCCCTGCTGTGCTTGGGGAGGAGTGCAGCCAAGTGCAGTTATGGCATTCACACTGGTTGAAACAAACCACACCAGTTTGTTTTTAACTTGGCAATAAGCCATGTCAGTTTACACACAGCAGACTGATTTGGCAGGAAGTGAGAATCTGATTTAATTTTCAAAATAAAACACCAGGAGGGAGTTCACAAACGATGCAGATGGTGTCAGCAGCGATTTTAAACATGTATGAAGTTGGAAAACACATTTCATTTGACACCACTTATTCCTTTTTATGAGGATAACAGCAGAAATGACAGAACATGGCGAGAAATCCAACCAAGCAGGGCGTTTATGCACTTCGCTTCTGAAATGCTCCCAGTAGGACCTGAGGTTGTCCTAAAGATGCTGCAAAAGTGTTGTTGTTCATTGGTTAGCTGGGAACCAATGGTAGAAGTCATCAACTCCCAATCACGCCTCTATGGAGCAATTCCCTTGAAATATACAGTAGCTTACCAAGAAAACCAAATGAAAACATTAGACAAAGTACTAGTCGAGGGGAATTAGATGACTGAAGGGAAACTGCTTTTAATAGCAAAGCAAAGGAGTTAGGACTTCTGAGTTACAATGAACGTAGCATGATGTGAAACTCTGAGGGGAGATGAAGATGTGAGGTCTTAAAAACTTTACTGTGACCCAGAAGTATGACACAACACCTGCTGCAAATCTAAACTGTTTGACTTAGATTTATCGGACTGTGTTATGTTGGAAGGTTTGAGTTGGTAGTCGTTTCAGTCACCAGAATGCTCTCAAGTACAGACCACTTTAAATATCACATTTAAATCATTTGCATTGCATTCTGTTTTTAGTTATGTTTTGCACATCATTGCAACTTTGTTTAAAGGCAGAATTTAATTGTTTTAGTTTCTTCTTTTTACTCACTGCATCTTAATAAAGCTGAAACTTGTACACTCAACAAATCACCTACAGAGAGCTAGAGTCCTTGTTTTCCATTCATGCTGTTTGATGTAGAGAAGCTGGTCAACTCTTTGTTTTTCTGCCTGGTTAGTTTTACCGTGTGTGTATCTGCAGATATCACTTTCACACTACTGCACGCATTTGTTTGGTGTCCCTGCATGTGGTGGTGAGTAGGAGGAAAACGCAAATGTCACCAGCGATATGGTGTGGCTCAGCTCGCAGCGCACACACAGATATGTACAGTGGCCTATACATATGCCATACATATGCACACCAGCTGAATTTTGTACAACAGGGATCCGAGGAAAAAACGTTGATTACTACATTTGTTTTCCGTAGTAATTTGGATAAGCAGTACTCAGAGTTCAGCCTTTCTCCACTCATCTTATGAAGCATCACCAGCAATGCACGTATGGAACCAGAACTAAGAAAAGGACTGAAAAGGTCTGGAGGCTGGTGTTTGAAATCCAGAACATGATAAATTAGGCAGGAAGCCTTTCACTTGTGGACGAACTCAAGCTGCTAAAGTAGGACACAATGATACATACAAATAAATAAAAACATGGCAAAAACAATAGTCTGAAGTCACAGGCCAACGTGTACCTGCATGCCAATTCGACACAGTTTATAATTTTCTTTTCTCCCTAAAAGGGTTTTTTCAAGAATTCCTCTTCATGTGAGAAACAATTTCTTCAAGTGGGTTTCAAGTTTTCCTTTCTACCAACTAGATGAGGAACTGAATGTCTGTTTGAAATGGTGCACGCTGGTGAGTGCAGTGCGCTGCGTACCCAGTGCGCTGCGTACCCAGTGCGCTGCGTACCCAGTGCGCTGCGTACCCAGTGCGCTGCGTACCCAGTGCGCTGCGTACCCAGTGCGCTGCGTACCCAGTGCGCTGCGTACCCAGTGCGCTGCGTACCCAGTGCGCTGCGTACCCAGTGCGCTGCGTACCCAGTGTGCACTCTAATTACATCGCAGTATGTGAATTCAATTCAAATTCAGTTGCAGAGTCACCGACCTGGTCATGTACAGGAAACAAACTTTTCTCACATAGTGAATTTCCATTTCCTCTAGAATGGTGCAAAATCTAAATATCTTAAAGAAAAACCTATAATGGAAACACGCTGAATTTGAAACAATTGTCAAATGTTGCAAAAACCTTTCTGTGCTTTCATGAGGTGGTTTGTCCAACGTGTCAATAGTCCAGTTCCGTTCAGAAGTATAATGGAAAGGCATTTGTCGCATTTTCACGTCTCCGGCATCACTGGATGTGACTTAATCAGTCATATGACCATTTGAGTGATCATTCATCTTCTGTTGAATGTTTTTGTAGCTGTAGAGACAGTAGCAATAATTTATAAAGATTTCTTTCTTTCATTTTCTTCAAAGTCGAGATCTTCTTCTTTTTCTTCATTGTTTGGAAGAGAAGTCTTGCAAGATGAGATATGGGATTTACGCTTGTAAAAAGAAGTCTCGCGGGATGACATTTTATACGAATCATGCTCTTTTGCGAAACACTTTTTAATGTCAACGCCGGCACCCCCACAACGGTACCTTGTTGCAATTTTAGAATTGTCTTCTCTGTTTTGCAAAAACTTGTAATGGAAATCCATCTACAGCAGACAACAAATTCCCAGGGGATTATCAAGCCAACTGCCATAACTTCTGGACTGAGTGTTTTGTTGCAGTTCCTCGACTGACCAATAGAGGCTGGCTGCAAAAGTGAGTCGATCTCCATTGACTCCCATGTTAAAATGTACATACATATTTACAGCCTAGTTCAAAAACCATTTTAGTCTCAATCGTTTGATTTCTGAGGGGGGTGATTTTTTTTGTACCACTCCAGGAGAGTTTATATAAAGCATTACGTTTATTTCTAATATGATTGACTGTCAGTCTGCTCAGCCAATGGCTAGTAGTTATCGCTTCCTCATCCGTGATCATCATGGGACTGCGCTTAGCAAAGCAGCCATACTATTTTACGAACCCAACGTTGGCTAAACTGTCATCTTTGATTTTGCTGTTGAGTCGACATGGACAAAGTCAGTCATGACTTTGATTGACATGGCGTGGGCACGTTCCTGTAGGCTTCCTGCGCACCATGGCTGCGCCCCATATGAAGGAAAATGGGCTTCAATACCTTGTTCTTCAGAAACCACTGGATCAAGTGGCTAAATGCTTCGTCATTTCTTTTATACAGTCTATGGTTTGAATGAGCGCTTGACATTATACGGACAAAATTAAAAAGCAGCAGAATAAAGTAATAAATGTTGTCTAACTTTAACATGTCTCCTCCAGTCTTTTTATTCTTCATCATATACATAATTTGCATGTAAAAAGAATAGTCTTTCTGTGGCACCTGGACACTGAGAAGCCTACATAGCAAAAAAAAAAAAACAATGGTACCAAAGTGTGGAGAAAGGTGGCAGAGAGAGTGTCCCACTACAAAGACATCAAAAGATGTGAAAGTAGAAGCGGAGGTTTAAATTAAGAGGAGAAAATGTGTGAAAAAAGATGAGATCCTTCAAGATGTCCATGTTTTCCCTGACAGCAGAGACACAATCACGGTCAGTCTGCCAAGACTCTGTGACAGAGTGTGAAAGAGGCTGAGTAAGATAACATCCACACTTAAGAGAACCACACTAATGTTTCCAGGATCACTGGGTGAAGAACTTGACAAAACAAGAGAGAAGTGACTTAATATTTCCTTTGTTCTTGTCTTGTGGCAGGCAAACATTAAAAATGTGTATCACAGCATGTTGCCTCCTCTGCATTTTGGTGCATGGAAGCATTCCAGCAGTCCGATATTATCCTCTCTGGTGTATTTCACGTTAGTGTGCCCTTGTCTCCCTCGTTTATCCGGGCGACGTCCAGCTGTATTATTAAAATGTCTCTTGATCGTGCTGAAGACTGAACCCGGGTTTTCTTACATACACCCAAAATTTGTTCTACTTGTGTGTGTGTGTGTGTGTGTGTGTGTGTGTGTGTGTGTGTGTGTGTGTGCGCGCGCACGTCTGAACAACTCAACCTGACATCAACCATTGAGGAAAATCTTGCTGAAACTGTTTCAGTAACACTTTCTATCAGTGACACTTTCTTTTCCCTCACTTCCTGTCTCAGTTTGCGGTTCAGTCACATCATTTAAGCATTAATAATGTTGCTGACAAATGCATTATGTGCGCAGATGCTAAATTTAGACTGTTAATTAATCAAGCTTTCACTTCTGCACTGGTTCTTCTTCCAGTTGGATTTGTCTGTGTCAGCCAAAACAGACGCCTTCGCCAATATCTGCTGGGAATCTTGTACATTGAATATGTGAATGTCTGTAATGTTATTTAGATTTATTTGAGGTTAAAAAAAAAAGTCTGTTTGTTCAGTCAACTTATACAAATATCTTTATTATGACAAATAAATGCAATGTAATTTGACATCAAGCCCCTAACTTCATCACTTCTCATACAAAATACTTGGATTGTGAGCAACTCAGTTAGAAATTAATAACCTTCAGAAATCACATCAGCACCAGAGACTGCTTGGTAAATTATCTTAAGTAAATAAGACGTATTTGTAGCTTTTGATTTGTCACCCATCCATACATCATTACATTTTTTTGCTAAATTGATATCTGAATTCTTTCATCTTTAATCGTTGAGATGCAATGTCAACATCAGCCCTGCACATTCAGCATTGTTTAGGTCTGATTTCAAACATCTCTGCAATCACTCTGTTTTTGTGGGTGACACCAGAGAATAACTGTCACTTGGCTCGGCATCGGCTGATTTCCAGCGTTAATCCTTTATCTTTGTGATGCAGTTGTTCCTCTGTTTTTCATCTAATTCCTACCAAAGTGGATAGATCGGAAATCTTGCAGCTGTTCAGAAGCGCAGTGCTTCTTTTAAATCAATTCTGAAACATCGCTTCCATGTGCTGTTTAATTATTTATCTGTAATACTCTCATATGGTTCTTTCTCTCTACATTTTTGCTTTTAGGACAGCACTACAGCAAGATGTGCTTTGTCACTACATGATCTTTGTCTCCTCCCAGGAGATGCTCAATAGATAGAGCAATGTTTGTTTTCATCTCATTATGCGTGTTTGCAGCATCTGTTCCATCTTCTGGTTATTGGTTGTACACTAAATGTTTATCTAAAATCTATGATAAATCCAACAACCTTATAGACAGCTGTTATGCATCTACTTCTCTATAAATTGTCTGTAGCGCATATGACAAATATATGTCAAAACACATTCTGACATAAAAATCCAGTGGTTTGTTAGAGCTTATTTGAGGCTGAAGCAGATGTTGTGCTGTTGAACACGGTTTACAACTGCAAAATGTTTGCATGCAAATTGTTTGCATGTTTCGTTACCCTGAATCCCCACTAATGGAAACACACCTGACAATTTTTCTGCTGTGCTCCACTTTGAAAGATGCGAACGTGACTGTAGCAGAGTGTGTCAAGTTCAACTTAGATTGGGAAATATAAAACACAACAGACTATTTTTGAAACTGAAAACAATAGCAGCTGTGAGGCGAGTCTGCACGTTTTACAACACCCCTTTTTATCAGTTACTTCACAGCAGCGTGTGACTCTGCCGTGAATTTGTTTGACCAAGAATGTGAACGGTTTGGCAAAGTAAACCAATGTGCGGCAAGAACGGATTCTTTGAAGAAAAGACTGGGTCCAGTAATAGGATATGTGATATTTGTGGCTCAGCTCACAGTGGTGTCATTTTAAAGCATCAGGTTGGTAACGTCTACACTCTTGGTTGGAAACAGATAAACCCAAGTTTTCCTAACTAAATTTCTAGCTTTAATTAATTTAATTACAAAAATTCTTTCTCTCTCTCAAAAGGAACACACACATTAATTTTTAAAATGTTATTTAGAGACTTAATGAGTATACTTTCGTAACAGTGAATCCTTAGAAGAGAGGGTTTGACTTCTCTGGCAGTTTTTTCATCCTATTAGATGTTCATTAAAGTTGCTATATTTTGATGTGGTTTTGTTGTCAGCATCTAACATGAACAATTAAATTCTATTCAGTGATTCAGCATTTGTCTCTGTGGACCTTGGAAGTGTTTGGCAAAAATGACTAATTAGTGTCAGATTTTCACTGTAGATTAATTTAATCCCTTCCTCCCCCCACAGACGGTCATTCTAATGAGCCTTATCTAACTCTGGAGGAGGACAGAGGAAGAAGTACAGGTGGCAGCTCTCTAATTATGTCCCCAGTGGATGACTACATTACCCAGGTACCCCCCAGCCTGTGACAGGTAGTAGGTGGATTAGAGACAGACTAACAGTGGGATGAATGCTTCCCACAGTTGTTCCTCAAGTGAGTGGGCTACGGTTTCTCCACCGTTAATTAGAGAAGTTTTATCAGGATAATGTGCTTTTATTGTGTCTGAAAATCCAACGTACCGTCCTTCTGTTTGCTGCTGGTGTTAAATGGTCTGGCATCTCTGTGGGTGTGTTTAAAAATGGCTCTAAAATAATTTAATCATCAGAAAGCTGTGTAACATTGCTCGCTATTTGGTAAAAGGAGTCCTGATAGGAGAAGAGAGAAATCACATTATCAACGTCTTGAATTAAACAAATACGATGCGATTTTCTCTGAAATATATTTAGAAAAAAAGCTCAAGAATGCCTTCATTATACCGATAAACAATCAAATCTTCTGTCTGCTCGCTACACAAGCAAACAACGTGCTTTGAAACAGACTCACCCCCATGTACAACTTCACTAACGGGATCCAGCACCAGCTGCAATGTGATTGGCTGATGGAAGCAACACTACTATCGCATCACATTGGACGCAATTTCAATTTGGCAACACTTTATGTCACGCCGTTCAAATTTAATAGACAGTAATGCTGTTGACACTGCCAACACGTGCACGTGTACGATTAAAAAAAGAAATGCACCCATAAGAACCCAGGCCCATTTCTACTTAAAAAATATGGGGTGCATAACACAGGCAAAGCGGACTATTTGTGTCAGGAATTTTCCAAGACATTTGAAGCCAGTGTGACAGCTGTGTCACCGTGGGTTCTGTTTAGAATTATTACTTAATCCCACACATTGATGCCATTGACACTACAACTCTGTGCAACTCTCCTTCCGAGATGGAACCCCATTCTTCCAAAAGTTATTCCCACCCACATGTGGTGTTTGATAGTGGAGACTACTGTCCAATCCCTGGGTGTGAAATCTCTGAAAATGTGTTCAATTGGATCAAAATCTGTGACCTGTGAAGGATATATTTTGTGATTCATATAATCTTCATGGAGTTTCAGTGACCAGTGGCCCTGTCATCCTGTAAGAGACCACTCCGATCAAGATACAAATATTTCCTCAAAGGTTAAATCAGTGAGCACTTTCCCTCAACAAGACAACAAGGCAACAAGGGGACCCAAACCATGGCAGCAAACACCCATTAAGTGATGACACTTCACTTGTTTCCCTTCAAGTCTAGGTTTCAGATTATTTTTTCCATTTCTTTAGTTACAGATGTGTAGATTCTTCCAGGTCAAGATGAGATGCCCTCATGCCCTGAACATCTCTATTGTGCAGAGGAACTACACAAACTGCTGTGGTGAATTTGAATCATCTTTTCCCTCTTTCTGCTAGGTGCAATGTTGAAAATAGGCAGAATGAACAGACCCGGTAGGTAGCTAGAACACGTTCCTCTTAGTCCACCTGTTAGCTACAACTTAGCTACTTTAGCTTTAGCTTACCTATGAAGCTAAATATTAAGTACTTTACATTTATTCTCATCTCATTCAAATCTGTCCAAAACAACCTAATTTAAAACAACTCCTAACAGCTGGAGCTAAAATGAGGAACCCTGCTGGGATGTGCGCCTGATGCAGTAGCTTACAAGTCACAAGTCAAGGGACTGCAGGTACTGGAGTTGGTCCACTTAATCCACTTGGAAGTGTCCTGAAATGATCTAAGGTGAGTCTTTTGACCAGAGAACCAAGAGGTGGAAGCCAATAAGCAAGATAAAGTCCATCTGATGTCCTCTAGATAGCAGCCTGATGTCCTTAAGCAGCGTTTATCTGTTGTAAAAAAGAAAAAAGAAAAGAAAAGAAAAGAAAAGAAAAGGGGCTCTAAGGCTGCATTGCTTCACTTCCAATCCCTACCAAGCCAACAGCAACAACAAAACAGTTGCAGTGATCTCTTAGTACAGTTAATAGCACAGCATGCTGCACTTCAACCACAGAAACTATCTCAGTGGATAACAAACCTTTGAAAAACCCAGGTTACTGCAGTCTCTTTACTTTATATTGCAAAGAGCAGAGACTAAATAAAAAACTGGGGCGATATTTATCCTCAAAATGATTCTGATGAAGGGGTAGTAGTTTTTAAGAGTTCATGAGAATTTTGGGGTTTGGGTTATTAGAAAATTATCAATCAGAACAGGACTTAGCAGAACATTTGCTAGAATTGTCTCAAATCACTCAAATGGCAGCACCTTGCTGTCGGAAATACCCACAACGAAGCTTGGACGATCTCTCTATAAAAATGTCATATGCTATTATCACATTTTCCCCTCAGCGATAAATATCAAGGGAAATCACAGAGAAATTTCCGCAGAAACATTTCAGCTGATTCAAATTTCGACAACAGTTATTTCTCCTTGGCGAATGTCACCTTGGAGTTTATTCGTCCACCATTGGACTGTCACCTTTCTCCGCGTTCCCTCATCCGTAGACTCTCCTCTTGTCTCAGTAAACGGCAGTCATCATTTTGAAACGGTCATTGGAGCAGGCTAAAGCCTCCTTGGCAATGATTTGTGTGGAGGGAGCTGGGTCCCATCTGTTCCCTGTCCACGGGGGATGTTGAGTTAGCCAGCCAGGCTCAACCACCACAACCCTCCTCCCTCTCATCTTCTCTCCTCCTTAACACCCAGAGAGAGGATAATGAGAACAGGGAGAGGGTGCACCGCACATCACGGAGGACCAGGCATGTCTGAGCTGCCACCTTGTCACGTGTCAGTTACTCACCCGTCATATGGACTCGGGGCCTCAGCTGCTCGCATCTGATCAGAGCTTAGCAGACATTCTTCAAATGCAGATGAGCTGCATGACTTTATGTCCTAGTGAAGAGTGCTGAAGATCAGATACTGAAGTATATGTAATGGGTCAATCCACCCAAATTACAGAAAAAAAAAAAGACATAACCTACGTTTTTCAGTTGCAAGCACCTCATCTCATTGATTTTGAATCTCTTCAACAATTTCTAACTTGCATTAATAGTTGATATCGGACTAAGGGTTGTAAAGTAAGACACATTAAGGCCACATCTGTCCATTTTCTAAGTCCCGTTTATTCAGCTTAGGGTCACAGGGTGTATGGAGCTTATCCCTGCTGTCGTGCGTGAGAAGTGGGGACACCCTGGACAGTCATGCGACTTTCTTATACCACATAGGCAAGGCAATTTTATTTGTGTAGGAAATTTCATACACAATAGCAACTCAAAGTGCTTTACAAATACATTGAGAAGATAACACCAGGTTTAGCTGAAAAACAAAAGTTAGCAACAGTACAGTCGGCCCAATTAATTCTGAGCAACTGTTGTTGTTGTTTTGAGACAATGAACTTTGTTTTTTTTGTTTATTTTCCCCTCTCTTGCCTTAAATCACCTGCATCTGACCATGCCACAAGAGGTTCTGAACTGAGCCGTGCCTTGATTTCAAATCAAGTCCAGCCAAACACAGAATTTCCATTTGTTTGAACAAATGCTCACCTTTTTAAACAGATTCATGAAAAACCTCCACCTGAGTCTGCTTTTGTGCACATACCCAGTCTGCTGCAGACGGGTTGTTTTACAAAGGTTTTGATATTTTGAGCTACTGTTCGGAGGACTCAGACGTTTCAAAGCTGAAAAACACATTTTAAATTCTAGCAGCATTTAATACACTACATCTGAGAGCCTGGGCCAAAGAAAAAGAGAGAAATAAAAATAAAACCCTTTTTTATTTTATGTTCAATTAATAAAACCCTCATGAAACCCAAACTCAATGTTTTTACTAATCATCTTTTATGCAAGTTAGCCTCTCACACAGCAACAAAAATAAGTTGTAAAACTGCTCTTAATGTTATTTGGGGTTTGTGATTTACTGGAAAACGATAATAATGGTGACTTGGTTTGATTGTTGTTGTTTTTTTTAAATTTGCAGTTACAAATGGATGGCTCCTGCTTGTTTACCTTCTCCGTTCCCTTTTTCCTAATTACAAAGAAACCGTCTGACTCCTCTGGATTCTACTTTGATTTTCCAGGAGGCAGCGCCAACAACACACATACCAGGAAACCTCCTCTGGAAGCCACCAGATATGCCTGCAACCAATGAATGTGACGTAGGTACACTAGTGCCAACCAGACTAGGATCAACAAAAAAACCCATATTGGCATGTTTTGTATTGGTAAAAATGGCTGTAAAAATGGGAGATGTACCAATTTTAATCAAATTAATGGGTAACGGCTAACTGTTCTGGCCAGATCTGCCAAAAATACCCCAAAATCATGCAATAAATATATAATAGTTAAAAAAGGTAATCTAGGAAAATACAAAGCAGCTCTTGAATTTATATACTTTCTGTCCACTCATCCATAATTAAGTAAATATAAGTGATCATTTTTTTCCTTATTAAAGAATCAACCAGCCATTTCTCTCCTGGAAGCAGTTCTGTGGTCTGAAGTGGTGAACAAACGCCAGCATGATTTGTGACTGGTCCCTCTATGACGTCTTTCACTGCCCCCCTGAATCTCCTGACCTTGCGGATCTCTAACAAACGCTAATTCTTTACTCAGACTGAGCGTTAAGTCATTTATTTGAGCCTGTTAAAACAAACACTTTGTGACAGATCTCACTGTCTGGCGCATCTTCAGCCATCCGTGAGCCAGACGGAGACAGAAGGCTTAAAATTTCATGACTTAACAGTGTGACCAGATGTTCCAGTGACCAGCTCACGTTTGTGATATAGGAGATTAGCTCTGACATCACACTCTCTGCTGGCCACAGGACAAGACTCCCTCGGAGAGACATCCACATGCACTTGCAGGCAGTGGAAAACTCCTGATGGCTCATGCTGCCCGAAAATGGAATTCCTTTCACTTCAACCTCCTCACACAATGAACCCAGATTTGCATGTGTGAAAGAAAATTTGTTCCACTTGTGTGTGCGTGTGTGTGTGTGTGTGTGTGTGTGTGTGTGTGTGTGTGTGTGTGTGTGTGTGTGTGTGTGTGTGCGTGTTTGTGTGTGTGTGGGTGCGTGTTTGTGTGTGTGTGGGTGTGTGTGTGTGTCCTGAATGTTCTCATTCTTTTCATCCAAGATTTAGTGTTACACACAAAAACAGCATCATGCACAAGTACTTGTCTTATTTGTCTCTTTTATATATATATATATATATATATATATATATATATATATATATATATATATTTATTAACACAAGAGGAGTGGGAACGACAGGCTTGGATATTTTCGGGAGAAAAATAAAATATAAGAGTGGTTCAGTCAATGATTAGAATATTGATCCAGACAAAACACAGACTGAGGTCAGCATGACACCCAGATTCCGAGGAGGATTTTATTTCACTGAACAGTCGTCTGAGAGTGTTGAAAGCAGGATTTGAGTGTTAATTTGCACTTTGGAATGAGTATATGCTCACATTTGTTGACAATAACAAATAAGCAAGCTCATTTGCTTTCCCTTCTCCTGCTTTCGTCCGTTTGCCGTACCAACATTAAGACCAACTTCCCAGCTAACGCTGAATGTTAAAGGTTTTGTTTAGACAGAAACACTCAAGAAGAGCATGATAGACGTCGTTAATGGATCCATCTGCCTCTCAAGATGGCTTTGTTAGTGGATGAAAAAAAGCAGTGTTAATTTGAAGGGGTTGCAGATTTCAGTTACTACGCATAATATCCCAGCGCAATGGCACACCATGTAAAAATCACAGACACAAAAGAGCGGTAACCCAAACCATGAATCTGTGCAATAACTTAAGTAATATGTTGGGTTTTTTTCTTTTCTTTTTTTCAGCTGATGACCACAGGTGTTCTTAACCTTGATGTGTCAGTAGTTATTATTCACATGATTGATTAAAAAAATCTCTAAAGCAAGTTGTTTTGGCTCTTCCTGTTGATCAATAGATCATCATGTCCTTCAATACACAACCCTCCAGTTTATACGGGCTCAGGGCAAGCACTAAGTCAAGCTGGGGCAATGGGGGCAAAATGGTTGGAAGACGGAGATGAAGTAAAGTCCTCCTGCTGTCCTCGTTGAGCTTGAATTTTCTTGTTTCATTTATTTCCACCAGTACTCTGTATGCAAACAGAAAAAACAGCCACCATCTCAACCCCTTCCATGTTTTTTGGTCATTTTTAGCTTTCTGTTCTTTTTTTAGTGTAATGTTTTCTGTGGTCATCTCCTTCTCCTTGTCAAACAGCAAACATGGGACATTACTGCCACCAAGTGGTATGGAGGGTTAGTTTGCTTGATCACTGGATCCCATTGAGGTCGACAATGTAATGGAGACATAAAGACCTGTGAACCTATTTAAAACATGTTTTTAAACATTGCTTTTTCATTGTATTTACTGCACCAATGTTTTTTTTTTTTGTCAAAACTGTTGAATTGTCTTACATTTCAGCATTAAAAGAAATGTTGCAAATCCTCAAGGCTCACAATTATGTTTGTCTTTTCAAAGAGAGAGAACATCAATTATGCAGCCAAGTTAGTGTGAGAAGTAAATTTGCTTTATTTAATTTTATTTTGTTAACCTAAATATCTTCCTGGTTGTCACACACCTGCATCTGCCAACACACCTGTTTACCCTACACATATTAAAGGATATTAACAAGTCCAGAGTTAGAGAGGGATTGGACACATGGGAAGGATGTGAAGTTTTGAGTCACTCTCCACCTCCATTTTCTGTGTCCCGCTGCTCCTTTCGTACCTGATGGAGACACCTGACTGTTTGATGTGTGTGACAGCAGTAACAAGAACACCCCACCCTGCCATTCTAATCTGATCTGGTCTAATCATGTACCCACCACTGTGCTCTCCTGCCGGTCTTCATCCTGTCACCTGCAGGGGAAAAGTTCAGTACAGGTAATATCACAGTGCACTAGGCAGGTAACTCACGACTACTTGCGCCGCCCCAAACAAGCACAGCAGAGGCATCTTTCTGCCCACTCACTCTCTCTCAGCTCCTGTTTCAAAGCCACATTTTGAGCTGGACACGACGGTTTTAGCCAGTACAATTGAGTACAACTGACTAATCTTGTTGGGCAACAGAGGTGAGAAAGACTGTTAGAAACAGAGAAATTTTATCAATTTAAATAACATGAAGTAATATGTCTTTCAGTCACCGTACATTGTTAGTGATTGTAGTAGTCACTACCATTATGATGAGTTGGTTTTCATTTCTTGCGTTTCTTCAGGCTTTTCTTTAACCTCTTGGTTGAGGCAGGTTCACTTTGTATGATTTATTTGCAGTCTTATATGATCAATGGACGCCACACTGTAAGACTTTAAATCTGCTTAAATTTGCAGTTGGTAAGTGTATTTTTGTCACATTTGGTGAAATCGCCACTATTTTCAGTTAATGTTACATGAAATAGGTAATTTGGGAAACAAATCTGCTCCTTTGGCGCCACCTGCAACTCGCGATGAAGTTTACAAGTTTATACCGCTCCCACTGCAGCTCCTCCAATCGCTGCCGGTGGGCATGTTTACAGAATGTCAATCACAGTCCTGCAAACGCTTCAGATAACCCCCACCCCCTCCTCTCCAGCTCCATCTTTCAAGTAAACATTCACACACCACGCTTGAGGAAGATCAGATGTGAAATGGTTGCACAAGGTTTATTATATATGAAACTTATTTACCTCTTATTTCCCCACTTGGTACATTTAGTACCTTGCCATGCAGTCATGTGTTTTGAGTTGAATCATGTCCAAAGAGCTCTGATCTGAAATGATGAATAGCAGAATTTAAACTTTGGCACTGCCCAGAGTCTTGGGCCGTTTTGGGCGAAAAAGAAATCCTGGGCCATTTGTTTTCCCAAATAAATTTGAATACCACATATTTTAAAGAGTAATTATGGTAAAACAGAGTGGTAGCTGTAAGGGAAATTGAGAAATATAGTTTCTTAAGTTAGTTATTATAGTGTCTTTTGCTATTATCTGTTGCTTGTTCATTGTTCATTCAGTACTTTTCACTCTGTCTGGTTTCTCACTTGCATACTGGTGGAGGATGGTTCTCACAGAAGGTAATCATAAGTCTCCGGTAGTTGCTGGAGATAAGGAGTAAGGAGGGAACTATATTTCTGCAGGGAGAGAACAATCCCTGTTTGTGCTCAAGGACATGCAAGTGTATAAGATCTGTGTGTAATTAATCAATGCAGACTCACTCTGCCGACTGTGTTCAACTGTGTGATTCTCAGCTGTACAGCTTAATAAACTTCAAAATACGGAGCTCTCCTGTACCGTAATTATTTAACAGAAATAATTTCCACAACATAGAGAAAGAAAAAGTTAAGGCATGGCAATAATTAATTTCTGTGGTGGTAATTCTGCCTTGGAGTGATGTCATATTATAAGTCTTCTTCTGCTTTTTTGGCTAGATTATGTCATTTTTTTTTTGTAAGTTGCTTTGGTTAAAAGTGCCTGCTTAATACAATTTAATGTAACGTGACCCTGAACTTTCAACCTTCCTATCTATCAGCAGTCATTCTAACCAGCTTCACTTTCAATATGAAAAACAATTGAAGCTTACAAAGCAGAAGGATAAGAAAGAGTTTATATGTTTTAAAGTTTCTAATGTCATTGAGAATGCAACAGAAGTGTTGGAGACTTGGAAGAAGAATTTGAAAAGATTAAGAACATTTTTAGAGACCGGGGGGGGGGGGTCTCTAAAAATTATAATATATTATAATATCAAACCTTTTCATTCCAATGTATCTCCAGGTTGTGCGAGGCAAAGTCTTTTTATCTTTCATCTTTAGACCTCTATAAACCAGTCAGTTGTTTGCAAAGGCTGTAAAATCAGACACTTCATATAAAACCACTCCTTTAAGTACTTTATTCATGAACAAAAATTAGTGCCCCCACTTCCTGAGCAACAAAGCTTTATGGAAGCCTCGTCATTATCTACCCTTCTGCTCCATTGTCATCTGTCGCCACTACAAATGTCCTCACAATCAGACATGAGAGCAAAATTGTTCAACTAATCAAGGAGGGACACTTGTTGTTAATCCACTTTTTAATGTAGATTGTATTGTTTGAGATGTGAAATATAGCGTGTTTTTGTCTTTGGCTGTGCTCTTGACATTGATATGTTGCAGAGAATAATATGAAATAAAGGGAGAAAAAAATGAAGAATTAGAATAGTTCAATCAAACTACAAAAGAGAAAAAAAAGAGAAGCATTTCTGTCTAATAATCAATGTTTTTGGATGCAATTCAGACCCAACAAAAAGGCTATTGGGAGTGAAAATGTAAACTGCATTTTCAGGATCATGTGACCATGGTTCATTAAGGTGTCAGCATGAACTATAAATCAAATTCCAATCATCTCAGAATGACGGATCAATAGCCCCTAAAATTGGTCGGGGGGAAAAAAACACCCCAATGGAGTTTTACTCTAAATGTAACAATCCTTAAATGCAAATTGAGACCTTGAAATTGTTTTAAGGTTTTTTAATTTCCTGTACTTTAGTTATATCAAAAGACCACACTCCTACATTTGTAAATAAATTTGATTTTTATATATTCTTACCTGATGTGGTGAAAAGCATTCACCTCGCATAAAGCTGCCATCTAGTCATGGAGACCAAAGCTGTTTCTTCAACCAGGCTGTAATATGTTTATTTCTGCTCCAAAGTTGGACATTTTGATGTTGTGGTCAATTGACTTACTTTTCAAACTGGCTCCTAGTGGCCTGTTCTTACACACACATTCAAAACAGTAGAGACCAGATGTTGCCCCTTGGGTTGCATTCCTACACAAGCCATGATTTTGTCAATTTAATCAAGCAGTTAGTAATTTGATTTCATTTTTTGGACGGGGAACTCTTTAACCTGAGTGTCACTCTTTGAAATGGCTAAATATTCATTGTCTGGCACTTTCACAAAGTGCTGTGTGACTGTATTCCAGTGTGTACAGTTGCTCTATGAATTTACTACACATCCAGCATCTCACTCAACATGACCACTTATAATGAAGTCATAATTGTTTTTTTATTGCCATAAAATAGCCAAGCTCATCAATGTCTTTATGATCATTTCCCCTGCTCTCTACTTGCCACGTGCTGTCCGTCAAAAATCTATTAATTTGTCAGAGGTTATTGGCCTGTCACTTCACAGCATTCTAATAAAGCTGAAGGGCTTTGATAAGAGCTCAGCTTAATTGGCAGCGGGAAAGCGATAAAGCCGCCTTTATTTATTTCCTCCTTTTTATTTTGTCACCATGAGTCGAGGATTCTCCAGTGCAGATTGATCTGTGCATTAGGGATGCATCCTTCAAGCTCTCCTGAAATTGTCTGAAGAGTCCTTTGTGGGTGCGCTTATTTCAGCTTCCCAACGGCTTAAAAAGGAAAAAAAAAAAAAAAAGAACAGCGTCATTCCAACACTGGAGCTGGTCTTCCCTCGTATGTGCTACCTCCGTCACGCTGTTATCCTGAGCTGACACGTCTCCTTTCCATCAAAGTGGCAGATCTGGCCCACCTGGAGATGTAGTGAAATGTCAACCCCCCCACACACCCATCCACCCCACAGAGGGACGCCACTCCTGTGTTGAGTTTCACTACCGGACACTGAAGTCATTCGGGAGTCGCTGCCCACTGTGAAAGCCATGGGGAACTTTTGTCCCTTTTTAAAGAAATATGTGAGAGTTTATCATGATACAAACCGATTCTTCTCATCTCTCAGGACTTAAGGATCCGTTTTAATATACTGAATCAATTTTAAAAGGCTTTCTTTGTACTTTTGTAGTTTTTAAGAAAACTTCTTCTGAAAGATGCAGTCTTGAATAGGGACACTGCTCATAACAGCTTACAAAAAGACCTTTTATAAGAAAACAAGAAATGTCTTGTGGTTTGACTGGCTTTGTTGCATAAGACTAAACCTGAGGGAATAATATATTTTTGAAATTTCACACAAATCATTGGCTGTTGTGGTCACTAGGAATTATGACATGTGCCCATAGAGACCACCAGCCCCCATAATTGTTTGAGGACCTCATTTACATCTTCAGACCATTCTTTACCATTTGTAAGGTTTTCAAATTTTATTATTGAAACTGTCAGTCTAATAGCTCAGAATAGCAGCGCCCTGACAAGGAAAAATAAACGACCACATCACAGGAAATCAGATTTCCAATAGCTATGAGTTCCACATGTTTTTATAAGTCGTTGTAAAGGAGCAAGTGCTTTTTTTTTTTCTGAAGCACTGATTTAAAATTTTTTTTGTCTCCTTTTCTTTTGGCCTTTTTTTTAATGCTATCCAGGTTGTAAATTATAAGAACTTTTAAGAAAGGTGTTGATGTTGTTACTGTCTTTTTTGTGAATAGAAACTATCACTATAGTGACCAAAGAAAAATGCTGGTGGGACAGTCTGACTGTGTCTTTATATGTCACGTTTATCTCAGAGATAATCAGAGATTTATTAGAAATGTTCATAATTAGGTCTTTCAACCCTCACCTATGAGATGATGATTTCATATCATCACCCCTCATTAAAGCCTTCATATCGTTCCAAATAAATCTTCAGGAGTTTTAACATTTAAAGCAAGCGTATCAGTTTTAATTTGATTTGAAGAAATAATTGATCATTTTTAAGTGTTGTCTAGACTTTAGTTGCTTTGAAGTTGTACGAAGGCCTCCCTTTGGGTGCGGAGGTTAAGAAGCGGTGGTATTGTTTGATGCTTTGGCGTAAACACTTGCAGCTTGGTATTTTGGTCAGAATCTGAGAGTTTTTAAACACTATTATATATATATATATATATATATATAAAACATTATTGTTATTATTATTATTGTTATTATTATTGTTGTTATTATTATTGTTGTTATTATTATTGTTGTTATCTCTTTCACACTCTTTTTCAGGGGTGCTGCTAATCCAAAAGATTTCCCATGTTTTCTGGGGTCAATGTTAGATTTATTTTTCATTTTTGCTGCTGTCTGCTTGGCTCTAAGGAATAAAAATGGTCCGCAGGGGGAGCTTTTATATCCAGACAGATAAGGAACAACGTGTTCTCAAGATAGACTTCTAAATGCCTTGGGATAAGAACACACACAAGCCCCGTTGATCCCCTCATGTTTCATTCACTTCTACTATGTCTTCTTTCTTTTTTTTCTTTAACCGCCCTCAGAAACCTGATTGAGTAGTTCTCAGAGTGGCCGTGACAGGTTAAGTAGGGCACGAGACACAGCTCTCTGCAGGTCCCACTTCGCTGCTAACTCATATTACCACATACATCTGTTGGGGGACTTTTCTTTACAGGCTGATAAGTCATGTTGTCACCCACAAGTTGTCCCTGCATTGTGGCTCTTCACGCTCATGGAGGATTAAGAAGGACATGGGCTTTGGCTGCCTTGTCTGCAATTGGGTTTCAACCTAAAGCTTCTGCTTTTTTATTACTCATATTCACTCTGGCATGTTTTCTTATTGAATGCCACATTTTGTAATTCATGATAATTGCACATATTATGAAATCCCACGCAGATATGTGGTGTTTCCTCTGGGCTCATTATCTTCTCATTTGATGCATGAGGATGTTGCGTTGTTTTGACATCCAATGGATAAAGTGCATTATGCAGTATTTTGATATTTTTAAACCACCAAATGATATGCAAAAATGTTATGTTTTATGTAATCAAAATTTGATATTTAAAGACTTCCTGTGCCAGGAAGCACAAACTGTTGCTGGACGCGTTAATTTGGTGCTGAAAGTTATTCAGCAACGTTTCACTGAGAATAAAGAAACTAATCAGATCCTCGTTGGCATTTTAGCAGATTAAAGGTATCTTTTTCTTAAAAATATTTTGTTAAAGATGGTTCAAAATGTAAAGATTATCATTCAAGCCTTTATTCTACAAGTCTGACTACATTTCAGATTAAATCCCTCTCCTGGATAAAGGTGTCAGATCCTAATTCATTTCAGCTGTGACACACTCATTTCAGATGTTTGATAACGTCTGAAACATCTGAAATAAGGATGAATGAACAGATGAGATCAGAATGATCTTGCAAGGTCATGTTGTTTAATATTAATGGTTTGCCCATTAGTTCATTTTTGGAACAGGACGGGATGGGTGGGGGGGTTAAACTGGCTCTACAGAAACCTATAGGCGACGTGACTGGGGGGTTGTGCTGTTCCACCCTCACAATCTCTCTGCCATTTGTCCTCCTGAGTTTCCTGTTTCATTGGCAGAACCTTGACTATTTTCATTGGTGCAAACTATTGCATACCACGCACTGCACTTACAATGTAATTTTCGGTAGTGGAACAGCAGTCATCTGGCCGCCATGGCCCAAATGGAAGCTGGTCATGTGACCGTCCCAACTGGATGCCTATACTGTAGTGGCCCATTGCAGCAATTTGCCGGTTGCACATTATAACCCTTTCTGGACACCATTTACTTGTGTTTGGGCAAAATCATCCTAAACTGGAAGTGTATTGCGCAGTTTCGAAAACAGCAGTTTCTGTCTCCTCCACCTGTCCCTGTTGATTCACCTTGATTTCTTTTTCTAAACGTTTCATTTCAATTTACACTAACTAGAAGCTCCATTCTATAAGATGCATGAATAATGAAAAGTGGGTTTAGACTTGACTTGTAATTTCATTTCAGTGTAAGAGAAATATTCATATTTACAAAGTACTTATGAGTTTGAATCATTTATTCCACTGATTAGTTTAAATATTGTCTGAACTTAATCTGACCCTAAATGATTGTGCTTCAACTTGCAAAACATGAAGTTCTTGTTAAGCTGCAGACGTGGCACAACGAAGTTCCTGTGTCTGCTTATCTCCTGACAGAAACTGCTTATTCTGATCACCTCTGCACAGCTTGGTCAGCTTGGACAACAGACTTCCTGTTTTTAATGTATCTTAATTATTATTGCACCTAGACGATGACCCCCATCTTCCTCTTTTAGTCTGATAAGCAGCTGGGGGTTTTTGCAGAAGTACCTCATGTGATTGTTTGTCCAACACTATAAAAACCTGCCTCCTTCTCTGAGCAGCAGAACTCTCTGAGTGAGACTTCTCTGCAATCAACGTGCATCTTTTGATTAAACTTTTGTGTTGAACTTAAATCTGTTTGCTCTCTCATTTGGATTTTAGTAAATTTCCACCACAACATCCTCATCCTTCACTTTATTCCCTCCCTGGAAAAGAAACGGGGCTCTAATCATTACTGAAAGGTTATGGATGACTTCTTGAGGAAATGCTGTGTCTTGTTCACATCTGCATCAATCATGTATCGACTGAGCATGTCCAAAGATGGGCCAAAGTGGTTGTAGCCATCCTGACTTTATAACAAGCTGTCCACATCACTCACAAGGGCTTTCTGTCTGACCTGCACCCATCACTTTCCCCTGTGTATCAAACGGCATCCAAAAGGAAAAAGAAAAAACAGTATTTGTATCCCCAAACACCTTTTGAAAGCTTTAAAAGCATGGGTGCTCCCTTAAATCCAAAGCAATATATTTTGTTTTCTGAACTGTATTATTAATTAATAGTTATACATAAGTAACCAAGCCATAATATCACTTCCATCCTCAAATGACGTGTTCGCCACCTAAATTTCATAATCGGAGACTGAAAAACACGTAGGACGGGTGTGTACCCTCTAATTTTTTCTGACCGCTCGTCCCACGCCATGTGGTCAAAACACAACTAGGGCATGCACTGACTGGCAATGCTCTGCAGCTATTTTGGCAGGGGTCCGCTCAAGGATAGAGTAACCAACCAGCCTAACCTACATGTTTACAGATGGAGGGAAGACGCCAGAGTTCCCACAGAAAACTCTCACAAGCACATGGAGAACATAAAAGGAGACTTCACAAATGATGACTGCATCCATAATACCAGGAATTAGTGAGGAATGGGTGTGTGGTATTTGGTGTTGTGAGAGCAGTGGGTTCTCCCAAAGGGTCGTAGGCCCCTGTTAAAAAATAATAAATCACCTGCTGACTACAGGCGATGTGAATCACACATCAAACAAAACATAATAAGCTCTCCAAATTGATGGCAAGTAATTAATCCTCTATGGAACATCAACCCTGAAAACAAGAGCTGAATAAAATAATGAATAGAAACCAAGAGTCTGATCCTGCTACTTGTTTTCTAAATAAGACAAGAAACCACCACCAGAAGGCAACACATTAGGTCAAGCTGGCCTCAACAGATTACGAGTCTGTGCAGTTATTTTCACAGAACACTTCAATACTGTATTTATACACACAAACCTGTTGGTCTCCCCCCCATTAAAGAAAGTAAATAAAACCCACAATAGTCACTGAAATAACTTGAAGCTGATAAAAGTAATAATAAATATCAATTTACTTCAAATTTACAGCCTTCAAATCGGAGGATGAGGCAGCCCTCAGGTCAGCTAGAGCCAGTCTAAACCGCGCCGTCAGAGACACAAAACGGGCACTCTGAAAAGAAATCCAGTCATTTCCAAGACTCCAAGGATGCCCGGTGAGTATGGCAAGGCACCAAATCCATCACAGGCTACAAACCTGCCCCCCTGCAGTGCAACAACAACACGACTTCCTCAATGAACTGAAGAGCTATTTTGGACGGATTGACACAGAGACCAATACACCCATCACCAGAGTCCCTCACCACCAGGATGATCAGGTTCACTCACACCCATTATTACAAAGTTTTTTGAGAGACTGGTGAAGGGACCCATCACTGCTGCACTACCCCCATCTTTTAACCCATTTCAGTTCGCCTACCGCCCCAACCGCTCCACTGAGGATGCTGTATCCTAAACCCTTCACTTTGCCTAGAACGCCTGGAAAAACAAAAAACCTTTGTCCGAATGCTGTTTGTGGACGTTAGCTTCGCATTTAACACCATTAATCCTCAACCTAGTGGACAAACTGGGTCCAATAGGTCTGAGCACTCCCGTGTGCAACTGGATCTTGGACTTTCTCACCAGCAGGCCACATTCTGTACGTGTGGGCAGCAACAACCTCCGACAGCATCCAGCTGAGCACCGGCTCCCCTCAGGACTGTGTTGAGCCCGCTGCTCTCACCCTGATGACCCATGACTGTGGTGCTCGCTCTGCTACCAACCACATCATTAAGTATGCGATCACTCAACAGTGGTGGGGTTGATTCAGAACGATGAGGAGCTGGCATGCAGAGAGGAGGTCTGTTGTCCAGGAGGAAACCGAGGTATTTATACTCCACCAACACCTCCACTTTTTCTCCCATGATGGGAAAACAACTATTTGACTTAGTTGTGGCTCTCTTCAAACCTACAATCATCTCCTTCATCTTGTTCGCATTCAAAATGGGATGATTGTTTCCTCACCGTTGCACAAAACGGTCAACCAGTTCTCTGTACTCAGTCTCAGTTGGGATTTCATTCAACCCTGTAGAAGACACCCTGTACCAGACACAGCAAAGCCATCCCAGAACTTAAGCAAGCCTCCTCCGTGTTTCTTAGTAGTGTTCTTTAATACAGTTTTATTATTACTTTTGTTAGTTGTTTTCTTTCCTCTTAATATTTAAAGGGGATTCAACAAATGTGTCCATGTCTGTTTATCAATAATAACCAGGGTACTTTGCCATGTGTGGTCATCACACTCTTTCTGGTTCCATGTCATTGTAAGCTTCCTAAAATTAAAACAAACTTGATAAAGTGATACTAAACATGTTCTGGTGTAATGAGGAATCATGCTGCAAATTCAGTCCCTGTTTGTGTTTTAGAGTCTGGCCTTGAGCCAGCTCCTGTCTGACTCATCTAATTATCTTTTTAAACCATTTAGCACAAAACAAGTCATTCATTAATTTGCCTTTGATTGTTGTGGACTCTTGGGGATAGATTGTGTTTATGCAAATAGCTTCTTGCATTTTCCAAGTCATAATAGGTGCCTTTAACCATGTGGTTTATAGTGTCATTACCTTTCCAGCAGTAATTGCTGCAGCAGCCTCCTCTGTTGCAGTTAAGTGAAGAATAACAAAGAAGGCTGGTCAGGTTTTGTCTACAGTCCCAGTCACATGTACTTAATCAACCACGGGGGAGAGGAGGGTGCGGTGGGGGATTAATAAGAACGAATTAGAAAAACTCTAACACTTTCTTAAAATTTACAACAAATAAGTTACACCATTCATTCAGTTGACTGCATATGCAAACTGGCAAATAACTCAAAGTTAGATCCAGAAGTATTTAGACAACACCAGATTTGTACGATTTTGTCTGTATAATAATAATAATATAAAAGTAAATATAAGCATATTTTAACATTCTTTGAGCAAACTCTGATTTTCCTTCCTGGAGAAGCTTTCACTGGAGTCAACTTCAGTTGCTCAGCCTGTCTGTTGAGTTAAGACCAGAGGACTGGCTTGGCTGTTGAAGACATTTATCACATTTCTTTGTCTTCAAAAAGTCTTGGCTTGCTTTCCCAGCATGCTTAGGGTCATTATCCATCTGCATTGTGAAGTACCATCTTTAACCCTTTTGATATGGGTTCATTTTGGTTTATTTTGCCAAAAAAATGTGATTCTTTGAGATTGACATGGGAGGCTTTTTAAATAATGTTTTGCATTCAAGCATATGAAAACGTTAATTTGGCTTTCACTCTCCCTCTTCTAGATATAATTTTCTTATTTTATTTTATTTTTCTCAGTCTAATGATTGTCTCCTTCACTTATATTGAGATTTCCTTCTTGGACTTCACAATGGTAGCTCTAGTCGGACAACAGCTAACTCCAGATTCAGTACCTGACATCAACTACAAACTTTTTATCTGCTTCATTTATCTTGAAGTAACACGGTATTAGACCCCACCTGGCATTTTTAACTCTTTTCAATCCATTTTTCAAATAGCCTTTAATAAAGATGGGGTTTCGATTAAAATGAAATTAAAGAGGTTTTGCATCTTGATTGTTAAAGCCAAACAATTAAAAAATCTTGGATCTAACCATATGACTTTCAATATCTACAAGGCATGAAAAGGTCCTGGAAATGAAAGAAAATCTTGTGCTTAAAGACGATGTGTAAAGTGCGTAAAGATTAAGGATGAAACACAAAATATACTTGACGACAGAAACGTCATCATTCATCATCATTATTCTGCTATGACTGTTATAGCTAAACCACCGTCACTCAGCACAGTCTGTCACTGCATCCAGAGATGTATTAAACCCAGGCAGAAATGTTGCCACATTCTTTGAATATGAACTCATCTCAGATGGACAAAAAGGCAGCAGACACACGTTCTGTGGTCAGATGAGTAAGCATTCCAGCTTGCTTTGTGCAGAATGTACACAGAGTACTACGTGCCGGTGATGAAAAAGACCATCCAGGCTTTCAACAATGAAAAGTGCAAAATCAGCTATGATGGTATGGGGATTTTAGACAGTATTGATACAGAGGAGGATACAGGAATTTTGTAGAGATAAAGGGCACTGTCACATCTTTCCCCATAAGGTCAGTGGTTATTTCAGCAGGACAATGCAAGACCTCATTTTGCATGAGTTACAAAGGCATACCATTTCTTATTTCGCTGCTGACGGAATTCCACTCAATTTTTGCCCAGACCTCTGAAAGGAAGTCCACAGTAGGGACCTTTGACAATCCGACGCTAAATGACTGCAGCTTTGTAGTCCCTGCGGCTTTGTAACAGCTGAATGTCCAAGCACGATTCATCAGTCTGCAAGGGTGCAGGCCAACCTGCAGGCCGGCTCAGCTAGAGGAGCTGGTTGTGACGAAGCCCCAGAGGACTGCAAGGGTGCATTCATTTACCATCAGCTTGTCAAGGATCCCGCTGTGGTCATTTGTCACCGGATTGTCAAGGGTTCTGCTCAGTCGGAGTTCTGCCAATCCTTGTTTGTTTTCCACCATCACTCATTTCAGACGTTGTTCAATTTTGTCTGTGACATCAGAAAAGATAATGGGCAGATTTAATCAGAATAAATATTTAACACTAGTTAGCAGGTTGACACGAGTTAAGCCAACCTAAAGTAGGTGGTGGCCTCCAGGCGTGCTTGTTCCACCCATTTGCCCATGCATTGGGCCGAGCCACCTCCTACCATTTGGAACAGCCCTGCTGTCCCTAAAAAGGCTTCAACCAGACTCTTCAGAAAAGCTGGGTGGCATTACAGGGGGTTGTCCAGTTTTTGTTATCTCGCCTGTGGCTGTCACAGTCATCTGTAGATCTGAAAAGTGAATTGAATGAGAACTTTTCTGACCTGACTAAAGCAGGAAGCCACATCTCCTGGACCTGGTCTGACACCAGACGCCAACGTTGAGAGGCTCATGAGGAATTTCCACTCTTGGGCAGTTCAGGTGTCACTCAAACGCCCAAGGGTCCATTATACACCCTTTATTCCACCACCACTATTTCATCCACCCACAATCACAGCTGAGATAGACTCCATCCCCCTTTGTATATAGATTTGACTATAGATGTTCATGGACATGTGTAAAACCACCATTGAGCTGTGATGTTTTTTGTTTTTTTTTTCCATGTCGTTGTCTTTTATTTTTGAAGTTCACTTGCACTCCTCTATATCCCTTTGCCCTCTCTTGTCTCTCTCACACTTATTGCAGTCACTTTCCAAGTAAAGTCCTTCCTCTCTGAAGCAGAGCTCCAGAGCCCTGGAGAGCAGATGTAGAAGTGATGGCATGTCATCGCTGTCCCATATCAGTGACTCACTGAGGCCCATGTGCCCCAGCCTGTCACCGGCCTGTCGCTCTCTCTTGCTGGGCCACTTGGCACTACGATGTCTCACCAACTTGAGGTTGTTAACGCCTGCTGAAAAAAGAAATCCTCACCTCTCATGCCTGTTTTGGATAAAAATAATAATAATAATAATTGACAGGGTTTTTTTTTAATCTCATTGGGTCATGTTCAACATAAAATATGAGACTAAATCTGTCACGTTATGGTCATGAAAGTCTGATCTGCGTTAATCACAAATGTCTGAGATACAGAAACACTGTCATACCATTAAAAGGAACTATTTAATGTCTGATTTGCAAACTGTCAGTAGCAGCCAGAATAAGAGAGCCCCTCGTATGTTACAAAAAAATACAACTTAAATCAAGTAAGGAAAAGCTTTATACGATCTGGCGCTTGCCAAGCCTCATAAAGGTCAGATTAATAAAAATAATACAGCAGAGCCATTTAAATGTGTAATTTGTAAATTAAGCAAAGGCAAAAGTAAGAGTTTGGGTGACTGAATTTCTTTGTTCCTGATCTATAGTGATATATATTTTTAGAGACAAATGATATGTAAAGCCACCTCCAGGGATTGTGTGAATGCCATTAGTAATCATTAAAATCTTTGTTCTATGGATTTTCAGACCCCTCAATGGAGTTAGTCATTGAGCAGATATTTAGCGATAGCTACGCCTGTAAACGTTACAAGATAAGAGTCGTGCAGGACATGCATTAGTCAGAGAGTCGCACGCTGTGATCAATCAAACCCCATTTTTAAAAGATGTAACCAACATGTGAAGTCCTGCCTACCTTTATCTCACCTAAAATTCATTATAGATGGGCCTGCATCCATCCCAGTCTCGGCAGTAAAGGTGAGCCTCATTCATCTTTGCGGGGAACCTTATTAGGGCGAGAAAATATAAAAAAAATGAAGAAGAAACTGTTGCGAGGTCAAGACTTAAATATGGATGTTTAGTTGTGGTTGGTAACTAAGAATGCCATATGTAAGTCACCTGACAAATCTAAAAAGCAAAACTGATAATCAAAGTAAAGGGGTGTAGAAGAGATTTGAACCATGTACAAAGTTTAGTTGGGAAATCCCCACACAATCTTTAAAAGTCACCACTCATCCTGTTTATATGCATCAGTTCAGGTAGAGGAAACAATTACACTTCAGTCCTGTACTTAAATTTTATTGTCAATCACAAAATGGTGAAAAGTTAATTAGACAACATTTAGCTCTGACCCATCTTGTTCTCTCATTTAACTCCTAACAATTTACTCCAATCAGGTGCAAATGCTCTTTTATGAACCTTTAGGGACAGGTATGCATGAAGACATTATTCCAAACTACTTCATATTAAAAATACTTTAAAAAAAACCTTTAATAATCCTATCTCAGATAGAAAATAATTTGTTGCAGAAGTCACTGTAGAGGTTTTTTGCTGTGGGCAGGAACGTTGCGCAGTAGCGGTTTTTCTTTTATTATGTCTTTCTGTTGTCTTTCCATGCTCATCTTTCAGTGTTTGGCTGCTGGTTGAAGCAGCAAAATTATGAGCCTGAATAAGCGCAATGCACGTGGAGTACTTGATGATTCAAAGATCCTTTCATTAATATAAATGTTTGCAGAGCGAAAGAGAGAGAGAGAGAACATTTTCTGAAATGTGCTGTTCACTGCTTAATAGCTCTTATTTAAATAAGTTCAGTAAGCAAGCAGCACTTTGATTCCAGTACATCCATGGGAAGTTTTGAGTCATATAATGATTCTCAAGATTTTCCACTTAACATCACAGTAACATGCAAGGATTTGCAGAGGTGATGCTTAATAGAGGAAGCAGTGCTTCCTCTATTAAGCATCACCTTCAGAAACATGTCGCCTAGTCAGCTACAAAAGCAGATCACTCTAATTGGAGCAGAAGAAATGATTAAAACACTTCTACCTTTGGCTTTTGGGCAGGACCAAGTTCACAAGAGAGGATTTTGCGAACTGGTTTTACTGGCCAGGCTACTGGTGTGTAAACCTTTAACAGATGACACTATCAGTAAAGAATTCATATCCTTTTTATGATAAGATTTTCCAATAACGTCTGATGTTATATAATGGCCTTTTGCACCCAAATAATAAAGATAGACTTGACTGTAATAATATAATTTACGAAAACACCCTTCCAGCCATTATACAACCACAAAACTCTAGAAAAGTGAAGAGAGAGAGATATATATATTATATTTATTATATATATATTACAAATTACAGTAGACTTTAAAGCATAGCAGGAGCATTGAAACATGTGAAGGAGCATCTTCAGTATTTCAAGGATATTTGTTATTTGTTATGAAAGGTAGACGCAGCAGTACATCTAAATAAAGTCTGTGTAATTTATTCATCAGACTCTCACATTTCAAAAACCAATAGCTTTGTGTTCACATAATTTCTTCTGGGAAAAGATATTATTGGTGACTAATGTAACTGCACAAAGTGATACCTCAAAGCTCCTTCACATTTAACTCTGTGAAATGTATAATTAAAATAAGTTGCCATTCATAACCTGATCAAATCAAGCCTAAAGCAAGTGATAATTTTAACAGCGAGCGGAGTTGTTGTTGCTCTTGGTTTTAGTGATGTTGGATGAGTTCATGATGTCAAAAAGAAATTAGGTGATCTGTACAGCTAAAGCTAGATAGATTAAAATAAATAGAAAACCAAGTTTTTTTTTACAAGTGATCTGGTAGATTTTAAAAATAAATAAATAAATAAATAAAATTATACAAAACTAAATACAAATGAATCTTACTTGATAAGAATTTAACCATTTCTTTATAAGGTTTCCTTTGAAATAGCTTTCAGGTACATGAGGACACAGAAAGATTTAAATCTGATTTGTAGTCTTTTTTTTTTTTACCTCGGATCATTGGGTTCCACATATTGGTTTGGGATATGTTTTTACCCTGGATACCCTTCCTGACTGTCCCACACCCCATTTATTCCCTTTATCCAGGCTCTCCAAGGGACACTTGGCAACGTGATGGAGTTGCATACCGACATGAGATCTTTCCAATTGAAGAGCAACTGATCTTTGCACATGCCTACCATGAATGTACTTTAAAAACTGTTTTCCATGCTTTAGTTTTTTTATGTTTTTTTTTACAATTTTCTTTAAATGAATAAAGCTAACCTGTCACAAAAAGCATCTCCCTTCTGCTGGCTTTGTTTGCACACTACACTTTTTTAACCGAAACTATTGTTTGAACACAAAATGTGTTTTGTCTATTCGTTCGGAGGCTATGAAAGTTATCCATCTGTATCTTTATACTAATTTGGAAAAACATAATATGTAATATAGGAGGAAACATAGGTTGTTGTTGTTGATGTAATGCAGCAGCAGGAGCTTTGGCAGGTGTGGACACACCACTGAGACTGTGATTGATGGGAACACCTCTGAGTGTCTGGGCAGCTGGCTCTTACTGCCAACAATCTGCCATCGACACAAACCCGCATCCTCCACTCACAGATTTACTCTCCATCACAGACGCCAGTGTCATAGAAAAAACCCATCACTGTTTCTCTTGATACCATCTTAATATTTCATGGCACTTACAGATGAAACAAATCCTTGTCTCATCTTTTCTTGTCCAAGGCTTTTTTTTAATCCAGCTGGCATCATGGGTAAAACCAGTGGACACCACTTATATTCATAAGCTCAAAGCTCACCCAAGTGTGGACGATGGCCTGTGCAGAAATGTGGCTGATCCTGTTGTAGTGTAAGAAAAAGAAAACAAAAAGGCATACTTGATCTTCCCTGCTGGAATAACTGAACCGGACAAATGTCCTTTGCATTTCCCCATTGACAGTAAAGATTTAATCGACCACAAGGGGAATCACATTTTAAGATTTCTTTCTAAGGAAACAGGTTTACACTTTCCTGGCACTGACATACATTTAAATTCATCATTCAAATTTGCAAATACAGATAAACTAGAGTACTAAAGAGTTCAGGATGTTATTGTTAAAAAGGACAGATAGCACAACAGAGCTCCAACCATTCCTTCTGATTGGCTTTAGGGTTGTCACACGGAGAAAATTGCAAAAACGGATCAGTATTAAAGTTGATTTTGAACACTGTGACATCTTGAGATTGTCTGGAAAGTTTGACATTTGTCTTCTCACCCCTGGAAGAACTGGGTACAACCATAGACTGTAAAAATCAGCGGACAAAGAATTATGTCTGTGACTTACTGGTTTTGAAGCCTATGTTTCTTCACTCGGGGCACAGCCACGTTGCTTGGGAAGCCAACGGGAACGCGCCCATCGTATGTCTCCTGAGCTGCCATCAGATGTTTACGGCAGAATATACTGTTTAACGTGTTGACTCGATGGCAAAATTAAAAAAAATTAATGGCTATCCATTGGCTGAGCCAACTGTCAATCAATCATATTAGAAATTAATTTAATGTTTTATATTAATTATCCTGGTGTGGTACAAAAAAAAAAACATTACCCCCATCAGAGTTGTAATTGACATGAAATTAAACAATTAAGCACAAAACGTTTTATTGAAACAGGCTGCAGATATGTTTATCGGTGCTCTAAAGTTGTACATTTTAACATGGGAGTAAACGGAGATTACATTTTCATTGCAAGAGTTGACTGAACTGTAATTGGACACATCTGGAAGATTGAAGAGTGAAGAGAAGAATACCGATATAAAGGAAGAAAGGTTATCAGTCACTCATTGTAAATTATCCTGACAATAACGGACTCTTGGTTCACACATGGGCTCACTTGGACGTTCTTAATATGAGGGAGATGAGTAAAGTCTGGTGAAACTGTGCACCTGTGCATAATTTTACTTTTGTGTCAGAGATAGGTGATTTCCTGAGTATGGTAAGTCTTGCAACAGTTGTTTCTGTGGCATGTTTGGACCAAAAGAGAAAAGCTGGAGTGAGGTATGCTTACAAGTGTTTCATCATTCCTTGTGAAGGAATCCGTGTCCATTCTTTCAGCTGTTCAGCAGTCCGGAGGCTCTGATGTCTGTTTCTGCTCCTCGTGATGCAGCATACACATTCAACAGGAGACAAATCTGGACTGCAGGCAAGTCTGGCAAGCGAACTCCCCGTTTGCTTATGAAGCCACAAACGTTGTGCAAAATGAGTGTTGTCCATTCTAAATAACTTACGGCGTCATGAGGTAAGAGATGACCTCAACAGAGTACTTTGCTATAAAACTGCTACTTGTGCTTCCTGGAGTTTCCTAAGTTTTAATAAAACTTTCTGATGAAGCGTGTTGTTAGGAAACAGCTCAGACTACGCCAAACCACTCCCTCACTTCTGTTGCTATGAGCTTATACTACCACTACATCCCATGATGCACTGAGCAAGAAAAAACCTTGGAGGTTGCACCTTTTTATGTCTAATCTTGGAGCCCAGTTAATCTTGTTATTGCAGAATTTTCCACAGTGGCGTCGCTACGGTACTCTAACTTTCCGTCTTTCTTGGTGTCACTACCAACTTCATTTTAATAATTTATTTTCTGAGTGTGTTACTGGAATCTAGACTGTTTCTCAACAGAACAGAGCAGGGAGTAGTAAAATCCTTTCCTTTGTACTTGTGTCGTTTATACACTGCACACACCACTACACGGCTACGCAGTTTTCTCTAATGTGTTTTCAAAAATCAGTCTGGCAAAAGACTTTGATCTCATTGAGGAAAAAGAATAAGGAAAGATCCTGTCCTTCTGAACATTGCTCTGTGCACTTGGACATTATCATATTCAAATGGTAATGAGGTGTTCTCTGAAGCACACGGTGCTCAACGTGATCTAATGGATATAAATAGCCAGAACAAGAAAAACAGATTAAAAAAAAAAAAAAAAAAGAAAGGGAAACATTTTTCTGTCTGAATCCTGCCAGAGTTCATCAGTGGCATATGCCAGATGGAAGAAGGAATAAAAAAATGTTTATATGGTAAATAACCTCCTTCTTTCTCTAGCATTTACTCACCTGTAGAAGTGCATCGTCACGTTTTAACAGCCTTATTAAATTACCGTTGACGGCCTCCATGCAACCTTCAGGGCTCGATCATCACACATGAATTCGATGCCATCATGTATATTTGCCCACAAAAATGCCGTCTCACAAAGGGATTCCTGACTCCAATTGGTATTAAACAGCTGCCGTTGGCATTTTGCTCATTAGCATAGATTAATTTTCCTCCCACAGCATTAAGTATCTAACATTTTGTTTACTCCCAGCGGAGCAGAACACCCTGCAGCAACTGTGGTACAACGCGACCCATCGGTTGCACATAAATATTTAGGAGGAGATCTCTGAGCAGAATAATGAGGCGTCTCCTATGCGATGTGAACAAATATTGTAGAGTCCTTAGAGAAAATGACCTGCATGTGGCTGCAAATCCGCCATACAGATAAAAAAAAACACCAGGCAATAAGGCAAAGAGAGCTGTCATGAAGCAATCTTTTTAACAAAACCAAAAGATTTGTAAATACGCCACACAATGATTTTGCTGCCAGCTGCCATCCACCTGTCAGCGGTTTTGACACCTAAACTGCTAATATCCCTCAATTTATCACCTTCAGCGACTTTTGGACGGGCTGCTCATGTTCGGATGTCCAAGCAGTCTATTTTCTTCCTGTCTGACATCTTTTCATTGACTCACTGACACATGCCGCTTACTGACAGACGGATCTTTACATGAGAGACATGAGGTATCCTGTGAATGAATATGTATGGAGCTGTCCATCTGCCATTAGGCATCACTGGCACTGAATGCTAAGAGGGCTCAGCGAGTGACTGAGGAGAATCGGAAAATGAGCCCGATGCGAATCAGGTTTTCCGAGACAAACCCAGAGGGGATGCGGCCAATCTTTAAAAAATTGTTTCAGTTGTATTTACGCTCCTCGTGAAGCAGAGGTGGGCGAGTTGGACATCTGGAATGTTGGCTTTGAGCTTTCTAACAACAGGAAGAGTGACTTCATCTGTTAAATAGAGATGAAGGAGGAAAAGGAAATCAGAAAATAAATACATTTAACTGGGAAGAAGGCCAGTAAATTCTCAGGACAGCAGATTGGAGGTCATTTGACAAAAAAGTGTTCATGGTCATGATCAGACTTCAGTCCAGGCTCCAGTCCACTAGACTCACATTTCTCTGGATGTGTTGACATGAAGCAAAATCCACAGACTGCGAAGACTAATACATGTAAACCCACTTAAAACTAAAGACTAAAGACGTAAACACATCATTTCAATTTATGTCTATTATTTGATGCTTTACAGTTATACTGTATCAGATGACATCAGATTGTTGTATTTTTTTAGCTTGCAGCAGAACTTTCTGTTTCTCAATACAATTGTTTTGTGCATTAAATAATACCTTTAGACCCAAAAGAGTTTAGAAAATGAGGGATTTGACCAGACATGACCAGATTGTAGACTTTCAGCTTTCATTTAGAAGATTTTACCAAGAGTATGGTATTTGCTAATAATTACAGCCAATTCAATCAAAGTGCCTTCATTGTTAAGGGCTCATGAGTATTTGGACAGTTGACTGAAAAGAAGTTTATTATGTCCAGATAGTGTGGTGGTGGTATCGGGTATTAAGTTGGCATTTGGACGTTGTTTGGCTGGAGCTACCAATGTAAAGTCCAAGGAGATCTCAATGCAAGTGAAGGAGGCTGTCGCCGAAAACATCAAAAGGCCCGGCAGACCACAGACGACGACAAAAGTGGATAACCACAGCGTCATGTTTTTGGTGAAGAAAAATCGCTTCACACCATCAACAGAAGTCAAGGATATGATAATGATGTAAGTGTATCGCTGTCAAAATCTACGATCAAGAGATGCCTTCATGACTGTAAATACAGAGAGTTTACAGCAAGATTCAGAAGGTCAAATTCAAGAACAGGAACGCTAGATTGACCAGAAAAACATCTAGGAAAAAAATCCTCTTGCGGTCTGGAATCAGGTTCTTAAACATATGACAACAATGTAAACTTGTGAAGAGAAGAGAAAAGTATGGAGAAGGAAAGAAACATCTCATGAGCCGAAGAATGTTATGGTATAGACATGTATGGTCGGCAGTGGAACAAGCTCACTGTCATTATCCAAATACTTCTGAATCTAACTGTATAAGGGTGTTTCTGACTATTTAGTACAACAATCCTGAGTTGTGTTCAATAATCCTGAGTTGTGTTGGTTAGTTTTTGGTAAGAATGTTCAGAATTAGATGTTCGTCCAGAAGACCAAATGCAGGAGCAACCAGCTCAGAACATCAGTGGCTCTCTCTTTTTCAGGTCTCTTTAAACTACTTATGGAAATATTTAGTCTTATCTCAGAAAATGACTCATTACAACATGAATCTATGAGGTATAATCAGCCAAAACTAATTTGGTCAGGAAAAATTTGACTTTTGTTACTGCAGTTTTGTTTCAGTATCATTATCAATTTGAAACACTTTTTTCAACCACAACACGATACATTTATTTTTTTCATGCCATTTTAAGCTTCTTTTTTCTTTTCTTTCTTTCTGTGGTAAATAATTTAGTCAACCGTTTCTAACTCCACAACTTAATGTCCCCTAATTGGAAAATATGCTCCTTGAAATGATGCATATAACCTCCATGTCTGGGACCATGAAGACAATTTAGAAGTGTAAAATACGCCCCCCCCCCCCCTTTTTTTTTTTTGCTCTTTTTTTTCAAATAACAATGAGGGGTCATTCCTGAGGATTCAAATTAAAGTCCAATACAACAGAGACTCCAATTCTTACTTGATTTATTACCATCATGAACATTTTCCAAATGGGTTTGAGGCCTCTAGTGCACGTTTTGGATTTTGGACTCATTTTTAAAAATATAGTCCATGTTAGAGTAAATCAGCCAGGTTATTTTTAGGCTGTTTTGTTATTCTCAGTCTTTCTTTTTCTACTTTAAAGAAGAAAGATTGCAATTCTGAAGGGGGGCAGTCCTTCACTTTGAAAACAGCCTCTGTGACAGAGGTGCACTGATTCTGTCTCTGTTTTTGTCTGGGTTGAACAGAGAGCATCTCCTGTCACACTTTTCCTTTTCCCCTCCAAGCATGTTTCTCACCCTCTTGACCCCTTTGCAGAATATTTCCAAAGTTTGCAACATGTAAAATGTGTGTGATGGTGAAGATACAGCTTATACTCTCTTATTTAATCCACAGTGACATCAACTCTTAATTAAATTTTGTGGATCCAACAAGCGTATTTGGTCTATAACATTTTACCTATCCTGCATCAAAAGCAATGTCTGCAAAGTTGTAAATTATAATAAAATTGTAACTGTTCTGCGGTTGACCATATATATTGACAGTACTTAAAAGTGAATCCACAGGTAATCCAGGTGAATAAAACGATTAATTTCTGCAACCCAAAGCATTGTTGTGCTGTTATCAGAGGAAACGAGACAACAAGAAAGCTTTCCTCTTGCATTGTTGCTGTTTGTAAGGGACACTAAACAACAGTATTCCATAAAATAATTCAAACTAGTAGCATTTTGAATTATGTGTCACGTTCTTGGGCAAGAAAAGAAAAAAACTGTATTATTCTGTCAAGCTTGATCCCTATTATGAGCTTTCAACATATTGGATCCACAGACTTAAGGTGAAATAATAAACAATTTTCAGCAGGGTGTGGGATCATTTTTCATTCATTTTCTAACATTTATCTGGGACCTGATCGAGTTCAGACACTAAATACTGGTCAGAAAACAGTAAGAGATTTCTTAGGTTCGGTGTGTTCTTGAAAAATGACAAACTCAACAGCATCTCATTTTAGCTCAGGGACACATCTGCAGATTTAATGACACCCAAATGTATATGCTGTTAAGAGACTTTGAAAACTTTCTTGATGTATTTAGCACTTTGATCAATCAAATTGTATCATCAGATGTCCTTATAAATACATTTAAGATGTACTGCAAAACATTTGCTTTGATTCCTTTAACATCAAATTTAGAGTGAATCCTCTGATGGACTTAAATTACCATACGGATGTGTTTTGGAAACTAACTCAAGCCGCAGAAAGTTTATGAGGAACAACATGGATTAACGTTTAAAAAAAAACAAAAGAATGCCTAGTTAATATTAGTGAAAGATATGTGAAGCCTTGGTATTTTTTTTTCTTTTTTTTTTTTTTAAAGAATAAACACCAAGAAGAATCTTAAATCACATCAGACAAACTCTTCTTGAAAATATAATGACATGTTTGAACTGGTGCCTTAAACATCAAGAGCTATTGGTAATACATTTATACCTTGGGAACACTGCTTTATAGATTCCTCATTCCCTCTGTTGATGCAGGATGATGAAAACACCAAATCATATTGCTCAATCATTTAGAAGCCTGAGTTTTGTGCGTTCAAAAGAAAAAGAAAAAAAAAACCCTGGCAGTCTTGGGACTGAGACAGATGAGGAGAAGCAGCACCTCTTAGGAAATAATTATCTCGCTCCCATCATCCCTCCATGTAACATCCTGTGGGAGATCTGGCCGTGATGCCTGCAAGTTTGCTCGACGGCTTTGTTGGAACCAAAAGCTTTGTGTTTCCCTCTGGGATTAGAGTTGTTGACAAAGATTCAAAGTATTTATGGCAAAGTTTTCTCAGACGCTCTCAAACGAAGTACTTCATGAGAAATTCGAGTCAGTTTACCATGTATGATGTGAGATATTCTCTTGAGATCATACCTGCAATAAAGAATTCAAAGCAGCAAAGTGTCTGATCAAAGAGAGTTAGAAGTTCCTGCCCACTGCTCATACTCAAAATGACAAGTAGAAACTCAGAGGTAAGCGTTTTAAATATGTTTCATGACAGGTGCAGAATCCTTTTGGAACAAAAGTTACAACTGTGCTGGATCTATTTTCTGACAGTTTTTAAATTAATTGTATTTAGAGAGGCTGGAGTTCACTAGAAGGTTCCTGGTTCTAAGCCTCGTGGGGTCTTCCTTTTTCATGTTCTTTCTGTCCTTGCAGGACTTTTCTCCGGGTACTCCAGTTTTGTCAAGAGTCCAAAAGAACATGTATTTTAGACCAAATGGTAATTCAAAAATTGCTCATATGATTGTGGTTATCTGAGATGGTGATCTCTCCGGGGTGTATCCCTCGCTCTTGCGTGACGGGAGCTGGGACAGGCTCCAGGAAAATCCCGTGACCATTTATAAGAAGAAGCCGGTACAGATAACGGATGGGTGGTTTGAGATCATCTCTGCAGTAATGTGTTTATCGTTGTTTCTACCCTCACCTATAACTATTATCAGACACTGAAACAATGAGATTGTGAAAACGAACGGCTGAAATAAAGTTTCCCCAGTGGGGTTGCTGGACTCTTCATTAGAGATTAGAGACGGTCCTCTGGGAGGGGACATAGCAGATTCACTACTCCTCCACATTGAGTGGAGCCAGCTGAGCTGATTTGAACATCTGATTGGGATGTCTCCTGGAGGAGATGTTTCAGACTATTGATGCCGTAGCTATGGGCAACTGTATTGGTATGGTATGCCCCGTACCTACCCAACACCACCTCCGCCCACCTTTGGATCATAACCTGTTCCTTTCCTGATGATTTAGCTCCTGTGAAACAGTTTTCAAATACTAACCCAACAGCCCATATCAGCTCCATAAGCTTAACTGTAACAGTACCATTCAGAGTTATACCATTATTTTTCAATAATAAGGCACAGAAATCCATATCACTGAAAAGCTGTTTCCTCGATAGAGGACAGAGGATGCAGGACAGGATGGAAAAAGACGCTTTGTTGTCCAAAACACACCGAGAACAGTGGAAAAGGTGCTTTGATGGCTCTTTTTGAATGTATTTGAACATATTCACATATTGAAGTGTGAATGGAAAACAACACACAGGTCAGCAGAGCAGACTATGAAACAACAGTCTCTCAGCTCACAGACAATTTTAAACAGAAGTGGCCTGAATATTCACAGTGAACTCAGCCTGCTAAAAGGCAGTCGGTAGAACAGAAAAGCAGCAAAGACAATGCCTACGTTTGACTTATTTGCTGATTTTATTTTTAGCTTGAAGAGAGAAACAGACAGAACTGGGGAGAGGGGGTGAAGTTCTTCATGCTGGTGCTTCATCTTGTAGGTTGACAGGACTCCCTGCTTTTGCTGGCGCCTGTAAAAGAAAAGATGACTTCATTCTTTAGCGCAACGTAAGCTTCTAGAGACTGATTGCACTGTCTGAGACACTGGTCATTGTACAATAACAGAAAAAACTGTGATATGTGAGAGGATAGATTTCAAGTAGCAGGCTTTTCTATTATATATATTTCCTTAAATTCAAATGTATCTTACTTTACCTAACTGAATTACACACAATACAATTTCTCATGTCCATTAAATATTCACAGTTCTGGAGGAAAAAGCAAGTGAACCTATAGACTAATTACTTTAACAAAAGTCAGCAGTTTGCACACTTGGAGTCCAATGATGAAACTAGTTTGGTGATGTGGTTGAGAGCTACTTTCATTGATAAAAGACACTCAAACCCTTTAAGGTTGCTGTTCATAAGAAGCATATGCTGATGTGAACCATTCTTCACAAAATAGATCTCTGAAGACGTGACATCAAGAGTAGTGGACCTGTCAACAGCTGGAAAGTAATATCTAAATGTTAAAATGAATAGTTAGACAATTATTCTATAAACGGAGACAGTTTAGTACAGTTGCCATTCTTTCTAGAAGTGAGCACCAAGTCAAAGTCATAGTCAAACTATGTCACAATGCAAAAACCTAAATGAGGTAAAGACCCTCTGGTGTTCAAACAGATGATTACGCAGCACAACTTGTGGCATAAAAAAAGGGACAGCTCAGCAACATCAAAAATCATCTCATCCCTAAAGCATAGTGGAGGGAGCATCATGATTTGGGCTTTGCTCCAAGTCTCCTAAAAAAAATCCAGCAGGATAATATCAGGGAGGCTGTTTCCAAGGTGAAGCTTTGTAGATAAAAGAAAAACCACCTTTTAGAGTGGTCCAATAAGAATCCAAACCTCAACTGCATAGATATGTTGTCAAATGACCTCTGAAAAGTCGTTCAAATGAGACAAGCTACTAATTCTAAGTCCAGTTAGACCCTTGTTTTTTTGTGCCTTCAGTTACAACTGGTTGTGTCAAATAAAGAAATCATTATTATAACTGTGTATATGTTATCAGCTCAAGCACTTGGTGATTACTATTATTGTGAATTAATAGAAAACGACATCACATTTTATGGCCAATTAAGAAAACCAGTTAATTCCAACAGGTTCACAGTTTTCTTGCCACTTGCCACCCACAAAAAAAAAACAACAAAAAACAAACAACAAATACTGCTATTGATAGAAAATAAAATCGTATATGTAGTTTAAACAACACTTAAACAACACAATAATAATAATAATAATAATAATAATAATGAAAAATAAGGGCACAAGCAGGGAAAATGTCAAATAAAAAGTTAATGCTTGCTTCGTGGATCATTGAGGTGGCTTTGCTTGTTTCAATGTTATACTTTATGGTGGGTTTAATAAATAAACTGTTGCAAAGAAATCAAGGATCTTTTCCACAATTGTCAGTTGTTTCTATGGGAACACGGACAATAACAAGAAATCCTTGGAGACCTGACTGACGTCGGTGAATACCTCTCCACTGCAACCTCACAATATACATACTTAAAGTTTTTTCTACTGTAACCTTTAGCTACACATTTATGTCTTTTAAGAGTATGAAACGTCATCCACTGATGTCAGTGGACACATAACTCCCACATATCCAATGATGCAGCTTCATCATATCTGATGCAATTTAACTTTCTTCTGCAACTTTCTTTTGTGAAGGTGAAAGGAGAAGATTGCATGCCGATATTAACACTTGGTTTTTAAAAATGTTTTATAAGGATAAGAGTGAAGACAGACGAAAGAGGCCTTGTCACCATGACTGCACACAAAGGAGCGCACACAGCTGCCAGTGCACATTACTTATTGGTCCAAATAGTTGTGTTTTTTTCCTACAAACAGTTAACATTGAACTTTGAATTCTCAGGTAATTGTGATTTTTCCAAAACTCCTGTTGCCTCTTAAGTGAACTGACTTCAGTGAAATGTTGTTCACACAAAGACGCAAAGAAACGGAGGAAAAACTGCATGAAGAATCCTGCAAGTCCAGTACAGGTCGCCAGTCCAATATATTTCTATTTTGTAAATAATCATATGGATTCTCATTAGATGTGCAAAACAACAATCATGACAGAACCTTGTTCGGCTTCAGCCTATGGGCGTAGCTGATACTGCTTCTGATCAATCAGTGCCATATACTTTCAGGTACAGTTGGCTTTTTACAGTCTATCAGATGGCAGTAAACAACAGAGGCTCCTAAAGAGAAAAAAGTAATTTAAAATGGCTTCTAAAGAGGTGAAAGCAGCCCAAATCAGTCATTTTTCAGGTTAATATATCAGTTTTTATGCTTTCTGTCTACAGAAAGTCACAGGACGTCTTTCACAGTCGTCGTTACTCTGCATCCCTCTGCAACTATAACTACGAGAGCTGAAGTGGACAACTTGGCAGAGATTACCGAGACTCAAGAAACGTACGACAGAAAAGAAAAATGGAGCAAACCAGTAAAATACCTGGAGAGCCAGCAAAACATTTTCTTTTTAATCTTTAAAATTAAATGGAACATAAAATGTATTTGGCCGCACAACCTTTGGTATGTTTATTAACCGATTTCATTATGAATCGAAACATTCCTCATCACGATACGGCTCCGTTTTCCATTTCACACGTGTGTAGGCTTTGTGTGTGTGTGTGTGTGTGTGTGTGTGTGTGTGTGTGTGTGTGTGTGTGTGTGTGTGTGTGTGTGTGTGTGTGTGTGTGTGTGTGTAAGTTAAAGGTAGACAACATGACAAGGTAATTTGTAGGTGATCCTGCAGGAGTCACATTCTGGCCTCGTTAGCTGTGATATGTACTGCGTCGCAGAGGCTATAACTCAGCCTCATCTTCCTCAGAGGCAGCCCTGCTCGTCCACACAACACCGACCACCAGACTCATTAGAGATGCCCAACCCAGCCGGAAAAGGCAGGTTAGGTGGCAAGAAGAGTGACACTGAAGAAGAACTCATCTTTCAGCAGAAACAGGGAGAATTAGGGGCCAAATTATACAGGCGACCTTGACAGTTCAAGTGACCAGCGGAGAAGAAACCTTTGACTCCTCTTAAAGCACAAACGAGCCAATATCTGCTCAAAATGAAAATACTTCTCTCATCTAGAGAGAGAAAACTTCGAAACACCATAAAACGAGTAAAAATAGAAATACTTTGATCGTCCCTAAGACACATATTGTGCCAGTGACTACTCAAAAAGCAAAGCCTGGAGTCTTGTGTGTCTGATTGCTGTGTGGGTTAAAAACAGCTGCACTAAAATGCTCTTTCATCTTTCCTTCTTCATGAAACTTGTGTTTCTCTACCTTAAATGTACTCCGACCAAAAAAAGAAATCAAAGGTCCCACATGCATGAAGAGTTTAGATCAAAAGGAGCTGTAAAAGCAATATTTTGGCAGGGAATTTTTTATTATAAAACAAAGTAAAAAACTGATTTGAGCGGTGATGGATGTCAGTCATTGGTTCACAGCGATGTGAAGGTCAAGTTGTCTCGGATAAACCGGACCCTTGTGTGGCTGTAGGCTCGTGTGTGAGGTCATCTTTAGAGGCGTTTGCTCGATCGTCTGCAGGTGTCACAGTGAAGTAGCTTGTGTGCTGAAATTTCAGCACCTCGTTGCCCCAGCTGGTCCAACCAGGTTGAAGATTCCTGGCGAACAGCTCCAGACACTCCGCCCCGGGTCCAATGTATGGCCTCAGCACCTCTGTGAAAATGACAGATGGAGGGAGAGGAATGACTCAACACATCACAGGTCAGTGATATCTGCGCTGTTACACTGTTACCATTACAACTCTTATATACAAGTCTATATATGGAAACATTTTATTTTGAAAAGTGACCCAAAGCCACCCATTCCCTCAGCAAATATAAGTTTCCAATCACTCTGACACCCAGATGGTATATGAAGTGATGTCAGGAAAATATCTTTATTCCTTAAAAGCCATCTCACAAGCGCTGATACCTCACAACCAAACGTGGCCAAGTTAAGACAAGTGCTTGGATTTTCAAGGTTGTTTTTTTTTTCGTGTTTTGATCTTAATGTGCATTTTACTTGAAAACTGTGACATTTTATGAACTGAAAGTCATGCTGTGAAGTGACTGCAGTGCGTCCACGTGTTTGGTGAGCTCGTTCCTTGTCACCCTGTAATAAGCAGAGGACAGCATTGGCACCTTCCCAACTGCTTCACAACACAGCAGAGATTTTTATGTGTGCAGACTGGCAGTGACCTTGGCTCTATAAGTGCTAATATTCCAGGAGAGGCCCACCTGACAGATGCATTTCACTTCCTCTGCCCCTGTGCTACTCTGACACCCGGCTCAGCCAGCACTCAGGGAGGTAATGAGCTCTGAAGTCTGATCCCATAACCGATGTAACCTGCACAATGTGCTGTCCTACCTTCCATATTTTTCTTTCGATGTACGTCACACAGAGACAGAGCCATAGTGTGGAAAGGCCAAACATGCAGCTCTGCAACTAATTTGCCCAAAAGTAGTGACTCAGCTCTCAAGTTTAAGAGAATAAAGGTCTAATTATCACCATAGATTTTATATAGGACAGTTTGAGTATAGAAAGGTGTCACTAAACTTACTGCCAAAACAACTGGCACACCGAGTCTTGGATATTCTGCCTTGCAGGCTCTTCATATTCTCAGTATAATTTAACAAGTAACCTATTATGCATCATAAAGTTAATTCTTGGATCCCTGGTATTATGCACATCCCACGTATGTAACCAAAACACATCCTTAAAGTCACAAAGATGTAGCTTCAACACCATACTGTTCACTCACTGCCAAATACAGCATGTTCCCCTTTGACAGGGGCCTCTGTATCAGACCAGAAAAATCTTATCTGCTCCAACTGTCAGTGGTCTTAATGTCGAGGGTGATATATATACAGATATATAATCCTTTAAGATAAAGCTTGTTCTGGTAAACGGATGCTGCACAGCTGTATTTGCCTCATTTTATCCAACATTAAAGCCACTTTATGTAGCAGTAACACTTCAACCACATGGGGGCAACAGATCAGATTCAACTACACTGGCCGGGTTGGTGTAAACTATGGATGACTTCAGAGTTGGTTTTCTTGCTCTTTGTGTGGCAATGGACAAACTTAAGAATTTAAATTTAAATAATATATGTGCACATCTGAATTTAACAAACTACAGAAAGCAATATACAAGAAAAATGCTACGTAGTAGATCAGAAACAGAACGGCATAATACAACAGTAAAAAACAAAATATGAAAATGTGTTTAGAAAAGGGTCGAGATTCTGAGTTTAAAAAGTATTTGCAGTACTTTGAGCCGACATGCACGTCTACCTGCATGTACAGATCTGCTGTGATGGAAAAAGAGCCAGTGACAACAGAGTAGTAATGAATGGGGACAGTTGATGCTCTTTTGAATTAATATTTTTACAATAAGGGATGAAATAACTGCATGTAATGATTAAGGTAGCAGTCTTGTACCAAAAACATCACTACTTTCCTTCTCTTCTATCATACTCTTCTTTAAATGAGCTCTAATCAATCAGCCGTCAGTCATAAGGGCCATCAATCATCTAATTAATTAGCTTTGTTGTCGATAAAAATGCTGCAAAGAGGAACCTGGCGTTTTTTTTCTTTACTAAAGAAGAGGAGGAGGATTGCTGCATTATCTCAACTGTTCCGGTTATTGTGTGTTATGGAGGGCCTATAGAGTATATAGACATCACACACCGACGCAAGTAAAATATATTAAAAGGTTTCTTGCCAAAGGAAAAAACAGTCCTGTGTGTGTTCCTCCATATATGTTTGTACATGTTTGCTCTCTCAAAGAAAGTGACTCCTACTACTACTACTTAAAAGAGTAACGGATAATGTGAAGCACAAACGGTGGACGATCAGTAATAAATATCTGCAGGTTGTAAAAGGGACATTCCAGAGTTTACAATAAGCCTCTGGTCTATTTCTAGACGGTAATAAGCGTAAACCTCCGTTAGAGATGAAAAGTGAGGTGAATCAAAGCAGTTTTGTCTCAGAGCAGAATATACATCAATGTTAGTCCAGAGGGCAGCCAACGTCAGAATAAATGGCTATTCTAAGCTCCCGACAAGACTCAGAAATGTCATTCCACTTTAGTGATAGTGTGGGACAGAGTCCCTGTAGACAAACCAAGGCAATTTTTACTTTCTTTGTGTAGAAAAGTGCATGAAACGGTGTGCTTATGAAGGCATTTCTGTTCAGTCAAGTCTGTACAAGTTATCCACTGTTGTTAAGTTTAAAATGTTACTGTCATATGAACAGTAAGGAAACGTGTTTCCCTGTTCAATGAAAATCCGTCTTTGCTGTCCACCAAGAATACCAGACAATTTAGAGTCTACATAGGAGGGGGGGTTTAATTAAAAAAAACAAACACATGTGTGAAGTCTCTCCAAGAGGCACAAACACTTTTCTTTTTTTCCACTGGTTGACCATCTGGCAGGGATTGTAAGGAGTAAGACTGCTTCATATCTCTCCATGGCAACCAAGAATGCGAGTGACAGGAGCGCGATCTGAGAGGGCAGTGCAAGTGGGTCAGAGCGGCTGAAGGCTGCGGGCTCGAGAGCTGTGGCTTCGTGCCACTGAGGCTGCCCACTGGCTCGAGTACACCTGACCTGGTCAACGCTGAAAAGTGACGCGGTATTGCAGGAGTCTGAGACGGGACAGAAGACAGCTCAGGGTGGCGAATGCTGGAGGTTTGGGGAACATATCTGACTTCTCTAGAAGGAGGAGAATTTATTGTATTAGCAAAATAAAAACAAAAAACACCCAAATACTTAAAATGTATGCTGTCAGTGTTAGACTGTTTAAATACATTAACTTGTCTAAATTTACTGGTATCTCTCTAAGAAGAAGCTGATTCAAACACCTTTAAATACTTCACTGTGGTTTTCACTTTAAATACCTCACCGATTCATTTCAAACACACCAGCAGAGCTTTCTCACCTCCTGCAGAAAAAAACCCCCAAAAACATGCAAAATCACTTGAGTAGTCGATGTTGCTCATTCTGGCTATTAAGCAGCACAGATTTATGTAAAATAACTGAAGAAAGCACCACACTCAAAGGGATTTCTCCTTTTCTTCAATCTCTCAGGTTTTGGGTGCAGCTGAGCCTCTGCATGTTGTTTAACTAAGTAGACCCAAATAAAAAGGTAATAATTTCTGCATTTTAGGCATGACTATCAAAAAACACCTTTTGTATCAGCAAATAAAGTAACTGGAATAAACAACCAATATCCAAAGAAACCTGCTGAGAGGCTTTGCCACGAACAAAGAATCGCACATGAGACTGAACACAATCTGTTTCCTAATCTAGTTAATCTCTATGGTATCACAGCTCTATCGAGGCATCATTATAATTTAAATCAACGTATTTTAACAATACCCTGCTATTTACATGAGACAGGGGCTTTTCTGTGCTGCTGAAAGGGCACCAGTTAGCACCGGCCATGTTTTTCTTCTCCATATTGCACAATAAATCGTGTTCCCCAGAGGGGGAGCGAAATGACGTCAAGCCACCCTTATTCATAGGTCCTGCATATTCATCGTCCAGGTCCAACATTGATTCTGAGTAGCAGGGTGGATGTTTGTGTCCGGGTGAACAAACAGGCCAAATCTGACACTTGAGCAGTAAAAGTTCACACTTCGGCCAGTCAAATCTGTCAAGAACTCAGTTCTTGTTGTTACGGAAAGTTTAAAAAAAAAATAGATATTTTGCTTGTTTGTTTGAACAAATTTATCTCTCCCAGTCTGCACCAGTAAAATTCCCGAAAGGCAAGGTTTCCTGAGTGAAAAAGCATTCCACATTTCTACCACATTTAATCTGTAATTTATTACTACCCTAAAGGCGCCATCTGGTCTATAACTTTGCATGTACAAGCTGTTGTCATGTTGAATAAAGTCAATCTTTAAAATTTCCCCCTATGAAAACCCAAAGCACTGACTCATATTTGGAGCCATTGCAACATTACATTACTGTGACAGTAAGCAGTGACTGCATTTTGATCTTATCGCTGACGCTGGACACGATAACGATCAGTGGTGTTGCAACACTGCCCTCTAGTGGCCGAACAGATCACTGCTGCGCAGCCTTTACCTGACAGTGAGGGCTTCTGGGAGTGCAGGGCTGAGGGGACACTGACAATCAGACGGTTATCGTCCACAGGAAGCTCTGGCATCTCAGAAGTGCTGAAAGAAGTCAAAGTGTAAAGTCATGTGCAAAACCAAGTTCCACTTCTTATAGTCGTGTTTTTTTTTTTTTTTTTCGTTTTTAAGAAAAAAAACATGCCACAACAGCAACATAAAAATAATTTGTTCACAGTGAGCTTTTAGGAAACAAAATCCCTTAAAAACAGCCCGTCACTTTTTTTTCCCACCATACCATTATTCATTTCACAAAAATTAAAAGATAAAAAAAGGTGTTAAACAGCGGTCCAACAGCTGAATGGTTCTTAAAAGTGTCCCTGCAACAGAACAATGGTCTGAGACATAACCGTAAATTTACATCAGTATGGCCAAAGACTAAAAGAATCAAGCTTTTAAATGGAGCTCAACAAAAATCAAACAAGAAATTACTACGTTATTACTGAAATTAAAACATCATTGGCTGAAAGTCCATCCATCCATTATCTATACCCGCTTAATCCGTCTCCAGGTCATGGGGGTCTGTCGGAGCCTATCCCGAAGCATAGTAGGCGAAAGGCAGGGGTCCACCCTGGACAGGTCGCCAGTCTATCCAGGGCCACATATAAGATGAACAACCAATCACGCTCACATTCACATCAATCAACACTACACTGCAAGTTTTTGGACTGTGGGAGGAAGCCGGAGTACCCGGAGAGAACCCACGCAAGCACGGAGAGAACATGCAAACCCACCAGGCCGGGAATCAAACCAGGAACCACCGTGCTGCTTGGCTGAAGGTAGACATTACAAAATTCTAAATGTTCCAGAACACAGCACATACAGCAAGTTGGCTGAAAGTAGGCATTTTAGATTTGTAGAAGTTCCGGAACACAGCACTCAGCTAGTATGGTGAAAGTAGATTTTCCAGAATTCTAAATGTTCCGGAACACAGCACACACATTCAGTTGGCTTAAAGTAGACGTTCCAAAAATTCTAGAAGTTCCGGAACACAGCACACACAGTGAGTTGGCTGAAAGTAGGCATTCTAGAATTCTAGAAGTTCCGGAACACAGCACGCAGGTAGTATGGTAAAAGTACACTGGTGGGTGGCTCTACAACCTCTTGAATCATAGGGGTACTTAGAACCCCCCACCCCCCAGCTTTATTTCAAAAACACACAAAATAAATAATGGTATGGACAAAAAAAAATGTATATGCTGCCATTTATCTCAAGTTGTACCTGCCCAAAACTAAGACCCACTACAAAGATTTGTTTTTATGTTTTTGAACACACAAAGCTGACAGAAGATTAAAGTAAAAAAAAAAAAAAAAAGAAAAAAAAAGGCAAACACAACATCACACAGGGAAGTCAATTTTCTCACACCTTGCTGAGGTACTGGCTGAGGAATGATATCGACCCAGCACCAGTGTTTCATAAGGCTTCTTGTGCTGTGAATCCAGTGGAAACACAAACCGTCCAGATGTGGTGACCTGGAAGAAAAACCCTTTAAGCTTCAGAATAACCCCCGTCAGTGAGATCTCCCTGCTTGGAGAGCTTCATCAGATTTGATAGATTTCCTTTTACCTTGACCCAGAACCATTTAGCCACAACTTGGATGCCCCAGTGTGGATACAGCTCATCGCAGACAAAGCGTAGGTGGCTAGGCCTGTTTGTCACCCAGGTGGCCACTAAACAGTTGGGAGATGCCAGCTGGGGTATGGGCAGCCTTTTCAGCTGGGATGACGGCAAATAGTTGTATCTTCATGTAGAAAATTGGTGCAAATCAGAGTTACGCGTCGGTTACAGGTCCACATGATAAAAAAGAATCAACATACTTAAAAACCTGTAGGCGTACGGATGACCAAAGGGGCTATAAAAGGATATGGGCCTTCGTGTTTACCATGTTGGCAGCTTTTATTTCTACTTTTGTGGTGTCAACGTCTGACTGACTTTTGTGGTTCAGAGTTCCTCGACTTTACAACTACAGAATGAAATTCACTTCCAGAATCCAAATTTCTATGGGATGTGATTTATAATGTGGGCTCCAATATTTCCTCTAAAACTTTGAGTGGGTCAGATTTTCTTCTAATGAAAGTGAAACGTCTTAACATCCGCCGGGGGAAAGGTTGTAAAGAGATTTATAGATCATGCAGGACAAGCTGAAATGTGAAAAGCCTGGAATGGTAAATGGAAGATGCAATGACGTATTTCTTCGCAGACAGCAATGGGTACCGGATCACGGATGAGGACGGAATTAGTGGCTATCCATTGGCTGAGCTGACTGTCAATTAATCATATTAGTAATAAATGTAACGCTTCATATAAATTCTCCTGGCATGATACAACAGTGGTCATCTTAGATGCACAACTGATTGAGGCCCGTGGGCACCCTCTGAGTCTGGTTCTAGATCTGTCAGGATCTGCCCCCCTTGACTTCTAAGAATGGGGGGGTCGTGCCGAAGGGACGATTCAATCCAGTCTGTCGGGCTCCTTAGCTAACCTGCTTTTTATAAATTAACATTATCTGAACTTTGAATTTGGATTTAATTGAATTAACAAGATTAACTGAATTGCAATGAATTAGATTAATGTGAAAAATAATACCAGTGAGGGAAGTTTTGACCACTTATGGGGATAGATTGTTTAGAGTAGGATGCACCCTTTTCTCTTGTTTCACAAGCTGTTCTGACACCAACGTTTCATCGCTAGAAATCACTATAACGTCTTCTCTTAAACCTTTGATTTTAATATTTTTTCCTCTTTTAAATCCTGTAAAATATGTGAATGCTAAATTACCTGCGACTCCTTTTCACAGACTTGTTTTCCCACGGTGGATCCATAACAATGAGATCAAACGTCTTTCCATCTGGGAGGGAGACAAGCAACCTCTTTAGCACGCACTGTCAAGCTTAAAGTAAAATTACAAATTCATCCCACCAATATTTACAATTCATTCATGTAGGAACTGACATTTCTATCCTGCAAAGGTTTTGGAGCTTTTGTTTTCTTTTAAAATTATGTATGAATTAATTATTCCAAATGACTTTGTGAATTTTGTCAGTCATAATACTTCCTACAATTGTACTCACACTGGACTAGAGGTTGTATTCTTGTTAAATCAGACAGCAGGAAAGCTGAGTGAGGTGGTATGACATACTCCTCTCCCATGAGCGAAACCACTGCAGCCCAGTCCCTGTTGTTCTCCGTCACCCGGGAGAACAGGTCGACATGCGAAGTGCAGCCTTTATCAGTGGCGAGGGACTGAGTGAAGTCCTGCTGCTCCTCGCCGCCCACTAGAGGAAGCTCTTTAGCCATCTCGCAAAGGGCCGCGAGGCTGCACTCCTGGAGGGGAAGGGGCTCATCCTTTGTGTCTGCCTCTCCGTTCAGGTATCCGGAGGACTGGGACAAATCCAGCAAGACTTTGGTTCCATCCAGAATAACAGACCTGACCTGTTTCATAAAACACATACAGAGATGATTTTGACCTAGAATAAGAGGGTTTGACCCAACAGGATGGAAGAGAAAATGTATTCTATACTCACACTTAACTACACTTAAGAAGCAATTATTGCACTTTTAAATGTTTACTACATTAACTACCAGCTCCTTTTTGGTATATCATAATTAAATATAGCCCAGATAGCACAGTTGGGCCTAATCTGGGCTACTTTTTGCACTGATGGCTCAGTTACAACACTCGTGAGATCTATGTGAGCCAGATGTGTCTGAAAGATCACGAAATGGGTGTTGTCTGGGCAAAACGTGAGCCACTTTTTATAGGATTATTGGATGTGCCAAGTACTGTGAGCACAGGTGTGGTCCAAACAAAAATGAGTTGGGCAATGTCTGGCAAATATCTGAACAAGTTTAGGCAGCCACACTAACCTTGAGTTTACGCTGTCAGTCAAAGCCAAATGTTGATCAAGGAAAGGTAACAAGTGGATCGAGTTTGGTCTAAGAAGTTCAGATATGCAAGGTGCTATGACATCACAGACCCACCTCAGAGTAGAATTATTCGGCTTCTCCATCTTTAACTCCACCTAATTTCACATTATGGTGCATTTACTGTACCTCAAGAGTTCAAAATGCAGTAAAGCAATGCATCACACACACACACACACACACACACACACACACACTACGGTGGGGCAACATGAAGTTTGGAGCAGCTGCTCGGCCATGGGAACCCATTCATGAAGCTCTCTGCTCATTGTTCTTGAGCTGATCTGAAGGCCACGTGAAGGTTGGAGGTCTGTAGCGATTCACTCTGCAGAAAGTTGGCGACCTCTCCACACTATGCACCTCAGCATCCACTGACCCCACTCCATCATTTCACGTGGCCTACCACTTAGTGGCTGAGTTGCTGTTGTTCCCAAACACTTCCATGTTATAATAAAACAGCTGACAGTTGACTGGAATATACTAGATTTGTTGCACAGGTGACATCCTATATCGATGTTATACACCTGTGGAGTGGACGGGATTAGAGGATGAAATCAGTCCATCGCAGGACAGTGAGAGGACATCTCACACGGGTGTTCAGACCTGCTTTCAGGACATCAAGCCAGGTGAGAATTAAGATAAAAAGGAAGCAGAAAACCCATAAACACGAGTCTCTCCCGGCTGCAGCAGACTGAACATTCTTCTTTTATACATATTGGTTGTTCATTTGGTGTCACATGCACCCGGTTTCCTCATTGCCTGGTTCTGACACACCTATTACATTGCTTTAAGTCCTTTATTGCTCCTTTGCTCTGTTTTTATGCTTTTGTTTTGTTTTATTAGACACATTTGCTTATTTAATTCTTGATTTTTTTTACTTTTTTCTTTGTTTTAGCCTGCACAGCACGTTATTTTAAAAGTGCAACAGAAAGAAACCTGACTTCTGGCTGAACTAGAATGGTGCTGCACATCTCTGAAACAGTCCCAGCTGGGCTTGTAATCGTGTCTCACGCTTCCCTCTGCCCTTGAAGAATTCCAGATAAGCCTTTTCTCTCTATCATTATGTCCTATAGTCTATTCATACTGCATTTTTTCAAACTTTACTAGATTATCAAACTTGTATAGAATGAATCTGCTGTATAAAAAACAATAACTTTTATCACTCATAAAACACATCATCATGCTGTGTGCAAAACACTCCAAGCAAAGTATCATAATACACTGATGTTATAATTTATACTCATTTAATACATCACTATGGTGCCAACACCGTATTCACACTAAAATATTTATTATTAATCCAACCTTTTCTCACTACAATGTCTTTGGCTAGATTCTAGATCATAATGAATGTTTATAAGTCCAAGATGTTTCTGTTTGTGATGCTTCCATTTCAATAGCTTGTGGTTTTCACAGCTGTTTTTTTTTCCAGAACAACCTGCTGGCCTGCATGCAAGTTGAAACTTGGAGATGAAGAATGAGATTCAGCTCACCTTCTCATGAAGAGCCAGCAAGTCGATTTCCCCCTGGTTGAGTTCACTGTGTCTCCGCTTCCTTTTCTATAAGCCAAAATGATATTGAGCAGTTTTGAAAACAATAACTCTGGATAAAACAACATCTAATTACACTGTAGCATAGAAATAAATTGGATATGTCGTAGAGTTGGTAACCAAAATATATTTTCATTGTTATTCAGATAAGTACAAAGGCATCATTACTGTGTTATCCTGCGTGCACAAGACTATTTAAAAATGTTTGTACAGAAAAAGTCAGTTATTGATTAATCTGCTGATTATTTATTCATTCTGTTATTCTTTAGTTTGCACATTTAAATATCATGAAAAGGGAACTCAAATATAAAAACCTGATCCTGCAGGATCAGTGGGTCCTGCAGGATCAGATAAGTCCGTGCTCTAACACACTTGGCTCATTAGCTATTACTTATTATCACTTTGAGTCAAGCTGATGGTGATGAAATCATTTGAATCAGGTGTGTTGAGGCAGAGCAACCTTTAAAACAAACAGGACAATAGTGCCCGAGGACCAGGTTAGAAGTACTGTCTTTTAAATCCCTGCATGTGGGGTCCAGCTGCAACATAAATGGGCTTAGATCATTCACAGGTTCGACTGTAGCCCCGTGTACATTGTTTGACTTTCTCGTGTTTATGTTCATGGGTGATAAACAAGCATGCAGCCAAAATCCGTGTCTTCTCTGGGTCCCACTTGGGGACAACCACGTATGGACGATCCCATGCGCGGCCCCGGTTTCCTTCCTGGGTCCCACGTGCAAAATATTGTCTGGGAAGTTGGACAATGACCGCAAAATGTACCTTTGATGGCGTATCTCGTTTGCCAGGCAAATCTGCGCTTCCGCCATTCACGGCACCACCGGCATCCTGTCTGTAGTGACATTTTGCAGCCTGAAAACGCCGCCTTTTCAAAGCACACACAACATGTAACTTTCGATTCTCCGTCAGCCGGAAGCAGCGCTCGTAGCCTCGGTCGACGAGCGAGTGAGCGTCGAGCACACACCCGTGAGCGCAGTGGACCATCACAGACATAGCGACGTCTTCAACCCAGCCGTTTCCTCTTCTGGTCTGGCTGCTCACGCTGGTCGAAGTGTGTTATGCTTTCCTTTTCCTGTCCCTCGCGAGGCTCCGTAGCAGAAGCAGCGGTCTGAGCCTGGTAGTCAAAGCTGCGCCGCGGGAGTGAAACTTAAGCGGAGAACCAGCAGGCAGCGCAGCAACAACCGAGGAGACGCGCGAGAAGCGGAGGCAGCTACTCGGGGGGGCTCTGTCCCATGTCAGCTGCCACTGCCCCCCTCTTTCCGAGTTGATTTCACCTACAAAGCTGAGATAATGCAGCGCCCAACTGCTGGTACCGCTGCTGGCGTCTCCCCACAGCAGGCAAGGTCCAGCAAGATGGTCCGCGTCTATGACTGCCGCGCTGAAAGCAGCGAGCCCCCACAGAAAGTTCTGGATGCGACGGGTTTGGACTTCAATGGCTTTCTGCAGCTTATCTGCGAGGTAACTTTATTTGTCATTCGGGGGGGGGGGGTCACGTTACATTTGAGGTCTTAAAAGAGTGGCAGGGAGGTCGAAGAATCTTATAAAATCAATTTTTCCAACTTTTGTGTCATCTTCTACTTTTTATTTGACGGGACGGCGGTTAGCGCCGTTCCTCACAGCAAGAATGTTCCTGGGTCGAATCCCGCCAGGAGTCTTTCTGTTTGCTTCCTCCCACAGTCCAAAACCATGTATGTCAGGTTAATGACCACAGGCGTTTGTGGTTGTGCTGTAACCGTGCAATGGACAGGCGGCCTGTCCGGGAGCGGTGACCCCACCTTCAGCCTGTAACGAGCCGGGATCGGCCCCGTTACCCTGGTCGGGATTAAACCCGTTACAGGACAAGTGAGCATGTTACGTAACTCCAGTAGAACTACCTAGTAGAATATTACAAATGTCCTTTTTTTAAATATTTTCCAACAAGCGTATACAGTGAAATTTAAAGTATTTTTAGAGGTGCTACAAAGAGTTAAACGAGTATAGAAATGAGTTACTTCAAGTTTCTTAGCATCGGTGTTTACAGCAGTTGATAAACCAAACACTGGAGATGTGCTTGCGGCGATGCCACCTCCCTGTAGTTATCCAACAAAGGCATGGCATTGTGTTTTCACTTATGCAATCTGGTTTTGAAATGACGGTTGCAAATGTTTTATAGGAAAATGTATTATTCTAATCTCCACAGGTGTGTTGCTGCCTGAGTGATCTCACTTGCGTCTGAGGAAAAAGTAAACTTGTTGTTGCTGTATTTGTGTACTTAACCATTTAATGCCTGACCATTATACACACAAACTCATTTAACTTATTTTTCATTGCTTATTATACGTTGGAATATTCAGTTAGATTTTTTTTGTATGAAATATGATTCATCCAACATTACAGGTGATAGGTTTTGTTTTCATAGTTGTTTTTTTTTTCTTTTTTTTCCTCTTAAACTGATTTCAGTTCGTGCGTGTGGTTTTTTTTTTTTGGTTTTTTTTGTGTGGTTTTTTTTTTTGTTTTTTTCCCCTTTAGTGACATTTCCTGTTATGTGTTTTGAGCAGTTAAAAAGTTTAAATGTTTATGATGCTGTAATTTAAAAGAAATAATTAAAATGAGAACCTTTGGCTGTAGGCCCTGGGTAATGCTGAAGCTGAGTTCTTTGATAGGAAAAAGACACACTTGTTAAACACTCACACTTATTCTTGTACAAGCACAGATACATTTGGAAATCACAACTTATGTGTAAAAGCCAGCATACAGATGAGATCTGAATTTTGCTGATGCTGTTTCTTCTTTATATCAAAACACCACACCCTCTCACACGGCCTTCTAGAACATTTTTAATGTTTTCATAGCATCCTGAGTCGCTTACACATTCCCTGTTATCCTGGTTATCCTTGAACATTCAGTGACTACAACCTTGTTATCTCACATACCAGTTATTCCACAACATCCTTTTATCTCGCGCACCAGATAGTTATTCCACAACCTCAGGTTTCACACCCAGTTACAAAACACAGTATGATGTTCTATTTTCTGCAAATGAACAAATAAGCAGTTTGTTACTATTAATCATGCAATGCTAATATATTTACTAAATTATCCAACATTTTTTTTTCACTTATGCAATTTGTCGTTGAAATGACAGTTGCAAAGGTTTCAAAGGAAAATTGTATTTTAATATCCACAGGCTGAGTGCACTTGGATGATGCTTTCACTTGCGTCTGAGGGAAAAGTGAATTTGTTATTGCTGTGTTTGCGTAAATAGCCATTTTAATGCCTGACCATTATACACAAACACCTTTTTATTTATTTTTCATTTGAGGCATTTCATTGCTTATTATATGTTGGAATATTTGTCTCAGTCAGAAATTCTTGTATGAAATATGATTCATCCAGCATTAGAGGTGATAGGTTTTGTGATGAAAGTCATAGTTTTTTTTTTCTTTTCTTTGAACTGATTTCAGTTCTTTTTTTTTTTTTTTCCCCTTTAGTAACATTTCCTGTCATGATGTGTTTTGAGCAGTTAAAAAGTTTAAATGTTTGTGATGCTGAAATTTAAAAGAAATAATTAAAATGATAAACTTTTTTGGCTGTAGGCCATGGCTAATTACAAGGATTTAAAAAAAAAGAAAGAAAAAAGACCAGCATTAGAAGGAAGTGCCAGTTATCTGTGGTTGTTTATGGTTCCTCCACACGTCACTGAGCCTCCTGTTTGTTAAATTGTCAATATGTGTTTCTTCAAACTTCAATCATCCAATCCAGCAAACAAGAGTCGACAGCAAAATATGTTGTTTGACATGGGCACAACCTACATACACTTGGCTCTGCTGCTCATCCCACAAATGCATGTTATGCGTGTTACCATTTAAAAGAAAAATAAACAGGCTTTTCAATGGTATGAAATTTTTTTTTTTTTTTTATAATATATAGTTGTTTTTTTTTAGGTTGTAAGGTATGTCTTCCCTTTTTATGCATTCTTGTTTTCTTTGTGCATAAGTCATTGCATAAAGCCTGACCTGGTCCGGCTGGAATGGGTTTGGTACGTTTCTGTACTGGTGGAAATTGTTGTGAATGGGAACGGCACCAGACCCATTTCACACGTCGATTGACCACTTGTCATCTTTTTAAAATGCCATGAAATATAACCCATTTAAATCTCTGCATATCAAAATGGACTTTTCCCAGCTTTGAGAAATAAAATTTTCTCTCTTTTTTTCGGGGGGTTAAACAGATATTTGCCTTCAATCCTTATGAGACTTTTGTGCTGGTCACCACTGACAGAAGAGTTATGGATTATGACAAATTTGGTGAGTGAATTTGTTGCCAAGGTAATGATATGTTACCTATGATATGATAAATGTCATTTAAAAAAAAAATGTATTAACTGATTGATTGCAGAGGAGCTTCATAACAGCAGCACCCTCTACTTGTTGCAACACGAGAACCAGGCTCTGCCTGCGGCGACATTGGAGGACATCGCGTTCGTGCCTCATTATGATACGCTGCTTAAGGCAGGGACATTCGAGTACTATGCTGAGGGCCAGAAATCATTGCGTGAGTGTTTGATCAAAGTTATACTTTTCGCACAGAGAAAGAGATATTCATCAAACATGTTCATAACTCGGTTTGTTTTTCCAGCCTACGCGCTCGCTGAACTGGTAGACAACTCTCTTTCAGCCACATCTGGTAACTCAGGAGTGAGGACAATAGAGATACGGATGGTTGGTTCTAAAGCTGTATATTTTACACATAGTAACTATGTAAATAAATAAAAATACCTCAGTGGCATGTCCTCAGAGAATTTCAGACTGCTCTGTCTATTTTCCAGCTGTTTGACAGAAAACCTGCGGTCCTTGTTCTGGATAATGGGTGTGGCATGACCTCAAAGAAGCTCAATAACTGGGCCGTGTACAGACTTTCTAAATTTACAAGGGACAACAGCATATTTGCAAGGTTGGTGTGATATTTATTTCTTTTTAAATTCATTGAGACTTAAGTTGGAACTGTAATACCCCAACTTACAAGCTCAGTTGTCAGACAGTGACTCTTTTTTTTTTGTTATGAATTCCCCCAAAATAATTTTTTCTTTCTTTTCTTTTTCAATTTGTGTCAGTGAAAAAGAAGGCTATGTTCGCCCTGACCCCACGCCTCGCTATCTTAACAGTGACATTTCGTACTTCGGAGTTGGAGGAAAACAGGCAGCTTTTTTCATCGGGGACTCAGTCAGAGTGAGTCCTTTTTTTGAAAATCGTTCCTGACGTAGGGTTTCTACAAACATGACCGCTGGTAACTGGGATGATGTAGCTGAACATAAGTATCTACAGAATGATGAAAACATGTAGTGTCACTGCAGTGGCAAAGAAAAGTTTGTGAACCCCTTGGAATGTACTTTTTCAGCATTCATTTCGGATCTTAATCTTAGTCAGTGGTTCTCTTCATTTTCCTTGCTTTGTCTGCCTTTGAAGGCTGAAAAATGTCCAGCCCTCCCCCCACATAAAAATACTGGAACACATCTCAAGTTTAAGTTAAAAAGGTAAAATAATAATAGCAATAATTATATTGCGCTTTTCCCATATTTTCTCTAAATAATTTGTTATAACATTATAAAAGATTATGTCTGTTTTTTGTGACATTCTCACTAAATTACTCCATCAGATTGCTTTCTCAAAAAAAAAAAAAAATCAAATATCCATTCTTCTTCATCCACTTATTGGGGCTGGGTTGCGGGGGCAGATGTCTAACCAGGGATGCCCAGACCTCCTTCACCCCAGACACTTCCTCCAGCTCTTCCGGGGGAACTCTGAGGCGTTCCCAAGCCAGTCGAGAGACATAATCTCTCCAGCGTGTCATTTTTCTGCCCGGTGTCCTCTTCCCGGTAGGGAGGCGTCCAGGAGGCATCCTACACAGATTCCCAAGCCACCTCAGCTGACTCCTCTCGATGTGAAGGAGCAGCGGCTCTACCCCGAGCTCCTCCCGGATGACTGAGCTTCTCTCTCTAAGGGAGCGCCCCGCCACACTGCGGAGGAAACTCATTGCCTTTTGATTCAACAATATAAACTGGATATTTGAAATAATCAAATATGCAGTTTATATTGTTGAATCAAAAGCAATAAACTGTACTTCTCCATCACTCTGTGTTTTTCTCATATTAGATGAAATCTGCAAAAAAATGTTATAATCTAAAATTATCTTTAAAGAATAACAGTGAAGTCCAATTTCTGCAGAGAATATAATTAGATCACAGGGTCCGCAAGGAGCCTGCTTTCCTCTACACATTTTTTTTAAATGACAAGAAAAAATAATCTGTAGAAAATAATGTAAAGAGTACTTTTGTTTTGTCCACTGCAGATATTTTAAGAGAAGCCTAAAACTGAGGAGCTATAACAGCATGATCACTTTGGATAGTTCCCAAAATGTTTCGCAACCTCTCATCATTAGTCCCTTTGCAGCCGTTGTTATACTCTGCACTAAAGTCATTTGATTAACGCATGCAAATGTATTAATTTTCCCCTGAATTTACATATTTTTTTGTTATTTAAAGCATGCATAATTTAAAATGGAGCACGAAAACACGCTCACGTGGAGAATGCAGGTCTTGCACAGTTTTTTCTTTTTGTAGTGCTTGCAGTCCGGATTGCTGTGACATGATATCAAAGGATTGGGTGGATCAAAAGATCAAAAGCTCGGTAGATGGGGCTTCCTGCTAAAACGGGGCTGCAGGCTCGGTACCATTATTTTCAATTCTTTTTTTTCTCGTTCACCTCAGATTTATACTTTATTTCCTGAGACGGAACACCAGACAAACCAATCTCACAGAGGCAGGAAGTTACTTCTAACTCTGTCTCTCTCTAAATCCTTCAAAGCATGTAAACATTCTTTTTCTGCACTTAAACTAAAAGTACCCCTAAACAAAATCCAAGACTTTTAAAATGATTTCTGATATGATAGACGCTTTAACGTGTCCCAGTCTGTGAGAGAAAAGCTAAGCCCTTTCTTTTCTGTTCAATTTGTGCTGCAAAAGGTTACACAACAAATCTGATGTATTTGATTTAATGGCAAAGTTCTGATAACAGTTTGAATGTTTAAAAACAAAACAATTTCAATAGTAAAATATATTTCTCTGGAATTAATAGATGATCAGCAAACCAGCAAACTCTCCAGATGTTCATGAGCTGGTTCTGTCAAAAGAAGATTTTCAGAAAAAAGAGGAGAACAATGAAGACATTTATAAAGGGACTATCTTAAACAGGAAGGTAAGAGCATCCTTTCTTCAGTGCATCAGTCCACATCCAGTAAAACTTCACAGGTAAAATCCAGGTGAGGACTTGTGTCTGATTTCTCATCCCCCTGGTACAGGCCTGCGACTCCTCACACATCACGGAAGACGAGCGCTTCCTCCGTAGCGTCATCGCCGAGGAGTCCGGGAAGGAAAGCTTCACCGTGGTCGTGATCACAGGAGTCTTCCATGATCACATCACCCATCTGCAGGATCATTTTGATGAGTGGACCAGAGAGCTAGCGTGAGTTCACAGACCCGTAATATTTAGTCTGAGGTCTTTACAGGTTGTAAGTTTTCTGCTTCTTTTTTTTTTTTCTCCTTTTATTTGTCATATTTCAGACACGTTTATCACTATTACATTCATGGGATCAATGGAAACGACATGAGGAGCAGCCCCCAAAGTTCTCATAATCGCCCCAATATTGACATTCTGGTGAGTTTTTTTCTAATTAATTGTTAATTGCAATGATTCTCCTTTATCTTAATATGTTGATGCAGTTTATCAAGGTGATGCAATTTATCTTTGAAATTGTCATTTCTGATCAGGTTACTCTGCGGGAGAAGCCTCCTAAATGCCCTCGTGTGATGAATCTCCGAGAAGTGGAAAAGGACATGCAAACTCTGTACATTAACGCCACTGCGGATACGTTTGAGTTCAAGGCCTTCACTGGACAAGACGGTGGGGTGGTGGAGGGGATCCTTCGGTATCATCCCTTCCTCTATGACAAGGAGACTTACCCTGAAGATCCATTTGGTCCTCAAGGTATTCAGATATGACACAACAATAATAAATGAATAAACTTTATAGCAAGACATGTCACAGCTTGAGGTTTTTCGTAATTTTGGTTTTTTGGGTTTTTTTTGTAGCACCCGTTGATGAAGGAGATGACAGTTACGAAAGTCTCTCTGAAAACCAGAATCAGGCCCGAGGGAAGAGGGCTATCTTTGAATGTTTCTGGAATGGCCGGCTCATCCCGTACACCACAGTGTCTGAGTATGTACTCACTTCCTGGGTTATGATCAGGAAACTTTTTTTCTTTCCCTTTTTGTTAGTAGTTTCAAGAGGTGGAACTCTGATGCAAAATAGAGCTTTGACGTGTTCTAAACCAAGGTTGTAAACACACGAGTCATTGCTGTGCTTCCGCGTTGTCTAAGAAACTTTGCTTTGGGACAATCTCTGGGAGTTGCTGGGAAGAGCAAGCAGACATGCCGTTCTTTAACTTTCTTAACATTATTTTTGTAACTTGGATAATAACCTTAACGATACTGCAAAAGCAACTCAAGACCTGACAGCTCTGGCTGGTTCATAAGAACCAGAAGGTCTGACATGTTATTTTGGCACCTAAACCATTCAGTCCTTTATGAACAAACTAGTATTTTGAAATCAGTTCTTGAACCGACAGGAAGCCAGTGTAAAGATCTGCTGTTTCTTTAGTCTTCTGTCATATCTACGCAACAGAGAAAATACATATTTGTCAGAACATCAAACTCTTCATGTGTCTTCTGCCACTTGTGTTCCAGGTTCGAATGGTGCTCTCGACGCAATATAGCCTCAATACCTCCAGAATGTTACAGTCGCTTTTCAGGGGTCCTTTTTACCAACGACAAGTTCCTGGTCAGCACTAGCAAGCTCCAGTTCATGGAGCTGGAGCTGAAACTGAGGAACACGGACACCATTTTCACTCCGAACGTTAACGTGCAGGTGACCGTCTGCATGTTCTCCATACCTGAAACACGCTGAAGCCAATCATACTGGAGTTAGATGGATACGCTAAGCTGTTTGTTCTTATATTTCTATTATCCATTATTAGTAGTGTCCAGAGGAAAGTTGCAGTTCTGCTCCCCCGCCCTCCATAACCAAGGTGCCTGCATATAGCACAGTTTTCAGTTCCTGAAAATGATCCAGAGTACTTTTGTGAAGCCATGAATAATGTTCTGTATGTGTTAAACTTTCCCAGTGAGTGTAGCAGAGGGAATAAAGCGGGCATGGGAATTAGTCCTGCCATGGCAGCGTTCCCCAGGCAAGGTGCTTAACGGAGTTCAGGGAGGTCCACACGTTCAGCAACAGTGATGCTAGTAAAGTTGATTAAGAGTAGCTGAAACTGCATCTGTTTCACAGCTTTAAACTGATTTTATTTATTCTACTAGTGTTTTTTTTTTTTTTTTTTTTTTTTTTAAGTTACACCCAGCTCTTCCTTTTAGCTGTGAGTGTCACACCAGTTTTGGATGCGTTTGACTTTGTTTCTTTGCATCTCAACAGAAACACTCAAAAAGAGGCAACATTAAGAAAGAGTTTGAGGCGTGGCTTAAAAACTGTCACGAGAAATATGACAAGCAGGTGAAGTTTATTGGCTACCAAGAGACGATCACTCGAACAGATGTGTCCTCCAAGATGATGCAGCACCCCTGGGCAACGTTCTCCACCATCGAATGGGACGGAAAAACGTACAAAACAGGCCAACTTGTGAGAGTTTATTTATCTTATATGATTTTTATATAAAATTGACTGTGTGAATGTTGTTGTAATTTTCTCAACATCTTCTTGCAGGTGAAGTCTCAGATGACGAAGCCCATTCTTTATGGCTCTGTGCTTCGGTTTTTGCTGCATGGAAATCACAATAATGACGTCTATGCAACAGGGGGACAAGTGGAAGTGAGCCGTGTAAGGAGTTTTAGTGATCTCACATGTAGAAGCAATAAAGAAATCCTCCTCTGTGCTGCTTCTACTTCAACAGAAGCTCGGTTTCTATTGTAGATGATCCGGACAGCATATTTATTCCGGCGGTGATGCCAACTCAAAGATATGGATGAAAAATTAGACTGAGCTAAATTCACTCTGAAGTTGAGATTTAGTGTTTGTTCGCCTGTTTGGTTGTGAGCACTGCAACATTTTCTGCATAAAATACTGCCATCGCCCTTCTTTTAAAAGTTTGATCAGGATCTCAAGACAATGTTGCCTGTTAAATATCCACCATGAGTGCACACCGGGTTCCTCCAAGGAATTACAAACAAATTCAGCTGTCTTTTTTTGTAGCAGTCTTAGTTGTATTTATCCATTAGAAATGTAGTGGAGCACAGAAAAGCTTAGTAGTTGAGGTTCCTGCAGGGTAAATCAAGTTGGCGAATCCTTATCCTCACAGACAAGGATTTGTCATTGTCATTGGTTCTAAATTCTAGTTTGTAAAAATATTCCTCCGTTTTTCTTCCTTTACAATTTCCTAATATCTAATTTAAATCTTTTTACTTTTTTGGTCTGAAACTGATCATTTCTTCCAGGAGCCTACAGCACTTTATGGCTCAACTAAGATCATACCCATTTCAAAGATTGACAAGACCACCACTGATGAAATCATCAGGATGAACATTGACAATGATGTTGACAAGTACGTACAAAGGTTTTCCATGCAACTTCCTCTTCAACCTGACTAGGCTTGGTCGGCTCTGGTAAATGCCGTTTGTTTGCTTCAGGCTCCCGGAGAAACTGAAAGTGGAGTGGCCTGACGGTAACTCTTGGTCACAGAACGCTGCGTATCCCGCTGGGACTCCTTTGGGTGAAGACCTACGCCTCTCGTGTCACAGTTTGAATATAGGCTGCATTTTTTTTTTTTTTTTTTCCTGTAGTACAGAGCTCATGTGTATTTTTCTGTTTCGTGTCACTTCAGGACCCCTCAGAGTTGAAATTGTGAACAGGAAGGGCGACCCGCTGTCCAGCATATATTTGGGGGGTCAAGCGGGGGGGTTAAAAATGAGTATTGGACTTGGAGTCGTCCACCACGGTGAGACCTTTGGTTTCTCAACTGCGTTTTGGATGTCTTTTGAAAATCCATGAAGTTATATTTTGTGGGAAATATTTCAGAGACAAAATATTCAACATCATTATTAACAATATGGGAACTCTGAGGATGGTTTAAAAAACACACGCCTTTTCTACATAGAAAAAGCTCTCTGGAAGCTGTGACTATATGTCAAAATGTTTATGCTTTATATTATATATTTATATTATTTTGTGTCATATTTAAATATTTTAGCTGCACTTTTAGTTTTGATTGTTAAATTTGTTTTTTTTTTATAAATATATTCTTAAAAAATATCAACATAAATTTGCAAAAAAGAAAAAAAGTTAAAGGAGTCTGTATTCTGTGTCGTCCCAGGCAATAGAAAGAAAAAATGACGTTGGAACGTCTGAATCTTAAACTCATGTTAACGGACTATCCCAGGGCATGCTGGGAAATGAACCACGTCTACACATCTACTGCTTTTATTATTTATCGCTTTTTATGGGCGTTTTACATGAAGACAGTAATTGGATATGTTGTACTCCACAAGTATAAACTTGTGGAGTAAAACGTATTTTTAAAAATATCATGGAATCATTTTTGTTTTGCAATATTTAGTTCTTTTATTTTTTGCACTTGTTTAGCAATTTGAAAAAAGACATGTTATAAATTTTTCTGAATGTAGATTTCATTTCCATGGGGGGGGGGGGTTAAATGTATTAAAATTGTATTTTTCTTTCGTCCTCAGATCCTAAAGGAGTCAAAAAGATTATCTCTCTAAATGCTCCCTACTTACAAAAGCACGGTTGTTACTGGTTCAAAAAAATAGGTACATTTCTCTCCGTTTTCCTTTTTTTTGAACATCAATAGTTACCTGTATTTTGGCATCCAGAAGTTTATTTAATAAAAGACCAAATATGAAAAAATGTCTAAATTTTTCCAGAAAATCTGACCAGTTTGGGGAAGTACACACTGTCTCTGAACACCGTTATAGATCCCAGCTTCAGAGGCCGACAGCTTCCGACACACGTGCTCAAGTTCACCATCACGGGTAAATGACACCTGAGCTCCAATGATTTAATGTTCATTCTTCTTTATGGATTCCTCAAACAGACTTTTCTGGTATTTTTTTTTTTTTTAAATCTAAGAGGGTGAGGCAGAGAGTTTCACGGTTGGTGAGGTGAACCCCACTCTTCGCGTGGGAGTGCCGTTCAACATTCCTCTGCAGATAAAGGATCGTTACAACCACCCAGTGTCACTCCCCCCCGAAATCAAACCTGTCATCGACTGCAGGTGAGTTGCTTCTCCGGCAGATGGGTTTTCCCATCCCATTTCCTTCACTTAGCTTTTACCAAAGCTCCAGTCACTGAATTTATGCATTTTATTGATATATTTAGTGGGCTGGATTTGAGTTATGAGATGCTGAGCAGCTGCAGCAGCAGCAAAACTTTCACCATCAGAGGCGTCAAAGCCAGAGGAAAAGTGCAGAACTACCAACATTCAAAGGTTTAAAAAAAAAAATACATTCATCATCAGCAGGCATCGTTTTATATTAGAGGATATGCACAAGAGATAATTGTTTTGTTTTACATCATCGGTTTTATTTTTCAGAGTTACGACCTGAAAGTGACCCTGCCAGGCCTAAAAACAGACACACAAACTATCAGGATTTCTCTTCTTCCTGGTAAGAGTGCTTTTCTTTAATTTACAAGTGTTGATAAGGAGTATGTACCAGACGGACTTTGACCCGTTAATATTTGGGGAGACCAGAACCTTTTTTTTTACTTTTTTTTTTTAAGCTTGACACCATTGTACTAAAAATATCTGCAGTTTTAATTAAAAACTTTGAAAAGAAGGGGGGGGGGGGGTATGGCCTTGCAGGAAAGCATGTTATTATATTGTGTGATATTTACAAAGACATACATGCTTCTACACTGCAGGTTCAAGCTGGTGAAATGAGTTTCTTCTGTCGGGCAGATGTGACCCTTCCTTATAGTAGTTCTGTCGTTTTGACGATGGAGTAGAGCCGCTGTCCCTTCGCATTGAGCCAGTTAAGGAGATTTGGAGATGGAGTTACAACACCTCCTGGACCCCCATGGGGAGGTCTTTGGAACATATTAAACTTGACAAATTCACTGAGGCAGACCCAGCCCATGCAGGAAAGATTGTAGATGGTGGGGAAGGTCTATCTGGGCCTCCAAACTGAGGCTGCTGCCCCCGCAACCTGGATTGGGATACATACGGACGGACGGCATACAGTCAACATACATTCATGCCAAAATATATACCTTGTTAATATTTTTTCATTTGGTCTTAAAAATGCATCCTGAGCCATCCAATCACAAGTGGCCAGTACAAGATCTGCACAGATTCCAGGCCGAATTAAAATCCTGTAACCCAGGAACAATTTGAAGGTGATCTGGGAAGCTTATGTCCACTTCTCTTTGTAGAACGCTACCTCAAAACCTGACGTCATCAGCCAGGGTGGATGTCTCATTCAATTTTTGACTGCAGTAAAGCTTTATGTCATTCCGTTTCTTCTTCATGTTTGCGGAGGATCTTTCCTTGATTGTGCACACCCTGAGTGGCAGCCTGTTATTGCAATGCATTTAGTGCTGGCACACGTTTATTTGTTATTAGTTTATAAGTTAAATCTGGATGTATTTGGATGCACATTTTACTTCCAGTTGTGAACACACATATGCTAAGGGGTCGGATGTGATCGGATCTCTTCATATTTCAGGTAATCCACATTCACTTAACGTGAAACCAGAACTCGATCAGTTCAAAGTGGAGAACGGAGATCCGGCTACCTTCACTGTTGAGGTTCTCGACGAGGCCGGAAACATCACCGCCAACCCCAAACAGATAGTTCGCTGTGAGGTACGGGCATGCTTGTGAAAACTTTCATTTGAACTTCTGAGAAAACTGAATCTTATTTCAGGACTCTCTTATTCTTCTTTTTGTTTTTTCCTTGGGTTCACATCTTTTAATCTTCTCTGTACATTCTCAGATCTCCGGACTTCCACTGGTAACGACAGACTGCAGCAGCACTGGATCTGGGCAGCTTGTGACAAAACCCATACACGTAGACATTATCGACGGACAACCGCAAGTGCTCAGAGTTAAATTTTGCCTGCCCGTAAGTTTAAAAATAAATTGTTAATGTGCTCTGACTTAAAGCTACTTCATATAGCAATACCACTTCTGACCACATGAGGGCTTACACATCAGCTACATTTGCGAACAATACAGTGCTAATGAATATGGACGTTAAGACCTGTATTGTAACTTTGTTCCATTAAAGATCCACTTTACTGTGTCTTATGTCAGGAGCTGATGCATGAACTTTCTTGAGCTTTGCTGCCTCTATGTGGTCACAAATTGCATGTCTACATAGAGTGGCTTTAAAAGTTTCATGCAGTGTTTCCACCTCTTTGTTGGTTGTTGTTTAGAGTCAGAAGCACATATCACCAGTGATGGCGCAGGTGAAGGTCTTGCCCAGCAGTAGGGTTTCAAAGATACACCTCTACTGTCTGGGCGACGATAATCTGGTGCTCATGAACAATGAAAAGATCAGGTGGCAAGCTGGAGGAGTGCTGCAGAACCTGTTCTACAAACTGTACGATGAGTCTGGGAGAGAGGTGCCACTTACTGCTGAAGTAGCCTATAAGATCAAGGTGCGACTGGGATTTATAAAACTGTTTCTGTTGTGTTGTTTTGTACTGTAAATAAGAGCAAATTAATTGACACACACACACAATTTGCCACTTTGTTAGAACTTATGCACTCTGACTGTTTTAAGGTCAACTGGACAGGAGTTGTAGATCAGGAAGATCTGGTCCAAGGGAGGCTGCCTGATGTGCAGGTGCCCACGCAGGTGCAGGAACTGCGCTTCCACCAGGTGTCCTACCAAGACCAGAACGTGTCTTTCTCCTTCACAATCATGTAAGACAGAAACCCAACTTTCTCCTGCGTTTCACCGTTTCTAGATAATAAGACTTGAAGTTTGGATGCTGAATATAATGTCCGAGTCACCACCGCCAGTGACCTTTCATTGGATCTTGTCCTAAAACCTCATAAAATCTGAATAAGCTGCGTGCCTTAAACTGGTCCCACACCCATGTAGGATTTTATTGGCCAAGACTAGCTGTGTAGCTACGGCGTGATTGGCTGACACTTGCATCAATGTGTGAAAAGTTGAAAAGACCTGGTGGGGCCCAGGTGTGATTGTATTTTTCATAATGCATAAGCCTTTGTTTTTAAAGTTCTTCATGTCTTTTTTTAGACCTTGTCCAGATAAACCTGTGCGGCTGAGAGCGACTCTGCCCCAGAACACGGTGAAGCTTGGTGGAACCCTACCAGGACACATCCGTGGGTTTCAGCCTCATTCCCATGTCTCTTCTTGTTTACAGCTGCACGCTGCGTGACTTGTCATGTTTTCTGCAAACAGAGTTGGAGCTTGTGGATCAGTATGACAACGTAACCAACAGTCTTACAAGTGCCTGTTTGAAGCAAATGACTGTGGAAGCTGAGGGCCTCAACAAATCGGAGATCGCCTTCTTATGGGAGGTCAGAACAGAGACGCAGAAATTTTACTAAGAAAAAAAAAGAATTGGTCCATAAGCTCATATTTTCACTGCAGAATTTCATTTTATTTCACTAATATACCAGGTTAATTATTGGTTTTCCATTGAACGTTGAATGCCTGTGCGGTTTTTTGTGGTCAGGTTTGGATCTCAGCATGCTTCATACTTTGGTGACTAACACTGTAGCATGTGAAGGCCACTAAAGTGCTCTTCCTATCTTCAGTTTGACTTCATTAACTTCATTATGTTCACTAACATTTCAGTTTTACCTCATTGCTTTATGTCACTTTGCATTATCCAACTTTGTATTCCAGTTATTTTAGAGATTAAAGATTGTAAAGATAACTAGATCAATATTATGTTAAGATATGCCAGTAGTACACTAGGTCAAATTAATTTTAGGAACTAGATAAATGCTTGTTGGCTTGTGCCTTTTGCAAACAGTAAATACATTTCAGAGCTTGTATCTTTAAATCCTTTGACTCATTAAAGCCATTATAAGTAGCAATGCCACTTCTGACCACACGGGGGCTCATGGAGCCGCTGTGTTAAAACAACAATACAGGACGTCGTCGCTTTTTGGTTTTTGAGACCCCTACAGCTCAATGGCGCGTGGTACTACAAAAACATAAAATGATGCAGACCCACTCATGCGCTGGCGGAAGTGGCGTTTGTCCTGTTAAAAGTTTTTAATGTTCCGTAGTGTTACTCTAACTAAAGAGCCCCTGACAATATTGTGCTAATGAGTCGTGGTGGTCCAGCATGCCTTGCTACAAGAGTAATCTGGTAATACTTTGGAAACAGTTTTTCATCACTTGTTAAATGTACAGTAAGTGAATCCCCCCACTGTGTCTGCGCTGCAGGAGATCAGCAGCTCTGTCACGGTGACCGGGGTGAGTTTCCACTCGGGGTCTCCTGGACCCAGAGAGCTGTGCTTTACGTTCAACGATTACGAGGAGCGTGTCATCATAAAAGTGACTGCAGGAGTTCCTGCGGAGCTTAAACTTCTCAGCGGACCTGAGCAGGTACAAAGTCCTTTTGCTCAGATTTAAATTGCGCCACTGTGTGTGTTTGAGCATGTTTTTTTTAACTTGCCCTTGTTTATCAGCCTTTACAGGTGCTGAATGGTCACAGCATCCCCACACCATTCCTCATCCAGCTGTGCGACCAGTGGGGAAACCCTTCTCCAGATCAGAGGGTTGTTGTACAAATCAGGTGTTCACCCCCGTCGCTGAAGGTTTGCTTGAACAAACATGTCCAGCCCCATTCAATTCTACTATGAAAATGTCATTTTACATGTAAAGAGTGATGCAAGTGGAGAAATATCTTCTTCCTGAAATAGGTCTCCACTGTTACTTCACAACCTGTGGACGCAGAAGGGAAAGTCTCTTTCACAGTTAATGGTGTAAAAGGCCCAAAGTACGCTTTTACATTACAACATATTTTTGTCTTAGAACGAGTGTTAGACTGTTAACACCGTTTTCGTCCACTAGGGGGTGCTATCAGCTACAGTTTCAGAGCTGCTTCAGTAGAATACCCATCTCTGGTCCCTCAGTCAACCTCACAGTCATCCCGGATCCGAACAAACCCGTCCAGCTGTCTGTGAAGTACAACACCAACGCCACGTTTTGTGCAGGAGGCACATTTCCAGGTTTGCATTTTGCGTCTCTTGATTTAATTTCGTCGGTTTAGTGTCTTGCCTCCATCCGGAGAACTCAGGCCGGCCGCATTTGTGTTCAGTTTTTGCAGTGACCGTGGTGTCTGATGAAGGAAGTCCAATAACAAGTTGTAACCCTGCTGATCTGTCCATGTTGCTGTGGGAGGGAGAGTCATCGATGCCTCCACAGACTGTGAGTTTCCAACCGATGGAGATGGAGGCTGTCCAAGATATTTAAATTATTTTTTTTTTCTATTATTGAGTTTCATGTGTGATTTTTCTTTATTTCTTGTCAAGGCCATCAACCTGAAGTGCAGCAAACCAATGGGAAATGACAAGAATGACTGTTTTTACTTCAGGTAACTTGCCCTGACTGACTTGTTGCAGGATGTTTAAATCCTATCTAAATTAATAAATGTAAATGTGAAATTCCCACTAGCAAACAATTAATTTAGCCCACGACTTGAGACGAGGGAACCTGATTTTAATTAACAAGTTCACCTGAGCTTCAAAGGGGTGTCGGTCTTGTCGTGTAAAATGTGTAACTGTTCCTTTTAAAAAAACACTTCAAACTGCGTGTGTGTGTTTCCCTGCAGGGATAAAGACATCCCAGAAAGTACCGGAAAGTACACCATTCAGTTCTCTCTGTGTTGCAGCAAAGCAAGAACTTTGTTCAGTGATCAGGTGGGTTCGTGCGTATAATTCAAGCAAGAAAACATCTAAAAAAAAACACTTTTCTTGACACTTTACAAACATCTGGAATAAATAACCAAACCCTGACTTTTTATCACATTTGGCCAACTGTTTCCATTTCAAATCGTTTGATCCTCTTTGACATATTATTTTCAACCTGTAAAGAAAAATAATGTGTAATAAACTTCACATGATGAAGTTCATGAAAGTGAGAAACTCTGCTTTATTAAATCGGGATAAGGTGAACACACTAAGATCACGGTTGTGCTTCGGGTTTCAGAAGTGAAGCGCTTGTTTGGCTGAAAGTTTTGAGATCAATGATAATTAAAGCTTTGATCTATTGTCATTATACTATTACTACTAATAATAAAAATATAATATCCACGTGTGGATAAGTCCACGTGTGGTGTTTTATTTTGAAAATCGACTGGATGCTCTGTGCTGTTGTCATATCCGACTTCCTGCTCGCTCTTGCTTGGTGTAAACACCCAGTTCAGCCAAAGCTGAGCTCCAAAACAGACTTAAAAACAGTATAAATCACAGCTTTAAAGGAAATTCTTTACAAGTTCAGGCACAGAGCAGTGTGAGGAGTGATAAAAGAAGTCTACAAGACTCCAGGAAACTCTAGCCGTAAAACTTTAAAAGGGAAATTTGAATAAAATTACCAAACGTCAATGAATAATTGTTCCAAGGGCAGATACATGTATTTATTTACAGTAGCAACTCTGGGATTAAAAAAAAAAACATTGCACACAAAATGACAACATATGATTATGATTAAAAATGCTCTTTTTAAGCAGACAACAAGGTTTACTTTGGATTCAAGTGACCTACTTGAAAACATAAAATAAACTTTGCAAAAGTTAACTGCTGAGATGTTGTCAGCTGTTGTCCTCCCGGACCTCATTCTGCAACCAAGAAAACGGCGAGCCCAACTGCAAATGTCAACGTAAACACCGTCAACTTTGCATAAAGTAATAAACCAAATTCACTGGTCGAGTATAAGCTTGGCCGTGCACCCTAATCGTTTTCCTCCTTGAGACAAAGAATTAGTGTTGTAAGATCAGGTTTTTGGCTGCCAGGCTGGGTCGACTGTACCTCCGTCATCACTAGAAACAGTTTCACAGAGGATCGAACGTCCCCTTCACGTTTTCAAGAAGTCAACCGTTACCGCTCTTGACCGAGTTGTTGCAGACTAAGTTGATCTTAAAACTGTTTCTTCTTGATCTTCTAGATTAAAGTATATGTTGTGGCCAATCAGCCCTTCAAACTGGGACCCGACTCTCAGCCGAACACGCCGGTCGTGTCCTACAGCACGGACATCACCAACCGGAGACTGGTTGAGAATCTGACTTTGAAGATAAAGGTGAGCTTTTTTTATGTTAAATGACGATGAGATGTATAAGGCTGGCTTTGTCATATGTAAACCCACTGCGTTGTCCTCACTAATTTCAGGATAAGTTTGGAAATCCAGCAGGCCAGGAGCTGAACGGGAAGGTGATCATCTCTATTCGGTGTTGTGATATGGAAAGAAACCAAACTCTACCTCTGTTTGAAGGAAAAACCAAGAGCGTCCAGGTCGGCTTACAGAGAGGAGTGGCTCAGATCGCTGTGAGTAACATTCCTGACAGGAAATGCATTACTTTGTCGTTTTGATTTCCTCCATCTCATGATCAAACTCTCCTCAGAACCTGTCCATCATGGAGAACAGCCCCGGGGAGAATAGCAGCACCTACATCCTCGTCTTCAAGCCTGAAGTGCAGATGATTCCCACCACACTGGCTGCTTTTGAGCTCCCCTTCCACTTTTACAACGGTACAGTGCGCAGTCTCCAGGAGTCTCCAGGATAAAACCGGTACCCTGCATTAGAGGATGCTGCAGTGTGTAGGAGGAGGGGGTTATTGTAGCAGACTGTACGTATTTATTTTGTTGGAAAGGTTTGCAGAATGTCCACATTTGTATTAAGGAGGCATCTCAACGAAATGCGAAACGTTTTTGATTATTTGTTGCTTTTTTTTTCTTCATGAAAGTTCAGCCCCCTTTTTTTATGGCAACAGTGCAATACATCAGAGGGTCTTCCTGCTCAGTTGGATTTCTTTTCATTTTTTTGGGGGGGGTCTGAAATCAACTTTTAAATCGTTTGTTTTTCTTTTTCCACCTTAGATGCAAACAGCCAACATAAAATGTCTGAACTGACCAGGAAGAAGGACGAGCTCACGGCTGCTATCGCTAAACACAACCAAATAAATGCGTCATTCAGCGAACTGCGCGACGCACTGATGAGTGAGAGCGACGCCAACACGCGCACGAGTCAGAGTAAAGTGCCCGTGGTGTCCGGTTTAACACGCGTCTCTCGTTCCAGATCAGTTCCTGAACGCATGCAAGAAAGAGGAGGTTTTGAGAAACGAGTTGAGCACAAAAAACGTGAAACTTGCACGGCGTTTGTCTGTAAGTTGACACGTCTTGTTTTCGCTGAATATTTTCCTCTTCTGATCCGAATCCCGACCTTTTCTCATCGTGGTCATCGTTATGTGTCTAATTGGTTGCAGATCGCAGATATTGACCAGCTTCTCAGTGAGAAGACGGCCGAATCTGAAAAGATTCAGAAAATGCCCCGTAGGGTCTGCTCCATCCCGAACAGGAACAACTTCAGCGGTCCGGACGTTCTGGGAATGGTGACGGCAACATCTTTGATAGTTCTTTTTTAAAAAAATTTTATTGAGTGTGTGTTTTAATCTTTTAGCCTGTTTGGATGCAGGTTGGCCACCTGGCCTTTGTTAAGGACGATGACGCAGCGAGAGTCATCTCCTGGCACCTGATGGGGGACTTGGACTGCGTCATCACCAAGACAACAGCGGCCGCCAAAAGGATCTACCACGACACCCGGGGCGCTCAGCAGGTCATGCCCCTGGATGGTATTCATCTGCAGGCAGGAGATAGGTAAAGCTTTTTTTTTTTTATTTTATTTTTTTTTTTGTGATTTGACGGGACAGTGCCAGAGTTTTGGGAATGTTGTCCCATTCTTGTCTGATGGAAAGGTTTGGACTGCAGGTGGCTCAGCTCAGCACCAGACTCTCCTACTAGTGCTTTGATAGTAGTGTGCAGTATCGCATTGTCTTGCTGAAAGATGCAAGACCTTCCCTGAATTTTAAATCTACCGTCGTTGAAAACGTATAACGTTCCTGCTCTGATGTAGCAGCACGTTTGTATTCTACCTCCACCAGTTCGGCCCAGAAGGGGGCGTCAAAATACAAAACAATTTATAAAGTCATAATCGTCACTGTTGAGAACCCATATTTGACCTTGAAATGATTTTAGTTCTGGATGTCCTCATGGTTGCTTTATTTTGCCATCAAACAAAACAATTATGTTGTAGAGTTGCCGACAAACAGAAATGAATTTAAAAATGATCTAGTCTTTTTCACAGCAGCATTCAGTTTGTAAATTGTGCATAAATTATAGTAATTCATGAGCAGTTGTCACTGACTGCAGGGCTGCTTTAGATTATTGCTTCAAAACTGGAGACATTCACCAGAAATGTAAGAGTACAAAATGAATAATCACCAGACTGGTTCTTTTTAATACACAGCGGAAAAGGTGGCGTGTGTTTTTATCTTTATTGAGATGCAAAGTTTTGACCGCTGGATTGCTTTCAGGCCGCTGCCGCACATGAAAAGCAACTACACGCTGTTTGAGCCGTCCGGGAACCCAATCTACGCCAGAGACTTGCTGATTTTCCCCCCCGAAAAAGAGAAGTGTGACGTCGGTGAGCTGCTCAGTGGACGTTCCTCCGCTCTTTGTTGCTCTTACCTGTTTCGTTTTTTCTTCCTTGTGACATTTTTAGAGCTTCCACGGCTTTCCAGAGGTTTCCCAGACCTTTGTGCGCTTTGTTGTTGGTGTTTCGTACCCCCCTCCCCTCTGCTCCTGTAGGGGTTTTGGTAAATGATTCCACCTGGTTTTAAAACTCTCAGAGGGGGAGGAGGCTTCTTTAGCTGGGGTTTCTGCCGCTGGAGCAGAAATTAGACCCCTTTCTCTTGATTAAAATGACTCTTTTCCTTTTCTTTTAACTATCTACATTCACATTGTCCTCAAACTTTGTCGTGAAAGGGAGAAAAAAAAATGTTGTATGTATAAACTGTATGTATAAACGTTTGCTGCTTGTGTTTCTTGTTTCCAGTGTTTAAAAACCTCCTCGGAGACACTATAGTTATAGATGACTTGGACTCTGCAACAAACTACCGGAGGATGGTGAGTGACCCGCGCTGACGGCGCAGCGTATGCTCAGCCGCCGCTCCGTGTCTATCCATTTATGAGGCTCGATGCTTGCAGGTGGTGGAGAACAAGATGCACTGTCCCACCATACTGACGAGGCAGGGGGACAGGGTCAGTGCCAGGGGCAAGTTTGGAGGCCCGCAGAACAAAGCTCCGCCAACTCACAAGTTACGACTGTTTGGAGCTCCTCTGCCACCCCACTACTACACCCTGAAAGAGCAAATAGGTGACCACTCTCACAGTCTAACTTTAAAACTTATTTTTAAGGTCTTGAGTATGCTTTGAAGTTGTTGTTTTTTTCTTTTTCTTTTTTTAAATAGACCTGCTCTGTCAGTACCGCTCAGCCATAAATAAGAAGAAGAACGTGGAAAAGGAGAGAGACGACCACATACAAACATGGAAATCTCCTGAAATGCTGCAAAAGCAGCAAAAGATGGAGGAGATGAAGAAGCAGTTGGTGGAGATTGAAAAAGAACTTGGTACGGTTCATTTATGTCTGTTTGAATACGTTTATCAAAGTTGAGCTGTAATTGGGCCGTGTTCTTCCTCCAGCTTCAGCGAGACCAGGGAAACGAAGTCCGGGGGATGTTGGGGAGGCATCCGGCATCGCCACGAAAAGACCCAGGCAGACGTCCGCGTGAGAGGAGCGTCAGTCCAAACTAAGTTGAAGACGAGCTTCTTTTGGAGCTTCTTCTTTTTAAGTTTTGTGTGTTTTTTGTTTTTTTAAATACTTTTGTATTGATACATTATTCTTTGGAAAACGACCTGAAGCCTTTCTGTAAAATACAAATAATAAACACTTTAACAGAAAACTTTGTGTGTCTTGATTCATCTGAATATGAATGATTGTGAATTACTGAACCTAAATAAGCATCAGCACTGATGAATATGAGCAGAATGGCACATTTAAAGTAGAAACAAAGGTTTGTTTAACCAAATTTGAATATTAGAAAACTGAGTTGGACTGTGAAATTGCTCTTACACAGCAGCAAACATGTGGATCAGCCTTTCCATTCGACTGCGTGTAAGAGGGATCTGAGAAAACGGAAAAAGGGTGTCTGTCGTTATTGGACAGGGTCCCGAAACGTCACATCCAAGGACGCAAGAAGTAGCCTTCTTTTCAGAGCTGCGCACCAGAGCTGAGGCTGATCTTCAGACCGCAGATCTCCACCTGGACGGATCCCGCTGCATTCCCAAACATCTCAGCCATGGAGCGCGGATTGCAACTCCTGCACTTTTTAGTAACGTTTCCTCTCATAGGTGGCTCGCCTTTCCAGTACAGCATGTTTCAGGGAAACGCGTATTCTGCGCCAGAAACACGACAAAGAAGCAAGTGAGTAGTGCAGGCTGTCTTTTGGTTTGATCCTCTGATTGCATGCAGTTAAATGTGCAACGCAGACATACACCAGGTGTGATTTTTGTTTTTTTTTTTCTGCAGAAACTGGTGCGCTTATGTTGTGCACAAGAACGTGAGCTGCGCGGTTGTTGGAGGCACGGAGAGCTTCTTGCAGCATGAGCTTCTGCCGTGTCCGCCGGAGCTGCCAAACTGCGCGCAACAAGTGATGTAAGTTTCCCGAAATAAGCGAGATTAGATGAAGGGCAACTGTTCCTCTTTTCTTAGTCTTTAATAGGATGCAAGCAAAAGATGCTGCCCCCTTCTTTTAATTTTGTGTTTCGTACAAAACCACAAGTCCTTTGATCCTGTAGTAGGTATCATTAGACAAACACAACCTCGGACAACACAAACTGTATTTTTTTTTTTTTTTTTTTTTTTTTTTTTAGGAAAGCTGAACCTTAAAAAAAAAAAGTAAAATGTCAAGCGAACAGTACTAAATACTCCAACTATTCAAATATTTGTAGATCCACTTTTAGCAGAAATAACTTAAAAGCTTTCTGTGTATGACTTTATTAGTCTTTCACATTGTTTAGGATGAAATTTGGCCCATTTTTCTTTACAACTTTGGGTTTAAGTTTGGACTTGGACGTTTCAAAACGCTCATTCCTATATTTCAGTTTTCAACTGATCTGATGAAGATTTGCTTTGGATCATTGTCTCATTGCATCATCCAACTTCACATTTGTCCCGTCACCAACTCACCGACTGTAACGTCATGAGATTCTGGGACTGCAGAACAACCATCAGCCCTCCTCTACTGTGCTCAACAACGGCAGATGTGAGAGGTTTCTGCTGAAGTGCTGTTTGGTTTTCACCAAACACGCTGGCGGTCATTGAGCTTTTCCACTCTGATGTGCAACACCTGCTTCTCTGAGAACATTAGGCTCTAGAAATGAAATTGTCGTGCACACACGCTGATCAACTCATTAAAGGCTAATGATTTGCAGCACCTGGCTGCAACTTACCCTATAAAATCCCTGCAGAAGCATTAAGGAGCGACATGGCCACACATTGTTTTCTGTTTTGATTTTGTTAAATAATTGCATGTTGTAAAAGGAAAGTTGTATTCATTGTTTGAGGTCTTATTTGCCAAACATAAACAACATTCACATGCTTTTCATTGCATTTGCACAAAACAAACTGCCTCATTTGATATCCTAATATTATTTATTTCCAGATATCAAACACATTTTAGACCTATGTACAAAATTGCCTACAAAACTGTGACAGAGCTGGAGTGGAGGTGCTGCCCAGGATATCAGGGCACCGATTGCATGGAGGTGAAGGACCTTAAGCTACTCCAAGTAGAGCGTTTGCCCCAAACTTCCTCTGCTGCTGGGCATTTTCCAATCCCACATGGTGAGTGGCAGCACTTACAAGATTTATACATTTTTGTATAAATGTGTGTTGACGGAAATCAAGCAAATTAATACTCAAAAAACTGTCAAATTGTCTTAACTCCAGACCGGAGAACTGATGACCACAAAAAACTTCCGATGGGAGGAGAAGGGCATGCTGGAGGTCTGACACGTGAAAAGCCAATAGAGGGTCAAGGAGGATCTCAAAGTGTGCCACATCTGGAAGAGGAGGTGCAGCGCCTGTCCCAGATGGTTCTGGACATGCAGGCGAGAATGACGGACATGGCCTCCAACCTGCGGTTGGATTTCCAGGAGGATGCCAGTAAAATGCTTGTTACATTGCTGAATAATGTCAAACAGCCCGCCAGTGCACGGGGAGCTGAGACGGAAACTATTCAGGTGCAGGACTTCTCTTTTGACCACGAGATGTTACCGATGGACGATGTCATGAATAAGATTAACCAGGTCACACATGATCTGGAGTCCAAGAGCAATGCCCTGGATGACTTGCTTGGTCGAGTCAACCTCCACGATGGACAAATTCGTCTTTTAATGGAGGCATCCCAGACGCCAGAGCCGTCCACTCCTACTCCCCCACCCAGTGACGCGGACCTGCGAGCCTACCTGGACGACAAGATCCAAGCACTGAGAGAGGAGTTGATGGAAGGCATGGAAATCAAACTCGCGGACTTGAAGAGCTCCTGCGACTATAAAATCATCTCAGTTCAGGAGCAATGTGAAGGCCAGGAGGCCAACTACCTCAGTCTGGCTGAGCTCATGGACTCAAAGGAAAGCGACCTCCGCAAGGAGATCCAGGACCTGAAGACCACAGTTTCTGATCAAGGCAAAGTAGAGCCCCAAGGGTCTGACACGGTTCTGGCTCGTGTGAAGAACCTTGAGTTCCATTTGAACTCATCAAATGGGAGTCTGGTGGCACAGTGTCTCTCTGTGAAGGAGAGGCTGCAAAGCAAACAGGAGAAGGCTATCAGACAACTGGAGGAGACTATGGAGGACAAGCTGGCATCCATGGAGGACAGACTTGCAACCATTTTGGTAGATGCGAACATCAGCTCCACATCTGGTGATCAGAAAGAGAGACCAGATGCTCTGCAGAATGACATCAGTTCTATAAAGGACTCTGTTCAATCTCTGGAGCATAGACTAAATGATATGTCTCACCTGGGCTCGCAAGAGTGCAAAGCCAACTTGACAGCTTTAGAAAACCTTCAGCAAGACTTCCAGGGCTTTAGAGCTGTTGTGGATGCCATGGAGACACAAATAAAAGCTCAGATAAGTGACATTAGAGCCCTGGAGGGGCAGGTCCTCAACCACAGCAGCAGCGTTGACAATATAAAAGGCAGTTTAAGTTACCTTAAAGGCCACATGGGCAAGCTGGAGGACTCATTATCAGGTGTAGTCCAGCAGCAGTCTCAAACATTGAATTCATCCTGGAGTCGAGTTAAAGCAGATGCTGAACAGGAGGCTAAGGAACTTTTGGAGCTCCACAGGGAACGACATCAGAGGCTGAGGCAACAGCTTGAGGAGCTTGGAAGGGAAGTGAAAGCCGAGGCCGACCACTGCAAGGAAAAAACGCAAGATATTGTGGAGGAGATCGCCCACATGGACAGCCGCATCGTTAATGTAGAGACTTTATGCAGTAAGCTGGAACCCATCTCTGAAAGCCTCAAGAGGATCAAAGATGGGCTGAACAAGCATGTCACTGGGCTGTGGACTTGCGTGAACCAACTCAACGTCACGGTCAGAGGGCATGCTCACGACATTGGAGGGTTGAAAGGAACTTATCAGACTCTCCAGAACCGCGTCTCAACTGTCGCGAGAGATCTTCAGGTTTTAACAAACGGCTCTCCCCGGAAAGACGGTAAGCTGCCTGCACGGCAATCTAAACATTAATCGACACTTTTTAGTCCTTTCATATGTGAATATATACATTTCTTCCTCAATACAGCAAAGACACCCAACTTATCAACAAACCTATGGACCAATAAAACAAACTACTGCTCAAGTCTTGCTGCTAACAGCTTTCATTTCAGTTAACTGGTCAAAAAAAATGACTTTCTACATATCCTTCATACTCAAAGCATCACGGTTCACTCAAAATCTCAGTTTAACACTAATCCTCCCAGGTTTGTATGTGATTAAATGACATTTGCTATCCAAACATGTTTCCAGAAGAAGCCTGAAGTGTGTTAGAATGGGTAATGCTTCATAGTCTTTTAGATAACTGCCTGTGTGTATTCGAGCCTTGCATGTCGGAGGGTGTTTGAGTTTGAGTGAGAGGAAGTTGGATTTTCTCTTAACTACGTTCTCACTTCAAGCAGGAAGGCTTGATTAAAGACACATGCTTGGTTTACCAGACCCCACTTGTGTTGAGCAATGTGTTGGCATTAAGAAAAATTACTCACACAGCTCATTTGATACATTTGAGGGTTAATTTGTGGGTGTGTACATGTGTTTGTCCACATAACTCAACTTTACAACTCGGGTGTGAAAGTTTCAGTGATTATGTGACGTTGATGGCATCTGTCCCTGCAAAAACGTTTTAATAAGCAGGGTGATAAAGGTTTGTCGTTGATGCCGTAACTGCAGGAGGGAGGAAAATGCACAGTTAAACTATCTGTTTAGGCAGAACAATGTTTTATTTATATATATATATATATATATATATATATATATAGACTTTCTTATTACCCCCATTTCAAGATGAGGCCACTTTAAATCTACTCTGGGAAAAATGAAAATGGTATGAAAAAAAGAAAAATTTGCGAGTTTGTCTGTCAATTTAAAATACACAGTAGACTGTATAAACAAAAAAGAACTGGACAACCCCCAATTCCCCCCAGAAAACAAACAAAATAAACAAAACGAGAACCCTGGTGCTCGTCTAAGTCACTGACTGAGGCCCTGCAGTCCGCTTGCTGAACTATGATGTTAACTACTGCTACTTTACATTTACTCTGATCTAATCTGTCCGTATTTCCGATGTCGCCACCGACATGACACACAAAACAAGTAATGTTGGAGTTCAAACTGGCAGAGCTCCAGTCTAGCACCGGGTGGGACTTTTGACTAGTCGAAACTCGGCTACATGACATGAGTCCTCGTGAGCTCCCGGGTTTTGTCGCACCCGGGTCCCAGCAGATGTCTGGGTGAAGCTAGATGATCCAAAAGGGTGCAGCCCAGCCTGGAGCAACCGGGATCACGCTGTGAAGAAGCCCCAGGGCTGGAGCCGATACCTGGTCGGCCCAGGCTGCCTGCTGGTCGGCCCAGGCTGCCTGCTGGTCGGCCCAGGCTGCCTGCTGGTCGGCGAAGCGTCCCCCTCGGAGGCTTGCGGACAAACCCACTGCTGGTCACGGCGGTCAAGACCAATTAACAGTATAACAAATTATATTATCTTTAAAATGGTAGACATTTCAGTTAGGTCTTTATTCATACTTCAGAAGTCAAGACATTGCATGTAAAGTCTAATTATAGAGACCAAATTCATTTTTTTTTTGAACCACTACAGGTGAATACATAAAAACCCATCTCTAATTTGATTTTTATAAGAACTTTAATATTTGGACACAGTTAAAGTTAAAGCTGGTGTTTTTTTAATAATCCATGTATGCTTCTGAGCTTGATTTTATTGTCTGCCATCAATTCAAAGTATAAACTGAGGAAGTTTGGGATCGAGCCATGACCTTTTTGATTGAAAGACGACTCCTTTACGTAATGAGTTTGGCTTTGCTGGATTATATTTGAGGGAATCTGTTTTCATATCGGTACATACAGTATGTTTGATACAACTCACCTATGACTGCTCTTTAATGGGACCTCTGAGATGGAGCTGGACTTCTGGTGTTGTACACGTGGTCTATCGAAGCACGCCTATGCTTACACGCCAGGACTCTTCCTCTGGGAGCAGCTTCAGTTACTGGTTTATGGGGCAGGTGACCCAGCATGCGGTCCAGTCTGGAGCGACACGCGAGGTGGGTTTTGTTAAGCGTCTTGTCCAAGTCAGGCTAAAAAAACTTTTCGTAATGATTCTTTGCTTCTGAGTCATTTCTGTTTTCTTGATGGTCAAAACTCCGCATGTGATGAAGTGATTGGAGTGATTTCTAAATCACTCCACCCATGGCTTTATGTCATCGTGTCATTGGGAGTTTTTAGGTCATAATCCATCTCATCGATATTAAAGTCTGTTTGACCTCACCAGCAAACCCATGTTGTTGTTGTCCACATCTCTGTTTATCTGAAGAGACTGGAAAGCGACACCCCTACCCCACCCCCCTCCTGAGGGAGCGATTATTTCAGACTGGTGCTACAGGAATAGATGATCTGCTTCTCTCTCGTACTCCTGGTCACATCTGCACTTTTCTCAACACTTCCAAACTTTCAGCTTTTCCCACTCAAAGCTCTCACTTCTTTACTTTTCTTTGTTGAAATAAACACTCCTAAATGAGACCTCAGACTCCGTCTGGGAGTCCGTCAACCGTGACATCATAGCAGTTGTTAATCTTAGACGCCGGGCTCAGAAAACTGACGCTTACTGCTTGGTAAATCATGAAAGAACTACAGTTGTGAGAACATTTGTGTAGTAGTAGCGGCTCACCAGAACATCTTCAGGTTGTAGTTGTATAATGATTATCGGGATTGGCTGAAGCCTCTTGGCTTTTGTTTGTGGAGGTTTTCACCACTGGCCGCTGTTGAGCAAGGTTTTCAGAAGAGGATCTCAACAAGCAAGAACCAACATGAATCTTCTCTGGTAGTGCAATATAAATTCCAGCTCCTGGTTTCACAACGCTTCCCGAGATGTTGCCTTTAAAAGCACAGATGAAGCCTCCAGAAAGCAGCTTCCTCGGTTTGTTAGTGTGTTTGCGTGAATTAAACATACAAAGTGTTCTAACTCCATCACTTGGGGATGACGCATCCTTCTGTTTGTCTTTTTGACAATGATGCCTGATGCCACTTAAGGCTTCACTGAAGAGCCCGAGTATGGAAACCTTTGGAGATAAGAAAGCAATGTTTTCCTGCTCCTGACGTCGCTCTCGCAGGTCGGTGACCTGTGTGAGATAAGACTGAGCCACTTTGGTCTGCGGTCAGACGTGATAACCCCTCACACTGAAAACAAGATGGGACTTGACAGCCACTTAGAACAACAGTCGTCAGTGTTTGTTTCTGAAACCGTGGTTGCTTTTCAGACTCCGTACTTCTACGACAGAACGCTTGTCCCGTTGTTTGTGACGGACTGTTTTGAGTTTCTTCTTTTTTAGCACTGAAGTTTAAGGCTGCTGTCTTGGATCCTAACGTAAAGTCTCTTGAGAGCTCTGTGTTTTTGGTGACTCAACATGCTGCCATGCAGTCATTACGATTTGATCTGTAATTCAGTAAGTGGCAGATTTTGTGCAGTAATCAGGAGCTGCTGCTGTAGAAGACGATTTCCCATGAAGCTGGTGGAAGAATGCACATTTGTGATGGACGGCAGATCCAGTTGCATTCCTTCACAGCTCGCCTCTTCAATCAGAAAAGAAAAAAAACATACTCGCATGCAGATATACATCCTGCGTTTGCATTTTTAATTCTCGTGGCACCGGTTCTGGAGTCAGTTTTGAATTACTCAGATCAAAGGTGACTCTCTGGAGCACATACCTCGCTTTATATGAGCAGCGACATGTTTAGGAAGTGCATACAAGCATCCTTGCCCCCAGTGCTGTTTTACAGCTACGCACCCGCTCTCCCAGCAGTTGTTGCATTTAACAGGCAGACGTCTTCTGCTTCTGCAGTCAATGTGCCTTTTTCCTCAGGGCGAGGGGACCAACTACCAGGTGAGTTGAACGTGTTATGCCTGAGCCTCGGTATGCCTTTTATCTGCTGGGTTCCCTTTTTCGAGCAGCACATTTTTTCGTGGGGTGTACCTTTGTAGATGAGACCATAAGGGCGGGCGGCAATGTGTCAGGAGGGATGATTTGGTGATAAACCTCACGATTCATCTCCCAGGAATGCGATTGTTTGGAGCTGATCACCTTTAGATGGAAAATGGGAAAATTGAGTCTGTAATTTTCTCTGTTTAAGTCCATAATAAGAAGTTTAGATAATTGTTTGTTGTTAGCCTGTTAATGGGTCTCTGGTAGTGCCACCATAAAGCTGAGTCTGTTTCTTGGAAGCTCCAAAAGTAGAACTACAAATATAGAACCATGTTTCTTTTAGAGGAGGCTCGTCTGTCTTTGTAAGGAGAAATGATGGAAAAAATAAAAATAAAATAAATACGAGGACTATCTGACAGGTTGTATTTAAAATGCGTTACAATACTATGATTATATTGTAATTAGCAGCTGCAGCCTTGAGGCTGCTTTTGCCTGCTTGTGCAGCATTTACAGTCTTTTGAAAAATAAATGACAGCAATCCTACCTTATTCATTTTTTATTATCCTAGAAGCAAAGACTGTTTTTGGCCCGAAGGTGGCCCACATCCGCTGTTTTCTTTGGCACACACTTGACTTTGAAACTTGGCCAAACTTTGGCTGTGCTTAGGGCCAGGGCCAGGTCCGGGCCAAGTCCGGGCCAGGGCCAGGGCCAGGTCCGGGCCAAGTCCGGGCCAGGGCCAGGGCCAGGTCCGGGCCAAGTCCGGGCCAGGGCCAGGGCCAGGTCCGGGCCAAGTCCGGGCCAGGGCCAGGTCCGGGCCAGGTCCAGGTCCGGGCTAGGGCCAGGGCCAGGTCCGGGCCAGGTCCGGGCCAGGTCCGGGCCAGGGCCAGGTCTGGGCCAGGTCCGGGCCAGGGCCAGGTCTGGGCCAGGTCCAGGTCCGGGCCAGGTCCGGGCCAGGGCCAGGTCCAAGCCAGGTGGTACTTGCCAATGCTGTGTCCGAGCCATGAGTGCCAAACATAGCCTGGAATTGGCCCAAATGTGTTTGCTATCTGGGTAGGTTTTTAAAAGTCGTGTAGCAGCCAGGTGCCACCAGTTCATTGTACTTAATGAATTGGTCATGAGCAAGTGTTACCACTTTTAAAAAAAACAGAAGTTTGTCAGTTTTTTGGTCTGAACCATTCAGGTGTTTGTTGTTGACACAATACCAAAAAGGACAGACGTCAGCAATAATCATAGAGGAGAAATTGTTGCTGTCCATCAGTCTGAGTAATGCAACCAACATTGGTGTCCATGTGCATGTGGAACCTTGCTGTCACAGTATCAATGAACTCTTCTGCAGGCCAAAGTCATTTATGAGGCCATCTTTCTGTGTTGCCAAAAACTTGGCAGAAATTGGGTCATGTAACGGAACAATGCACGCCAGCAAATCTATAACAGAATGGTTGAAAAAGACAATAATCCTGATGCTGCAATGACCCAATTAAAGTCCAGACCTCAACCTGATTAAAACACTGTGGCAGAATGTTAAGACAGCTGCACATAAACAAATACCCTCAAACCTCAACAAAGTCGAGGAGTTTTGTGAAAATAAAGTAAAAAAAAAAAAGTGGACTAAAACTCTTAAACTATGATGTGAGAGACTGATACGATTAAACAGATGATTAATTCAAGTTATTCCTCATAAATATGGGTTTTCAAGGCATTATTAAATACAAAACTTTGTATTTTTGTCCAGTAAATTTAGTTAAAAGTTATAGGGTATGTCATGTGTTATAGTTACTTCATTTCAAGACCTTGGACCAGTTTATTGTTTGTTTTGTTTTTTGTTTAAATAGGTCTTGATAAATCACTATAAATACTGCACATAACAGCTGGACTAAACCATTCACAAGCCGTTTTATCCACCAGGTCATCATACGACATGTTGCGGTATAATGAGTAAAGGTGTAAATGGGATTGAAGTAATACGTGAGTGGCTCAACAATGTTTGGACCCTGATAATTGGACAACCTGCAGATAAAGAACAAGCAAAACTCTGTTGAGAAAGGTAATGTACACATTCCTCCTGAAAAGAATGAGAAAACCATCTGCAGTTGCATTTCCATTCCAGCTGGTTTTATGAGCAAGTTGAAAATGCAAATAAACCTCAAAGTTGGATGGAATTTATGGGGGGAAAAAAAGGTTAAATAGTCTCAAAACAGCATTTACATTTGATTTAGGTGTAAATCTTAGAGTATTTGGTTAAAAGATAAGGTAAACATGAATTCCTTACAAACTGGAGAATCACTGAACAGATGCCTTCCGCATCAGATTTCCTGCAGCTTCACAGCAATGTTATCCTTATTCCTGTAGTGGCTGGTGGGTGAATGACCCACAAGTGGTAACAACACATCCGCAGAACGGTCAGGTGGGTCAACAACAACCTCCAACCTTAAACTTAACCCCACTAAATAACTCTCAATGTGTGAAAGACCTCACAGGAGCTTAAACGCCTGGAACTCAAAGGTAAACACCTAGACTGGTGACTTGTCTAGGGTGTTGTCCAGCTTTTCACCCACAGACAGTTGAGATTGGCTCTAGCAGAGACCCAAGACCCCAAATCAAAATAAGTGGATATTTCTACAGTGTCTACCTACCCTGTCTATCAATTTATTTTGCCATCTCGGCTTTTTCACTAGTGGCTTGTTCTGGAATGGGTTCAGATATTGCATTCTTGTGCTCAACCAATAACCTTACACCTACGATATCTGGGCCAATCCCTGTGCAGTGAAGTCACACTTGGTTCCCCTCATGTTTGGAAAGTTGTTAATGTAGAAGCTGCAAACATACAGAGGATGATCTGCAAGCGTCACTTCCATCCATCCATTATCTATACCCGCTTTATCCGTTTCCGGGTCACGGGGGTCTGTCGGAGCCTATCCCGACGCATATCAGGCGAAAGGCAGGGGTACACCCTGGACAGGTCGCCAGTCCATCCAGGGCCACATACAAGACAGACAAACATGTACACACACATTCACACCTAGGGAGAATTTCAGAACGATCAATTAACTTACATGCATGTTTTTGGACTGTGGGAGGAAGCCGGAGTACCCGGAGGGAACCCACGCAAGCACGGGGAGAACATGCAAACTCCACACAGAAAGACCCACCGGGCCGGGAATCGAACCAGGAACCTTCTTGCTGTGAGGCAACAGTGCTAACCACTAAGCCACCGTGCTGCCTGCAAGCGTCACTTGTGGTGCTTAAAAAAAAAAAAAAACGGTGGGGACTGTCTCCAATAGATTAAAAAAAAAAAAAACATATGATGGAGTCGATCTTAAATGTGGCAGTACAAGAACAAAAATGCCAGGTTCAAAAACTAGTCCAGTGGAGTCCCCCTATAGGTGTGGATATTAAGTTGCTTTTATGCAGGGCCGGTCCTAGCATTTCCGTGGCCCTAAACAAGATTTTGTTGTGGCCTCAAAAACCTTCAAAGTGGAAACATCAAATCACACACACTTGCAGCTGAATGAACAGGTACATATATGAGAGATTAACAGATGAATTCACAAATCACTTACTATGTTTGGAAATTTAAATAACATATACCAATTGAATTGAATTTCATATGGAAAGGGTTTTGGAATGTTTTTTTAGGAATATTTATGGAATATGTGATTTAAATGATTAAACTGAACCCCACCGGGACCTTTTTGATCCTGCGGCCATATTTAGCATTTGTGGTCCTAAACAACCACTCTGGAACCGGCCCTGGTTTTACGACTTCTCCAAGATTGACTTCTATTCAATCTTTCTATTCCATCATTACGTTTATGAATCTCACCTTTCCTCTGATGTGATATCCATTGTAGCTCAGTGAGCTAGTTTCATTATTGTTGATGTGAAACATATTACTGTAAAGCTGCAACACAGTTCTGATGAGAGACAACCGGGATGGGAGTCCAGAATGACTTTGACTGTTTTTTTGTCCATCCATCCATTATCTATACCCGCTTTATCCGTTTCCGGGTCACGGGGGTCTGTCAGAGCCTATCCCGACGCATATCAGGCGAAAGGCAGGGGTACACCCTGGACAGGTCGCCAGTCCATCCAGGGCCACATAGAAGACAAACAACCAATCACACTCACATTCACACCTAGGGAGAATTTAGAAAGATCAATTAACCTAAACTGCATGTTTTTGGACTGTGGGAGGAAGCCGGAGTACCCGGAGGAAACCCACGCAAGCACGGGGAGAACATGCAAACTCCACACAGAAAGACCCACCGGGCCGGGAATTGAACCGGGAACCTTCTTGCTGTGAGGCAACAGTGCTAACCACTAAGCCACTGTGCTGTTCTGTTTTTTTGTTTTATAAACAAAAACAGTAACTGGTGAGAGACGGGAGACTGCTAGAGCTGTAGGAAATTTCCTGAAAGTAAGCAAATATTCCATCAAATGTAATTAAAACTGGTTTTAACATGAAAGTTCTTAGGTTTCAAGACTGAGTTCATGTTCTCTTCATCTTGTCATCAAATATATTCGCACAATAGCACCACTTTATCCGATTTCCTTAGTGTGTGTATTATCACTGTAAAGTTTTGTCCTAGAAGCACCGTCTCGAGTGGAAACCACCACAAAAGCAATAGAGTATCAACTCCACAACATTAGGGTCACTTAAGCTTCAGTTTGTAGCCTTGGAGGGGAGGGATCTTAAAACTGACGGGCGTGACCTCAGTCCAAGATGACCTCTGATTGGAGGAACGAAACGGTACAAGTATGAAATGACCTTCACTATTAGACCACAGTTCTTATACTGTTAAATTCAACAAGGCTCCTATGTTAACTTCCAATAAAATCTGAAACTTAAAACACAACTCAAAATTATAAGTTAAAAGCGTAACATAAAATAAATAAAACACAGACATTTCTTCTTATGTTGAGAAAGAACTAAAAAAAAGACATAAGTTGACATAAGTTTTCCTTTTCCTTTTGTTTGTTTTTTTTAACTGGAGACTCCTGACATAGGAAGGAAAGTAATAAAATAAAATGAATGTCTATAATAATGACACTGTGACTGTCAGTATATAATTTCAGTGAGTTAATAATGGGCCACTGCAGGGAACATGTTTAGATGAAATGCTGCAATTACATGATAAGTTACAGTTGTTCTTACAATAATGAGAACTTTAAAGAGAGACAACTGTAGTTGTCTAAGATTTAAACATTATCAGGGCCCGATAAAAGAAATGGACAGAAACCTGTACAGATAATTGAAAGGTTTTTGCTCATGCATAAATCTAATGTATAACCAGCTGGTTTTTAACCCATCCTCTTCCTCCTCCTCTTCCTCCTCCTCTTTACTCTGTGCTGTGCTCCTGTTCAGGTGCTCCGGTCAAACAGGGAAAGCTGGGACCTCCTCATGATTCAAGCATGAGCCTCAAGGTGTTGGTCGGACCCATGGACACAGCCCTCCCACAGCCACCTGTGTTGGAGACCGGAGAGGCGGGCCCTCCAGGCAAGATGACCTCAACCAAGCTCCCCCAGGGAAGTGATGGCAGCATGCTGCCTGTTCAGGGTTTTGCTGGAGCTCCAGGTAAGATCAGAGACACGTACATGTGCTCTCCACTGCAGGCTTCGCCGCATAATTTCATGTCTTTTATCTTCTAATTCATAGCTTCACCTCTTAAACCTACTGAGTCCCTGAGGGTAGGCATGCCTCTGACCTCAGGTGAGTGTACCTTTAACCTTTTTTGTGCTGTATTACAACTGAGCTTATCGAGAATAAATAACTGTGCTCTTACTTAATCAATAGATTTGAGTGTGTCTCTCAGACCTCCTCCACAGAAACCAGCTACAGCATCAGGTCAGGATATAAACATTATTCAGATTCTTGTCTCCGTTAGAGCCTGTTCAGACCTGGTATTAACAGGCATCCTCACTGTAAGTGGACACCTCTATGTACTGACACTGCTGTGTGTAAATAAAAATAAATGCATTTTCACTCTTGTATTTCTTGGTTTCCACTGGGGACCAGATCACTCAGGACACCTGTTAACACCAGGTCTGAACAGAGTCTTTCTCATGCCAGCTCATATGTTTCCCTTTCTGTTTTCAGACGACAGAGTTCAGACGGTGTCCTTCTCAGCGGGTCTGACTCTCTCACCATTTGAAGGAGAAGTTGGAATCATTCGATTCAACAAGGTGCTGGTCAATGATGGAGGTTATTATGACCCTCATACAGGTACCTATCAGAGCGTCAGACACAGACTATAAAGCATTGATGTGGAAGAGCTTCATCAAAAACTAAATACCAGTAGGGTAAAAACAGTGCTGGGATAAGCTCCAGAAGACCCCTGTGAGCCTAAAAAAGGAATAAGCGGGTATAGATTATGGACATCATGTTCTTTGGTGCATTTAAAAACAATACTTCAAGTGAAACACATGAAAGAGTTAGTGTGTAAAGGGCAGCTCACTGTGTTTCAGGCATCTTCACGGCTCCTACAGATGGCCGCTACCTGCTGACGGCTGTGCTTGCAGCCCAGCGAGGCCAGAAGGTGGAGGCGGTGCTGTCGGTGTCCAATCAAAGCATCCAGAAGCTGGACTCTACGGGGTTCTTGTCTGAAGCTGCTGCAGCGCCATCACACGAACAATGTAACTGCAGCAGTTCGACTCCGCTGAGCCTGGTTCTGCCACTGAGGCGAGGAGACCGAGCGGGACTCGTCCTGACCGCTGGAAAGCTGGCCATCTCAGCATCGCCACAGATCCTGTCGTCTTTCAGCGCCGTGCTTCTGTACAGAAGCTCATCAGAACGGTAGCTCCTCCGACACTATTGTGTGTATTCGTTCGGCTGAGGTGGAGCACCATCACCATCTTTCATGATGTGCTTCTCAGAAGTAAAGATGATGCAGATGGAAAGAACTTGTTTTATGAGTACTAATATATAGTGTATATTGCAATTAACTTGTAATGTTACGTATTTTTTTCTGGCTCTTGGTTCAACAGTTGACGGGAAACTTTCATTGTTGATATTTAAACGCAGAATACCACTGAATAAGTACTAATACAGAAATAAACTTGACACAAATGATACAAATACACACATATATACACTACTCGCTGGTGCTAAAACATAATGGTGTAGCATGAGCTTTGATTGTAGTTTTAAATACTTTTTTATTGAAGTATCATTTAATATACAGTCACTTTTGTTTTAATATTTATCAGTACAATACTATACAAACATTAAGTGCATAGAATACATGTACAGTAGATCTATAGATTTGACAGTTTATCAAAATGACTCCTCACATGTAAACAGTTTCTCTTTTCCTGACTGTTTCTAACATCTAGGAGACCTGCAGCAGCAGCAAAAGGTTCTTCAAACAAAAAAGTACTTCATAAAACTAGTAAAATGACTGTGTGTTCTCACACAAAGATCATCACTTTCATAGAAAGAATGGAGTCGATTTTAGAGGGTTATGACCGAGCGTTAAGAGACTACAAAAACAGGCAGACGTGAAGATCCTGCAGCTCTCGAAACAGCAGCATCTGGCAACAAACATCAGCAGAGAACCAAAATTCATCCAAAAAAAAATAAAGTAATACTCTGAGTCCAGTAGCAACAGCAGTGTCTACTTTCTTTTAACTGCACTGCAGTGATGCAGTTATGAATTAAACACATTATCTCACATGTTCTTTGCATATTAGTGCAAATCCTTTAACTTAAGAGCAATTTACATTCAATGACAAATAAGGCCTTAAATGGATAATCCCACATCTGCTCTAGAGACAACAAGTATGTTTCACAGATCTCACGTAAGCTGGCAAAAAGCGTAATACTAAACGTGTGTTAGGTTAAACTGTGCCAAACAGTTGTTGCACTTATGGACTTTGTATATACCAAAAGTCCTCAAACACATTTTCTGCAAGCGTATGATGAAATAAACACTTAAAGAGAACATTATGGAGTGTTTTAAGTGTGTGGAATACATTCATATTCCAAGACTTCCACTAAATCAGAATACCATTCAAAGAAATATCAAACTATTCAAGCAGCCTACACCATTAAGACAGAATCAGTGCATAATCTTGGATAATACGTCGCGTCTTTGAGTTACAGCAGCTCCTCAAAGCACAGCTGAGCGATGGGCTGCCTCCAGTAACAGAAGGAGCTGAACTCTGGGCAGCTGAAGGAGGCGTTGTGTTGTGTGCTTCGTAGAGGAAAAACGTGTTCCACAAGCTCACTCAGCCTGCTGTATCTGTATATATAAAAAAATAAACAGTGGGAACAATAAACAATTGTCTGTGAGAAACAGCTGACAGACATTAACACTAGCTCTGGTCATAAATCACTACTTACGATGTTTTATTCCCTTTGGCCTGCTCGAGGATCAACTCCCCCTTAGGATTGACTGTGAATATCCGGCACACGGGCACACCCACTTGCTTATAAGCAAATACGTCCTTTTAAAGAGGAAAAAAAAAAAAGGAAAAGAACATGAGGATCATGTTTATAGATGGAACACAAAGCCTGTACGAACAGGAGAACTACGGCGACGCTCACGCTCTCCCTGTTTCCGAAGGCAGCGTAGAAGGGCTGAGTGTTTGGGAGGAACAAGTTCTTGATGTCCGTCAGGCATTCGATCTTGAACTTCTCTGGCTTCTTTTCAATGATCTCTCTAAAGACAATTTAAAGGAAGAAAAAGAAAAAGAACAAAGGTTACAAAATTAACTTCCGACCTTTTTGCTTGTTGCTGCCTGAGTTTCCATCTTATAATTGATCCAATTAGGCTTGAAGGGAGACTATCATCTGTAACCATCTGGCATCGAGCGGAAGCTGGGAAACACAGCGAGTCTCAAAACCAGCGGCACTTTTTTCATGTTGATATTTGGCTTTTATGGATTCTGATCTTCCACTGCTGAAGTTGAAATAACATGTTATATTAAGCCAAACAAGCACAAAGCAAAGCTAAATGACTGTAATTTACATCCTCTTGTCTTTTTCCACTGTAATTTCCTGAAGGTGCAGCAGATGCAGGTTCAAAGTTTGATAAACATCCATTACTGAAATCCCACAATGAATCCCAGGTATTATGTGTCTCTAAATACCACGTTTGTTCAGAAGGAGGAGGATTTCCTACCTGTGGAAGGCAGAGAAAAGGCTGCTCGGGGAGAGCATGAGGGGTCCTTGAGGCAGGAGAGTCCCTCTGTCGTTCACCCAGTGCAAATACCCTCGAGTCATGTCCGCCATGCCGATGGCTCGGGCTGAGCAGTACAGGAATTTGTAGCCGTTCCTGCAGTTGTCAGATATTCAGAGATCATTTTTTTTTGCTGGACTGTATCAACGGCACGTGATCTTATTCAGAGGGTCTTACTCGTGGACTGAGTGGTAAAGTTTTGCGATTCCCCGGTGAGTCCAGTCTTTTCCAAGCTGAGGCAGAATCTGGCCGAACACATCTGATCTGTTGGGGAAATACACTTATTCTACAAGACGATAGATGACAGTACAGTTCAGACTGAATCTCGACTCTCAGTTTTAACTTTGCTTCTTAAAACGATATTGCAGGTCTATTATCACACAGCTCTTGTAAATGCACGCTGTGGGTTGAAACCCCCCCGACATGACAGATCATTGTACTTGGTGATGGTCCCATCGATGTCGGAGATGATGACTTTGTCGTCCCAGTTCCACAGGTAGATGGTGCCCTCGCAGCGGCACGTTCCCTGGTACTGGGTGGTGATGCTGAAGGTGACGTCGTTTGGTCCGTCTCTCAGCTTCAGGCTGGCCTGAAAGAGGAACACAGGTTCAGGCTTAATTTATTACAAACAGTTCAAATTATTATTAGTACACTATTTCTTCGATAAATGTACATTTTTCTGAGGAACATGCTTTCTGGTGGATTAAAACTTCAGGCAGGCCTTCTGACTTTTAATATGAATTAATTCTAAGCACTGATGAAATTTTGTAAAGGAAAATGTGACTAATAGAGTAACTAGACATTTAGCAAATTTTCCTTTCATTATTATAATATTTCTATTTGACAAAGTCATCTGTGTAAAAATATGTTTCTGTCATTTCTTTATTTACATAAATGAATGCACTGCACACATCTGTAAGCGGACTGGGAAAGTTGGGAATTATGGACAAAAAAGGAAAAAAACAAACTTTTTACACAGCTAAATGTTAAATGGGATCAAACAACATCAGTAGCCTCGCCAGTCACACCTATTCAACATTTTCTCTTGTAAATCAGGTCTGGTAACTCTCCCATCAACAGCCATTTCTACCGGTACAGAACACACCGAGCCAATTGTAGCGAGCCAGGGGCGGGGTTTATATGATGACTCATACAGGAGCGTTCAAGAGCTACGACTCAAGACAAACCAGATGCCTGCAGAATCACTGATACCTTGGATCAACTAGTTTTTACTGCAAAACTCTCAACAACATGAAATCATAGTTAACTTAGTCTGAGCATTCAATTATGAGCAAGAAAATTACACCATTGTGTTTGTCATATAAATGAAAGATAAATAAATAAAAGCCTATAATTCAGAGCTGCAACAGCAATCGTGTTTAGTTTGGATTATGCTCATGTGTGTTATTATGACTGTGCTTCTTTATTTGTCTTTTTCTGTATGTATCTTTATACAATTCAGATAAGATTGCTGGCATAAGAATAGAAAAAACATTGTTTTTATTTTCTTCCAGGCATAAAAATTGAGATCTTACTGTTGTTTCGTAGATAAATAAATAAAGTTTTTCTTTCTTGTATCTTAGGTCATCCCCTTTCTCTGCTTACTCAATAACACCGAATCAGAGTGATCTTAGTCTGTCCTTGTTGAATCAAACAAACGGCTGACATCCGTGGTCTTACTATCTGGTTAGACGACAAGCGAAGAGATTTCTTGTACGAGTGACACGGCGCCGTTGCCAACCCTTCTGTCTGCACGCGCTCGGTGGGTGTCAGAGCGGGAGCCGCTGCATTCAGCTCTTTAGTCTCATCGTCGCTGGACCACTCAGCAGCTTTCTTCCTGCACGAGAGAAAACGATAATAAAAAAAAAAAAAACAATCAAAACCAGCATCATGACTGGAGCCAATCTGCAAACTGAATTTAGACCAAAACAAGTAACTGAAACAAAGGAATATGTGACTGATGATCAACTAAAAACAAGTAGAGTCTTTTACAGACACCAGAGGGCAACAGATCTACTCAACTAACCGTCTGCCTGAGCGACCAGTTTTCACTTTTTTTTTTTTTTTTTCCAACCTCTGTTATGCTAAAACAAGCATCCTTGACTTCTAACGATGATCAAACTAGAATCTCCTGGTCCAAATATTCTGTTTCTTTTTAACTGGGACCCTTAATGAGTTTATGAGTCACAAGTTTGTGAGTCATGGGACGTCGGCGCTGCTCGCTCACTGACATGCCCGTCCAGCCAGTGTGGAACATGTTTACCCAACACGGCTCGTGTGACTGTGGTGTTGTGAGGATGCCAGAGTTGTGTTGCTGACTCACGGTGTTTCTGGGGCCTGGTGGAGGGCAGGGCTCTCTCTGCTCAGTGACTCCTGCCTCTCCAGCTTGGTCTCAGATGATAACTAAGAAGAGGAAGACGCTTTAATGTCCTGTTCCTTACCATCAGTATCTTAAAAGACAATGCAGACATTTTCTTGTAAAGTATCTTTACATAAACATGCAAAGCAGAGATGAAATGATTATTAATGCTTCTGGACACCAGTGTTCCTCATTTGCATTGCAAAGTTACTGAAATCGGATATGATTCCCGCTGACACCCACAGCACCGGTAGAAGTACGATGAAAGCGTGACTCGGAAGGCGGCCTTAACAAAGAAGGTCTGATTCACACCTGCTTTGTGCTGCTCTTTCTCCAGAACCACCAGCGTCCAGACTTCTTGGGCATTTTTTCCTTGACCCAGGCTTCCTCTGTAGCCTGTCGTTTGAATAAAAGAGTCAAATGTACATTAAACTCCATGCATTAATAAAAGCGCCTCGATATGAAAACATAAGACCAGCGGGATACCTTTGGCAAGTTCTTTTGAAACGCTTGCATACTAAGTATAAGTGGTGCAGCCAGAGTCCAGTTGTAATATCTAAAAAAACAAACCGACTTTAATTTTAATTTGCAAATGTTTCAGTCATGATGTAATAGAAGTGAAACATCTGTAATAGTGAGAAAGAACACAGCTGTGAGGCAATTGGACAACTCACCGATTTCCTATTTTGACAACGAGGTTGGGATTGTCGATAATTGCTGGGTTTTCGGCAAATTCGGTGTAGGTGATGATGTGCTCCATGAACTTTTCTAGAAGAGAAGGAACAGAAAAGCTTGACTGTACTATAAGTGGACTGCTCTTATTTCTAAGCAACTATGAGGTGCAGGAGCTCTGCATAAATAAATAAGATAATGCATTTCAGCCAACGGCATAGATTTGCTCCAAACCTAATTTTACTGCATACGTTTCTTAGTTTTTGATGCATCATACAATAACTCGCCCCCCGGCATCCCAAACTAGTTCTACACCCATGATCCCAGAAGTGTAAGCATAATAAGCTTACACTTTATCACATACTTTAAAGTTTCACTATACTTGAGTGTGACTGTGAGATTTCAATTGACAAACCGCAATCGTAACTGATAATAAAGACGGTCACCTTTAGAGATCTCTGAGTTCTCACCAACACCACCACAAAGTGACAGTGTGACATCAGGCAGGTCACCAGCAGAGTCGGACAGACACTCGGTTCCACTGTCTGCTGCTGCGCTGCCCACTGACTGCGGCGACTGGGATCCCGAGCTCCGTCCCGTCTCCACCCAGTGTTTAGAAACCTGCTCAGACTCGCTGAAACAGACAGGGAACCCAGTTTCAGGTACGAGGATCACAGAGGTCTGTACACAGCTGTTGTGGTATCTAATTGTTACACACGTGAGCGATTTCACGCCAAAGAGTACAGTGAAGCGCTGATCGCTGGAAATAAGTCACTTCGGCTCCACATGCATTCCACTGGATGTTGTTACGACCCTAAACCTTTCCTCAAGATCATGAATTTGTCTGTACTTAACAAAATAATCCTAAATGTGGGATTTGGAGGATTCGTAGGTTTGTACCTTTTGGGGAAGTACCGAGCGACGACATCAGGTTCAAGAGCATTCAGGTCCTCCAGGTAAATGTCTTCAGGTCCCTGATGTTGGCTCCTCTTCCTCACAACTTTATTAGAACAAGAACAACACATCACTTCTTAGAAATTGCTAACTTGTAGTGGTTATTTACTTCCCCTTTTTTCTACGTCTGCATGTAAATGCAGAGCAGCCCCAGACACACGGTGTTAAAGCCCAAACAGAAACCACATCCTTCCTTCAAGCATTTACTTGCACTGAAACCGGCTGTAGCTCCTGCCTCATACACAAATCTGACATGTTAGCAATTTACAATAGTATTTCCTCACCGTTTTTGCCTCTTTTTTTTTTTTTAACTTATGAAATTGTTTGAAAAGTATTGATTTCTGCATGTCGGTGTAAGGGAAATTGAGAAATATAGTTTCTTAAGTTAGTTATTATAGTGTCTTTTGCTATTATCTGTTGCTTGTTCATTGTTCATTCAGTACTTTTCACTCTGTCTGGTTTCTCACTTGCATACTGGTGGAGGATGGTTCTCACAGAAGGTAATCATAAGTCTCCGGTAGTTGCTGGAGATAAGGAGTAAGGAGGGAACTATATTTCTGCAGGGAGAGAACAGTCCCTGTTTGTGCTCAAGGACATGCAAGTGTATAAGATCTGTGTGTAATTAATCAATGCAGACTCACTCTGCCGACTGTGTTCAACTGTGTGATTCTCAGCTGTACAGCTTAATAAACTTCTCAAAAACGGAGCTCTCCTGTACCGTAATTATTTAACAGAAATAATTTCCACAACATCGGATATGTTCATGTTTTTTTTCTTTAAAGATCATTTCACATTTACACATAACAAAAAAAAGTACAGTGTAAACGTCGCTACCTTTCCTCTTCATGGGTGAGTCGGTTACTTTGGAGGAGGCGCCGGTATCAGAACCACCAGCTCTGGAGTCTCCAGGCTCTTTGCCTCCTCCGCTGACTGCAGCGCTGCTGTTCCTGCGACTTGGCGGTGAAGATGTCCATCTGGTTTTGCGTATGTTTCTTTCATTCGTGTCGGAGTTGCTAGGACATGGCTCAGAGTAGAAGCTGCACGTCATCATATCTGTGAGGTCCGGCTGGGGCTCGGTGATGTTTGTTTGGTAGGATGCAGCTTCAGGGGCCTCCAGGGTGCAGCTGCACTGATCGGGTTTGAGGCTCCGTGGTTCTGGTTTTATAATATTGCAAATGGGATCTGAAGTTCTCGGACCTGCTCTTGACTCTTCCTCCATGGCTTCAGAGCTCAAAATAACCCTAAAATGTGTGTTCTCTGAGGGAGTAATGGTCAACTTCTTTGGCTCTGATTTGTCCTTTTTGCTGATCTGGACACAGAAAAATTTCAAATTTACTCAACTTGTTTCTACAAGTATTTTGTTATGCATATATCTGAACATATAGGCTACACTTAGGAACCCTAAGAAGGATTGTTTTAAAATAATCAGTACCCTGGTAGATTCTGGAAACTCCCCCCAGCTCCACTGCATGTGAGAGTCGGCCCTGAGCATGCTCTCCACCGGCTTCACCATCAACTCTGAGTCACTTTTGGGCGACATGGGCTCAGAAACATCCCTGACACAAGCAAAAAAAAAAAAAAGCACATTTCCACTGAGTCAGCGCTGATGATCCTGAGGAAGTGTTCTGTGTTACTCAGCCCTGCTTGCTTTCATTGAGTAAACTACCTTATTGTTTCTCTGTTTGTACCAACTATGTAAATATTTGAATGAAAGGTCATACATCGTGCAAGGAGACCAGTCTCCATCAGAGAAGGGGTAGCTGTCCCACTCCAGGGCAGTGAGAGGAGAATGCTGCCTTTGGTCCATGTTGTCCTTCATCATTAACAGCGACGATTCTCTGATGACAAGAAACAACAAAAATAAAAACACAGTTGCGATCACAGACCCGGAGATCAGTTTCAACTCACCGTCCACTTTGTGTATGTTGCTCCTCATCTGAACTCATCTCGCACAGCTCCGCCTCCCCACCTGCACATATTTGCTCCTCTTTACGTGGCTCAGTTTTGTGCTTCTTCCTGCGTCTCTTCTTCTTCTTTCCAGCTGAACTGGAGCAGAGATGGAGGTTTCCAGAAACTGCATCCCCAGGGATAGGAGGCTGACTGGTCCCAGCTGATCCCCCACATCTGGACTCTCTGCTCCTGGTCAGAACCTCTTCTGTGGGGAGGGGCGAGGTCACCAGGTGGGCGGGAACAACCTCCTGTTTTAGAGTGGAAAAAAACACAGGTAAATCATGTTACTGATCTTAACCAGAACATCAAAGTCCTTCAAACTTTCACGCAGAGTTTACAAAACTCACATTGTGCTGCTCTGTCTCCTGGACAAAAAAGGCCTCTCCGTTGTCTCCGAGCTTCATGTGTAGCTCCACAGGTTCTCCATTGATCTCAATGTCAATCTGAAACAATCAAAAACATTACTTGGCTGTGTGACAGGCAACTACTGTCCCCTCAGATGACCTTGGTCCTCAACAAACACTAATCAGCTTTAATTAAATGCATATTATTTATTCAACACAGCTCAGAAAAACTGTGCCAAAGATTTATCTACAGCTTTGGAGCAGAAAACACCTAGCTCATAACAGTATCCATGAAAAGGCAAACAAGCTTTAATTTAAGTTTAGGCGGAGTTTAGTTGGTGAAAAACACCAATAATGTGTAGCAGGTAGTTGATAAACGGTTCCTTCCATCTTTAAGGTGCCATTAAGGGTTAATAAATACATTTAAATCCACTCCTTGAAAAATTCAGATAACTGACTGGAAGTTATAATTTTTTTTCTTTTTGTTCTGTTTTTTTTTTTCCCCTGTTTGGTTTCTCTACCGAGACGAAAATGTCTTTAACCCCACATGACTAGCAGAATCATCAACCACAATGTACTTCCTGCACTGCTGCGCCGTCTGGCTCTCCTCCGACTCTACAACAAATAAAGCTTTTCTGTAAGACACTAAAAATTAAGGATAAATATTTACAAGTAGTGAGTTAGAGACTAAACTGAGTTTCAGATTGTATGTCCCGTCGGAGTACTCAGACAGAGTGTCTATAAATAGAGATAAAGAGCGATCTGTGCTTGAGAGAGAGAGGGGATTGATGGTAATGTGCTTGACGGAATAGATGGAAATAGAGAAGCAGAAGGCAATTATGGAAAAAAAAAACACAACTGAAAATGTTCTATGCAGCTTCTCCACAGACTGAAAATCCGGTTACCATAGCATATTACAAAATTTCACTTTATTTTAGACATAAGAGTAACTCACCACTTTCTCCCTGGAGCGCAGCACTCCCAGTTTTCCAAAGCGGACATGGAAAGGGGAGCATTGGAACGTCCCATCAGGCTGTCGGACGACGATCACGTCAATGCAGCCTGACAGAGTAGCCTGATTGATCCCTTTATACAGCTCCTTAACTGTCACCAGCACCTGGCCCGCCAGCTGCCCCACATAGTTCATGGTGTCCACCTAACGGCGAAAACACGCTCATCACACTCTGCCTTATTACTGCCAGACAAGTCGACCTTGTTGGAAGGCTGCTGTTGTTCAGAATAGTCCGCAAATGCAAGTTGGTCCCTAAACACAGTGGCTCTGTCCCATTTCCCTCCAAAGAGTCCAGAGCTGATCAGGCCCGAATCAGGGTCTGTTGCAGCAAGGCTGCAGAGCAGCAGAGAACACCTTCACTGGCGTCTTTGAGCACATCGTTGTACATACGTTGCTCCTCTTCCTGCCTCTGGTGTTTTCTGCAGGTTGCCAACAATGATCATCTTTCCCTTTGACTGACTAAACAGTGAACAAAAAAAAAACACAAAAAAAAACCACAGTTCTGCGAACTCTGCAACACTAAAATAATCATAATAAACCTCATGAGGAGGCAGAAATGGCTTCTTGTGTCGTAAAGTGCTAAAGGCAGTGTGGTTTTACACCGATTAAATAAAAGCAGCATACCAGCTGGGTGGACTTTGAACCCATTCAGTCTTTAAGACTGGCAGAGCCAATGCAGTTACTCAACTATAATGCTCTTAACAAGCTGAAAATGTTCTCAGCAGATTACAAGCCAGATATATTAACTGAAAAAAACCCAAAAAACATGATAAACACTCACAATACAGCGAGAACAAAAGAAAAGAAGAACAAGAACACAGTGGACTGTGGCGGGTTGTGTCTGATTTTCTGGACATGCTGTGTGCCCACGGTCATGACTAGGACAGCAGCGTGTGATTAAAACTGTGCTGGCAATTACACTGACATAAAGACAACAATACGAGATCAGGCAGAAACAAAAATAGATTCTGTTTATGGTCAAATATAATCTTCTCTGTTGTTGATATGTGGCTTCATTAGAACAAATCTGACATCTCTGATCCTGACTGCTTTACAGGAGTTTTTAATATCAGTGTCACAAATACTGTGCATGTGTCGCCCAGGTGTAAAGGGTTTGCAGTGGGATAAGAATTATGAGATCAGAAAGAGGTTTTAACATATCATAAACTTTTAAAGAGCCTTTTCAAGATCATAATGGCTGGAATTGAAGTCTTATTCAAGTAAAAGTACTCTGAATAGAGTCACTATATAAATATAAATCACTAATAGCCATACTGCTGCAAAACCTCCCAAATTAGAGCTGAAAGTCTACACTTTGATCAGGTGTATAAAAAAATAATTGACCATGCAAGTAACGATGAGAAGGACAATACAAACATTGGATGAGATAAAAATTAAAGATGCAAAACCTGAGTTCCAGTAACTGCAAAGTAAAGGGTGATATTAACATTTCAAAAACTATCTGATGGCTAATTTGACCTTATTTAATCATTTTTTACATATGTTATGGTGCTGCAAAGTGATGTGTGGTTGAGCTGTTGTGGCTGTTTTTTTGCCGACTGTCAGGGCAGAAGAGCACAAGAACTACGTGATGCCTCCTAAAAATAATCAAATGCACGTTTAGATTAAAGTGAAACTTGAAATATCAGATAAGATGATAGGGCCTAAATAATTTGTTACATAATCACTTGGACAAAAAAACAAAAAGAAAATCAGTATCTGGTTTTAGCTCTGATGATTTGCTGTTTTTCTAAGTTGCATATCAACTTACAATAGTAATGTGTTGTTAAATCATTACCTAACTCACAAAGGGATCACAAACAAATGCGGTTCACTACACATCAGTAGTCCTCGATACTCTTCCCAGACAGAAAAGTACTAACTCTGCCGTGCCATTATTAGTCACAAGATCATGAGATATAATCACTGCATGTCTATAATACATCTTATCTAAATGTTAGGCAGTACAAATGTTATTTTTAAGACAGAGTTACCAACAAAGACTAAAAGGCCCACATAGTCTGCCAGGAGTCGAAGCACGACTCCGACTCACCAGGGTCCAGGGGGCCTTCAGGTGCAGCCGCTGGTCCTGCTGCTCTGCAGGAGTCCTCCCTGACAGCTCCATGCTACTATAACAGCATTAGGCTGAGCTAGAGTTTTTTGCTCCTCCTTGTCCTCCTCATCAGGTACCTCAGCGCCATGTACCACGGCTTGTATGACCCATCTGAGTATTAAAACATTACATAATCTATCTAAGCACCAGCCCTGATCACCACCATCCTCTACTTGAGAAAGCTCAAAAACATTGCAAAACAGCCCGAGGGAACAGTTTAATCCAGTTATTTGAGTAATAGTTTAATCACTTATTTGAAAAGCAACCAAGAAGTTGGCACAAAAAAAAAAAAAAAAATAGCAGGTTAAGTTGGCGTCACATCCTGAACAACAAAATATGACTTGCTGATGATGCAACATGCAACACAATGAATAGTCAATGGAGTTCATCTTCTGGAAATAACAAAGGTCTGTAAAATATCCCAGCAATCGTTACTTTTTCACCAACGGTAATGATACTGGTAATAAAACATGTATTCACGGTGAGCCACAGCAACACTGCATGTTGACAACAGCACTTTACAGCCTCCATTGTGTGTCTGTTAGGTGTTGTCTCAGCACAATCCTCATTTGATGGACAAAGTAGAAGTGACTAGATGGAAATCGCCGCGCCATGATGGCAGCTGCCCTCTGACTGCATGGTCTCCACAACACTAAATTCAGAGTGGCTTCGACTCCCACACCTCTGTGCAACTGTGTGGCTCTTCAGCAGAGATACATGCGAGAAACAGCGTGTGGGCTTGGACTTGACTGCAGTTATCAGGAGCAGGATAAAAATACTCACATACAAGTAAAGCTCACTGCGCCGTAATCAATACCGGATCGGTACTCACACCCACTGCTGTTCTGGGGTTGTACTGTAGACATATCACATAATATCCATCTGATGAAACAACCTCAACCAGAAGGACAGGGATTAATGACTTTATAAAATACAAGGAGTCAGAAAGAACATATATAGATTAGAAGTTGGAAAGAAGAAGTGACAAAAGACGAGTCAATTGTTAAAGTCCACTGACAACTAACTGTTTCAGCTCCAACTCCTTTATCAATTCCCCTAGATATTCTAGATGAAGTTTCAATAAGAAAGCAAGTACATCTACACAGGTTTTTAGTCTCGACTGCAGACTGCTGGGTACTAACCAGGTCAGACACACAGTGAAAATTTCTTTCATTTGTTTAATTCTTATTAACTTATGTCTGTCTGTCTTTTAAAGTTCTTATTTTAAAATCTTTTACTTTTTAAGGTATTTTTAAAATCTTTTTGATGTAAAGCAAATACACTTCCACTTACAAATAAACTATCCTTGCCTTGTGGAATGGGTTTGGGTCGGTCATTTCTACTGGTACATAACGTACCAGACCAATCCCAACTGGGTGGGGGTGGGTTTTATGCAGTGACTCAGGTGTGTCCAAGAACCACTCAAAACAACCAAGACAGCTGAAGAATTGCTAACAACACCTTGAGTAAACAAGTTTTAATGCAAAAACCAATAACAACCATTTAGAAGCGTTCCTGCTCCGCTGCACGCCGCTTTGACATTTTGTTGATGAGGCAGTTTGTTCTGCATCCATTGGCACTTCCGCCTGGAATTCAAAATCAAAAGGAACCACACTAATTGTTTGTATCAAAGAGGAAACGAATCAGGTGTAGAATATACTCGCAGTTTGACCAAGTGTTCGTGTCCTTCATGGACACAACTGCTACGTTATGCAGGCAGTACATGCAATACAATAAGTGTCCACTTGGGGGCAGAATGCAGACCAGGAATCCAAAAAAATGAAACACAACCGCATGCAACAAGGCAACATCAGTCTACACTAGCGTCTCTAGTGTTCAATTGAATATGGCATTTCACATTCATGTCATGTATGTATTTTTTTCGAGGACATGCACAACAGACGTACCAAAGAAACGCATGTACGTGTTATAATGCTAAGTATATTCTAGGCCTAAGTACGACTGGCCGAGTATCTCCAGTAACAAAACACAACTGTAAATCTTCCACTCCATCGTTGCGTGGGAAAGTAAGTGTCTTATGTTTTATGTCTTGTTTTGATTCAGCATCCGCTGGCACTGAAGGTATTGTCAAGGATTAAGTTGCACGGTTCCAGTGCTTCAAGAAATTTAGATCCAGTCCTGAAGTGGAACCGTTTTAAAAGCACAAGATGATGAAAAGCTGACGTAGTAGCGGGTAAGCGGCTCCATAAGGTGGGTCAAGTCTACAGTGTCACTAACAAATCGTAAAGATATACGTGTTCTTGCAGTGAATTTCAAACAAGAAAAGAGAGAAAGAAAAAAATCCTCTGAGCAGTATTACTAGACATTTTTATAGCCCTAGTTTCCTTTCTCAACAATATCCACATGGAATATTGTTAATTTATAAGAATCAGTTTATATTAGACTGACATCTCTTACTCTATATTTATACTATTATAAATATTTATGATAGACCATATTTATAAGCATAGTTATTCCAGTCCGGTTTAGTTTACAGTACAAAATGTACTATATCAAACAAATCCAGCACCATCAGTGCTCATCCACTCTCTCCGTGTGGGGTGACAAGACCTTAAGAGGCGTTAATCCTGTTTACCAGATTAGTGCAAATCTAGCTTTCCCTGTCTCTGCACGTTTCTCCCGCTCACAACGTCCAAGTGTCCAACGACTTTCCCCGCCAGTCACCGTTGTTATGACCACTGAATCTGCAAGTTTTCATTTCACCAACAGATCATGTCAGATTTAATGAAATTTAGTTCAACAATGCTGTTGCTTTGTCCACTGATGATGTAAACGGGGCTGCATTACGCATATGGCTTAATTTATTTGGGATTTAATCAACAAATTAATCATTTAGTATATGAAATCAATAGAAAAGTTTCCAGTGCTCATTGTGACGTCTTCGAGTCACCTGATTTGATCTGTAGACTCTACAAAACTCCAAAATATTCGCATTTAAAAAGACGTGAGGAATACAGTAGAAATGTAACTTGACTTAAGATGATAAGCAGCATCAACTTAATGCAGCATCTAATACAATGCTATAATGGTGTTTTCAATTATCTACCTAATACATGGGCAATATATTTATTAATTCTGATATAATCTAAATATATGCTGAGTTACAAATGTTCATGTAGATTATTTATAACACAACGACAACGTTTCAGTTATGTCAAAGTAAATTAGAGATAAAACCAGTGATGGGTTAAGGTGCACTGTTCTCATCTGGGTCAATTAATTAGAAAGACGATCGATTCAGGAACACAGAAGAATTGTAGTTTATCTTAATTATAAGCCACAAACTAGCCGCTGGTTAGTGCGTGTCGCCAGCTTCCAGGATCAAGACCACTTAAAAACCGACAGCATCAAACGGGACGTGCGACTCCAACTGCAGCCTCCTCAGAAACAGTTCACGCACTCCGCGGGTCTTATATAAAGACAAACCAGGCAAAAGTTTGAGTTTAATATGGTTTGTGGAACTGTTACACGAGTGTTTTGTTAATGGGGGCGGTTGAATCGTCCTACCTGCTGCAGCGGAGGATCCCCCGCTGGTAGACGCGGCCACAGTCGCTCCGCTTCTCTGCCGGCGGCTGTCAGACGGATCAGCCCGAGCCGCTGCCGACGCCGCTGCCGACGCCGTCGCCGCTGACGCCGGGCGGACCACGTCACCCCGCCCAACAGCACGTGACGGCGACGCAGGAGGACAGGTGATGATGTTCATTTTAAAAACAGGAGCTCAGACCTTTTCATTTAGCTAAACCCAATTATCTCATTTATTATTGAACTATTTATATATATAAAACATTATTACTGTAAATGTAACTAGGTTTGTAACATGCGATTTAATCATTTGAAAACATGAAAAATGTAGACTTTATTCAGCATAACCTTCTTTGACATAGTGTCTTTAAATAAAGGTATATATTAAAAATCAAGCATAAAACTTACACTTTATATTCGTCTTCATAATCTGAATGACATCACATAAAACCACATCCTTCAGATGTGTAACATAATAGTCTGGGCCAGATTATGCACCAACGATTAGTCGTGCTGTTTGGATCATTTCCATTGAAAATTACATGAAAGTACAAACATAGCCCCGCGTGAAAGCCTGCTTAAGGAAAAGTAGATAAGCAGCAGCAAAATGTTATAAAAGTATAGAGGTAAATGTTCTAGTTTTGTGACCATGAAAGAATATAATATTAGCGCACGCTTACTTCTCTAATCTTTGATATTTGGGAAGATGTTAGGCTGTACATTTGTTTGTTTGAGCCAGAGTGCAGGACAACATAAAGGGGCTACATTGGGCTTTCATGTCTGGTATAACCTGTGGACGGCCTCCGGCTTGTCACCGCTTGTCCCAACAGCAGCTGGAACAGCTGAGCCAACCCCCCCAACCCCCCCGAGGGTAGCCTGGAGCCTTTGGGATTGAATAACTTTGCCTAGGCATTCGCTGGGACCCAGCTCTGATTAAGCTCTGCGGGGATTCGAGGCCACAGTCAGTCAGTCAGCCGAGCATCAGCGTATCGACGGGTCCCACTGGTGCTCGATCGGAGCTCCACCACTCCGCTCGTCAACTCCTGCAGTACTCCTTTCAAATGCTGTTTCACAGTGACATTGACAATGAGGATGTATAGACAGATCTGATCAAAATAAATGTACGGTAACACCAAACCAAATAGGCATAAATTAGAAAAGACATTCCCTAAAAAGCAGCATATGAAACCTTAACCAGTCCAAGACATAAACATAGATCCACAAGAGTCTGTTGTCTTTTGAAGCTTCCCCTTGTTTTAGCTTTGAAAAAACATCATCCAATTAACTTGATACTCTGTTAATCAAAGCAAGCGCATTCATTTTCCATGCTCGGAGGTCAAAGTCAGCCACAGAGCAGAAGCCCTACAAGCGGAGGATTGTCAGGGATTTGCTTCTGGACAGTATAACAGGGCAGATATTTGGCAGCACAGGTTGGCCTTAATGGGAACCAAATGGCTCTGTGCCACCGGATTGTCCCAGAATATATGTAAAGAGGAACGAATGAAGTGCAACGTCCACTGGGTCTGCAGGGGGAAGTTGCTATTTTCATTTCCCCCTTAAAAAGAAACAGAGGAGTCAGGTTACCACATAATGGATTGTTTTACCGATGAGAATGAAAATGTAGACATTTTTGTGTAAATATTTGTAATCATCGCTATTATTAAAGCTTATAGCAGTCTATGTCTTCATTACAAGTTTTTGTATATTGTAAAAACTATAAATTAGATATAAATGCTATTTTAGAAAGGAGGTGCATCTCTGTTTCTGGGGCTTTCGTATAAAACATTTCGTGTTGCTGATTTGAGTTCATTCTGCTCTGTTTCACCCCAACAATTTCTCATGTTTGCTTTGTTCCTCCATCCAGCGTGAGAATGCTTTGCAGCTTTAAGCCTTTAAGCCTTTGTAACTCTGTACATTCCTAGATCTTTCAACACAACATACAAAGAGATGCAATGGTTGAAACAGAAAATATTAGAACATTTCCTTTATTTGAGTACACAACAATGAAGAAAATCCACAAATTACCCAAATCAAGATGTGTGATTATCAAAATACTACGTCTACTGGCAAAATTTCCATTGTAAAAGTGAGATGTTGTTAATACTTTTCAGATTAAATGCAGTCACTGAAGAGCCTGAATAACACTAGCGGGATAACGTAGGTGTTTTTCTGCTGCATTCATTCACCAGTTTGAGGCTGTTTCTCAACTTCTCGTTCAGGTGTAGCTCTGCTCGGGACGTCTGAGCTTTCAGCACGCAGTAGCTTGTCAGCCAAATCTTCTTTTGCATCTTCTGGGTGTTGTGACTCAGAGGCTTTTGGTTCTTTTGTGGAAACATCTGCATTTTTTTCCTTGTCTGACTTCTTGCTGCAGCTTCTTTCTTTGTCTTCTGCTTTTTCCACAGGAGGTTTCTGAGTGACAGATTCTGCAAAAGAATAGAGAAAAGCGAAAAATCACTAAAGATTGGAGTCTCTAGTGTCTGAGACAGGACGCCTTTAATCCACAACCCTAATTATAAAAAAGTTGTGGCCCTTGGTTAAATGTAAATAAAATCCAAATGCAACAGTGAGCAAACTCTCTTAAAGCCAAATGAACCAAGGAGGAAATGATCAGGAAGTTGAAATTTGAAAGTGAAGTTGTTTTTGCTTACTTCACCCTGATCCAACTTTTCAGATGTCTTTTTGCCAACAAATAACAAAAATAAAGATTTTATTTTCATTGCGGATCGTTTTATTGCAGGAGTGGGGGTTGGGGGAGGTGATTTATTTTTCTCACGCTTTCGCTTTTGCGCTTTTGTTCCAGTTACTGCGGTTTTCATCTTTTCCTTTGGGGTGTTTGGGCCAAACACCACATTTCCTTCTGCATCGGTCCAATAAGAGGTCACCCCCAGGTCCGGGGTTCCCTCGGTTACATCCAGCTGAGACATGAAAAAAAATGACATAAGACACCTTACTGACATAAGGCAGTAAAATCACAATTAAGCAGCATACCACTCAAAAACCCATTTCCATTACTTACCCAGGATTATCACTGAAGTCAGACTTAACACTGACAGCATCCGAATAATCAAAACCTTATGAGTAAACCAGCTTTCTTCTCAAGAATATTTTACTTGACAAATGCAGACATATCATAAACTTTTGGGCCAATCCCTAACAATCATATTCTAAAAAACAAACTCACATTTACGCAAAGAAAAAGTAAGGAAATAGTTTAGTGAACCTACATTATGTTGCCAAAAGTATGTGCTCAGCCATCCAAATAATGGGAATCAGGTGTTCCAGTCACTTCCGTGGCCACAGGTGTATAAAATCAAGCCCCTAGACATGAAGACTGTTTTTACAACTATTGGTGAAAAAATGGTTCTCTCTCAGGAGCTCAGTGAATTCCAGCGTGGAACTGTGATAAGATGTCACCTGTGCAACAAATCTAGTCTGAAATTTCCTCTCTCCTAAATATTCCACAGTCAACTGTCAGCTGTTTTATAAGAACATGGAAGTGTTTGGGAATGACAGCAACTCAGCCACAAAGTGGTAGGACATGTAAACTGATGGAGTGGAGTCAGCGGATGCTGAGGCGCTTAGTTTTTGTTATTCAGGATTTGGGCTCGGCCCCTTAGTTCCAGTAAAAGGAACCCTGAATGCTTCAGCACACCAAGACATTTTGGACAAATCCATGCTCCCAACTTTGTGGGAACAGTTTGGAGCTGGACCCTTCCTCTTCCAACATGACTGTGCACCAGTGCACAAGGCAGGTCCATAAAGACCTGGATGACAGAGTCTGGTGTGGATGAACTTGACTGGCCTGCAGAGTCCTGACCTCAACCCGACAGAACAACCTTTGGGATGAATCAGAGCCGAGACTGAGAGCCAGGCCTCCTCCTCCAACATCAGTGTGTGACCTCACAAATGCACTTCTGAAAGAATGGTCAAAAATTCCCATAAACACAGTCCTAAACCTTGTGGACAGCCTTCCCAGAAGAGCTGAAGCTGTTATAGCTGCAAAGGGTGGACTGACGTCATATTGAACCCTACGGATTAGGAATCGGAGGTCACTTAAGTTCATATGTGAGTCAAGGAAGGTGAGCGAATACTTTTGGCCGTATAGTGTATATGCCGTTTAGACTTTCAACATCTGCTTGGCTTGATGTCATTATTTCTATTTGTGGTGTGAATTCAACCAGACAAAAGGCTTCAAGGTACACGGTCATTCTGACAGCTCCTGAATCCTCGTTTCCCTCAGCAAGACCCTGGAACATTTTGGTTCAAAAGTGCCAGTTAAGGTGCAACAGTATAATAACGTAGTCTGAAAATGTCATTTCCTCCATCTACAGATCCTTAAAAAGTTGATTTGGCATTTCTTGTGTCTGTAAATCCCAAAGGGGAAATTATTAACGTAATTTAGATATGCTGTACTTTCCTGGCAGTTTTTCTTTCTTTAATGTCTTTTTTTTTAACGCTGTATCTTTCTGTCAAAATAATGACACTTGGACCAAAAAAATGAAATGGACCATTTACACAGCAAACATATTTGTAAATCATTACCTTTTCACACATCCATCAGCTACAGAGCCACATTAGACACCAGTTTTACTCCAAAAGTGTTTTTTTTTTTTTTATCAAGCAAAGAGTAAAACATAAGAAAAATGTACCGTATAAGAAATGGCAGTAACCACCATGATGTCAAGCATCAAACCTTATGTTTGGTATTTTTCAATCACATAAAAACCTCATAAACCCCCTGATTTTGGCTTACAGTTCGCCATGAAAGTACAGATAGGATTCAGCTCTGAGTCTGCAAGACTCAGCTCATTTTCAGTCCAGCCGTGAGGGGTGTCATAACATCTTGGTGCTACTTATCTACTGTACAAGAACAATAATCTGTATCTTGGTTACGGTAGAGGGGGGTGGTTCTTTCTCCGTGCTGGTTGTGGATCTTCATGCTTTCCATCTGCACATTAATCGTGACTACGAGTGAAAAAGTGAAAAGAAAGGAGAGGGAATAGTGAAGGGTGAAAGGTGGAAGGCTGGGAGCAAAGTGAGACGACTCAAAAAGGAAAAGGAGGAGGAGGTGTGGAAGTACATGCTATTTTTTTATTAGTGTCATCGGGAAACAGGGAAATAGGAAGCAGTTATCATTACTGTTGGTATTAACAGTGATCTCACAGTCTTCATTGATGAGACAACAACATAGCTGATACATTGCAATGATTAACGATGGATCATGATGGGAGTGTCATGACAACAGTGAATATCATCAACAGCAGTGGGTAGACGATGGGTCGACAAACACTATTTGCTTTAGGCACTGAGACAAAGTGATGTGATTACATTTAAAGTGACTGTGAATACAAGAAAACAAACAAAAACCTGATTTTGCTACTAATTTTGTTCACTTCCTCACCGCTGGACACAGCTTGGAGCTAAACAGGAGCCGGAACTGTGAAAACTCAGGGTCTGGATGTGGTTGTGTTTTTTCTTTCAACATCATAGATTCTCTGGTTTTGATACCAAAATTTATAGAAATAAAAGTTCCAATAAAACAAAAAAAAAAAACAAAAAAAAAATCCTCAAATTAGTCCAACACTTTTGATGCTTGGTTAGGTATCAAGTTCACAAAATTAATAGCAAATGTATAAACATCCATAACTCTAACAGACACAACCTCCTTTGGCCTACCTTCAATAAATAACGTTTGATTTAATATTCAGGTGCGAAACGTTTCCTCTGAATGCCAGAACGAACAAAAACAGCACCCGTTACATGTAGAGCTGATACAACATCACAGATGACCTTTCTTCTGCTGAGACTAAATGTGTACGTATCAATTACTGGATTTCTCTCTGAACTGTTTCATATTCTGATTCAACACCTCTCAGTTTTATTTTGGACTCTACACAAAACAACAATCACACTTCCGTGGCCTTTCTTCCCTTCAGCCGGTTCCTCTATGTGTCATTTACAGATATGTACGATAAGACTTGGACCGCGTTCTACTTTTTCTTGCCGCCCACCTCCTCGGGGATGAAGACACTTACGGTGAAGTCTCCGCTCTCCGTGCCATACTTGTTCTTCACCAGGATGCTGTACTTGCCAGAGTCCGACGTGTTCACGGCGGTGATGGTGAAGCTGGCGAACTTGCCCGACTCGAACTTGAGGATGCAGTGCTCGTCGGACGTGATCTCCCTGTCGTTCTTCAGCCAGGTGACCTCCGGCACGGGATTGCCCGAAATGTTGCAGGTGAGATTGAGAGCCTGCAGGGAGAAAAAAACGCGTAAAATGTCCCAATCATGTTACTTGATTTAATCATAGAGGCCTTGTTTACATGCATTCATATCTTTCAGAACACAATAAAACCAATTAAAACACCTGAGAACAAATAAAGACAGTCTCGCTGAGGTAAAATGCCAAAAAATAAAATAGGTTTTAAGACGAGTTTTAAAAGTGGATTGTAAGGAGCTTCTCCGATGTGCTGGGGCAGGTTATTCCACAGGTGGGGAGAAGTGACAGAGAAGGTCCTGAGCCCTCTGACCTTCCTCCAAGACCTCGTTACCTGCAGGAGCAGAAGGTCAGCCGACCTGAGGGGCAGAGCAGGTGAGTAGGGGTTGCAGAAGCTCTGAGAGGTAAGGCCTGCAACTTGCAAACCTTTATTACTTTTATGTGCAGAATTCTAAAGACAGCGGTTGGGGGAGATCTGGTTTCGTGACCTCAGGATTATATCTCTGGTCCTGTTGGCTTTAACAAGTTATTGTCTTCCTCATCCACTCAGAAAAGGGGGGTACTGCTTTCTCCGTGTTTTGGATGAGTTGCTGCCTCAAGTGGAGGAGCATCTATGGGTATTGTCTATGACTGAGGGAATAATGGATCAGGAGATCGACGGCATCCACAGTGAAGTGGACACATCTCTCTGTTGACTGACTGATCTACATTCCAGCTGTCATCTGTGGTCTTGAACTGTGTCGGTAGTAACCCAAAGAGCGCAATCACCAATACGAAGGATGAAATATGTTTTCGTCTGTAGGGTGGCTGTGCTCTTTTTTTGAAATGGAGTAAAAAGTTTCACCATCTGGGGGGGGACTTGGAGTAGAGTCGCTTCTCCTCCACATTAAGACAAGTTAGTTGAGGTGGTTTGGGCATCTGGCGAGGATGTTTTGGGTCTGGATCTTTTTTTTGCATAAGCTGCTTCCTCCGCAATTTAACTCGGAAGGTGATGGATGGATGGATGGATGGATGGATGGATGGATGGATGGTGTTTACCTTGCCCTCCTGTATAGTGACCACATCAGGCAGGCCTCCTGCTACTCGAGCACGATCTGAAAAAGAAGGGAAGAAAATTAATTTGGCGACTTTTTTGTTCAAGGGTAAAGTGCAACGTATGATTTTGTTTTTAAGTTTTGTTTGTAGTAAAATTTAAACTTAATAAAATATAAACTCTAAGGTTTTTTTGTTTTAAAAGAGCTGCATTAGTCCAAAAACAGCCCGTCACATTTATTGGCATATAAATATGAGGACGGTGGCGTAAAAAGTGAGACTTACTTTTCTCTGCAATTGCAGCAGCTCTGAGGAGGAAAAACAACAACAAATTATATCAAAGATGCCTTCAAAATAAAAAGAAATGATGTTTCCGTTCAGTGAGGAAATCAGCTACAGCAATGCATCATTGTTGTAACGCGTGTGCTGTCTTGAACGGACAGTACAGTGGCTGGTGAACGTCCAGCCTCTGCACTGTCTGAATGTCATTTAGTTTCACAGCTGCTTATAAATGAACGCTTAGTTGGAGCAAAGAAGGCTTCATAGAGCCTCCCTACATCATGATATCTGCAGATTGTTGATGCCAGTGAGAGTAGATCCATGTTCCTATGTTGTTCAAAGTCACAACTTACACTGAATAAGAGTTGAAACTGACACCCTTCACAGCAAACATGTTTGTTTTTTTGTTCCGGGCCGACTGTAGTCTCAGTTTCCTCTTCTCAGATGACAGCGGCTACACCCTGTGTGGTTTTCTGCTGTTGTGACACATCTGCTTCAAGGTTTGAAGATGCTGCTCTGTTTGGCGTCACTGTACAGGTGATTTCCTTTTCTTCTGCGTTGCTGCTTCTTCCTTCCTTTCAGCGTGAACTAATTTAGTCACCCTTCGCTGACCTCTGCCAGTAACTACCCATTTTCTTCCCCTCCAGAGGGTTGCTGCTTGTTTCCTGGAAATTATGCCAGGCTTCAACTCGCTGGATGGTTTACTTTTCTCTGTAAATCTTCAGTGAATTTGTCATCAGAGTCAGAAGATCAGCGGATTATGAAATAGCCGACCAAGCTGGCAACAAAGCCACACCACTTGAAGCAGTTTTCCTCCTCTTGCTAATTATATTATAACTCTTTTTAGGTACCAGCTGAACCCCTGAATGAAGTTTACCTAATGACGTGGCCTGTCATGGTAATAAAATGAAGCTTGATGAGTTGCTATTAGTAACTTACTTGAGTCTCTGGAATTCTGCAAAAGCATCATCAAATGCTGCAAAATAAAAACAAGTTCAAACAATATGAGTTTGGTTTTATAGCTGATTGTGGTTTATAGTGTAAATGTAAAACACCACCCAGAATATTAAATAAACACTCAGAATATTACAACGCGATCAAATATCAGCAAAACAAATTAAAATGTATAATTGACTATAAATTAGCCGTTTGATCTGCACGTCTTATTCAGATGTTGAAACTCTTGTCCACTGTCTGAACATCGAGCCAACTGACAAGCAAGCTACGAAAAAAAGCGTAAATAAAAGCAGAACAGAAACAGAACATCATCGTCCTCCGGGTGAAGCCTGCTGGCCTCCCCCTCCTGCACCAGTGGCAGCATCCCAGGAGCTAAAACTATTGTGTCCAACTGGAAAAAACAGGTAGGCAGTCGTTTTTTTTTTGTTTTTTTTTTTATTGTTGTTTATTCAGCGCCAACTAAACAAAGCTACCAGTGACCAGAGGCACTCTGGGCTTACTCCTTACTGTGGACTGTGAATAGGACCATCTCATCCCACCATAATGCTTTGTAAAACCACATATTGGGGAAGGAATATTCCGGCTTCGTGGGATCACTGTGTATGCACAGTTGGAGAGTGGAGGCAGAATGAAGAGGGCATCTCCTCTGCTTCTCTACATCACAGTCGGTGCGAGAAACCGAAATGAAACTATCATTCAGTCCACGTCTAAAGTCACGTGACGCGCTCACCTTGGCCGCAGAGCTCCACGGTCCTCCTGAGGCCACCCTTCCCATCGTTGAACTCGATGGCATACTTGCCCATGTCTTTCTCTGTGGGCTCTGTGATCTGAAGCCACAGCTGGTCTCCGACCACACCGCTCTTTATACGGTCAGAGAAGGCGATTGCCGAATCCCTGCCGAAGAGATCAAACGTGAAACTCATTCAGTGCGGGACACTGTTCAAGGAAAACACAACGCTGCCGTGGCTCGAGTGTCAGTGCTGGTTAATAATAAGTCTGAGAGGAACGGCGTCCGGTTTTTGCTTTTAGACCCACTTGTAATGCCATGTGACTTGGAGCAAATCGTTATAGTAGCTGACAAAAGTGTAGAGTCGGATGCCCTCATCTGTGCTTGTGATCTTTAGTGGAGTGGAAGAATTGGCTGCAAAAATACACAAAAAAAGATCATTTAAATACTATATATTAGTACGATACAGTGTTATCTGTGGTCTACAAGTTTCTTCTCACCAATATAATTGAAAACTTCATTCATCAAGTCTTTGAAACCTTTAAGAGAGCAAATCACAGTAATTTTAGTATGACTTAATTCCTTTATTTACATATCGCAAAGATTTAGTCAAGTGTAAAGTTACCCTGGTCTGTCAGATTCAGTGTGGAAGTGTCCTTTCCTCTGTCATCCTTCAGGACAACCTCATACACTCCAGAATCCTTCTTGGAAATCTGACGGGGAGAGTGACGAATTCGATCAAGCATCCGCAGCAGCGAGTGAAAGAAACTAAACAATATTTACCAGAGAGGTTAAACATTTCGTGGCGCTAAAGATAGAAGAAAGCAGCAGAAGAAACTGTCTCCAGATGCCTCTTGGTACAGAAATGGAGCATGTGGTGAACGGAGCGCAACACCTGGACTGGTACCTACAAAAGACACCCAATACAACTTGCAGTCTGAATGGCTGTCTGTTAATGGTCCATTCATAAAGATCAGGAGACCCAACAGCACATGCAGGACAGTGGACCCCCAGGACTAGACTGTGGGAACGCAGCCATAAGTGGTCTCCAGTTAGTGCTGTTGGCAATCGTCTGCTGTCTACTAGAGTCACGGCAAAATGGAAAACATGTGGTGTGACATCATGCTTATTTGCGTGGGAAGTGGGAATATCACGGTACCCAGATCTTTACACTGTTGTGGGATGTTGGTTTTGTATAATAAGACAGTCCTGCATTCACTAGAGGCATTAAGAAAAAAAAATGCAGTAAATGTTTTAACAGCCCTCGTGTGAGCTGCTCTTTACTTCACCAGTGAAGTGAAAGATACAGGCACACATTAAAGGCAGGGTAAGAGGTTTTTCTGGATGATGTCACATATTTAAAACCAAACATCAACAAAAGATGCTCCTCCTTCTTTTTTACAGGATACTCAAAAGAAGGTTATCCTGTGGATGGTGAGGAGACATGCTCTCGGTTACAGATCACACAGAGTTGCTTAACCTACCTTTTACGTTTTACTACAAAGCGTAGAGAGTAAAAACTCCTCACCTGAGAAATCTCCAGCTTCAGAACCCCCTCCGTGAAGCTGAGATGCTCGTCTGACTTGATCTCATGTCCGTCTTTGTACCACAGAGCTGAAGTGTCCTTCTTTATATTACCAACCTGAAATACGACACAGCCAGAGGCTGTTTTCACACTTCAAAAGAACACTTGACGGAAATAATAGTGTTGTTAATAGAATAAAGTGTTTTTATCCCTGACATCTGTGAAGCTGCAGCTCACCTTGCACTTGAGTAAGACGCAGCACTCCGGTGTCACCTCGTAACCCAAATACTCAATAAAGTGAGGACCTGGAGCGCACATAAAGGTTATCATGATACCGTTATATATTAGCACAGTTGTTTTAATGAACCATTGATATGCATCTATTTTGATTTTGAGTTAGTTAAGAAAAAAGGATATTTCCAGTTATTCTCTGCTTTTCAACTGTTTGCTGTGGTTTACCATATATTTGTTTTGTTTTGTTTTATCAATCAGAAAAAACCCACCTCAGATCAAAAATCACCCGTCATTTTTGTTAGTGAGCGCCATACCTTGCTTTCTGAACCATTCTTTTCTCTGGAACTCAGATTCTTTATGCAGCTGCTTGAAAACTGTGAATAAAAACAGTTTACATCGATCAGATTTTATGGTTCATTATGAGACTACGTTGATCCAATTTTAGCCGTGAGACCTGATGACAGCGGTGACACCTGACAGAAATTCTTTGAGACGGAAGCAGTTTGACGGTTTAAAGTCGTCATAGCAACTTAAACTGCCTCTACAAAATCAGATATGCCGGTTTACAAGGTGAATGAATCTTCAGCCTTGAGACCTCTCGGGGATTTTACAAATGCCATAATTCATTATTTGGGAATACATGTGGACAGGTTTTTTATTTACTGTTCACCCTTTAATTTCAGATTCCACAAAATATTTCTCATTGAATGAAATTAGCTCCTGGTGTCACTGACCACCCACCTACCCCCCGTTAGGAGCTCAATGTACACAACTTTAAATGTTGTCATAGTCAATAAAATCATTTTTTAAAAAGTTTTTAAAGGCTATAACCTGCCTTTTCTATTGCCACTTAATAGTTTTGTCCTCCACGCCTGAACCGTCTCAAAAGTTTGACTCGATCTGTCGTGTAATAGTGTAATATTTGCCGATAAAATCTTCTTAAAGTCTTAAAAATGATTTTAGCAGCTCTGACGCAACATCAGTTAAATGTTTTTACTGCCCTCTAGTGGGGACAGGTTACCGGCGCTGAGCTCTGCACTGTTGCCTGCTAAAATTGGCTAGAAGAGAAGAAAAAGAGCTGAAACATCATTAATCTCCAACTGTGAGACACCACACCTCATTGTAGTCTACCTTACAGGCCCTGCAGAGTTCTTAAACCTTTCTTAAACTTCAATTGCTATTGTGATCCCTTAGTGGCTGAGTCCAGGGAAACCGTGGCAACTGTAGGGTGCCGAGGATTCAGTTCTAGTTGGAGGGCAGTAGACTCTCCTGAATATTATGAATATTACTCACAAGTACTTAAAATATGTATTTAAAACACATATTACTTCTTTTTCCTGTTTCATGCTCTTTTTTAGCTGTGTGATTGGACTTACCGTCCCCAATCAGAACCAAGCTGGACTGGTTTGTAGCTTTCCCGTCCTTCAGCTGGAAGGTGAACGTGCCCTCGTCTGCGGGGGTCAAGGACTCCATGACCATCTCAATCACACCGGTGTTCTTGTCAAAGTTCATCTTGTATTTCTAAACAACAAAACAGAAATTATATATCATATTTAAGAAAGAGAACCTTTTCTGACAAAAAGATTTTCAAGTTATATTAAAGCCACCCTATGTAACAACACCATCCCGACCTCATGGGGGGAGCATAACATGAAAAGTTCAGGCATACACTCCACAAAGTGCTTCTAAAGTCTAAAGTGTTATCATATGATGTTCTGACCCCATGTGGTCAGAAGAAGTATTGCTGCATTGAGTGGCTTTAAAACATTTCTATTTTTTTCTTTAAACTCAGATTCATACCAACCTCTCCTTGAGAGATCAGATTGTCATTAAAAACATAATCGACTTTGCCATTTGTTGACATCTGTTCAGCCTGCAGCCAGAAGCGGACTTTGCCCTTCTCCAGCAGCTCCACAGCCAGCTCCGACTTCAGGGGAATAACTGGTGTTGAGACAGGACAGAATAACGGCTGAGACCCGTCTTAAAAATTGTAATTTAAAGAAAGAAATAACAAATATGACTATAAACAAGGAACAGATCTATTTATGATGAGATGTGAAACACTCACTCGGGAATTTGTGGTCATGACTGATCCCCAGCAGCCTCTTCAGCTCTGAAGAACCACAAAAAATTCATGAATAAAGTAAAAAAAAAAGCAGCAGTTGATGTTATTTTATTTATTTATTCTTTTTTACAGAAACATGTCACATCTTTAACTCACCTTCTTTAGAGAGAGAGTAGCTGGATGAAGCACCATCAGTGTGGGTGACAAGACATGAGTAAACGCCTACGTCCTCCTCCCCAAGACCGTTGAAAATGATTTTGGACCTGGAAATGCAGAATTAAAGTGAACAGAAATCAAATGTTGGGACTAAAACAGTGTCAGCTTCTAAAGGTTTGCCATCTTACTTGTTTCCCTTGGTCTCAGTGGTCAAGCGGGAAGATTCTGTCATTTCTTCATAATCCTTGGACCACAGGAATTTGGAGTCCGGGGTGATGTCACAGCATTCAAAGTTCAGGGAGACAACACCATCATCGTCGACTTCCACCGCTATCTCCTTGGTGCCTAGAAAATGAAGGAAAGTAAACCTTTTTAATAAGCTCACAAAATGTTCACGTGCAGGATATTTACCATCAGTCCTCCCACCTGGTTTGGTCAGAGCAGGGACTGGCTCTGTGACATCTGAGGTTTTTCCAACACCTGCTTTATTCTGAGCACGCACACGGAAAACATAAGTCTCTCCCTCTTTAAGATTCTTGATCTGTGAAACGAAAGAACGCGCGTGGATTAAACAGCAGCTGCTGCCGCATGAGAGCGCAGTCATCTCAGAGAGGTGGGCTCCAGCTGAGGACCTTGATGTACGTCTTCTCTTCGGCCTTGGTGTTGACTCCTCTCCAGGCTTCCTCTGGGGCATCTGCCTCCTTGATGTCGATGTAGAACCCATTGACCGGATCGCGGCCCTGGTACACCGGAGGTTTCCACAGCAACACCAGGGAGTCGCTTCGTACCTCTCTGATCTGCAGGTCATGTGGAGGTCCTGTGGGAAATAGTGTTTTTTTTTTTTTTCTTTTTGTTACATTTAGTATTGTAAATAGATTTTTTTTTTTTTTGTGAAATACTGTAGTTGGTCCCACCTGGGACAGCAATGGTCCATTCCTCACACAAGAAGGTGTCACTGGGCAGAGACGGGATGCCAACGCCTGCCATGTTGGCTGCTCGCACCTGGAACTGGTACTTCCTGTTTTCGTGGAGGTCAGACACCTGGAGGCAAATGCACAGGAACACGAAACCTCCCTGGTAGAACTTCCACCTCCATGTCACACCTGGATTGAGAAGCGCTCACTTCAGCTCACCCTGTAGGCCCGCTCGCTGACAGCCTTGATGTTGGCCTCATGCCACTTCCCCGGCACGCCATCGATGACCTCGCGGTAATCAACAAAATAACCGGCGATGTCAGCGCCTCCGATGAAGGTTGGCTGCTTCCAGGCCAGCACCATGGCGTCGCGCACACACTCCAGAACGGTGATGCCATAGGGTGGAGCAGGTGAGGCTGCGGCAGAGGACTCAAGTTAACACCACAGAGCCAGGTGTTAAGCTTCCACGACGACTGTACATCCCATATAAAACCAACTTATACTTTTATTTTTGTACCATTTTGATCTAGGATAAATAACTTTTGTTGTTACACTAATCTGTCATTTGTAGCTTCATATTTTTATGCATTTTTTCACAACGTGGCTCTTTTAAACATACATCAAGCGAAACTGTACTGTACTTTGTGAATCATTATGTTGAAAAATGAGAAAATACTTTACAAATGATTTTCACTGCCTACAAAATATAAAAAGATTCAGAGAATTTGCAGAAATCTCTGTAGGCCTAAGATCAGTATTTAGTGGCGAAGGTCTTCATGGTCCTCAGAGAGCACCGCACTAAACACAGACGTGATTCTGTAGTGGAAATCACTGCAACAGCTCAGCAACACCTTGGAGAACCAGAGGGCGAAGACAGCTCTGCATGTTCAGATAAAAATTATCTCGTGTGCAAAAAAAAAAAAAAAGTTATAAACAAAATCCTGTTGTTGTCTGGGTTTGAGCTCATAGAAACTGGACTGAGAAAGAAGTGATTTTAAAAACCAGCATCAGTCATAATATATGGGTGTATTAATAAATGTGTTACATGGTGGACGCTGTTGAATAAATATGGGTTGCAACTTTGTGAAAAACGCGATCCTGTTCACATCCGCTTTGGTAACAAACAAACTAAAAATAAGCAATCTGAAATGAAAAATCTCTGTTTTGATATTAACATACTGATTGTGCTGAGATATACGGCTTGAAATGATTTGCATATCATTGATTTGTCAAATTGGTATTTAGACAGATGTGCAACATCGGATATGCTGATTTTTTTAATGCAATCCTTGACAAGAAAAATAAAATACTTCTTTTTACAGGTCATTTAAAAGCTGAAAATAATTACAGTTAATTTACGGTAAAGTGCAGAGGGATTTCGGACGTACCCATGACGCAACAGGTCTCCACCACAACAGGATCATATGACATAATTAAAACAAACTGGCTCGCCACATTCAAACAGTCGTTTGAACCTGATATCTTCTCCTGATTGGGGGTTGGAAGTTTGTCAAAATGTTTGAGAGGTGGGCTTCTGAAAAAGCGCACTCCCAGAAAGGTCTTGGGTCAAGTCCTGCTCTAGCGAGGGCTGAGTGATCCACTTTTTGAGGTACAGACATGGTGAGACTGAGTGGCTCCACGGCATACTTCACTGTGTTTGTGGGTTAAAGTGCTCTGGGGACAGAGGTGACTGGCTGCAGGCCACCGTGTCAGGAGGAGGCTGAGGGAAAGTGGATGCCAGAAAGCGTGACTGCGTCGAGATAAAGGTTAGGTGACGTTTCACAGTGACTTACCTGAAATAGAAGAACATCAGTGGAGAAATTCAACTGCTCTTTTGTGATTATACGTCAGATATCTGTGGGTATTTAGGAACTCTTGTAACAAGGGATGTCTTGTGTCTTATAACTAGTTTCATGGGTTCCAAATGGAAAGGAAATTGTTATTTTTGTGTGTGTGTGTTTTTTCATTCTGATTTAACTAAAAGGTCTCCATCAGTGACTGCTGCTCACCTGCCGGCTCTCTTCTGGACCTTGCGCTCTCCCGGTTAGCAGATGCATCTACAGAGATATTACATACCGGCCAGTTCTCGGGATCACCGGCTGTCTGTGCGGCCTGATCCTGAACCTCAGCAGTGACTGGCTCTAAATGTGCAGCTGTGATTATGTCAGTAAGTGGTTCAGAAACTGAGCCTGACTCTGACAGCAGGTTTTCTATCAGGTCAGGGGCCCGAGACTCAGTAGGCCCCCTGCCCCCCTTGCTTTTACTCCCTAGGGGATCTGGCTCTGCAAGGCCTGATCCTGCAGCGCCTGCACCCTCCCCGGCTTCAGTGTCAGTCTGAGCTTTACTGCACTTTTGGACAGCGTGAGAGAGGGACTGGACAGTTTCATGCGTTCCCGTCCAGCGTGGCCTGTGATCGGTTAGTCGGCCCACGTTACCCCCCGGCCCCATCTTCAGCAACACACCATGTGGGATGCCGCCCCCTACAGACGTTAGCAGAGAAAAGCAGAAGAAGCTCTTTAGGTCAGTCCACTGTTTACATCTCAATCACACCACATTCAGAGAGCAACTCAGAAGAAAAATGCATAAACACATCAGCCTGACAAAAACAGTACAAGGTCTTCATCTGACTGGGGCTGAAAATGAAGAAAAGATGACAGGTGACATCTGCATAAAGAAGACGCGAAGTTCGGGGTTTTGAGAACATGCAGATGCAGAAGATGAGTGTGGATAAGAGGTTTTTTGTACCAACTATTGAAAAAAAAAAGATCCTGTGTTTAGTAACAATGCCAGAGTATTTCATCACTACTGAAATTTACACTAAAACTTGAGACTTTAGACTCCTTGAACCAATTAATTTGAAGCAGTGCTTGCACAAATGACACATATGATGTTTGTGCTGAAATAAGTTTAATGCCAGTTGCTGAAAACGGATTAGAAGTAAACACGGCCCATATCTGCCTGCATGACACATACATTGGCATTCTTACTTTGTGTTTTATAAGGTCAAACAGAGCCTGCTGCTCAGCACAAAGCTGGCCAGCGAATGACTGACATTCAGAGGCGGAAAGCTGTGTTAGTTATAAAGCAGGGAGAATAAAGGGGAAACATGCAGGAGACCGGACAGGGCATTAAAAGACAACTGACAGTAGGATTGTGTCTGTAGCCGGTCTTCTTGATGTAAAGGAAATAATTGGATTTAATTTGATCAAATCAATCATTACAGGAAAGATGCATTAAATTTTAGGGCATATTAACCGGCCCTACTGTGTAAAGCCTTTTGTGTTGATACAATTTTCTTTTTTCAATTTTTCCAAAACCACAACATTTGACACTGATTTTCATTTTATTTTCACACTTCCTTGTTATTTTTTTACATTTGCGTCTTTGCTGTTTAGATTGTGGCACCAAAACAACCTATTTAGGGAGATGGTTTGTTTTCTACTTTATTAGGTTTAGGCAAGCATAATGCCTTAACCTAAAACTGACTTGATCAAAACATCTTCCAAATTTTAAAAGCTGTGTTGGATTTGTTTTCATCTGCACTGATAAAATAAATTTTGTTCAGTGAATATTTCTAACCATTTCCCTTGTAGTTAGGATAAATGATTACATTTTACAATTATATACACTGGGTACATATTTCTTTCTACTAACTACTGGATATTTTTATTTTTAAATGAAAATTTAAAGCATTATCTATGTTAGTTACCATTATTTATTAAATTCAGAACAATATCACTGCCAGGTTAACTTGAATCACAGAGGTTAGGACAGGAAAACTTTCAGAAATCTGCCGGGTGGGAGACGTCCATGTGTTGGCACCTTCAGCACCATATGAGGTTGCTGACACATCTCGTGTCCAGAGCAGGTGAAGGGGAAATGCAGGTGAAGGTGGTCGTGGTGTATGACATTGAGCCGGTTTGTATCCACCGCTGATTTGGATCAAACTGACCCAAAATAGAGGAAGTCTACAAGTCCTGACCCCGACCCCGCCTCAGGCTGTGCAGGGAGGAGGTGGAGGGGAGGAGGTGGCTGGACAGGGTGGTGGGAGGGTGAGGCTCATGGTAGAGTAGAATAACGTGACAGGGTGACAGAGTGGAACCGTGGTGGAGGAAGAGTGGGAGCGTAGATGCGGATAGAGCACCGTACAGAACTGAAGACTTGTTTCAGGAAGGTAACACTACCCTAACACCCACTGTAGCTTCAAAAGACAGGAAAAGGCTCAGTTTTGCATTTCTATCACAACATTTTCATACTTAAAAGAAAATGTTGCATTATTATATATATACTTTATCAATTATAAAGCTTTTTAAAAAACTTTTTTTTCAGTATTTTGTAAATCTTTTTAATTTCAGAGGATTAATGAAGTTATTTTCTGGCCATTCTATGACAATTTACTCTAGATTTTAGAATATGATTCATTTATTTTTCACTCACCAATTGCAGCCTTCACCTCCACAGGTTCCGATTCCTGGGAGAACTGGCTGATCCCTGCGGCGTTCACGGCCCTCACCCTGAAGACGTACTTCTCTCCTGTCACCAGCCCGTGGCAGATGAACCTGCATGAACAGTGAAAGACCTCCAACTTATACGGTATATTGGCTATTAAACTGCATCGGATTAAAACTATGTCGAGCAGTTTCTGGAGAAATGATTGTCCATGTCACGGAGGAGTGATTTTACCTGGTACCCTTTACAGGCTTGTTGTTGCATGGCTCCCACATGTTGCTGCCAACAATGCTGCCCTCGATGTAGTAGCCGATCAGCTCTTTCGCATGACTAGATGCTTCCCAGCTCACCACAACGGATGTGTCCGTGTTTCTAGTGGGGATAACTTTTCCTGGAGCAGATGGGATATCTGTGGATGGAGAGTGTTGATGTTTTAGGAGTCATTCTATGAGAACATGCGCTGGCACTGCTGCTAGTTATGATGCTGTGCAGAATAAATGTAAAATCTGGATGCTATGAATGATTTCTAAAGGTAAAAAAAATGAAATCAGTATTTGGTTTGACCGCTTCTAATTAACCTAAGTTTTCCTTCCAATACATCTACGGCAGGATTCATTGTTGTCCTTGAGGAAGAAGATTGTTTTTTTTTAAATGACTTGGCTGGTTTTGGCTTATTTCATGTACCAGAACAACCTAGGACTGAGCAGATCCCTCTTGGATCATAATTAACGCGTAACGGTTTTTGCAGAGTCCTGTGTGTTGGTGTGACTTCTGACCGAGCTTGTCTCCGACTGTGGTGGCTTCAGTTGGATCAGATGGTTCCCCAACGCCAGCAGAGTTGCAGCAGCGCACGCGGAAGCAGTAGGACTTCCCCTCGGCGAGATCGAACAGTGCAAAGCGAGGGGACTTGACGGGGATCTCGGTGTTCACTCTCTGCCAGCTGTCTGTGCCGGAGACACACTGAAAAGTCGGAGAGAGAATAAAATGTGTGTTTAGCAGTTTCAGGTGCAGAAAATACTTTTTTAAAAAAAAGGATTTTTGGTCAATTCTAAATCGACCCAGGAATATGTGAAAAAATGTTGAAAATGTACCTTTTCCACATAGTACATGACGCCTTCAAGGCCTTTTTCTCCAGGTGGCTTCCAGCTCAGGACTACATAGTTTTTGGTTGCCTCAGTCACCTGCAGCTCAAGAGGTCTGCCAGGAACAATGCCCTCTGATGGGGAAGAGACAAAATATTAAATGCAGACAGCAGCTGTACAGTCGTAAAACAGACAAACTTGACCTCCAGGTAAGGGGTTCACGCTAAAATATCTTACCAGCGGGCTCCTCCTCTGTGACAATAATTTGTCCGGTCCAGGGAGCCGATGTGCCTCTCATGCGGGCGCGGTCCGCTGGGTCCATGGCCGCCACCGGCTCAGAGACTCTGGACGGGCGGCTCATGCCGCTCTTGTTGACGGCACGGACTCGGAACGCGTAAGAACGGCCTTCCACCAAACCGGTCACTGGGAAACGGGCGAACTTAACCGGAGTGTCATTGCACTGAATCCAGTGGGTGGTTCCAACCTCACACCTGTAGACAAATATTAGAATAAAATGTCTGTCAGTAAAACTCCTGCTTTTGGGCAAAACCTTGACAGATAAGGAGAAGTTCATTGATTGACCGACCTGTCCACGAAGTAACCCAAAATGCTGTTTCCTCCATCGACAGCTGGCTGCTTCCAAGTGACAATGATGTAATCTTTGTTAGCATCCAGGCAGCGCACGTCCAGAGGAGCTCCAGGAGCACCTTCCACCTCAGCATCAGCATCTGCCACACACAGTTGCAACTCCATCAGGACTGTCGGTGTTGATACTCTTTTTCTGCATTTCTCTTGGCCGAAAGCTTTCACCCACGTTCATACCCACTCACGTTCGCCCTGGCTTTGTTTTACAAAGAGTGCGCTCATACAAGTCCGAGCTACAACACATCATTTTCTTTTATTTATTTAAAAAAAATGAATCTAAAAGTCATCATCTGAGAGTCTGAGCACTGCACGAGTTTAACCTTTGACAAACATTCTCAGTCTTGGACGTTTTTGGACACCAGAACTTGTTGTTGTCAGCTGTCATTAGGAAGACATGGCACATATTTATATGCTTTATAATTATCCTCAAGTCCTCAAACCTTGTTGCAACAAAGATATGCCAACAGGAAAACTTAAATAAGATTACAAAAAACAAGGTAACAAGCCCTAACATAGAACCTTTATACCTGCAATGAACAGCGGCCTCACAAAGTCTCATTCGTATTTTGCTTTTATACATCACCTTCTAACCTTATATAAACTGACAATAGTCATTCAGTGGTACTCTGTACTAGGTATGAGGAGGCATGTAGTGTTGATAATCCACAAAAATATAGTTGTTGTTTTCATGACAGCTTGATTAAAATGGCTAATTTGTGATTTGTTTCTCTTTTAGACCGGCATATATGACAACAACAATACACAAGATAAAGGAAGATCTTTCGAAGTGAAGAAACTGGACAGCCTGTTGTTTCTCCTTGAAGCAGATATTTTCAGCTCTGCGCTCACAACCAGAGTCATTCCATCGCTGAGCCCTCTGAGAATAGCTCGACAGCAGCCAGGATCACGGGGTTTTGTTATGGTGACAGTACCAGACCGCTTTTACTGGGCGACCCTGAGCTGTGAAAGGGTGGTGGTGGTGGTGGTGGTGGTGGTGGTGGTGGTGGGGTGTCTTTTTTCTGTCCTCATCACTGCCAGAATGATTCCCATGTATATGTCTACGCCTCAAAGGTCACGTTGTCTCTGAACGCAGCAAAGATAAGCTTGAGGACTTGCTTTTTCCACGGTATTCAAACAGATGCCAGAGATTTGCATCAATGGCGTCTCCATTAGACATATCCTATTTAAAACTAGTCACTGGCATTTCAACACTGTTAAGTGTCCAGTGTTATGATCAGGCGCCAGGGAACGTGCTGTTAAGACCATGACCTTGATCTGATGAAACAAAAACAAAGCCGAGGGATTTAGGTTCAGTAAAGTAATGTTGATTAGGATTGCAGTGAAAATATGCGTTGGGAAATATCTTTGGTGTAGAATATCAGAAGATCTGAAGGTTATTAAGACTTAATTCATGTGTAAATCCTGCATCCAATGAGCTGCATTAACAAAAAAAAAGACTCTTTTCAGGTAAGAGATCCTCACTATTTAGGCTATTTAACCAAATATCTTTAAGGTTTGAGCTGTAAGAAATGTTTTTTGATTGATGGTGTTAATCTTGTATCTTGTATCATAAAAGCGCACCTATTGGATTCTCTTACCCAATTAAGACGCTTAAAAACATCTTGGAAAGCTCTTCAGAAAGCATGCTCCCACCTCTCACAAAAACGTAGGCCGAGTAAGTTTCATATCCAGACTTGGTGGTGACGCGCAGGGTGTAGAGGCCCTCATCCTCTTTGTTGAGATGCGTAAGTGTCAGCGTAGCTCTATCTCCACTCCAGCGCATGTGGGTCCATTTGGAAGGAGACAGCAGAACATCTGAAAGACAGAGCCAAAAAATAGGGTAGAAATGGAAGGTTTCTTCAAAATAAGTAGACAATATTGTAGTGGCATAAGGTTGGAAGGGTCAGAGCAATCTACATACCATCTCTGTACCACTGGATCTCTGGCTGGTAGCGATGCAGGGCGGGGTAGATAATAACGGTACAACCCAGACTCATAGTCTCCCCCTCTCTTCCAAATGATACACCAAACTTATCAACAATATGAGTCTGGAAGGTGATGCCATACTCAGAAACTGGGCCATCTGAAGAGAACCATACAATGGTTACCATCAAACACTGTATCTTACAGATGAAGTGAGAAAACATTGCACTTGAAATAGGGAAAAATGTCATCACATCAATTATCAAACCCAGAGAAAACCAGGAAAATAAACATGAAAGAGAAAAATACAGAGGGAGCACAAGCGGTATCAGATGTGATGAAGGAAAAAACATATCAAGAGTGACTTCGGTGCTCAAAAGAGAATCAATAAAATGTGTGTGTTTTTTTTTTGTTTTTTTTTTTGTTTAATCATGCATCAAACAGTGAAACACAACAGACACATGAAATAATGCTTTACAAAGCATCAATAGTAAATTGTTTCAGGGGTTGGATTAGGAGAAAGATAAAGTATGATCTCATTTGTGATGTTAGTGGTTTATACATTAAAAAAGCGTACATGATATCCAGAATTAAAAAACAAAGACACCGAAGACTTCAAAAAAGTGTTGAAGAGATCTGCAAAAATTCAAAAAACCGTTTAGGAAAAATCTTTACATTTTTCCGTGTAGTTAGACCAGTGAGAACGTTTCTTAACAGTGGACATGCATGAACACATAGCGTTAACATCACGGTTCACCAAAGAGTTTTCAAACCAGATTTCTGAGACCCCGTTACCTTGCAGAATGGCCCCTGCATAGTCGCCACAACATCGAGAAAACAAAAAAGCTGTTAGTGCATTAGCTCCCACTGTTATGCCTCCAAACACCCCCCCCACCCCGCTAACAACTGCTGTCAGTCTCACGGGAATCAACCGCATAGCATCAGTACCAGGAAGACGACATTAATACAGGCGCATTAATATCTTAGCAGCAAAACACACCACGGCATATATAATGTAAAGATCAAATGTAATCACAAGGCTGTTCGGCTTTCATAGCTGTTTTTAGCCCCTTTGGCTCTTTTGCCTCCGTTTAAAGCAACTTTTCTGTTTCATTTGCTTTGCAACAGAATTGAACAGAATCTAATACATAACTGCGTGACGGGTAACAATTGAAAATTAGTTTAATGAAATTGTAATATTTGAAACAGAAAAGCTTAATAGAAAAAGCACAATCTGTAACAGCAGACAAAAGCAAGCTGCGACTGGAAGTAGACTGGTACAGCATTAGGAATATAGTGAAAATAGATTATTTTTATAAACTAACTTTAAATTAATGCTAATCTGACTTAAAAATAATTAAAAAGACATTATTAGTGCAACACATCAGATTTGACAGAAGTACAGGTGATGATAATTAGGTTAATCTAATACATTATTGTAAGGCTGGTAATAACGAAAACGAATTAAATGAAACGATAACGTTTGAAATGGATCCTTTCAGTCAGCAGCATGTTTCTTATTTTGTCACCAAAGCTCAAACGAACTTAAAGACCTTAAAAATAAAGACCGGGATACGTTTTTAAAACCTTATATTGTCAAATGAAACTTTGACACATGAATTTTTGACACCTTTGCCCCACCCAGATTTAAAAAAAAACAATGCAATACAAAACATTTTAAATAAACAAGCTACAAAGAAAATTACCAAATGTACCCAAAACAATACAAAAATATTATTTAGAAAATGTTAAAGACTATTTTTTTTTAATTCAGTACACAATAAGCACTTTAAATTATAATAAAATAAACATTTCTGTCATATTTCAGGCATTAAACTATCAGGAGTTATTGGCGTAAGAAAAAACTAACATTTTCATGAACTAACCAGATTTTAAATGAACACAAATGTAGTTTTGTTAACATTAGAAACTACAGGAAATTTTAATTAAACACACTTGAAAATGTTATTCCCCCCAAAGAGGCCTCGAAAAAAAATAATGAAAATAAAATAAATAAATATTGACCAATCGACTGCACACTTACGTCTGGGGGCTGGCAGAGACTCATCGACTTCACCCTTGAACCCTACGGAGGAAAGCAGCCGCTGCTATTAATACACAGCACCCACGCACAGTGTTGTATGACACTCTGGATGGGGATGGACTGAATGTACAGTATTACAGTCATCTGGCAATGTAAGTACAACCTCTTTCAGTTCTGGTCTTCACCAGGTCTTAAAATTAAGTAAATGCATTTTCAGATGAACAATAATAAAAACATGTTTCCATGCAATTTCATTGGAGTTTTTTTATTGTCATTGAAACAGTTTGAATCTTCTCTCTTTCAGTCATTCTGTTGTAGATTTGCTGGTGTGTTTGGCATCAAATTTGTCCTGTTTCTGACCCAATTTTTTCAGTGACACAGCCTAAAATGTTTTATTAGTAAGAAGAGTTAATGGCAAACTCAATGACTGTAAAGTAGGTATGTCTTATGGCTCTCAAACGGATGTGCTGTGAGGTGTTTGTGCTGAAAACCTGTTTTAGGTTATCACAAAACATGGCACTGTGCAGTATAGCCAAATGTGTCCACTTCTGCCTTGTCTGCCTAAAGGACAGTACCTTGGCAAAACTAAACCATGTTAATATTATCTTTGTTGAGAGACCCTTTCAGGCTACACATACTGGTGCGATCTCTTTCAAATTTTACTCACAAGAACTTAAACTTTTATCATGCTCTGTAAAGCCAGGAGTCTAACCTCTAGCTCTAGTTTTGCTGTTTATCTGAACCCTCCATGGTATGACATTGACTTGAACTTGCTGGGGTGTTTACCTCTGGCAACGTTACCAACTGTCCTGAAAATGTTCCACTTGTGAATAATCTTTCTCTCTGAAGATAGACGGACTCCAAACTATTTGGAAATTGCCTTCCAGCACTTCCCATGCGAATGGGCAAGAGGTGATGTCATTTGGGACTGAGTTAATGAACAGTTAAATGATTTGACATCATGAGAGCGTGGGTATTTGTGATGCCGTTGGTATTTGGTGACACCTACTTTTAACGACAACTGAAGCAAATGCAGATTCTTCTCCTTGGGCATTCATGGCAGAGATGCGATACTGAGCTGTGTCATCAAAATCACATCTGAAATCAGAGAACGCTTGCTGGTCAGTTTCCATGATATGCAGATTCTCACACTTTAGGATTGACTTGTACAGCGATCCTCCTCCAACTCAACCTCAGCAATCTCAACCACGTACATATTACTGCGTATGTAGCCCCAACTCTGGGCCCCGCTCCATAACTCCATGCCTTGAACTCTCTGGCAATAAACAGACACCGACGGTGATGTCATTTCCATCAGGTGCTGTGGGTATCTTTACTTAAAAGTATTTTTCTGTGCAGTAGAATCTGTGAGTTTGACTTTGGTAAACAGAGAACAATCCCCTTGTGAATTGTAGTTGTATGCTGCAATGTCCTGATGTTTTCTGGTCTTTAGAAATTGTTTTGTTGTCTATAGAATCTAGGAAAATTAATTCTTTGTTATCTGGCTCATGGGCAAATGCAGCCACTACAAAAGCAGTTTAAGTTAATGTGTTGCTTTTCTACATCTACTATAATCATTTAGATAGAGATAACGTATTTCACCCCTGCTGGTGTTGGAAAAAGCTCCACATACCTGTTGATCTCCAGTGAGTGCACGCTGTATCTGCTCTCAAGTTTATACTTGCCAGGGTGGGCGAGAGGGTCAATTGCCACATTGTTTTTGTACCTTGTAGTGGGAGCAAGTAGACAAGACAGAAGACAGACTAAGAGAAGCAGAAAAGGCTTGAAGGCGATTTGAGAGTTAATCAACTTTGAGGAAAGAAAATCTTTAAAACATAAGGTGGATGTTGACAAAAAGGGACGGATATGTTGGCAAAAAAGTAGGTGATGTATGTCTGCGGCCTACCAGGTGACCTTTGGGTCAGGCCAGCCGGTGACAGTGCAGTGCAGCCGCACACACTGCTTCTCCCACACGGTGTGGGAGCGAGGTTTAATCACAAACTCCGGGGCGTGCATCAGGCTGTCTTCGTTCATGCGCTTGAAGTGTTCCTCGTGTTCATGGATCTAAACATAGCAGAGTGAATCTCAGGACGGTTTCACCTTTGCCACCAGTAAATAGTGAAGCCAAACAAAACAACTACTCATCTTTCTAGGAAGAATTCACAAACCATGCTTGCAGCAAAAACAAAACTCCTTGCAACCATTGCAAAATTCCTATTTGTATTTGTTTGGTTTATGCATGCAAGGCATACCAGTTTTCACTTTTTTTTTATTTTATTTTTTTTACAGCAGCACGTGTTGGGACTGTGTGGGGAGGGTGTTGCTCATTATGTCCTTTTAATAGCTGGTGGGGATGTAGTGGTGCACTGTCCAACATATAATGACACAACACCACTGGGACACTGCTTGCCTGTGTCTCAAGAAACGTGATCTCCTGAAGAATTTGTCACCCACTAGTGAAGTGGTCTGGCAGGGTGAAGAAAGTTAAAGGATTTTATGATGCTAACTGAATAGCTGGGTCCTACTTCACATAATCACTCACGAGCATAAATAACTCTGTTGTGTAAAGGCTAGTAATAAAATCACTTATCCACAGACACTTGTCGTTCCTAAGCACCACTGTTATTAATGGTGCCCAGGCAGTTACGCTATGATGGAAGTTCATTAATTGTGTTGTGAAGTCTGATTTGAATTTTTGAAAAAGAAAATGTGTCGTATGATATTATTTATAGGATGTATACTATTATGTCATGACTAACATGAGTCAATATGGCTGAGAGATATTCCTTGAAGGCCATCTAAGATACACACGTGCACATACCTGAAGCCAGTTTGTGATAACACGGCCGAGGCTTGACCAAAATGCCAGTTTACCATGTGACAAGTTTGAAAAAATCTTTCTTCAATATTGCATAAAATCTGCTATGGAGAAGAATTGTCGTCATGGAGGCCTCACTTGCCAGTTTGTGTTGGCATGCAGAAAAAAATGTGTGCCGTAATTGTATGAGAACATGAAGCACTCTATGACGTTATGAAGGAAAAAGATTTAGAGTGACGTCGCAGATGGTAAAAGTTTGCAGAGTTTTGCAAGCAAACTTTAAAGAAACACTTGTGCAGCACCCAGGAGGTGTACGATAGGTTGACATATTCAAATTGGCCAACAATCAGCAGCCACCAAAGTGTTGCTGCAAAGAAATGAAAATAAAATAAAAACAAAATTTCCTCCTTTTGGTCTGCTTTATTAAACTGTTACAAACGGAAAAGCTGAAGAGAAGAAACTGAAGCCCAAATCTTGCAATCCTATGTTGCAAAATTGCAGAAGTTCTTACATAGAGTACAGACCTCCTTCAGCAGCCCAAAAGCACAGGGTTTCTCTCTGAAACACTAAATATAAGAAAGATGCTCAGAGCTGAAAAATGCTTGCTGGTTGTACAGATAAACTGTACAAAAGAAACAGCCAAACTCTCTGTACCCACAGGTTTTCTGGAGAGTGGCTGTGAAGCCCATTTCTCAGAGCTCTGGACTGCACCAGCAAAGCTCTGCACCTCATACTCCTAATTTTGTTGTTTAATTCGGGACCATAACCATATTCATTTTGTAGCAAGTTATAAATATGTTTATTTAATGTGTAAAGCTGAACATTTCATCATAGCAGTCTATGGGAATTGGCTCAATATTAGAACAGCACTTGCCCCCTAGTGGTCAATCGCGAAAGTACAGGTTTCTGGCACTTTGGTGCCGGCATTAGCCAGGCTATGTGGTGTATGTCTAACTAACTATTAGTCCTTTTTCACTGTTGAAAAGGAGTCTTTCAGCCACCCTAGTATGAAATGACGAAATTAGCTCAAGTTACATGTCTAATATCTTGACTCTGTTTCTACAGAAAAAAAAAACTAGTTGGTGGCATGATACAAAACTAATAAGCATTTCTTTGTCATTTCCAGGACGTTTGTCCTGCATGATCTCAAAACATTGAGAAGTCTGGCACTGACCCTTTTGTTCAGAGAGATGCGCTCAGCGGACTCGCGCATGGCCTGTTTCCTGGAGATCACCTCTGACCTCTCCATCTCCAGACCACTGGTAAACAAATTCCTGCGGGCCATATATCCAGCCGTTTCCTTCACCCTGGCTTCCTCTGTATCTGACAATCCTGAAGCAAACTCTTGACTAAAAAAGTCACCAGAGCAGAGTCGAGGATGGATGTTGAGAGTAAGACATGGCATTAATACTGAGATAAATTCAAGATGTTCCACAGCATTCTTGGATAACCAGCTCTAGACGGTGAACGGTTTGTTACCTGCCTCTGAAGATTGGCACTACGTAGCCGATGATTTGGTTCTCCTTGTCCACAGCCAAGTAAGTTGGCTTGACTCTCTTGGGTGTGGGGCTTAATCTGCTCTCCTCCAGCCCCAAATATGAGGACACTTTTAGTCTGAGACATACAGAAAACCATCAGCCTGGCACACAGCCGGTCGGGGCAACATGTTATGAACACGCGTGGGTAAAGATAGAGCCAGGGGTGGATTAGTCGTAGATTAAAGAAAAGTGACGGAGATATTTTAGTTTGAATCACAGCCTTTTTTCCACCATTTGCTGACACTTATCTAGTACAAAACCCAACAAGAATTCTTTAAAAACTGAGAGTTGATATGAAAGACTTCATGAAATGTGATGAAGAGATGACGTGCGCTCCAAGTAAAAGGTCAATAAATTTGATATGCAAAGCAGTGCATAAGCATTAGTTTGAGATGTAATTTTTGGTGGATATGGAGCCTCTCCTTTATTGGTTCACCTATGGGAGCACTACCGGTGCTGCTGGAGAAGAGGAGGTTGACATTCCCATTATGAGATAACATGAACTTGATCAAGAGGCAGTGGGAAGACAAATGATAGCCCTCTGGTTCAGTCATACTGTCACTTTAGTTTTGTGAAAGTACGTTCAGCTAACTTTCTAGGACTGTGTTCATATAAAGACATTCATTGTGTTAAATGATTATGCAGTGGCCGTTTAAGTGCACACAGCAGCTCTGGCCACCTTGACCTTTAAATCGCCATTGTATCATAGTTATTCTCTCCTCTTCACAGCTCAGACTCAAGGATGGCTTATTGGATTTGACTGTAACCGCAACCATCAGACCTTTTCAATAAAACTTAAGCTTCCTGACCTGCTCACATTCTCCAGGCCAGTGTATTTAAAGATATAGGAGCTGCTGATAGGAGATATTAGTTCCTCTGTCCTATAGACGTGAGGAACTCAACATTTATGACCAATCATGAACTCTACGTCTCTTTGTGCTCCAATACAAAGTGCGTCTTTATAGATTTGTGTTCATTTGATCAATATACCATTAACTATTTAATTAGGAAAAAGAAATCCCATGATGGCTTTTAATCCATTAATGTAAAAAGATGAAACATCTATCCTGCTGCTGACAGGCTGAATAACACAACCAACCACTGAGGGACAACAGCTTTTCAAATATCTACTGGAAGCACAAAAAGCAACCTAGTTCCCATTAGCCTGTCCAGCCAAACCTAATTCTTTCCCTCTTCGATGTAAAGGATTAGTCTGGTCTGGTTTGGACTCATTTGGATGGGACAGAACAAATGGATGTAAGCGAAACTGCCTCCAGGTGCCATTATTGGCTAGAGATACAACCAATAAGAGAATCAAAGTGTGTGATGTACCCAGAGCCCCGAGCAGACTAATATGTAGAGCAGGAATACTGATTAATCACTGTTAATGACTTTTGCAGTAGAAACTTGAGGATCTAAGGTGTCCTTAGCAAGTCTCTGCAGCTATCTTGGTTGTTTGGAATAGCAGTATTTGGACACTGCTATTTAAGACGCTGAATAAACCCCGCCCCTTTCCCTGTTGCGATTGGCTCAGTGCGTTCCATGCAGGTGGACATGGCTTTGAATGGGAGGGGTGCCAGAGTGAATAGGTATGGCTGGCACAGAGTTTCCAAGCCAACATGATTAGGAAGTGAATCCATAATGAAGCTGAATTCAAGATTTGAATCAGTGCTGCATGCATTGAATCTTCCACTGCAGCTTATCTAACAGGTTTTGTACTGAACAGCGTCAAAACTAGACACCAGATTTTACAGAGGGATGATGAATGTAAGACTGTGTGGGCATCTTTCAGGTTACATGCAAAGAGCTTCATGCATGATTGAACGCAGTTTTCATTAGCAATAAAGAATGATGATCCACAGCCGTGTATAGGAGTTGATCAATGTGAGGGAAAACTCAAGAGGGGAGAAAGGTTGTTACTAGGTGTCAAGGAAAGCCGATCCCAAAGCTGCAGCAGGAAAGTTATCCAACAAGGGTGATGGAATTGAACCTGATCAGCTGGGGTAGGGGAAGGAAGACGGAGGTGTTAAGGAGGTAGTAGGGCTTTCCTGGGACAAAGGAGTGGACCGATGAAGGTATGATCCTCCACCTTCCTCTCCTGATCCTCCTCCTTACCCCCTGCTCCTGCTGCTGGAGGTGCTGCTGGCAGCAGCGTATCTGCTCCTAGAAGCAGCATACCTGCTGCTGGACTGGTACTGGCTCAGTTTAGACTCTGCCTCCGTGCTACGGTAGCCATGGTCGTAGTGGCGGCGGTGCTTCTGGTAGAACGGTATAGATCCGGACATGCTGCAGGCCGCTCCTCGAACAAGCGCCTCCTGACTTTCTTCTTGTCTCTCTGTTTTCTGTTTGCCATGTTAGTGTTCAAGAGCAGGCATTAACGTCATATACAGTTGATTTAACACATCCGTGATTCTGTAAGATTTCTAACTTTCTCTTTCTGTTTCTTAAAACAAACCACTCTGTAATAAAAGTATTTCAATTAACAGTCACTTGATCCAGAAAGAGAGCTTCTCAGAGGCACAGTAAATCCAGTAATTTCAAACATCAGCTTCCAAGACATATAAATATCAGGCAATCAGGCACTATGTCATCATGCTTAGAGACAAATGCATCATCTAGAGCCTGCCATATCACATCTTACCCCTGCAGTGACAGCTTACCCTGCACAAAAGCCCTCAAATTCCAAGCTTTAAAGGACAAAAAGGTCCAATTCCACTTTTACAGCCTGATATCCCAGAGAGCCCACAGGTAGGTGCGTACAGTGCTGCGGTCTACACAACAAAAATAAGATCGACTCTTGCCAGAGTGTCCAAGCAGCAGTCACAACCTTTTATGGTGAGGGAGGGGATAAATATAGATGAGAGCAGAACTGGCGGGTTGGGGGTGCAGTCGAGTACTGTAGTGAAACACGTTTATGGGTGCAGGTCTTCCTGCCAATGAGCATTAACTTCCCATTATTGAGATAAATAGGAGGAATGCTCATTGCTTGATTTTCCACACATGCTTCAGTCTTAATCGAGGTCATACTAGGTCGCTTTCTCCAGTTTGGTAAAGAACAGAATAGTAAAATATAATTTTGCCATCCAGGATCTTTTTAAAACCATTGCTACTTTTTTAGTTTAGTGAAAGTACGATACACAGCACACATCCCCTCTTATGATAAAGTCTCCACACTTTAAAATCAGTTCCTCATCTTCAAGTATTTCTTTCTTCTTTTTTTTCCAAGACTTGATTGCCTAGTGTTTTATTTACCTTGCATATATCCCCCAGGATGCCGGTTATCTCCCAGCAGCAGCTCTGGGTCTGACTTTGTGCTGCTGCAGCCTCAGCTGTGACCGATACTAACTTTAGTTAATCTATTGTTACTCTCTTCACATACAGCGAATGCCAGGTAGGTCTCTTTGTCACTCTCTCTTTCAGCCTCACTCTCATTATGGAAGTAAACCTTCACACAAGTGTTCGCTCTTGTCTCCATGGTCACAAAGAGAAAGTTGGATAAGTGAGCTACTGAAACACCACTGTCTGAACTTTCTACACAGTAGTTGTAAATTTGAATATGAACGAACATTTTTTCTTGTATAAATAAAGTATGCAACTGGCTAGTCTGCAGGCAGATTTAATTTAGCAGTCGCAGTTTTTACGAAACCGACCTGGAAATTGACTTCCACACAAACATCTGGTGAGCTGCCGCGACAAAAATATCACTGACCGCTGTTGCATTTGTGATGAACGGAGCTCCTCTCTTGACCTCGTCCGCCACATTCCCACATAATACAACGGTCAGAACGACAACATACCTGATATGATATACCAGCCATGTTGAGCCCATTAATAGAGATCAGCCCACCATTATACACTGATGTCTTCCTGCTGCAAAACACAAAGATGTCTTTCTCAGGACTGGAACCTTCTCCTGGTTCAGACTAAAGTTGAAAAGGTAATCTTTCATGTTTTGCTGCTTTTTCCCTGTGATTTTACTCTTGTTATAACGGGAAACTCAGCAAAGATGGTATAGAAGAAAATATCAGCGAAAATGGAAAGTGTATGTGATAACAGTCCACTGTAGGGGTAAAGTTCAGCACTGCACATGTTGGTAGGGTTTGAACATTTGTTCACTCTCTCTCTGAGCGTTGCTGTACCAGTCTGTTTAGTTATGTCATATTGCTCTAATTGTTAATGACAAAAGGGACATGTTCAGCTGCTTTATTATTGCCTTTAAAAAAGACAGGACAGCTGGACACAAAACACAGATGTGGCCTGTTTTAACCTGTGAGTCAACACTTTCATATGTTACCTCTGAGGTCCTGCAGCACTAAGCCTCTGTTCCCAACATGCTTGACAGACAGCTTCTATAAATATCTACACTGTCATTATTTCCCCTATATATGTTCTTATTGTTATTTTTAACATTGTTGAACCAAGTTCAAAAGAAAGCTGACATCCAGTGGGGACAAAAGGAAAAAAGCCTTAAAAACTATCCAATACCACAAAGAAGGATAAGTTATACATTTGACAACAATTTTTTGCTTCTATTGGGCAACAGTTAATTTCCTATTTATATGCAAGTTAAGTGTCTTCTTTACAGATACTAACTCTCATCTTCCCACGGGGATCATTTAAAATGAACTTAGCTTTAATGACAGGGATTGCAAAAGAGGATGTGATCTTCCTTCCCTTAAAAGGGCATATCTAGGAATTTGTACGCTTAGAAGGGAGCGTTTGTGGAAGTTACATTTACCCCACCGGGGGTGTCACGGTTTACTGTGTTAGTTTTTATTTAATATGGTATAAAAATGTTTTTTTTTGTTTTTTAGATTAAATATTGTAAAATAAAAACGCATTACTTTTGTATTTTTATAGTTTAAATTGATGATTGTTTTTCACAGAAAAATATAAATCTTTTTTAGAGCCAAAAGCTTCCACCCCCTTCTTCTCAGTTGGTTCGCTCTGCCGTTTTGTACGGAACCGACCGTGAGATCAGGAAGTGAAGGGCGGTGGTTGAGCAGACGCGACGAGCAGCATCGGCTAACGGTAGAGGTACGGCTGCGTTTAAATTACATTTTCTGACTTTTTTTGGTTAAATAAAAAATGTTCTATCACTTATGTATAACAAACGGTAAACATTATTGCAGATGTGTGCGTACTCGACACACTAACGGCGTCTTTAAGGCTTAATGATGGAAGTACGAAAGAAAGCTGCGCGGCTAATGTTTTTATTGTAAATGCGATGGCGTCCGGTTTGTTACGAGAACGCCTCATAATTCTTATAATTATAAACTGGAGTGTTAACGTTGCTAAAGTAATTTTTTTTTTACTCCTTTTTAAAAGTGTTTTTGTTTTAAGTTTAGCCCCAGTGTTCCAGTTTTAGGTTGAAAACAGGCCGCACGGCGCTGAGCGCAGGTTCGTGAAGGTGCGAGCTGCTGTCGTCGGAGCGGCTTTCAGACGCCTCCGTGGACGTTTATTTGGCTTCTGGGTCATTTAACACCAAAACCCAACTGTTACTAGGTCTCTGTTCACTTCAACCTTCTAATTTACTTTGGTTGACAAGCGCACGCGTACTGAGTCAACTACAACCTCGAAGGAACCATATGGTTGCTTTTTATGTTTATTTACCAAAAATGACAATTTACTGTCTTAAAAAGTTTGGTAAATACTAATATATATATATATATATATACACACACGTATACCTTCTCCTTTTTATAGATTGATATGTGGAACATTTGATTGGATCTAGTTGGACTTGGTCAATAGTTTCTGTGTAATTGGAGGTATTTTTGTAGGTTAGTGGTCAGAGATAAACGGTTTAGTTTTAATTGGCTAAACCCATGAACTCCTAAGGCTCAAACACGAAGGAGTGAAGTCTACATTTTTGAGACATGTCCTGATAAGGGCATCTGTCCTCATATCAGACGTTCTCTCGTCTCTAGTGAAGACTGTAAGCTGACTAACCTAGAAACATGAGGAACATTTCCATTTTTAGTTCAGCGAGGGACACCACTCTGGGGATTCACTGCCAGAGAATTAAATGACCACTGAGATCAAATCTTATTTTGAGTAACGGCATGATCCACTTTGCCTATGATCGCATTGTGTTCTTTTTCTACAAGTGGAAAGGGGGGGGGGGGGGGAAATTACCAGATGGTTAGTTTTCTGGCATTTATTTACACTGTTTAAGCCGCCCGTTTTTTGCTTCCCCAGATACACAACATTCATCATGTCTAGCAAAAGGGCTAAGGGAAAGACCACAAAGAAGCGCCCTCAGCGCGCCACCTCCAATGTCTTCGCCATGTTTGACCAGTCTCAGATCCAGGAGTTCAAGGAGGCCTTCAACATGATCGACCAGAACCGTGACGGCTTTGTTGACAAAGAGGACCTTCACGACATGCTGGCCTCACTGGGTGAGTAAGAGTTTTAAAGTTTTCATTTCAGAACGAGCAAACACCTGATTAATGGTCATTTTGCACTTTAACTCATTTGGGCTTGCTCCCATGTTTGCTTTATGAAAACTAGCTCTAAATGTAAGAGCTGAGGATGATTTGAATCAGATTGGATTGACTCATTTATGACCAGAAAGAAGGGCCTGTTTGTTTCAACTACAAACTCTGTTTTACATTCAGAGATTCCTGGGTCAACCTCTTCCAACTGTTTCCCTTAGACTTGCAATACAAACGCTGCCAGTATTCACAAAGATCAGGAACTTTTCAGGGTCACTATTTACACAACTGCAGTCAGATGACCATCGGCTCAGTCTGCCAGTGTTTGACGATTCTCTGCAAAGAATAAACATGAAAAGACACTAAAATCTTAAATTGCCTCACCATCGCCCCGATGCACCCAGCAGTGTTTCTAGTTGGTTGTTGACACAAAACGAAGACACTGTTTGCATGAGACAAGACTAAGACTTGCATTGGTGTTAAGTGTGCCTTAGGCCGTCTTATCTACAAAGATTCTCACCTTACACAATACAACTTAGATCAAGGGAGCAAGCCCCAACTAAAGCAAGACACTTAATGATTAGTTATGTGGAAAATGTTCCTGTGAAGTTGAAACGTGTGAGGTCATCCTAAACATGAAATTACCAGCCTAGCAGCACAGTCCAGTAAAAGATGCACACTGGTAGATAATTTTAGTTTTTGCCATTTATATTCCAGCCTTTTGAAAAATGACGATGTTACCCTTTTGATCATAAGTGCATCTCACCTAATTATTTCTACAGGGAAAAATCCAACAGATGATTACCTGGAGGCTATGATGAATGAAGCTCCTGGACCCATCAACTTCACAATGTTCCTCACCATGTTTGGAGAGAAGCTCAACGGCACAGATCCCGAGGACGTGATCAGAAATGCATTTGCTTGCTTTGACGAAGAGGGGACGGGTAAAGTCTGGCTAAATGTCCTGTCATTTGTCGCCTTGTGTAGTTTTTGCTTAAACGTAAAGAAAAAATGTATTGAAAGTTACAGTTCTTCAACGCAGTTGAACTGGTACCATGAGTGAAAGATCTGCTATAATGTTGTCTTGCTTGAAGCAATCAGAACAGTTTTGTGAAAACAATTTATTTCACAAACAACAAAACTCTTTAAAAACAAACAAACAAACTTAACCTTATCTGATTTGCCTGTAGGTTTCATCCAGGAGGATTACCTCAGAGAGCTGCTCACAACAATGGGTGACCGATTCACAGATGAGGAGGTGGACGAGCTCTTCAGGGAGGCTCCCATTGACAAGAAGAATAACTTCAACTATGTCGAGTTCACGCGCATCCTAAAGCACGGTGCCAAGGATAAGGACGATTAAAGAGCCATATCAGATCGTTCCTCTGAACTCTGCCTTTCTGTCATTCACTAGATCCCCATGCTGCACATCTCAATTCTTATGTGAATAAAACAAGAAAAACAAACCAAAGCAACTATTCATTCTGTTTGCTGGAAACTTCCAGTTTTGCTAAATTCTCACATCTGAATGGGGGAACAAAAATATCCACAGATGTTAGATGGCAGCACGTCGGAAGCTTCAAGCAATTCAACTTTGGTATTTACATCATTGGGTTTAGCTGAATTTATACATTTTATAATATAAACTTTTTAAATAAAGCCCTCTATCAAGTTGTATTTCGATTGTTTCCTGTCCATAAATGGAATCTGAAAGATTTGTAATGTTCTGTCTTTTTTTTTAATAATATATAACCTGGGGGTAAAACATTCTTGTGCATCAACTTTCTCTCTGGACCGTGTCTTGACAAGTTTGTTCTCCCTCTTCCTCAAACTCATTGAACATGTGCTGACCTGCACAGACTGGATTGTTTCTATCAAAGGTATAACACGGAATGCTGCTGGGGCACATTGTTGTGGTAATTAATTTAACTTTGTGGAATAACATCTGCCTAAAGGCGAAGACGAACGTCTGCGGTGATGCATGACCCCTCCAAATGGAGTGTCCGAGTAATAAAAATAATTTAAATACGTGGATTTATGGCTCAAAACCTGTTACAATGCTCAGTTCAAGGTGGTTTCTAAATTTTTGAAAACATTCAGTCCTAACGGAAATACAAACTTGGATCATTTCAGATTGATATAGTTTTTGGTTTTGTGAGTTGTTGCCATCTGGTGTCTGAAAACTAGTTTAGCAGTTCCGCGGTGCTGCCTTTACTGTTTACCTAAAAGAGGAATTTGATATAATTACAGTTTTCAACTGTAAAAGCTTCAGAGCAGGCCCATGGCTTCGGTTCTAATATTTAATGAGGTCAACACATAAAATGACGTGAAACTTGTTACACCATAGTCAAGAATAAAATAACCAATATATTAATTAATGGCGTTGACTAATTATTTTCCCAACACATTTAAATTGAGGAACATTTAAATGACGTGAAATGCCGGGCAGTTCTAGCGTTTCACCGTAGTAAATTCCGAGGTATCCTGAACGCCTCAATGCTTATGGAACCAAACGTGGTTCCGCAAGCGCCGGTGAGTTGACCCTGCGCAGCTGTCAGGTCCAGGTGTGTATTTTTAAGTCGCCTTCAGGCTTTGTTTGATATATATATTCATAACTTGAAGCGATGTTCCCGCTTTACTGGGCGTTTATAACACAAACTGTTACAAGTCCTTAAAACTAGACGGGAAGCTAACAGATGCAGCTAATGCTATCCGCCAGAAACCCTCGAGGTCGGTCGGTTGTGAAACCGGAGGCTTTGTTTCTCTCACTGCTGGTACTTGCAGGGTTATTTACGTCAATTTTGATCTGCTGCTCTGTCACACCTCTCACTATATGTTGTTAAAAGGTTCCTTTTTCATTTCAGTCGGAACCGATGAGTCCTGGACCGGGCTCATGGCTCTGAGACTGATCCAGAGTCTTCCGCTTCTCGGGATCCGTTGTCCTGCTGGATCCGTGCGTCCCAGAAGTCTCCTGAGGACTGGCAGTGCGGGTCAGACATGTGTCCCAGGAGGAAGAAACGGGTGCGGGAATCGTCAGAGGGACTCCGGGACAAGGAGCCTGTCCACCGTCGCCAGGGAGCTCTCATTTATGGCCACGAGCTCTGTTGGACTCCACGGAGATTCGGTTCCTCGGTTCCATTTGACCCAACTGCACCGACCCCCAGTTGCCGAGGAGAAGGGCTTTCATGATTGTCTGGAGAGCTGCTCCTCCTCCAAGCAGGTCCTCAAACTCCTGTGTTCAGTGGAGCTCATGTCTGACACCATGGCTGCAGCGGTGCTTCATCGTGTGGCTGACCTGGAGCGGGAAGGAAATGCCCTGGCAGACCCGTCGGTACTGGAGAAGGACACCATCCGAGCCCTGTGCTTTCAGCTGGAGCAGGACTCTGAACGTCTGACAGACACTGGGCTGGTGTCGGCTCTCCTCGCCTGCACACGCCTCTTCTTGGACCCCTGGAGCACGCTGATGGTGCGGCTGGTGTCAGAGAGCCAGGCCAGGCTGGACAGGGGGCAGATGATTTTGGGGCAGTTGTGTATCCTGGGCCAGTCGATGCTGGCCATGGAGGGTCCAGGCAGTGGGATGCTGGAGCAGGTGATGGAGCTAATTCAGAGGCAGCATCCTTCTCAGTGGAGCCTTGCAGACCTTGTAGCTGTTTATAGACTTCTGCAAGGAGGTGTAGGTGAAGATGGAAAGTATAGGGACTTGCTGAATGCCATGCACACTCATGCTGTGACGGTCACCTCCCTAATGGACCCTGCAGCTGTCAGCGGGGTACTACATGCTCTTGTTACTCTGAATCAGATGCAGGCCATGCCTCTGGTAATCAGTTTGTGTAAAGAAGCTGTGCGGCACGTTCCTTCCTTCACCGATGAGGAGCTTACCCATGTACTAGTTGCACTAATGCACTTTGGCCACAGTGATCATTACTTCGTGGAGGCTCTGGAGAAGCACGTTCCTACAATGGTCTTCGCATCAAACGCAGAGACGGTTTCCAATGTGGTTCAGTTCTTCGACCGTAGGCAGATCTTGTCAACCACAGTCTTTGATGCCGTTGCCGAGAGCTTTGTGTACCGAGCAGATGATTACAGAACCAGCCAGGTGGTCAGGCATATCATGGCCTTTGGAAAGCTGGGCTACCTCCCACCCAACGCAGGCCAAGTTTTCAGGAAAGTCGAAAACATCCTGCACAGGCGTTTTTCCCACTTCCAGCCTCGAATGCTGCTCAACCTGCTCCATGCCTGCATCCTGGTGGAGAGGTTCCCCGTCAATTATGTCTCCAAAGTTTTCAGCAGTTACTTTCTCCAGCAGCTGCAAGGTGACACATCCCACCAGACACCAGCAGTGCACAACATAAATGCACGAAACAAAACTGTTGACGGTCGTCTCATGTGTTGTATTTTGTGCCGTAGATCAGGACACAGGACTCGACCGAGCTGTTCTGGCACAGTTGACTCAGCTCTACATGACTGTGAAGCTGGAGTGTCCCTTCTACGAGGTTAACAATTTTACAGGTTTAACATTTTTAAAGTAAATGACAGGAACCTGAATACACACGATCTGTCACTAGTTGTCAGTTCAGTGCTTTTCAGTTGAGATGTTCCCGTACATGACTTATATTTTTCTAATCACATCCAACTCAAAGACTCAAGCTACATCTGTACAATCAATATCGTGCTGATTAATGTTTTGTTTTTTTTTCTATGGCTAAATGTAAATATCATCATTCCTAATACGTTATTGTATACACTGTATTACATTTGTTTTTTGTTTTTTTTGTGCTATAATTAGGGTCCCAGGCTCCCTCCAAAGTACCGCGTCAAATCTTTCCTCACATCTGCTCGCTCTGTTGAGACCCCGGTCAATCAACATCTGTACAACGCTGTCAAAACAGGACTAGTGGAGTTGCTGGGAGATCGTTCCTACTTTGGGTCCAGAGTTCTGACACAATATTGCTACACACTTGGTATTTATGAATTATATTTTTTTCCCCCTTCCCCAAATGTTTCATGTTGTTTAGCTGTTCTTATCAGTATTATTTTGTTACAGACGTGGAGATAAAACTTGATGAAGAGGGGTATGTGCTGCCCGCCAGTCAAACTGATGATGTGTACAAAAGGTAAATGTTTGTGTGCCGTACAGTGATGGCTTTTGGTTTTTGTGAGGGTAACCTAAAAGCGGACCTTGTACCACTTTCTGCTGCAGGATAGCTCTTTGCATCGACGGACAAAAGAGGTTCACCACAAAAAAGAGGCAGCTTCTGGGAAAAGAGGCCACCAAGCAGCGACATCTGCGGCTCCTGGGATACGAAGTCGTTCAGGTTAGATCCACTTTATAGGTTTTCTCTAAGGTTTGATCTCAGTTGCTCCTGTTTTTAAAACCGAACTGAATGTTTTTTTTTTTTTTTTTTCCAGATTCCTTTCTATGAATTTGAAAAACTTCCCAACATGAGCAGTGTGGTGGAGTATCTTCACCAGAAGATCTTCCCTCACACGTACAGGCTGAGCTGGTGACGAGAAAATGAGAACGTTTTATTTACACATCAGGACTTCTTGTGTTGAGCTTTGTTAAAACTTAAAAAAATAAAATCCATATTTATTTTTGCTAACAAGTCATTGATTTTGCAGTGTTTTTAAATGATTGATTTATTTACAAAAACACATTTTATGCAGTATCCAAACAGTTTTATTGCTTTTAAAATATAATTTATTTTGTTGTTGCTGCAGAAACTGTACAAAGTTAAAAGAAACCCATTACCCACAATCCCTCAGACGCACTGAGATGAGCTCAGTCAGAGAATAAGTGATGAAACTTTAATCAAAGACGCTGCGCTCTCCATCATTCAGACAGAAGATGCTTTGGTTTTCATTGTTGCACTAAGGCCAGGAGTGTCAATTGGATAAATACAAAAACGGGCTATGATACATGTAAAACTAGCACATCATGTGTCGACTTTGCTCTTTTATGTAGCAGGAATCTGAGGGAGGCCAAACTCATCCACCAGGACACCATCCTGAAACGTAAAAAAGAAGAATGCACATGAATGAAAGCCACGAACAGGGAGTTTTACGGATCAGAAAACCAGGTGTTGAAGTTGTTCAGTACCCTGTTGGTTGACTTGTCTCCAGGCAGACCCTCTGGGATGGAAGGAGCGGTGGCTGCCTCGTCCAGGTAGGAGCTGTCGTCGTCCATCAGGAGCTCATCCCCCAGAGCGTCCAGCTCTGAAGACACAACGTTTAAAAGACGACAAACGACACTGATCAGGAGCGCAATCATTTCAACAATAATTGTAAAGGAAAATTAAATCATCTCATAAGATGTAGTACCTGTATGACTGTATTTTCAGTTAGTCTTTGTTTTTAAATTTGGTTCTAAGCTCAAAGTCTCAAGGAAAAAGACATTTAAATAACTCACAAAAACATGTTTTGTGTGTCATTCACAATCAAAATTACAGTACTTATGTGCAAAAAGCTGCAATTTTAAATGAAATCCAAGATTCCTCTAATACAGATCACAGTGGACGTTGAATTTATTTTCTGCATTTTATTTATTTAAAATTTTGCAATATGTCGGCATCAGATCAAAGAAGGTGTGTAGGTGGTGTAGTTTTATTGTTAGGCAAAATAAACACGAGATATCCAAGTCTCACGAGCTCAATGGTGTCAGACGATTTCTGAATTTCTCCTCAAAACTGGCAAAACTTGAGAATGACATCATCAGTTTCATGATGTCACCAGTCCAGCTGATAGGAAGCCTTGATATTGTTTGAATTGTGTTTTTTGTTTGCATATCATCTTGGACAAAAGGTTTAGTTGATTGTGGAGATGCAATGAACTGTTTCCAAAAGAGACGTGTCATCTTTGCTGTTGCAGCTTCTCTGGTAAACGACTTTAATACTCCAGATCTGATTATGGCTCAAATGTATTTCTGGATTTCTAGACTTGTCATCGTTGAAAACGTTTTGTTTCCAGTAGCTTGGATCGTTTCTAACTGGCAACGGGAGTCGTTGCAAGTGACCACTTGCCAGTTGCCAGTGACGGGCGAGGCATCCCCGCCCCTCACTGGAAACTTGCAGAAATTTACACACCCAAGACATCTTGTTTTCTTTACCCTCCTAAAGTTATTACAAGCATGTGATGGGTGTTATTCAGATGCATGTTAAAGAAAATATGACAGCTGCAGCTTTATACTAATATCTGTTTAATGTCCGAGGAAAAGAAAAAAGAGAGACACGGATACTTTTCCTCACCTGCTTCCAAGTCATCCTCATCAATGTCAGGAGTGCCATAGCTTCTGCCCAGCGCCTCCTGGATGTCATTGGCGTCCTCCATCATGTCCTCCAACTGGTCATGGATATCCTTTTTATTAAAGAAAATGAAATGCATGAAAAAGTAGTTTCCCCACACAAACTATGTACTAAAGTCAATGATTCATCTTGTAAAAGCACAGCTAAGTAAGCTTTGGATTCAATATTTATCTGCCATTTTTCTTATCAGAACTTTCAAAAAAGAACTTAAATTTAAAGCCATTCTACAACTGTGGGAGGATCAGAATACTTGAATGTGTATCCCTCAACTACTGGCGTAAAAAACAGAGTACCCTCTGGTGTGAGACACCCCCCCCCCCCCCCCCCCCCCACTCATTAGCACAGTAATCCCAGTGGTCAATAGCAGATGTGTGTGCCCCTTGTGGTCAGAAGTGGTGTTGCTACATAGTGTCTAAGTCTACATTAAACGTTGTCTTGACTAAATTAACTGCTAGTCAGTAAACCTTTGATCAGATATAAAAGAGATGAAAATAAAAATACCTCAATTTTATCAATATTCACATTCTTGTACGCCTTCTTCATGTCCTTGAGGCCAACTTTCATGGCATCAACCTAAAAATAAACATGCCATTAGCAGAAATCACATCTTCAGGAGTTAGTCTTCCAAGTAGACGTCACTTCTCTTACTGTGGTTTTAGTGTCTTTGAGGGACTGGATCGTGTAGTTGGCTTGCTCCATGTTAAAAGACTGCTGCATGAGATTATCTCTCTGGCTCTCATACCTTACAGACACATTGAAACATAATTTAACCAAAGAGGGAGACTTGACTTATAACAGAGGAAAACATCTGAGGCTCGTAGATAAATTTGATAAGCTCAATAATATAAACTCCAGCTTTAAGAGAGAAACATTACTCACATCCTCTTCTGCTTGAGAACTCTCATGGCTTTTTGTTTGACCATGTTCTAGAGAATGGTAAATAAAGTAGAGGATATTTATTAATTCATAATGACTGCCGTTGTGATGAAAATTTACACAAACAACCACATAACATTGGGCTACACCTAAATGCTGGAATCTATACACAATAGCAAAAGCAATCAGCAAGTTGTGACCTCTTCATACCAAAAAAAAACCAACAAAAAACTATCACAACAAGAATCAGTGACTCAGCTTGAGGGGTTGGTTGTCGGAGTGAGTTATAACTGAAGTCACTGGCTGTGTGCTTGAGTGGAGTCATTGTTTCAGACCCAACCAAACCTAACCTCTAGTGTTTCACTTCAGGATCTGCCTCTAAATCCCACCTTTGAAGGCCCATCCCTCATCTTTTTCATCTGATCCTTGTATTTGACCAGTTCAGCGTCTAGTCTGGCGATCTTCTTGTCGATGGACTCGGCCCGTGAATCCACCTGCAGGTTGGAAAACAAGAGACATTCACGGACATTAAAAAAAAAAAGCAACGCAGTCTACTTTATCCAGTTCACGAGCTGATTAAAAGGTTATTTCCACACGTGTTTATATACACTCAGGAAGTTTTGGCATTAAACGTGTAACATGGTTGGTTCTCCTCAAACGCCAGAACCAGTATAACTGGATGTCATCATTTATCACACCCGAAGAACGACGTGTTCCCCCCTCAGGAAAGCAGTCAAATGATTCAAATATATTATTATTTCTCCAAATTACATAACGCTGATTCGTTGTCTGAATTGAATATTTTGTTCAAAAGTACAGCCTCCAATACACGGACGTAGACGCCTGAACTAACAACACCCACGCCGAAATTCCTACTTAACTAGTTTTTGGGGGCAAAACTAGAGTGTTTATTTCAACAAATCACGCGTTAAATTAGGTGAAATGAGGCCAAAGTCAGCTAACTGTTAGCAGGGGCTCATCTTTGTTTACTTTGTTCAAAACAGCGTTCAGAAAGTTGGCTAAAGTTCACACTTACGTTTCCTATGCAGTCTGTCAAGTTCGGTGGAGGACCTTTAGGTTTACCTCTACCGAAAATGCGATTCATTTCGACAATATTAAAGTCTGAAACGCTAAAGAAAAATCTGCGTTAGTCGGCTGTCAAGAGTCCACAAAAGCGAACAACACCCGGAAGAGAAAGTCGGATGACGTAAAAACAGTCGACTAATCCTGCCTTGCTAGGCCACGCCCTCTATTGAGGTATTTATTTATTTATTTGTATACTGAAATTGTAAATTACGGTGACGTATCATTAGTATGTGATTTTATTTTATGTATTTATTTTAAATGCTGTTATTTTGAGGGTTTTTTTTTTTTTTTTTGCCTCAGTGCAGTTCTTATGTGAATTTTGCTTATGTGCCAACAAAACATTTGATGTGCAGCTGCTGCTGGGTGGTTGGTGCTTCTAAGACAGTTTGGCATGTAATTAGTTTCTATTGCAATTTAAAATCATATGCATAATACGGGGGAATTTGGGGAATGTTGTATAGTATGAGCTGCTTAGTTGAAATATTTAAATGATCTTAAGGGAGAAAAGAGAATGAAGAGCCTGTAGGTGTAAGCTGAATCTAGTATAAATAGCATTTCAGCAAATGAAAATTCAGAAAGTCTAAAAATAGAAGACACGTTCATAGAAAAGTGTGTGTATAAATATATAACATAAATGCTTGGCTTAAGAAATATTCAATAAAAATTTCAATTCAATTTTATTTATATAGCTTCTATTACAACACAAGTTGTCTCTTGGTGCTTTTCAGAGACCCAGAACATGACCCCCGATCAATTATTACATAAACAACAGGTAAAAACTCACCTGGTGGGAGAAAAACCTTTAGCCAAAACAGTGGCATGAAAAACTCCCCTTTAAGGCATGGCAAAATAAGTGTAGCACAATTCAACATTAAGGTGATTCAAAGTGTTTAACAGAGACATTAAAACATCACATAGATAAAAAGCATGATTTAAAATGTAAACAAAAGAAAGAAAGAAAAAGAACAATAGATAAAATCAGTGGTTAAAATGCAAATAAAAGCATGTTTGCCACAGTTTATTTTTCCTTTATACATCACCACAATTAATTGGAAATAAAACAAAATAAGGTATGATCAACTTTTCGACTTTCAGCTTACATCTCAGACGTTTCACAAAGATATGGGATTTGTCATTTAGGAATTACAGTTACTCAAGCAAAAACACCTGCATTTTCAAATGTCAAAAAGTATTTACACTAAGTGCCATTATTGTGAATATGACCATAATTTTTAATACTTAGATGAAAACCTTTAACACTCAGTGACTGCCTGAAGTCTGGAACCCATGGATATAACCAAATTCAGAGTTTTCCTCCGTGCAGATGCTTTGACACTTTTCCGCTTTGTGGTCATTTCGTTTTAGCTCACCTGTGGATGGAGAGGTGGGGCAGTGATTTAGGGAACAGAGCGGGAAGAAGGCCTAACCAGCTGTAATCACTTGTACTAATGAGCTGTCTTACACAGAGTAGACAGTTCTTGAACGGCCATTGCCAACCTTGAACCCGTTTTAAATACTTCATTAATTGGGTACATCTATCTTGTTCAATGAGCGACAATTAGATCCAAAGCTCCAAACAATGTGTCCATTTCCATCTTTGAAGCTGTGATAGCCAATAAAACCCTGAGTATTAAAGGGACTTTTTGATAGAGGTTTTTAAAAATTCCTTTATCCCATTAAAATATTAATTTATATATCTACCTATCAGAATTGTGACATGCTTGTATTTACACACTTTCCCCACTTGGGGGAGCAGCTGGCTTACAGAAAAAATGTATGTCAGAAAACTAACTTCTTATTAGAATAAGCTTGTATGAGAAGCATAGCCTTGTTTAAATTATTTATTTAAAAGATAACTGTGCAAAGCAAAGACAGGAAAAGCACTTATGCGGCGCATTGCCGTCACACACACCACCGAGTGCTTCAAAATGAAACCTGTCAACAAGATGAGCTTGTCGCTGTAGGAGGAAGGAACACGCGTGGATTTATTAAACTTGCTTTAATATTAAGACCTCCACAGACAGCATCAATACATATCCTGCACTAATGACAGTGGACAAATCCAACATACATATTAGATTTAAAGAGTAAGGACAGAGTGAAAAGAAAAAAAAGAAAAACAAACAGAATACATTAGTCACAGAGCAGCTTCTTAGAATATCTCTATTTTTTTTCATAAAGTTGTACATCTGTGCTTTCTTTATTTATATGTCCGTATAAGTGTTGCAGCCAGAGAATTAATATAATTTTTAAAAGCAAGAGTGTATTAATGAGGCGAAGTTGTACTGCAGTGAATTTATACATATTTTACATAATACAGTCCGCTTGGAGCACATTCAGTATAACAGCACAGTCCACCAAGCTTATATAGCTGCTGATGTTGCCTTTATAATCTTTGCAAAAATGACTGGACATGCTACAGGTAATTTTTTATTTAAAATGTCTGTGCAAAGATACTCTCTTTTTTTCAAATGTCCATACAAAATAATCTATTTCATACTCACAATCTCACTGTACAAGTGCTAGTAAATACTGTAGTTGCACAACTTGTCCAAAAAGCGATTCAATTACAGCGTGGCAGGACTTAATCACCGCAAAAGCCAAAAACACAGCACATATGGTTGGTTAGTGAATCATGTCATATATATACTGTATGTAACAACATATCAGTCTGGACGCAGTTCCTGGTTGGAAAGTGATAGCCCTCTGTCAAATTTAAATGCACATTCAAGTCCAGGATTTGACTCTATTTTTTTGATAAACCTGCTCTGACGTAGCTGAATGTTGCCTATTTTTAACCGTCAACTGGCTCTTATGCAACCTCAAAGTCTACTATGAGTCAGTTCAGTCACACTGTAGTCAATCAGCACCATTCACACAGTTCACAGGAGAAAAAGCTTTTGGCACATGCGTATTACCGGCGTACGATGGCGACTACTTTAATCATGTTGGGCGTATTCATAGAAAAGGGAAAAAAAACAAAACAAACAAAAAAAAAACCCAACCTTGAACACTGAGTGCTGTTTGATCCCAGCCAGTCATCACTCGTGCTACAACAAACATGTAATCCTGGACTGTTCAAGGCACTTTTGGCAAGCATTAAAATACAAATATGTTTGAAAGATGTATCGTTTCCATTTTCAGCAATCTCCTGCTAATTTCCCCTTTTTATACTCTGCAGTTCTTGTCAGAATGAACGTCATAATGATTACTTATTATAACAGTTATTAGCCCTTTTTCACAGCAGACCCTTTGAGCCATCGCAGCAGGAAAAGCACAGGTGCATTTAATAACACTGACGGCTCAAAAACACGAGGCATCTTGGTGAGGGATGACGGTGAACCAGTGTGCACAGTGGAGATAACTCTCCAAAATTGAGTGCAGCCTTCATTTGTACCCCTGGGCCCTTTCTGCTCTGACATGTCAAAGCATCTGCTGCGAGAAATGCTCTATTACCAACAAAATGTGAAAAAAATACAACATAATAAGCTTACTGTAATATAAAACAGTGAAATCCAATCTAAATATTTTTTTTTTTTGCAGCTCAATTACATACTTAATCAATGAGCAACGGTTACTTAACTGTAATATGGTATTATTAAGTCCATTTATCCTTATAAAGTACTGCAAGTACTATAACTAGCTTGGGGTAGACTGAGGCTCAAAAGATAACAAACACCCAACATCTTTTCTCTATTTTTACTGTTTCCTTGAATGCCTCGTTGACCCACAGACCAGTAGCTGACGTTCCCACTCAGTCATTGGTCAATTTAATAAACAAACAAAAAAAAAAAAGACCAAACAAACAAACAAACAAACCATTTCTTATGTAACATATAGTCTTTTACTGTCTTCAAGGGTGCTGATTCTGGTTAAAACATGATTAGATGGGTTTAGGGAGGAGCCCGGATGCAGGGATTGTGATGTGCATGGAGCCAAGTCAGCAACCTCAGGTTACGATTGATGTTATGATACTGAAGTTTAGAAAAAAGTTCCAGGTCTAAAAGACTTTAGAACTAGACTTCCTAAAACCTCACGTTTTGACTATTCTGACATACACTGATTATTTCTTCAAAAGATGAATATATGACCCTGCAAATCATTTTTAAACAGATTAAAGTCAGGTTAAGCATAATATGAGGCCTTTAAAGCTAGTATATGTAAGAGTTTGGCAAGTATTGTAATTCCACTTTGTACCACTAGAGGTGCACTTTGTTGTGGTTCTTGTGATATGCTACCCCCATGTGGTCAGAAGTGATATTGCTACATTATGCGGCTTTAAGAATAATTGGATTAGAACAAATATAGGTAGTAATAAAGATGACTAAAGTATTATAGTTTAAAAATAAAGTATTTTTTATACCTAAATGCAACTGTCATCTAGTTTGTAGCCACCTGCAAATAAAAACACTAGAAAATGTGAGTGAACAAAGGTCAGATGTCAGTAGTCAGGGAAGTTAAATTACTATGAAGGAGTTTTGCTCTGGTTATTAAGAATAATGGAATGTAAAGAACATATTTTAAAAATAAATGTTGGCAAACATATAAAGTGGATCCACTTTCATAACAGGATCAGTCTACATGGCTGATGAGATATGCGTTAAGCCCAAGTCATGGGAGTCTTCTTTTCCAAAGTGGGAAATTGAAGACAGTTCCATCGCTAGTCATGTCGGCTTACTTGTCCCATCTGGGGTCTCCAGGGCAACAGCGGCCTCCCGCACGGTGCCCAGGACCTTCTTGCTCCCTGACACCTTATCTTTCTTCAGTCTGGCAGACAAGCAGAAGTCTTTAAAGCAGCGTTTGAAGTTCTCATCCAGAAATGCATAGAGGACAGGATTGAGACTGCTGTTGGTGTAGCCCAGGGCTACACAGAAAAAGTAGGCCGCCATGATGGCGGTGGTTTCGGGCACGCTCACCAGGGCTTTGACCAAGATGAAGATGTGAATGGGTGTCCAGCAGATTACAAACACAGCCACCACGACCACAACCAGCCGTGTGATGCGTCGCAGGTTGCGGTCCTTCTCCCGAGAGCCGGACAGCATTCGAACGCTCTTCAGCCTCAGGACCATGAGGGAGTAGCACACGGTGATGATGAGCACGGGCACGACGAAGGCGAAGACAAACACACATATCTTCATCATTGTGTCCCAGTACGCGTACGGCTCTGGGAACTGTAAGGCACATTCTGTTATGTCTGAAGAGAGACAAATCAGGAGAAAAAAAAAATTAACTGACAAAGTGCACTTGTGATTTATCATGAATAAAAATGCACTCTGAACCTTTCTGTCAATTTAGCAAGCTGTTATGGAACAGCTAATCAGCGCTCTTGAGGGAACATTTTGCTCTTGTATGGTTTGGTACTAATGGAAAACTCTTCACTGAAAGATGGACTTGCAAAAATATCATTTTGCTCTTACAGCCTTATAGCACGCGGTTGCACTCAATCTCCCATACCTGATAAGGTGACTGAAAGAAAGAAAAAAAAAACAACTTTAATCAAGCATGGTGAAAGTGCTTTCTCCCTGCCAGGGCTGTTTCTGAGTTTTTTGGGGGCCCTACGGTAGATTCTGTTTGGGGGGCCCCTATTTTGGGGCCCCCAAGTGTGATGGAGAAGTTCAAACCCTTTAAGATGATCTGGGGTGACAGATTTATCTGTTATCTTTAAGAAAATAGGCTAGATTTGTGAATCCAAGTTAAAATTCATGATGATTTTAGCTAAATTTGCCTTGCTAGTTAACATAAATGACCAGTCAATGCAGTATTTTTGACTGTGAGAGGAATTTCATAAATTTAGCTAACATTACGGGTCATTTGAGGAATAAAAAAGAAAAGAAAAGAAAAACTGAAATAGAAAACTTGCAAATTTAAAAAATGTTTTATTTATCAATGTTTTATTTTGTACCACAAAATGTAAGAATATATTAAACCATACATTTATGCATAATTAGGGGCGTGTTTTTTTAAAACAGCAGGCATAGTCAATGGCACTTTGGATCAGGACTTTGGACTTCAAGTTGACTAACCCGATCACTGGCTAACTTATTCAAAACAAGTGCTGCCAAAGCTGAAACTAGAACCAAGGAAGGTCCCCTGGGACCCGCAGTCCTTTGGCTCGCAACTCATGGCCCTACGCCAGTGGGCTTGCCCAACACTCCGGTGACCTCAACCAGCCTAAACCCACGAGCAGCAGATCAAGCATATTTTAAAGGAAGACATTTGAACAGATCTGATCAGCATAAAAGGAAAGTTATATTAATTAGCAGTATAGGTCAGCATATGCTAAACCAGCCAAGTTGAAAAAGCTAACTTTCAGTGATTAAACTAAGGTGGGTGTGTTGCAGACAGCTTCCAGCAACATAATGCCCTGCAGAAAGATAAATATTTGAAAAAAATCTTAAAAAAAACAAAAACTATAGAAAGTCTTGTGGGTGACTTTACCAAGCGGTTGTCCAGTTCTTCTTATACACTCAGATTTTTTTTTTTGTATGGGATCCGTTTTGTGGCCATCCATCTGCAAAAATAACAAGAAACGGCTTTGCTCACCACTGTTGGTCTGGGTACCGCCCAGAACAAAAGCGGGTATCCCCGCAGCTGAAGACAAGATCCAGATGCACACGTTGATCAGCTTGGCTTTGACTGGGGTCCGGAAGTCCAAGGCTTTCACTGGGTGGCACACAGCCACGTATCGATCCACGCTCATCATGGTGAGAGTGAAGATGCTGGTGAACATGTTGTAGTAGTCGATGGAGATGAAGACCTTGCACACCACCTCGCCGAAGGGCCAGGTATTCAGAAGGTAGTCTGTGCTCTGGAAGGGCATGGTGGTGGTGACGAGGGCGTCAGCGAGTGCAAGGTTGAAGATGTAAATATTGGTGGCTGTCTTCATCTTTGTGTACCTGTTAAACATGCAGAACACAAGTCCGTCCTGTTGAGATAGGACAGGATCTAACCATTCTCTCAGACAGCCGATTATAGCTCTCGTATCTCTGTGGAAGACCTTTCCTCTCGGCTCATTATCTGATAAACAGTGCGCATTAGTCCACAAAGCTTTCTTGATTCTGTAATGCTATTTTTCTCACTAACGCTTCATTGTTATGTATAGGATGCTGCTCACTGCGCACCACTTGTAATCAAATTATTTAAACCGCATTAAATTATTGGATGACTATTACAAAGTTGACCATTGAAGTTTAATTTAAAGTTTGAACAAAAAGGATCGAGCAGACGTGCAGGTGAGCGGTGCCAATTGGATTTTTTTCCCCCAACGAGATAAAGCGAAGAGCACAAAGCCAAATTTAATGAAACTCGATGTAGGTTCGGAGCGAGCAATTTCATTTTGGTTTGAATCGCTTTATTTATCATTTATATGTGTTGGTTCTGAAGCAACAAAAAAACAACACTGTAATATCTGTTGTATTTGTCCAGGATGATCAGACTCCTGAGCAATTCGTTATTTTAAAGAGTTTTGGAAGTTGGTGGTTTCAGGTTGTTTCTGACATGACAACATGTTAAAAAAAAAATAGAAGTTATTTTTAACTTTACTCACACACGTACTCTACCTCAAAGTATCCCATTTGCTTCCATGGCAACCTGAAGCTGTGCCTCTGTGTAAGTTGAAACCAAGAAACAAACAAAAAAAAAAAAAAAACGACAATTCCTCTTTTTATTTGCAAGTCACCGCATCAGATTTCTATCTCCAGATATTCAGGGATGACCGTGTCGACGATGTCACTCACTAATATGACGACGTACGCAAGATGACATCACCCAGTGGTTTGGGGACTTTTTCTCTGCGGTCCCGGGTTCAGCGATTAGCTGTCAGCATTTATTTCTTCATCAAGCCCAGTAAGACAAAAACATAGCGCTGTAAAGGGATCCTTGAAACATATATGTATTTAAGGAATGATATTGAGTTGGGGGAGTGGTAGCCGCTCCAACTGCTCCCCAGGCACTGGAAACCACCCACTGCTCCTAGAGTAACTAGTGATGAGTCCTGAATTTCCTGAATGTAGATTGTAATTGTAATTTTTGACTGTGAGAGGAAGGCAGAACACTGAAGAAAAGCCTAACATGAGGAGCGCCTGCAAACCTACAACACTTGAAAACACGCGTTCACTTAGTATTTCATGTGAGAAGTTAACGCTGTTGAACAGGATGCGCAGTGGTTATAAAACTACTGCATTGGGTTCACATTTAACTGATTGTTAGTCTTTTATGTAAAAGGAAAAGCTGATGCTTGAGGTTTCTGCTTTCATCTTTGTTCATTGAGAAGTTTCTATTAAAGGTTTCAGCAGATGTTTTATTCTGGAAACTGTCTGATACTCTTTATCTCGTTTCCCACTAGCCTGGCCACCCATCCCAATGAAACTCCAGCTTTCACAAAAGTAAATCACCACCTAGTCTTAAATGTGTGTGTTTTTAAAAAAAATTATTTTATTGTACTTTTCTCTACAAAAGCCTAGCAATCCTCTGGAGTTCCTTTCACTGGAACTAAGGGGCCAAGGCCAGCTCCTGGGAAACAACCCCACACCATAATCCCCCCTCCACCAAACTTTACACTTGGAACAATGAGTCAGACAAGTACCGTTGTCCTGGCAACCACCAAACCCGGACTGGTCCATCAGATTGCCAGATGGAGACGTGCAAGTCGTCACTCCAGAGAACGCATGTCCAGGGAATTTCACGAACGGATTTGCTGCACAAATTCTTTCGCAAATAGTTGTAAAAACAGTCTGCATGCCGAGGTGCTTGATTTTATACACCTGTGGCCATGGAAGTGATTGGAGCTCCTGATTCAGACTATTTTGATGGGTGAGCGAATACTTTTGGCAATATAGTGTATTTCCCTGTTGACAATGTACGTAACACTTTAAATGAAATACGGAAGAATGCTCTAACTCTGTTGTGTGGACAGTCAAAATGAATGGGATATGGAGAAAAGCTGGATATGGAGGACAGGAATCTACTGGGAGCAGGATTAAAGAAACCGTCCAGTGTTTCGCTCTCCTTCCATCTCCCCGGATTTGTTGTTTGTGCTTTTGCAAGTAGCACAAAAACTGCAGCAAGAGACTTTTTTTTTTTTTTTTTAATCTGTTTGTATCTCAAGCTTTTCATGAACGTAATTTGGACTTGTGACTTGTGTTTTCTCGGACTTTTTATAAATCTATCCAGGTACAATTTGAAGGATCCCTCAAACATTAAAAACATATGGAGAAAGCTTGTCTGCATGCAGGAAAAGTACCTGTTGTTGAAGCTGGCTTCATATTAGTGAAGTAACATTATTTTAGAAGAGAAAAACCAGAGCAGGTCTGGGAGAAGACATTTTTAAAGTTTGTCTGGGCTGTTTCTAATTTCTTTAATTATTAATCAGGTGCTTGGAGTAAAGCCTTTTAATTAAATGTAACATCTAGTTTGTGGCCCATGTTTATTAGCGTAATTCCAGATATTTTTTTCCACTAAATCACTATAAAACCTTAAAATGAATAGCAAAACATGCAGTGTTCTCTGCAAGTGAAGTGATAAAAGTGGCCTCCAACTACAGGAGATGCAATCAATCTGATATGCTGTAATTGTTGTCAATGGACTGAGGCATTCTGGGAGCCAGCACTTCATTTCACATTACATCAAATACGATTTGTCGCTCTTACAGATCGTAAATATTGCCAAATGAGGTCCAAACTGGCTATCACGTTGATAAAGCAGCATCGGCTTCAACTATAATTAACACTACGTCCACCAGACTTTGAGAGCTTTATAGAATATTGTTGTTATAGCTACAGTATTTTAGAGGCGTTGAGAATTATTAGACTCATAAAACAGGCATCTTTCAGTCTCTGGAGGAGGATGAATCAGCTATGCGCCGTGGTGTACTTTACACATTCAAAATGAAATAGATATGCCATATTTTGATGTGCTCTTTGCCAAAATGCAATTCTGTTTTCAGTGCTGACACATCCTGGTTACTAAATGCACCTGGGTTTGGATGTACTTCATCATGTAACTTCGAGCTGACTGCATCAGCGAGCAGAATGCTGAAACCATCATGTCTCTCGTTTGATTTATTTTTTTTCTCTAAAGTGCATTTGAAAACAACACTGACTCAGACCGGATGATCTAAAGGTCACAATAAAAGCACAAGATGGGAAGCCATCCTCAAAAACAGATTACAAAGGGCAAGAACACACAAAATCCTCTGGCTGGACTTTCCCCTAAACATCCCTCTTTTTATTCAAACGTTATATGTACAGTTTTCTTTTCATAATTGGTGTATTTTTATTGGTTTTATCAATTAAAAATGTACAAATAAAAGCGCTCACCTGATGATCACATACATGACGAGGCAGTTGCCCAGCAAGCCCACCACGAACACCACAGAGTACACGGCGGTGATGATGGGAATGATGGGGGACATGCTCTCCTGCTCCCAGCTGTCCTCGTCGTGGGTCACATTGCGGCCGTCAGAGTTCCCGGACACCCAAACCGTGGAATTCACCGGGCAGTCCTCCAGCAGCGTGGTGAGGCACTTATTACTGTCCTCTTTATACATTTCAACCCGATGGTTTTCCATGGCGACACCTGTTTGTTTAGGTTTCGAATTAGACTGAAATACCCTAATGACGCGCGCAGATACGTTATTAATACCGGAGCGCAAAAAAGGCGCAGGTGAGCCACCAATACGTACAAAGTAACATTAATTTCTGATGGATACAATAGAATAAAAACAAACGTGTTTCACGGTTATGGGAAATATCTGTGCTGGTGAAGCACAGTTGAGCTCTGCAGACACTTCTAGATCACGCAAAACGTGGTTGGAACAAACAGAGAGCTCCAGTCGTTTGGGGGGGAAAGCGCGCAGTTTAAGCACATCCCTTTAGGTGAAGATGGAGGGTTACTCACCTCTATCGCCGAGAATTAACGCAAAATACTGGAGTATATACTGGAAAATATATCCTCTCCGGGTTTTAACTCAACCACGCTCGTTTTGTCACCTTGGTGAAGGTTTCAGCTCCGCAAAGTTTGGCGACGGCAGACTGAAGCTGCTGCGCGCCCGGAGACTAGAGGCAGGAGCGGCTTTGGCGAACAGTCGTGCACACTCACTGATTGAGGGGGAGGTGGCGCGCAATCAGGCTGGACCTGCCCAATACACACTCTCTGACACACACATACACATTCTTACAAAATATGAGATGACAAAGTGATGACAATAACCTGCAGGCACAGAGCTCCCGGCAATCACCGTGTCACAACTGAGTAAAACCCGTTCTGCATCATTAACCAGGACATCACTGATTTGTGTTTGGGAGGCTTCTAAAACAGAAACCCGTGTTATAAAATTGCATTTACATTGCGGTTTTATAAGATTCTCACTTGATGGTTAACAGGCAGCTGAATGTCAGCAGTTTAGGAGGAGTGTTTCCTGGATTTTACCTTTTTTTTTTTTAATGTAGTGAAAGGGAAGGAAAGGCTGAAGACATGAATCTGTTGGTTTCGGTCGTGGGTGTGCGTGATGATGGGGATCATAACCGCTGTTACTGGACCCAGACTTGCACTTTTGGGGATGTTTCTGCTCTAGTGGACACAGAGCAACTCAGGGACGAATAGTAGAGATGATTTATGACTCAGCTCCAACATGGGGAGGAATTAAACTGGCGAACCAGCACCCAGGATGACCCATCACTTTATTTTACAGCAAAAATAAGCATATTTACAGCCTGGAATATTATACAAAAGTTCATATCAGTGATTGTATCATCAGGTAAAACACGTATAAGTAAAAACGTGTATGTCATTGTTTTTGTTTTTTTCTTTCAGACCTAACAGAGCATAATTGTAATTATGCTCTGTTATCAAGACTGCTAGAAAAAAGTTGAGTAAGTTACCTTCACCCAGAATCTCCAGCAGGACCTGAACTTTGTGGGGACCGAGCTTTGAGCATCCTTTCTTACAAGACTGAGATAATATTTGCTCAGATAGTTCCACCCATTTGCACATGTTTAGATGAACTTGGGCTCAGCAGCATCAGCTCCTGCCTGCATGACATCATCCAGAGTCCTGACGAAATGGGCCTCAAAACCACTCTTTTGTAAAACTATAGGTTTGTCTAACAGTCTATTTAAATTACACATCAACAATCACAGCAGAGGCAAAATCCTTAAGTACCTGGAGACACAAGTGGACAACACACAACATGCATCTTTGGTCCATAAAAAGGGCCTCTTCTCAGGAAGATGAAAAGTTTTCACATCAGAATCTGCATCCTGGTGAAACATCCTCTCAGTGAAAAACAAGCAAAAGAAATCCCCTCAAGAATCTCCATGAAAGCAGCAGAACTCACCACTCAGGCTGAACTTCTTCAGAGGCATGTGGTCACAAAAAACAAGAGGCAGACTCAATCACCAAAGACCCTCCACACCTCATCCTCCACTCCTACCAACAAATCCCAGCAGGGACCCACTTCAAGACACCTGTGACCACAAAAAGGACTTGCCAAGAGTCTTTCCACACATTCTCGCATTTCTTTCAGAAATACTTTGTGTTTGCAAGTAATCTCATGCGAGACCTTCATGTTTGTCAGGCTCTAACTTACAGCAAGAATATTTCATATCATTAAGAGACAAACAATAACATCTTAACATGCAGTTAAAGTTTAAGAAGCAACTCATTTGGGGGATTTTGTTCAAGAGTTCAGTCTTTCTACTGTAAAAAGAGAAACATTTCTCTATATACCGATTGTTATAAACTCTAAAAGCCTCTCTAACTTGATGTATTGAGCATGGTTTTCTTTTTAAAAAAGAATCCCCTGCAGTGAGGCTGCCAAAAAAAACTAATCTTCTTTGTCCTGCAACTCTGGCACTTCAGGTTGTTGGTGGAATAAGCGTTATGATAACCAGTGACGGATGCTGGATGGCAGAGTTGCACAGATGTGTGAGGTTCATTTGTTTCCAGATACTGCCTTTGCTGGCTAGAAAATGTGGCAACTGATTTTATAAGCTTGACACTAAGAGATAAGTAATGGCATTTTCTCCCCTGATAACAAGTCTAGTGTGGTGTCTCTTTAAAGCATCATTGAATCTCAACAGAAAGCAGCTGCTTTGTGTGCGAGACTGATGCTGACAGTGTTTTTTTTTTCAATGTAGATAAAAAACGTGGTGTAGCACAGATATAAATGATAAAGCTGCTTTAGACATTTGTAAAGACTTGTGGAACAATGCTAAAAGTAAAAAGATTTTAAAAGATTTAATAGCTGAAATGCAATAAAACAATCACAGGTGAATCGGGAGCTCTTAATTTGAGTTGATGTGTTGCATAATGGCAAACTAAAGCGTCACATGCATTCAAACACGATTTGATGTAGTTAAAAATGTCATAGGTATTTGATTTAAGCAACATTAGCCTGCATAAGTGAATATTTTGACCTTTTATTTCCATGCATTATTATTATTACTCTAAATGTTTCAAACATCAATCATAGTCTCTCCAGCGGGTCTGCAGACAAGCCTTTTCTTGGTTGGACATGTTCACAGCACCTCCTCTGGGAGGCATCCGGGTAGCATCTTCACCAGATACCCGAAGCATCTCACCTTTACTCCCAAATCCCTCCCGGATGCCAAAACTTCATCCTCTGTCCAAGGGACAGTCCAGCCACGCTGACAAGGAAACTCTTTTAACTCGCTTGTATCTGCCGTCTTATTTTTTCATCCACTATCAACAATTCATAGATGAGGGTATACGAGCACAGACTGACTGGCGAACAGAAAGTCTTGTCTTTTGGCTGTGCTGGTGTGTTGTGGTGAAGAGGAAACCCGGACACTGCGTTACTGCAGATGCCACACAAGGTCAGTTCTTTTCTTGACAAAGAACCATGGGAGATCATGACTTGATGGAGCCAACAGGACCACATCATGTCCAAAATGCGGAGATGGAAACCTCAGACCTTTAGGTCTAGGGAGGAGTTTGTTGGCGAGCGCCTGTGGGTCAGACTTCCATACGTGGAATCTGATGGGCTCAGCCTGAACGAGACGTCTTCATAAACCTTGTGCCATTTTCTGGAAGATACTTTCATGGTAGTCAAAAAGAAATAGTTAAACGTTCCTCTTTGTTATAGTTGAAGAGATGGAGAAACTGTCAAACTCCATGCATGGAAGACTCTGGCAGCTATTGATAACGGAAATAAGCGTAATTGCCTGTCATTCAAGTAACATTTTGTGTTTCGAGTAATTCTGCAAAATTAGCTTTATAATGTATTAATGACAGTATCCTATACAATCACTGTATTTAAAAAAAAATCTAAACTAATACAAATTGCCAAAAAACTGCACTCTGAGTAAATTTAGTTAAATTATATTCTTCGTTTGCATTGACAAGAACAAACCTCCTCAGGGTGCAAATCTAACAATAAAAAATGTGAATGTTCGGGTCTTTCTTTTTGTGTTTTAATACTTTGATATAAGTAGGGTCAGATAATGAGTCATCCTCATCGTGTCCTCGTAGTGGCGGCGGTTGGCAGTCAACCACATCAGAAGGCATAAAAGGATCTAATTTGTTGAGTCCTGGAGGCTCTAAGGAGGCCTGGGAGATGTGATTTTATGTCAGTAATTAGGGTGAACGTGAGGAGGTAAAATTCATGAAAAGTCAAAGGTCATTGTTGCATAAAAGGAGAAGAGGAAGAATGATTTACAGTCTTAATGGTGATTCATATTTAAAGAAATGAGCGTATTTCTATATATCTGCTGAAGTATCTGTGCATGTGCATGAAAATTGAATGGCAGATCCTTGACCTGAATGAAAAAATGTATAGAAATCAAACAGATTTATATTCTTTTAAGAAAATAGAAGCTGTTTTGAACGTATTTATCTTCTTACATAAGTTTATGAACATACAGTATTTAATCATGGGGCATTATTTTCTTTATATATTAATCAGAATACTTAGTTTTGGCGCGACGGGTTAAAATGGGCCTCTGAAGGCTTTGCAAATTCATTACTTCATTTGTCATCTGCGGTGGAGGAGATTTTATAGCTTTGCTTGTCGACAAATTAATGACTTTTCCTTCATTTTTGGCCCCAGGTAACACTGGAACAAGCACACAGATGCCGGCCACATTCATCCCGGGGTTTAGAAACAAGAAGGTGAAAGGTTTGAAAAGGGATGGTGGGGCTCTTGCACACAGGTCCATCAACAGTGTTACAGCATCCTCGGGGTTTCTGGGAGGAGAACAAGGTGAATGTGATGAAAATGCAGGCCATGCTGGTATAGACTGCAGGTGAGAATAGAAATGAGGTGGCATAAGGTAAAATGTGAAAATATATTAAGTCAAATGACTAAATTCCTGCTGGTAGAAGAGACGGTGTTACAGAAGGTGTCCAGTCTGGTGATGGATTTAATTAGTAGTACAAAGGTGCATCCTCCATGCTTCAACACAGTTGTGGTCAACATTAATCTAATCACTTTGTACTAAAATGTAAATGATTGATCAGGTCAATTGTTTTGTCAGTCATGTTTAGATTACCAGCAATTAAAGTCAGGTAGGAACATGGATAAGATACATGGGGTTAAACTTTAGGGCAAACAGGCCGCTTGCCCACCAGCAGCAGCTCTTGTCAAAACGTCAATATACACACACACACACACACACACACACACACACACACACACACACACACACACACACACACACACACACACACACACACACACACACACACACACACACACACATTTTGAATATGAAGAACCCCTAAATACATCTATGAAGTAAATCTCTACCCTATGTGTACGTATCTATCTATATACCTACCTCTATACATGCACACACAGCATACACATAACACATAAATCCTGTTTGACATGTCTGAAAAGGGGTAGGAAGAAGTAACACTGATTTAATCTTACGGTTGCAAATAGGAACTATGGCTAGTGGGGAAGCAAATCAAGTGTATTAAAAATAAAATTGGATGAAGTCCGATGTCGGCCAGATGTTTCTGAAGATTTTGTTAGAAGCGCCGTTGTTGGGGAGCTGGAGGCTGCCTTATTGGCAGGATCTGACCAACGCCGGTTAATCCAAACGTGGACAAATGGGTAGAACAAGTAAGTCTGGCACCTCGTAGTAACGCACCCAACGAACTTCAATTGCCACAAGTCAATTGACTGATCAAATTGACTGAGCTCTGCTTGGACCTGTGGTCACCCGGCTACTGCAAGAGGTAGCAGCTGCTACTGCTGGGCTGGCCATCCTCTGATCAACCCTGACCAGAAGCCTTCAACCAGGGATGAAGGCTGCTGCTTCCGGCTGCTTAGCTTCTTTGCTGATGTGGTGGGAACCAGGCAGGGCTGAAGGTTTTTGAACCAGCTGCTGTCAAGTTGGATGGCTGTCTGACCGGCTGCCCTCCAGCTACTTCTGGCAATCAGCCTTTGGTGAGGGTCAAAATCGGCTCCTGGGAGCCGCTCTGGCATAGCACCAACCCAGAGCCAGTCACACCAGTTTGTTCCTGGAATTAACTGCACAACAATCCATAATATCTCCAAATGAATGTGGTTATGCTGTGTAAGGACCTTTACCTTTTATCACAGCTCATAAGTCAAGCTCACACGAAGAGCTAAGTAGTTAAAGTGACAGGTAACCATTTGACACCATAGACAAGAATACAGCTGTATGAACGAAGGCCAAACTGTTTTCGTACCAGGCTGCAAATTTGTTTATTTAAGCTGCAAACTGCACATTTTAAGATGGTAGTTATATATTTATTCATTATGTGACCGGGGTTACCGCTCGTGCAGTGAGTGTAGCCACCAAACAGAATTGGCTGAGACCAAACAATACGTTTTGAAAATATAATTTATTTAACAATTTAAAAACGAGTAGCAGTTGCTATTGCCAGTCTGAGCCTCTCCCTAAGAAAAACACAAAACTATAACAATCATTAAAAAAAGGCAGAGTCGACCGCCAGTGCAAGAGAGGGCCGTGGACCAACCCAGTATCAGAGAGCGCCCCTCACTCCACTCCGTGCTAAAAGTAATAAAACGAACCCACACACACGGTGAAAAACACACAAAACCAAACTTCCACTACACACAGGAAGGGGACGGTGATGGAGCTGGAGTGAGGAAACACTATCAGAACAGACCCTCTCGCAGCTGCTGCACCGGCGCTCAACCCAGACCAGCATGGAGGCAGGCAGCCATCTCCTAGTCGGTCACTTCCTGTTCCTTATATAGGGACAGGAAGTGACACAGCTGAACCACATAACTAAATCTAAACAGGCACACCTGGGACAGGTAAACCTGCCGGTTACATCCTTCCTCCCCTTTTTTTTTTTTTTTGGCGTCCCGACAATTCACTGCCAAGGGCGGAACAGCCCTTCAAGCAAACTGCTGGACACTTGCACTTGGGATTCTGCAGCCCCTTGTACCCTGCATACAGCAAAACTTGGAGCTACAGAGCAGCGTTGGGTAGCAGAGCTTGCTGTATTTGATTATTCATTGAAGTACCGCTCAGGCCGTACCAATCAAAATGCAGATGCTCTTTCTCGGCAACCTCGAACAAATGTCTGTGCCATCATGACGCCATGTCGTTCAGGGACTATGCTACCAGAGGGCCTGCAGGAGGTGGAAAGGGATCCTGTGTCAACCACCCAGTGCAGTATTTCTACCGTACCACAACGAGCCATGAGTGACCTGGCGGTGTTGCAGCAGGCGGATTCCACCATTGCACCGATCCTACATTTGGTAGGGCAGCAGCAGATGCCTGGTCGGCTGGAGAGGCAAGTACTTGAGGCTGGAGCACAGAGATTGCTTCGCCAGTGGGGTCGGCTAAGTATTAAAGATGGATTGCTGTACCGTACCTACCAGCGGCCGGACGGGGGTGAGCCAATCCTTCAGCTAGTATTGCCAGAGAGTCTGCAGGAGGAGGTGTTTCAGCAGTTGCACACCCACCATGGCCATCAAGGAGTTGAGCGTACCGTGGAGTTGATCCAGCAAAGGTGTTATTGGCCAAGTATGGGTGCCATTATTCAGGATTGGTGCCTTAAGTGTGAACGGTGTTGTTTGGCCAAAAGCACCCAACCTCAGGTACGGGCACCAATGGGCCATCTTCTGGCCTCAAGACCAAATGAAATTCTTGCCATTGACTTTTCCATGCTGGAGCCAGCAAGAGATGGGAGAGAGCAAGTGCTGGTGATGACGGATGTCTTTTCTAAGTTTACACAGGTCGTGCCCACCCGAGATCAGAAGGCTTCTACCGTGGCAGACATCCTCATCAAAGACTGGTTCTACAAGTATGGAGTCCCAACTCGGCTGCATTCTGACCAAGGCCGCTGTTTTGAAAATAATATCATATACCAACTTTGTGAGCTATATGGTATTGAGAAGTCCCGTACAACACCCTACCATCCTCAAGGAAATGGCCAATGTGAACGGTTTAATCGAACACTTTATGACCTGCTGCGCACCATCCCATCACCATGACCAGAAGCACCGCTGGCCTGAGTATTTGCCTCAAGTGTTGTTTAGTTACAACACTACTCCCCACCAGTCAACGGGATATTCTCCATTTCTCCTCATGTTTGGTCGTGAACCTCAATTACCGGTAGACTTTCTTTTGGGTCGCATCAAAGAGCCTGTTGCTGGCGAGGCCCGTCATTGGGTCAGCGAACACATGAGGAGACTGCAAGTAGTGATAGTAGGTGCTAGAGAACGAATGCGTCTAGCTGCTGTGGGGAGGAAGGAGAGAGCAGACAAACATGCCATGGAGGAGGCGTTGCCCGCTGGGCAGATGGTGTACCTCCGGGACTTCTCACACAGAGGGCGTAATAAGATCCAGGACAAGTGGGCCCCTGAAGTGTTTGTGGTAACAAGACCCCCTGAGCCAGGAGGGGCAGTCTATACAGTTGCCCCACGGGATCATCCCGAAGAGGTACGTCATGTAAATCGTAGCATGATTAAGCCTGTACCTGTTGAACCATCTGTCTTTGTGGATAGAACTAGTCTGAGAACCGGGAGCCCTGAAGTGGAGGAGGATGGCTTCTGGTTTCTAAGATCTTCAGCAAGACGAGAGGGAGCTGGGGTTTCTGTTCCTACATTGGGGGCTGCCCTAGCTACCTGTTCGAACGCTTTGGACCCCCCTGTATTACGAAGGTCTACCCGACAAGGGGCTGGACAGCATACAAACCCCCACCATCTGCCAGTAAGGGTTGGGACCAGGGTACAAGGGGCTGCAGAATCCCAAGTGCAAGTGTCCAGCAGTTTGCTTGAAGGGCTGTTCCGCCCTTGGCAGTGAATTGTCGGGACGCCAAAAAAAAAAAAGGGGAGGAAGGATGTAACCGGCAGGTTTACCTGTCCCAGGTGTGCCTGTTTAGATTTAGTTATGTGGTTCAGCTGTGTCACTTCCTGTCCCTATATAAGGAACAGGAAGTGACCGACTAGGGGATGGCTGCCTGCCTCCATGCTGGTCTGGGTTGAGCGCCGGTGCAGCAGCTGCGAGAGGGTCTGTTCTGATAGTGTTTCCTCACTCCAGCTCCATCACCGTCCCCTTCCTGTGTGTAGTGGAAGTTTGGTTTTGTGTGTTTTTCACCGTGTGTGTGGGTTTGTTTTATTACTTTTAGCACGGAGTGGAGTGAGGGGCGCTCTCTGATACTGGGTTGGTCCACGGCCCTCTCTTGCACTGGCGGTCGACTCTGCCTTTTTTTAATGATTGTTATAGTTTTGTGTTTTTCTTAGGGAGAGGCTCAGACTGGCAATAGCAACTGCTACTCGTTTTTAAATTGTTAAATAAATTATATTTTCAAAACGTATTGTTTGGTCTCAGCCAATTCTGTTTGGTGGCTACACTCACTGCACGAGCGGTAACCCCGGTCACAATTATTTATTTGTCTGGTCTGGACAGGTCACACTTACACAGGGTGCTAGATAAATACTGAACCACAACAAAAGGGCTCTTTTGATGGTTAAAGCTTCAACTCAGCAGGAAAATGACTGTCTAACCTTATTAATTCAGCACAATTCTGGGCGACGATTACATGTTTTGTTCTTTGGTGCTCAGCGGTGTTGCACCGGTTCAGACTGTTGCGTGCTGAAGTATGGGAAGGCAACAGCTAATTTGCTACCGCTGCAGTTACTGGTATGCAAATTAAAAACGCTAAACTGCTTTGTGAAACCAATCAAAAGTTTAAAGGCTCTCAGAGCAGACCGTTTACTTTTGGACTGATTTTCTGTGCTGATAAAACAATCTATTTTGTGAGTTGTTGTATAGCTCTATTTACTTAGAGACAATCGTTGAGCTGTGTAACTATGCGAGAGATATTTTCCCATTCACAAAAGGTGTAAATTATAGATAAGTACAATGATCTTTGTTATCTGACACATGCTGAGTAAAGATTTCACAAATGGCATTTAGCAGGACAGCTAGAATATGATATATTAGTGTAGATATATATAATACTGTGTAGCTCTTCCAGGGAGGGGAAATGGCAGCTTCTGACCTTTGGGGCTGTATTGACGACCCTCTGATGAACTTTTCTCTCAGCAACTGTGCTGCTGGACATCCATATACATGTGCAGGATGTTAGTATGTTTTGTATTGAGGACACAATAACCTCTTGTCTGAGGTGGTTCTTCCTCATGTCCTCCATAGTCCTGAAAAGGTCCACAGTCAGTATGTTTACATGCACGAAGAGAAAGTCAAATCATTGCCTTAGTCCGACTGATATCGAAGTTTTAAAAGCCATGTATTCACCTTAGTCTGGCTGTAGTCGAACCGAACTGGAGTTCTTGAAATTGAGCTATTAGACCCAGATAATGCGGTTGTAAATCGAGCTATTAGTGGCCAGGTAGCCCCAGGTAGTAGCAGCCCTCAACAGTATGCAAGGGTAGTTGATTCCCTCTACCTAACTCAAATATGTCGCTTTATCCCTCCAGACCAACCAAAAACAATGTTGGCGTGGTCTGTTAGTACATTTAACAGTACAACAACCCATATCATCTTTAAAATAATAATGATTGTGCTCTGTTGAGTTTTTATTCACAGCTTAGATGCCAACAGAAAAGAGTAAGCATGATATGTAACATAAAATAATGTGATGTTTATGTTGTTATTATATGTGTAATGCTTGTGCTCTTAACCGCTGCCTGTCTTGGTCAGGGCACTCTTGAAAAAGAGATTTTAGATCTCAAGAGTTTCTTTTCCCTGGATAGATAAATGTTAATAGAAAATAGAATAAAAATTCACCCCAGTACAGTTGTCATGGCAGTTAACTCGAGCTATGGGAACCAAAGCTGCAAACACGTCGAGTCAGCCCCTAGTGGTCACCCGAGAAACTGCATCTTTTTTCTACTTTCATGTCAGACAATCAAGTTGGATGGACCATTTTAGCCTGTTATCAACCGCTTGAAAGTTGCATTTGAATTTGATGTCTATCCTTGCTTAACAACAGAAGAGTGCACAGAGGAAAAACATGTTTTGTTTCTTAATAAAGAGGAAGTGCCACTTTTTTTGTAACTCAGTTCTGTAAAATTGCTTGTTGTCACACATCATACCAATCCCGGCTTTTTTCTTTTGCCATACCAGGTTGCTGCATTGGCTCATGTCGTCCTTGTTCAATACAGGTCTGATTGCAGATTTGTGCCAATAAATAATAAAAATTTCAGACATGCGAAAAGGTCAGCTTACTATTTGGGAGTTAAATAAAAAGTCACAGAATCACTAAAGTCATTATGATTTATTTTCTGGGACCCACAAGTCTTTACAAATACATTTAATCCTTCCAAGAATTGGACTTGATTGATTGATCGTTTCAGTGTGGACCAGGTTTGCGTCTCGAGGGACCTGCAGCTGGAAAAACCAAACCTTTCCTGCAGAGTTTGAATTGATGACGATCATATAACGGACGAGCACGGGAATGTAATTTTTAAATCTCAGACATTGTGTCTGCAGCTTTAGATGTCTTGTTTTAACCTTACTGAAGACTGCTTCTGTAATCATCTGGACACATCTGTTCATTGCCGAAATGCAATTCAGTTCAGTAGCAAGAACCTCCCTCACCCCCCCAAAAAAACGCAGGCTCGAGCTGTGAAGTGTTGAAATTACTAAACTCATAGCACTTATATTTCAGATGAACCTGCCAACAAAAAGTAGAGAAAAGCCAGTAAAATTTCCCTTGAGAAATCAATACGTTGCATTAATATTCTATAACAATACGATCCTTCCTCCACACAGACTCATAATGTGCTGAGCTGAAAGAAAGTATTTGTCAGTGTCTGACTATTCTGAGAGAATTAAAAGTGTGTACCCACAGAGAGGGATTAAATAGATTTAAATGAGATTACTATGGACGTCTGGCTGTGCTTACCAATAAACGGCGTCAGATGTGACTTTTGCTGCTTGATATTTTTCTGTGGGGGTGGAAGAATTTGTTGCTCTTCCTGTCACAAATGTGGCAGATTTAAAAAAAAGTAAAAAACACTGCACTTCTGTATTTTTTTTTTCCAAGAATGAAAACTCACTCCAGTATCACCGATCAGCTCAGTTATGTAACAGCTACTTCCTGCTTGACAGCTGGAGATCGGAGTTTAACTGAGGCTCCCTGCTGTTTAGGTGTTTTGATGCGGTTCTGACAGAAAGTGAGATTGACCTAACTGTTCAAAAATGCACAAAACCAATGATGACATTATAAATTTGCTCATTTTGCAGCTATTGTGACAAAAATGCGTGGGAGGCCTGTGGAGTATTCTTCACAGCGCCGTCCAAATTTGCAGGCATGAAAGGACAGATGGATGCCACAACATGCTTCGTTTACCCGCGCCAAGATATGAGAGGGTCAGAGAGCAATCTTGGATCTTATTTAGGTCCAGCACAAAGAAAAGAAATAGAAAAAAGAAACCTTCACAAGCAGAGCTAGGATTTTAACTCAATTTTCACTTTTCACTCAAGATTTATGAGACAGACCAACGAAGTTGTGGATGCACATTAACAGAAATGTGTGATGGTTTCAAACGTTACCGTCTTTTAGAAGCTTAATTACGCCGATGTCCTTGTGTCAATCACTGCACAGTCACACCCACAAACCTTCCTCATTTAGGTTTAATCAAACCCCACCATGCTGGCCTGCTTTCTTTAATGCTCCTCATAAAAAGTGCAGAATGCTACTCATTATGTGTTGCCTGTGAACCCCCCCCCCCACCCCCCCCCCACCCCCCCCACCCGCTTCTCTGATTAACAAACTGCACACACATCTGCACCCATTTTCCAACTCACTGTGATTTGTTCTTGATTTATTTTGTCTTATTTTTAAAATTGTCTCTCCAGAAACAAATGGTTGCAAAGGATGTTGCTGTGAGTATAAATCAGTGTGTGTGTGTGTGTGTGTGTCTTAAGTGAAGCACTGATGGAAAAAGTGTGTATTCGCTTGTGAAAGCAGCGATTTCAGACTGGAGGTTTTTCCAGCTGGATCTGTGCAGTATATGCAGAGAAAGTGAGTTTGTTGCCTTGCTGATGTGAATTATTAGAAATCCTTTCAACACAGAAACGCATCTTTGTGCTGCTGAAGAGAGAGAGAGAGAGAGAAAAAATACAGTCATCTGGCAGTAATCTCCCGTCTCTGAGGTCAGAGGGATAAATTGTCTACAAATTGTATCAGACTGAGCGGCTGAGTCAAAGGCGGTGACTGCGCTGATTTGTCACTGAGTGGACAGAAGTGTAATGGAAAGTGCTGCTGCCAGCTTTGAGTTGTTTTGAATTTTTATAGATGCAATAAAAGTGTCTCTTTGCTGCAACTTGATAAACAAACAACATATTGCTCTTGGCATCCTGAAAAACTTCAGTTTTGTCCAAACTTACAAGCAAAAAAATAATTAAATAAATAAAAGAGAAAATAAAACAACAATAAAGTGAGAGAGAGAGAGTTAAGAGAGCGTAAGAGAGTTGTTATGTTTCCTGGATTATCGTCACATATCAACCACAATAATTGTAGAATATTAAAACTTTTCCGATATTGGCAGAACAGTCTGGCCTCGATCTTCTGGTTGGGATCTCGGCTTTTCTTTTTACCTCTTCCCAGTGGCAGCATCAGCTGCAGCGTGTCGGCCTTCTCTGACCCACAACTTTGCATATTTTTTGGTGGTGAAAAGGTCCACGTCTGGGCCATTCACGGAGATGGGGAGAAGATTGCTGAGTGTCTGCATCATCATCCTATTCCTCTCGTCTGTCAAAATTACATTCATTGCACTGAATCCCCTCTCGCACTTGGCTGTGGAGACAGCCAAGTGCGAACGTTGGATCAATATGACCCAAAGCGCAAACCTCAGAACAATTTGAGCACCTAACCGATCCATCATTGTTGATGACAAGCTATTTGCATCCCTCTTTCCATTTTGAAAAGCGGTGTGGTTCAAGACAGCATCCATCCAGGCCTGGCGTGAGGGCGGAGAAGGCAACTGCTGCTCCTTGTCCAGTGGTGCCGGCTGCTGAGTTTGTCGTTGTCAACCCTTAAAACTCCCCAGAATAGATATTACTCTAAATACTCCAAACAAAACGTTTTTAGCATAAACTTCAAGAAACAGATGAGAGTTCAGGGCCTTTTAATGTTTTTCTATGAAGCTGAAAGCTACAGGTGTCCGAGCTCCAGTGACTTTGATCTTATAAGAGTGTGTAGGTGACTGAGAGCACGTTGTGTAATTGCACACATGAGTCCGTCCCCCCTTTCTGGATGTCGGGTCTCTTTTAAACACTACTCCAGCATCTCATTACCAGATAGTTGCAAGAACTTGTTGCTGAACTTGCAAGCTCAGGCCCGTAGATCTAGGACCCCTTTTTTGTGACAGTATCAAAATCAAACCACTTTTGACTTCTGGAGGGCAAATGATGAGGTTTGCCTTCAGCTCCACGTAGGCTATGACCGTCCCCGCTTACAGCTGCACAACACTACCGGTGTTTTTGTGATCCACTTTGAGTTGTGGAGCCGCTGAACCTCGCCAGTTTTGATTTATGACTCAGGGGAGCAGTTGATCATCTTCAGAGCTGCTGAATGTGCACTGTGAGAGCGCAGGACATTTACAGTCAATGACCGAGTGACTGGACTGCTCTCATACGGTCCTCTATATCTTAGAGAGGGATGGGGAATGGTTGGAAAATTTAGTGGTTGATGTGGTAGAAAAGTTGGAGTAGGAGGCAAAAGTGATGTAAGGTTTAGAGAGAAGCCAGAATAGATAAGGCAGGTCAGGACAAGAGAGGACAAGAGTTTTACTTCAGTGAAGAAAAGGACTACTATCCTGAAAGTAACTTTTTACTGAGATGACATTTTATATTTTAATAGAACAAAACAGAAATTCTTTAAATGTGTTTTAATACACACTTGGTAAAAAGTAACAACCAAATGTAAAGTACATTTCTGACAATAGTAATAATAATAATAAAAAAAAGCATGAGGACTCTGGTGTGCTTTTTTAGCTCCATTTGTCTGTTTTTATACAGAAGACAATGTTTCCAAAATTTCCATCTAGAGCACAAAGCCTAATAACACACACAAAGTTCAGCCTTTATAGTGATAATAGAAACAATCCTTAGATGCTTCTGAGATCTTAAAGTTAGGCAAATAAAACCTAAGACGAAAGCCCAAATTCTCACACTGAATTAGTATATATTTAAAAAAAAAAAAAAGAAAATCAAGTCAAAATGCAGAAGCACTGTGTAAAAACATATGTCCACTCACTGACACAATTTTGACTGAATAATACTTAAACTGTGATTGGCTTTTCTCATCCTTTCTGATGCTAAATGTTCAATAATTTGAAAAAGGCAGATTGGTCTCAAAAAATTTAAAGGGTTTGTGACCACAACCTTCTGTGCAAACACAAACCAGCAGCTTTTACCTACATGTCACCGTGTAGTTTGGTTGCCTAAACCTAACCAAGTCATAAAGGAAAGTCAGAAGTGTAAAAACCCAAGGTAACCGGTAGTTCTGCTCTCTGAGCCAGACGAAATGGTTAAAAAAAAGAGTTAAATTAATTTAAAATAAGGTGTTTGACGCCAGTCTTAAACTTTAATTTTGCTGCATTGCAACAAAATTGTTCTCCCTCAATGTTGAGCAAAACAAAAAAACTAGACCAATAATTTCTAAAGCTAGCATCGTCTTTTAACCTTAAAAAAGTGACAAAAGCCAATAATATTAAGAGCCACAAGAACATATAGCAGTACCTTCATGTTGGAAGTAAATACTGGGCAAAAAAAAAAAGAAAATAAAAGAGGAAAACTTATTATTATTTCTATGCATGAACTGAATTAAACTGCAAGCTTGGTTAACATAAGATACTTCTGTATATGAAACAATCAACATGGAGCCACTTGAAGTTGGTGCAGCGCAGGAGGGACAGCAGCACTCGCAGTAATCTTCCTTTCTTACTGAGCCAGAACTGCTCTCTGTGCTTATTTGCCCCTCGGTCATAAAACCTGTTTGCCATTAGTGGCCAGTACAGAGACTCCCTGCAGACCCGCTCGTGTTTGCTGCGAGTTTCATACACATGGAGGAAGCTTAGATTCACACCACCTTCACTTGTTCTCTTAGATTAAATCAATTCTTCAGTGTTGACTTGTGGTCCCACGTTAAGAGGTTGTTTTTTTTTTTCTTATTTTGGTCCCATCTGCACATCAACCATCGAAACCGCCAGTGATGATCCTCCAGTTTTTTTTATTTATGCCTCTCACTTAATGAGAAATGAGAGCTGTCAATAGACAAAATCAATAACAGCGCTGATGCATATTTCAGCATCTTGGCTTCAACACACACACTTTCTGCAACTCCACCATGTGTAAATACTCACGCTTAGGCATTCAAGCACCTATAGACCTCCAAACAGACTTGGCCTTGATCGCTGTGAAAGTGAATACATACAGGGGAGTGTTTGATTCATAATTCAGCCAAAGCACTATAGTAAAAACAAAAATTCAGTGTTGAAAGGATTTCTAAAAATATGCCTGTGCTGAGACATTTCTTCTTCTTGCTGGTGGAAATAATATTTTAAGACTTTTTACGTTTAACATGTGATCTCGAATGATTGAAGTATTTGAAAATCTAATCTCATCTAATCAGCGCTCAGTCTGGATTGTGCTTGAATCATACACTTTAGCATGTACTGACACTTCAGGGCCACTTTAAGTTACACGATTAAACGGCATCACATCAGCCTAAGAGACCAGGAGGTACAAGCAGAGGTGGGGAAAACACGAAGAGAATAATTAGATTAAAAATAACGAGCTACCGGTTTAAGAAAGTACACAAACTAACTTTGAGCTGCATTTTCATGCTTTTTGTGTGTGTTATAATGTGCTTTACACCAAACATTTGATATATAACATGTCATTAATCATGTTTTCACTCCCATCACTTCCGTTTAAGAGGGAAGAAACCATGAGCAGGACCTGGCTCATAAGGCGGGACCCAAATTATCTATGTAAATACACGCATGTACTCAAAATAGTACTTGTAAATGTGCAATGTGCATCATTTGGAGCAAATCCCATGCACCTGTCCCTATTGTAAGACAATAAAGTGCACCTCTAGTGGAACAAAGTGGTATTATAAGACATGCAAACTGTCCTCACTCATTAGTACAGTATTACCCGTGGACCTTTGGTCAGCATAGCAGGTATATGTGTCCACATGTGGTCAGAAATGGCATTGCTACATAGAGTGGCTTTAAGATACTAAAAGGCAGGAACGCCGTAATGATGCTGAGCTGTAGGGGGCAGCTGTGGCTCAGTAGGTAGGGTAGATCTGCAGTGTTATCCTCAGCCCTGCCACATGTTTAAATATCTTTGGGCAAGACACTGAACTCCCACATTTTCTCTGACATGTTCATCAGTTTGTGATTGCAGAAACCAAGCGCTGCAGAAGATGAGCTGCATCAGTGTTTGTGTGAGTAAAGGAGATGAGAAACTAATTGGAAAGTGCTTTGTAGAACCCAGACCAGGTTTAGAAAGGTGCCATGTAAGAGTGAGTCATTATTTTTTATCATTTTACATGAACACACGCAAACAAAGAGGCAACGTTGATGTGATGCTATCTGGAAGAGGAAATGAGGCAGAGTGAAGTTGAGCTGTACCATGCAGTAGCAAAATGAAGCAGTTGCTGCCAGATGGGATCAGTGGGAGGTATGCTCTGCACTGATTGTCATGTCATTGACACTACAGATGCTGCTGATTTGCCAGCGAAACGAGAAAAGAAAAAAACTTAAAGCTAATTTCCATTCTCCATCTGCCAGGGATCATGTCCATCCGTAAACTTATCAGCAGATGACATCACGTACCTCCTTGACCTCATCTGGCAAAATACTTCTCTGTTCCGTGCCCTGGTTTTTTCTAAAACGCGTAACTATTGGAAGCTCCGCCAGAGCAGAGCGTACATCCGGCTGACCCAACCCGGCACCAACCCGCTCCTCATTTCCTGCCCTGCTCCGTCATAACCACTTTGCCCATTGAAGGCAGTTAAATGTAACTACTGACCTGATGAGGCAGCTTAATCAAGTAATCTAGGGAGCTGTTTAGTTCCTGAATTAATCATGTCTTTTATTTAGCCACATCACAAATAAAGAAGGACAATCTTATTTTATTAAAAAGTGTTTTATTACATGTGTCAGCGACTATTTCGGTTCATGTCTCTCTGTATTAAGCTTGTTCCACATGTTGAGTTTCTTATAAAGATTATGCTAATGGATGTCTCTGAAAGAAATATCTTTTTTTTTTTAATAACATTTCCTTAAAAATATGACTGTTGATGGGAAGACTAGACAAACAATAGTCAATTGTACCCATTTATATTATGCACAGACAGAACCAGGCCTGCCTTGCATGGATACACTATGAAACCACAAGCCTCTAGGCAAGGAACCATAAAAGTCTCTGGTTTTTGTTGTTGTGACATAATTGAAGGCAATTTCAGAAGTGCTGCTGCTGCTGCTGTTTGAAAACTGTTTCACACTAAATGTTCAGGTAAAATCAATTGAGATACGCGTGTGCAAGCTTATTATGAGATCTAATTGTCATTGTCTGTAAAACTGTATCTGTAAAACAAAGGTTTTATTGGCGCCAAAGTTGAGGAGGAAAAATATATAAAACATACAGTTTGAACAATTTGTAATATTCATGTTACATTATAAATGATTTATACGTAACAATGCAACAAAATAGAAAAGATGAAAACACCTTTTCAAATTCACATGTAATTTCAGAATCCCTTTAAATGAAAGTCAGAGCACTTTTTCATAATGTGGAAAATCCAAGTAAACGTAACACAATTTAAGACAGATTCCAGCAGTTTACGTCATCTTGACCATCCTTCGTTCCCATCTCTCGTTTCCATCCGATAGTCGGCTTCACTTGTAGGACTGGATGAAAGTCTGACGTCACTAATGTTCTGGTTAGAGCAATGAACTCTAACCAGATCTCCAAATATTTCCAAGTTACAGACATTTCTGAAATTCTACATTTACGTCAGCCAGTTTCACCAACTCCTCAGTAGGAAAATAGCTATTGGCTTTACAGTTTGTATATAATTTAATGGATATGGTAGGAGAGAGGAATATAAAGTCATTTTAGAAATAAAATGGGAGTAAAAAACACTCTAAATATGTTTAGAACTACAAATGAACTTTCTTCTGTCAACAGAAGGTCTCCCCTATCACTTCGCTTCACTGCCGTCCAGGTAAACACCCGTAAATTACTTTAATCCCAGAGTACTACATACAGTATTGTTTGGGTTCTACAAAGTTATAATTTTTCTTTTGTTCAGTGGCCATTTATTAAGTAAATGAATCTTTAGTTAAATAAAGCTGAGGCAAGAAAGTGTGATCAAGATGACACTTCTCGCATGGATCTATTTAAAGTCTAATCAGAGGTGTACACTTTACATTTAATTGGATTTTTCCATTTTGAATGCAATCACAAGACGGAGGATAGAGAAGGAGAGAAAGAGGGAGCATGGTGAAGGTAGACCGCATTTAGTGCAGGGGAGTCGTTTGAATAAACAAGTGGGGTGTTGAATGTATAGGGAGGCTATAGTTCATTACAGTGAGTCTACTGGGTGTTGGTCAAAAGAGTAACTGTAAGGCTGAAAGAGGAGTGAGAGAGGGAGAGCGAGAGAGAGAGGAGGTGTATGACCTGTCAGGACAACGCAAGTCAGAAGGTGAGACAGGTTAAACATCAGAGACACTTCATCCCAAAGATGGAACAGAGGGACTGGGTTTCACGTTAATTCAGAACTTTTTCTTTTTCTTTTTTTTTTGGAAGCAGTTACTTTATCCCTGTTCTTATTGCTCGAGGAAATCGATGTTTTCCTAAAGACTCACATTTCTAACCAACATTTTTACAATCACCTGTTTCAGTTACAGCAACTGCAGTGAAATATTCTCGGAAAACGCGGGACTTAACTTAACTTTTGGAAAGGGCAACACTACGGGACCTTTGTAAATATTTGTCAGCACTGCGTGAGTGCAGCTTCTAAAGTCGTGCCAGACACACCAGACGAATGGTGCCAGTGATGTGTTCTGCAGGGTGTGAAGTGAATCACTTGTTTTCAGTTTTGCCTTTCCGTGGCAACCGTAGGCAGCGGTCCCATTACAGTGAGTGGGGACCTTTGGTTCAAAAATTACAGACAATATGCCTTGATTTAATATTTGTAAATAAGGAAAATAATCAACAGGCTGCAGGATGTTTGGGCTAAGCATACTTGAAAAATTGAAACTCTGACACGAATGCAATTTTTATGTAGTTTACAATGGCTGAACTCTAATCTTAATAAATAATTACAAATAAAAAGGATCATGTGTGTTGGTTGTGGGGAAAACCGAGTCTCTCCATCAGAAGTATACACTGAATAAATCACCCTGATGTTGCGGCTGCTGCTGATTTCATTAGACGTTTTATAATAGAACCACTGGGACTAACGCTGCTGTGCGTTAGGCCATATGAGTAAGAGATTAGTCTCAAAAGCTTTTGTGTTTCCATGTTATTAGTAAAATGGTATCAAAAACATGCCTGCGGATGCACTGAGGCTGACTCATAAATAACAGCGCTGTAGCGATCCACTGACAATTTTAATGCTCCTTCCGACCAGTTACCTCAGAGAAACAAATGCAATTATAAATCCGGTCTTCAAGAGCGCTGCGAGGTGGTATTTTCTTATGACATAGTAGGGCAAATTTGTTCTCCACAGACTGTACAAACTGTAACTACTGTCCAGTCTTGACTTCTTCTCTTTGCATTCTAATGCGTGATAATGCTCTTTAGGTTTTCTGCCATCAAAACTGCAAGTTAAAAACACATAACCACGCAAATCCAATGCTCTGTTTCCTCCAGATGGCTCGTTTCAGTTTAAAGCGTTCCTTTTCTCTGAAAGCCACAAAACTCACATTTTCAACTGTAACTTCAGTTGAAAACACAGACGTTAGGCAGCACAAATTTGGGTTACTGGTAAGAGAGAAGTTAGAGGACGCTCTTACATTAATCTTACCAATTAAAATGCACCCTAAGCAACAGCTTAATGAAGTAGCGTGTGCAGTATAAGTTGTGATATAAAGTTTGGCCATGAACAAGGCTGTTGGCCAAGCGCCCACACACTTTGATACTAAAAGCTCTGCAAATGATAGGCTCATTAATTTGTTTGCAGCTCCTAAACAGGCGTGAAAGCATTGAAGGAACTAATCAGGAGATTCATACTGGTTATTATTTAGCTTTTGAACTTGTTCATACCCTAAAAAGTTGCTTGAAAAGACAATGATAGTGGTAAAATGTCATGTCTAAATCGAAGACATATCAGTTCAGCCTGAGCTGGTATGGATGAAAGAGTCTCCCCTGCTGCTTTTGAAAATCTCCCTGCAGGGCTGTCAGACCAAAATCTAATTTAAGCCCTATTTCTGTCACATTTTACTTCCCTACATCCTTATAATCCTCTTTCTGAGCTGGGATATCAAACTGATAAATCACGGCCAACTTCAGATCCAGTGAGACAAATTACAGTGTAGGTAATGTGAAATGTTTATGATTGGGGTAACTTTTTTCTGACCTCTGCTGGTCCAGCTGGTCAACCAGTTAACCTGAAAATCAGGCAAGAACTGTAGAATAAAATCAGCAGCACACTAAAGGTCCCAAATGTAAAGTTTGAAAGTCATTCGCTTTATTTATTCAACTTCCATCGTATACCCTCCATGGTGCAAGCTAAGCAAAAGTAGAGGTAAAACAGTAAATGTACTCTGCACCCATGCTATAACTTTATTTTTTATTCATGCTTGGTTGCTGCATTTTAATCAGGAGGAAATTGAGAAAAATTCAGCGCGGACTAGAAAAAGCTGTGTTTCAGATGGTCTTCAGGAGTGAAGATGGTTTAGGGAGTAATCATGACCAGCGGGATGCATGCAGAAAAAGAAACATAATTTTCCTGTTCAATTATTCATAACGTGCCTCCCATGGATGTGTTCCCAACGTGACAGCAAAACTGGAAAGTATGGTGTTAGTATTAAACTATAGGCTATTCAGGTAATGCAGGATGTAGACGCTGAGGATGGCTGAGATTTTAATGCAAAGAGCTCCGACTGGAAGTTTAATTTAGCTTTTGATATTTCCTCTGGTCAGTGCATGATTTAGAGATGCAGCAGCTTCCCTTGCTTGTCTTTATCGTTCAAAGGTGTTTTCTTTTAAACTTGACCTCCCTTTTGCCAGTCAAGCTGTGTACATAATTCTTCTGTGAGTAGTGACAGGCGATGTGATAACACCCTCAATGTGGAGGTGAAGCAGTTCATTCAAACAGAGAAAATCCTCTCTTGTGTCTGTGATTTCATGGATGAGTGTGTATATATATATATATATATATATATATATATATATATATATATATATATTTATATATATATATATATATATAAAGGTGATATTCATTAGATATGAACACTTATAAGACTCAGCTGCCAGCATGCAACATCAAAGTTTTTTTGTTGTTTTTTTCCCTGCACTCTCCTTTCTACATAGACCGTATAAAAGAACTGGACAAACTCTTTGAGCCTCCTATGTAGAAGTGCCCTTGGGCAAGACGCAGAACCCCACAGTGCCTCTGATGCATTCATCGGCATGTGAAATCGTGTGTATAATAGAAAAACAACACTGCTTAGTCTCAATAGAAACATATATGTGTGTGAAAGACTTTAGGGATCTGAGGTGGCAACAAACGCTCCAAAGGTTTGGAGTCTAAGGTGACGTTCAGGTGAGGGTGCAAAAAACAGGCCAGTGACTAGAGTTACTGCTCTTTATTTCAAAAGTGAGTCTGTGTGGTTTCTGTAAACAAAGCATAAAAATACAAACTGGTTATTATTAACATTTATGAACTAACACACATTGCAGAGCTATGCAACAGAGTGAGAAAAAAATCATGCTGAAAAGCTGATGATGTTTTTTTTCCCAACAACTGTCATATTTGTCTGAAAAATGCTGCTGATTTTAAACTTTAGCCACTTTAACAGCTGTAGTGCAACCAATATCTGTACCTATTAACATAAGACAAAAACAAAAAACAAACAAAACAACACCATTCATCACATTATTCTACAATACTAAGTTAGTCCACTTTGTCAAAAGCAGACTATTTATCCATCCATCCATCCATCCATCCATCCATCCATCCATCCATCCATCCATCCATCCATCCATCCATCCATCCATCCATCCATCCATCCATCCATCCATCCATCCATCCATGGCTCAGTGGATGTAGTTTTATGTTTTTTATGGGCCAGCACCGGATCAAACACCTTTGTTTTCTTGCAACATTTGATAGAGGACTGTTTGATGAACATACCTACTACATCACTGAATTTGCAGAAAGATAAAAGCTGAAAGTTGGTTCTGTTGCAACAAGAGAGGATGTCCATCAGTTTGAAAGCAAGTGGTAGGTAACATGTCTGCGTTGCGATGGGAGTCAGCCTTACTGAACATGGTGCCCATGCAGCCTCGATGGTTGGCAACTATGGAGTCAAGACTCGTTTTGCGGTAGCTTCATTAACTTTTCTTTTTCTTGCAGTTCCGGCAGCTACACTTCCCATCCCACATCCACAGAAATAAAAATTGATTTAGACTGCGAGTGACTGACAGACAAGATAATCAATAAAGTTAACAGCAGGTTACAAGGTGGCTCTTACTGAACTGAGTCATCCAGCTGTAATATTTATTGTCGTGGTTCCACTTTCATTTTCTCAATCTGATCTGGTTCGAACATGTGTTGAAGGATTTGATGTTTTAGGATATTGAGCATGTGTTTTTTGAAGAAGAAGATAAAACTTCTCAAGCACCAAGCAATAGATAAGCATCAGATAATTTGGGACAATATGCAAACTGAACATACCAATAATAATAAAAAGCTATTTTGTCTACTTTGACTTTTATGTTTATCCAGAAAAGCCAAAATATTTCATTCAAAAATTTTTTCCTTTTGTTTGGTCAATTAATTTAAATTAGAATTGTAAGTTAGCTGGAGCAGAAAAATGCGACTCTCTAGGCCACAAAAGAAAAGTAACTGCACAAACGTCTAATCTCAGGAGGGGACGAGAAGGAGGAAAAGATCATTGCCTTGGGAAATACTCTTTGAAGTGACAACAAAAGGATGAAGCGGAGACCTCCTGGGAACTCCCGCCACAGCGCCCTACACATATAAATATCCTTCACTCTCCGTTCCCAGTGCACACAGGATGAATAACACCTGGCTCATTTTTCTTAGCTTTATTGCCCTCTTTAGGTTTCAAGTAAATTATTTTTACTCCTGGCAGGAAACCTTGAATTGGTTCATAATGGACAAATGGGATATGTCAAAGGAAGACAAATAAATTATTATTATTTCTGTCTCTGTCCCACTGAAAAAACCTCCTGATATGACTGAGCGTTTCAATGTGTTCATGTTGACCCTGGCTGGGACATTTGGTGTCATTTTCTGGACTTCCTAAAAGCCCAGCTACTCTATCAAATCTATCCAAACGTGGGTCTGAGGCTTCTGCATCTGTTGCTGAGCAGTAAGGGTTTTGGCTCCAATAGTCCCAACTCCTATCTGAAGCACAACTGTAAATTGCCACAGAGTGCTTCTGGTGGAATAATGATCGGATGCTGAGCCACAGTGAGCAGAAAAGCTTAATGCATCCCTGAAACTGAATACACCAGAGAGAAATTAGGATCAAATGTAAGGGAAAAGAACGAGAAAAAAAATGTACCCAAGCCTGTGATGTTGCATTTACCTATTCATTTTAAAGTTGGAGTCTATTATTTACTTTAAAAAAATACATCAAATAGACAGAAAGTTAAAGCTGTAAAATGCTTGTCATTTGCAGGCTGCATGAGAGTTAATGCCCCCAGAATGTCTGAATCCATAAAAAGTTTATCTTTTTCCTAATTTATGCATCTGAATATGTGGTCACACTTGCCAAAATATATTAATGTATTCCAATAACTGCAGCATTTTGCAGAGTAATCTGTAAAAATTGTTTAAAAAGTCTTTTTGAATGTTTCCTTGTTGACTACAAGTAGTTTTCTGGGTGGCTTAGTGGCTGAAATACTGTCTGATTAACTGCTTGGCGTTGCTCTACAACAAGAACATGGCAGAAAGCTCCTCAGAGCCATCGACTGTCACACAAATGACTTCCACCCAGCCATTCTGGTTAATGAGAGACCTGAAATAATGAAGGACCTTCTTGGTCTGTCATATGCAGATAGCCTGCTTTCATCATCCACTCGGGAAGATCAGAATGCAGCGCAGATGGAAAGTTTTCAGAACTTTTCAAGTTTCCCTATTTGTTATAGGCTTATATAAAATGGGTTCAGTTTTGTCTTTTCTTCCATCAGTCTACACACAAGCTGGTCAAGCATAGTCTTTTGTAAAACTCGCAGTGACACAAGCAAGTGTGACAGAAGTGACGGGGGATTCCTGCTCTGGCTAGCCTGGACCGTGCACCTCGCTGTACTGGCAAACCACTTGAGACACCTGCAGGAAATATAGTTCTCAGATCTGCAGACTGTATCTGGCAGATTTCTTGTTCAGTTAACTTACAGTCTTGTAAATAGTCTTTTGCTTCATCACAGTGTGACTCAAACTAAGAGTATCGGAGGAAATTACATTACAAGCATGAAAACAGTGCACAGTAATCACCTCTGCCTGTAGTGCTTTCTTGTAACCTGTTAAAATAAAAATAAAAATATTTGCACTGCAGCACCTCATGACCATATGCAACCAGTTTTGGGAGTAATGGCATTACAAAAATGTATTACTTTTTGTTTTAATGCAGTAACATAATGTAATATTATCAACATTCTGGTTACATTATACACATTTTAATGTAAGAAATGCATGTTTAAGTGGTTTGCTTTCATAAGAAGTCACCAAAACTGCAAAACATCCCTGCACCAATGACAAAAAAATTAAGTAGTTAAGTAAATAAAGTACTGAAAAACCACTGCAATTCAGACAGTAATATTCCTTTTGGAAGTCTCTTGCCTAAGACTTTTCTATGTAGGCTAATAGAGCAAATGGATTACAAGTTGATTACAAAATGTCAGCAAGGACAACAGATTGGGTCTGATCACTTGCAATATATAATGTAGAAGGTCGGTAATGGAAATCAGATTATGATTGGATTATGCTTAAAAATCAGATTTAGGGGGCAGCACGGTGGCTTAGTGGTTAGTCTTTCTGTGTGGAGTTTGCATGTTCTCCCTGAGCTTGCGTGTGTTCCCTCCGGGTACTCCGGCTTCCTCCCACAGTCCAAAAACATGCAGGTAGGTTAATTGATGTTAATTGATTGATACTAAATTGCCCGTAGGTGTGAACGTGAGTGCGCATGTTTGTCTGTCTTTCTATGTGGCCCTGCGATGGACTGGCGACCTGTCCAGCTGGACCCCTGACCCCCGTAAGCGGGTATAGATAATGGATGGATCAGATTGAGGCTAATAATCAGTTATAGACATGAATGAGGGATTTTAAAGCAAAAAGTTTAAGAGGTTTCCCTGGAGCAGAAATGGAAAACAGCACTGTAGAGCTTAGAAGAGCTGCAGAGACAGGAGGTAATTATCTGTGTGTGGTACTTATCCCCCAATATAGATTTGTTTCATGTAGAGGTTATAGTATCTTATCATGGGATCCATTTTTAAAACACTGTAGAAATTCAACCCATTAAGCCCAGCTATGAGCCACGTCCAAAGGTGTTTTCCTCTATATAGTTCAAACCAGAGGTATTATGTTGTTACTGATTTATATTTCATCTTAAAGCCTTTTAGTTCTTACATAATTTTCTTTGATAAATATTTGCAGGCAGAACAACCTTTTGCCTTTTATTAAAGCCACAGCATTTACTTTTAATTACACTTTACGTGCTCGCACAGTTAATGGTCTCAGTTTTAACAAGACTCCTCCACAATTTATGATTCAGACTCAGTTAAGCCATGTCATTCACTATAGAGCTCATGCATTTGTTTCTAAACAGTAGAATAAGTGAAGGCTTCCAGAGAATAGTTGTAGTTAATCAGTCACCAGGAACAAGCCCCAAATCCCATTTTTCAAAGCAGCACCACAGTGGGGTAATTAATCTGTTTGCAGAGGAGTCCACCAGCTGGGAGCCGTGACAAGATTTCTGCTGCCTGAGCCTGCCTCTGATTTTCAGTTTCCCCTTACAATGCAAATCTATATAGCAAATATCATAATCTGATTAATATCATATTTAACTAGGATTAAACCCTGTTATGTAAAAGGTAGAGACATCATCTACGCAGAAAAAAGAATCAAATGATATGGAAATTATTTAAAGCCTATTTGTAACTGAAAGTAAAACAAAGGCAAGATAACAAAAGTACTTTTTATGAAGCCACCTTTACTTCTAGCAGATACTTTTATCCAAAGTGACATTCATGCTTGAGCACAGCAAACAAAACTTTGGGATTCACCTTGCAGCATTACAGGTGGAACAGGTGCAGAACTGCAAATAAGATGATAGATCATTGTCTCAGCTTACATTTTAAAAACGTGGGATACCACAGACTTAAGGGTCATTCCCACACATCTATGCATATTTATGTGGCATGGTTAACATTGTTTAAAAAAAAAAAGTTTCACTGCTGCCTGAGGGATTTCCACTGTTGCGCCTGACACGTTGCACCACCTATTGTGATGAGTAACCATAGCAACGAGATAGTGGGATCAGCTGATCGGGTCTAATTGAATTAAATGAACTAATTACTTTTTTTAATGTTACATTTTAGGAATAACTGTATCCATTTAGTTTTTTTGTTTTTTTTTTTACAACCGTTCTATGCATGTAGGTAACCATAGTAACCAAGTGGATTGTTGAAAGTTGGCACACAGAATGGACCAGATCGCTTGGCTGCAGGATCAGCTGATTGAAATTTCAAAATCCCAAATAATACCTCAGATTAAAATGAGTTAAAGAGGAGAAGTCAGGGATGTGTATGTCTGCAGCTTCATAAACACAACTGGCCACATTGTCCAAAACTGCTGCACCTCTCACAATGACGACTTTATATGCTTTTATAATGATAAAATACTTAGTTTTGGCATCTAGGCTCAGAGTAAAATTCTCACTTTTAAGGTATACATAGAGATACTGAAAATAATTAAAACATAAGCTTGAGATATCTGCCTGAACTACCTGATAGGAGTTGTCTCATTTGTTTTAAATTTCATTTGATCGTTTCAAAAGTTCAATTGTCTAGCATCAGAGATGGCAGAAATTGACATAAGATGAGGTCTCTTCTTTAAAAAAAAAAAAAATTTCAACAGTGATGCTGTTGAATCTCTCTGCCTCCAAACTGGCAGCATAATTTTGACATATAAGTTCAGATATATCATTTCAGTTTGGACCAGAGATTTGAAGCCGAGCATTTACAACATCAGGAATCACAGGGAAATTTCCGTCGGAGGAAGTAGGCAGATGCTCTGACTCACTCAAACGTGTGTGATGGTTCTCCCATGTCATGCATAATCCAGTGAAGACTGCAGCAGTGTGACTTCTAAGTGCGGTTGGCACGTGGCTGTCCTGATGTTGTTTTGAATAAAAATAGCCAACGTATTAACAACAAGGATCCTCAGACATTGTTGTCTTATCCTTGTCATTTCAGATGTATTTCAGCTGAATGGAGGCAGCAGATGCTCCTTTGATTTGTCACCGTGGCGTTCACACATCTATTAGCAAGCATGACTTACTTGTCACAGTTCTTAGCTATGACGAACAAACCCAAACAGCACGTCCCACACAGCCACTCATGTAATCAGTCAGGGGTGCAAAGGTGGGCTTCTGATGGTGGACATTACTCTTCCTAATAAGCCTTGTCAAAGTGAAACACACCAGACATCCATCAATATTTGCTGTGCTCTTATATCCATCAATAACAAAATGGTCCACTTCAAAAAGGCTCAAGTGCACAGGCCGATGTAGTTAATCACCTCATGGAGGAAAAACAAACAATCTTTCATGGAGTAACGTTTCTCAGTCGTTTCATGAGTCCACTGCAAAAGTTGTCTTTGGAGATGACAAGTAAAATTTAAATCTATTTAAGATAATGCATTCAAAGCAGAAAAAGAAAATACATATTGTCAAGGGACTTTCAAGGGCTTTCAATGGATTAAAAGAAAATGACTGGGTTGAGTATAAAACCCTGGACTAGTTTGTTTTTTTATAGTTGCAAAACATTCATTAGATAGGGACTGACTTTTTATTCTGATCAACATATAGTCTTCCAAAGTTTAGATAAAAACAGGTGTATCAAAGTCAAGATAAGAGACATTGTCTAGACATATTTTGTGTTTAAAAGTCTGTTTGCAGACATTTATAACTGAAGCGCAAAATGAGGGTTAAAGTCATTAACATAAATGAGCCACGGTCATAAAAGCTGCTTAATATTGTTTAGGTCTCAGTGACAGCTGATGGTTAAAAGTCAGGAACCTGAGACTGTGGGAATATTGTCAAGGTTGCAGTGGAAGGACCTAAAGTCAGGAGTAATCAGCAATACACAGAAAAATACAAAAAGGGGATCATTAGAAAAATGAAGACAACAAAAAAAAACCCAAAGTGAAATGGTGGAATTAAATAACCTATTGTAGCAGAAATGGTGAGTTATGTCATGGTTTACATGGTTTTTCTGATGATTGGTGTATTTATATATATATATATATATATATATATATATATATATATATATATATATACATATATATATATATATACGAAAAGGCAGAAAAGGCTAAAGTTATTATTTTGGCTTTTTTTTTCCATTCTCATAATTGATCAGGTTTTACTCTTGTTTCCTCTCTGTCATTTGCTACTGATATCATTTTTATGTTTAGCTTGTTTCCTTGACTTCCTGTTTTATTTTGAAAGTGTTTTTACAGATGTTTTTGGTCTTGATTGAGTACTCATGTTTCCTGTCTTGACTGTTCACACCTGTGTCTCATCCCTTCCTGTGTCTACATTGTTCTTTTCCCTTGTTTTTCAGTTGTTTCTTGAACTCGCTCCAAACCCGTTGTTTGACCAGGGGCCTGGTTCAGAAAGGAGGTTTAACAAACTCTGATAGAAAACTGAGTTTTGGGTTTCAGAACAGGTGTTGTTCACTCCGAGTAACAGCGACTATAAAAAGCCATCATCAGTGGCGCGCCGATATCAACATGCACCACGGCAACAACACAGACCCCAGTTGTTGCCTGTTTGTTTTAGTTTTTGAGTTTTTCAGAGATTTTGATTAAAAATAAAAAGGACTTTATTATTGATTATTCCTGCCTTCCAGTCTGCATTTGGGTCCAGTATCCTGCAAATCCTGGCAGGTAATGGTGGAAATGTCTGAATAAATGACTGGTTCTTCAGAGAAAAGTTAAAAAACAAAACATACTGTAGTGATACTGAAGCAGTACTGACAAAAAGCTGCTGGCAATCTGTAAATTAGGGGACAATATTTACAGGAATCATTCATACACTGGTGGCTGCAGTGACATTGGTCATCTTTTTACGGGGTAAAAAAATAACATCCCCACAGTCACCAGTACTCAACCTTCCTCTCTCCTTCTCACACAAAAATGAAGAAAGACTCTATCATAGACCCTCATCCCTTCTCACCTTTTCTAGGTCTGGATATTTCTGTAACCGTGTTTTATTATTTGCTTGTCATGATTGTTTTTTAATATTTCTATCACTCAATTCCCAAGGCTACGCGTGAATGCCATGCAAACAAACCAGAGATCCACTGTGAAAAACAAACAAACACTGGACCGAACAAGCATCGCCAGTTTTAATTAATACACAATGCACAATACTACTGATAATGTCCTCTCTCAAATTAATTGTAGAAACATTTGGGGCACTGAGTCACCAGCAAAACATACAAAAAAGTCTTTAATCATTTTGCTTTTTGCCTTTTACAATAAATATATATAACTATGGTATTCACTGTTAGAAAATATGTTAATTTACCTTTTACTCCTGTATACTCACCTCCCTGTGATAGACTCAATACATTTGTTTTCTAATAAGTAATTCTATTAAATCACAAATCAATAACACTGAAATTCATCCAGATGGGGGTTCAGCATTTAACTATAGCCCACAAAGATTTCAGCAACTCACTTTGTAGACTGGAAATTGTAGTGAATCTCCAATATTTCTCATTTCATTCAACACTGGAAGTGTTAGATGTCTTTTGTCACCCCCTCCTCAAACCATCTGTCTTCTCTGTCCAAAAGGTGTTTTTGACCACAAAAGAGTGTCTCTTATCGTTGAGATGCGGTTATATCGCTGAATCTTCACCTGATGACCTTTTGTAGAGTGGCAATCCAAAACCAGTCGCAGCATCGACCTTGTAGAGTTAACACCACAACTTAATAACCTTAAAACACATGGCAAAGTTTCTAAAGTGATGACAGCCATTGACTAATTTTAAAGTCATATTCAACTGCTTTTCTTTATTAACCCTTTAAAATAAAAGTATGAGAAACTTGTTTGTAAGCTTAATGTTCCTCAAAATAGCTGACATAATGGCTGGAAGCAGACAAAATAAATATTGTGATTCATATATTAGCTGCAGAAACATGCAGATAGGAATCTGTATGCATCCCTTGCTGTGAGAAAACAATAATCATGCAAATATTTCTTCCAAAACACACAATCTAAATTAGATAGGAACCTTAGGAAGGCTCGGCTAAACGTTGGAGCTGTCAGACCGTGAAGTTTGCGGACGACACAGCTGTGTTGGGATGCATCACCGGCAATGATCAGTCCCCATATAGACAGGAGGTGGAGCACCTGGAGGCCTGGTGCTGATACAACTGTCTCCACATCAATGTAAATAAGACCAAAGAGATGATTGTGGATTTTATGAAGTGCAGACCTCCGCCTTCCGCCTGAACATCGGAGGAGCATTTGTGGAGGTGATACTTGGGAGGGAACCTCACCCAGGATCCTACCTGGAGCTGCAACACATCTGTGCTGATCAGGAAAGCCCAAAAGCATCTCTACTTCCTCAGGGAGCTGAGACGCACTGGACTCAGGAGCTGTGGCATGGCAGCTGCAGCGCAGTTGTGAGGAAAGGTCTGCAGAGAGTGGTGAATGCAGAGGATTATGGGGTGCTGCTTACCCACCACCAGTGACATCTACACCACCAGATACAGCAAATGAGCTTCCTGTATCATGAAGGACCCCACCCACCCTGCACACACACTTCCCCTCCAGCAGGAGGCTGAGGAGCACCAGGAGGAACAGCTTCTACCATGCAAGTTTTTGATTCTATAATAATTTTGTGTAAACTGATGAGGATTGAATGCGTCGCTATACCTGTTTGTCTGTTATTATATTACTCTTAGACTCTTTCTGAGCAGCAAACATGGGAGATCCATATATACAGTCCTCTGGTTTATGTTGTGAATATCAGCTTTTATTCACCTCCAACCAGCCTCATACAGCGTTTCAGACCTCCTGGGGCTCTTTATGCTAATGGGGGTGACAACCAGCAAGTGCCATGGTAGTAATGGTCATCATCCTGAAAGGCAGCCAACTAATTGGAGCTGTATCTCCCGCACAGATACCAGACTGACTACCTTGCATACTCTACACCACACACCGAAGGCAATTATAGGGCTGTAATTGTTCTTTCCAAATATCTACAGAGCTTTTATCAACCATAAATATGCTCCAGCGCATCAGAAGACACCAGCACGACCAAGTCTGTCAAGGGTGTCTCTCAAAATTAATCTCGATTGGCCAAAATAATAAATGAAATGTATAATGTCTTATAGTCCTTAAGTGTGAATGGCATGAAAAATATGACAAGACAGGGTTATTTTTTTATTTTTAAATATAGAGTTAATTTAATTCAGCCATTAAAACTGTTTTTTTTTTTTTGTTGTGGCAAAGTGTTCAGCATATTTTGGAAAAAAAACAAACTAACAACTAAACACTGCAAAGTCAGTCCACCATGCGACGATACATGATATTATAGACAGATACACTTGGATGGCTGTCCAGAGATGTAATGTCATTTTTTACTTAAAAATTTACCTAAATATGGAGTTGGTCCCTTTATTCCAGTGTAGGAGTCAAAATATAGATTGTATTATTCTGTAGATGTTCAGTCTCTGTAAGTGTTAAAATATTAATACAGATGAATAGTTTCATTTATTAAGTTCATGAATGATTTTTTTCAGAGAAAGTACAGTAATGCAGTAATTGGCAATTTAGTTCATGTTCATGATTGTACTGTGTCAAACAACATTGTGGACTGTTAACTCAAATTTGGTTTCTCACATTTTACACCGTAGTCCTGTGCAAGTTGCTTCTTGTAAAGTGAACAGACTACAGTCATACCAAGCTCATTACAAGCCCGGCTTCAAAGCAAGCCACTTCCAGTCTTCCTGGAAGGGTTTTCCACAATATTTTGGAGTGTTTCACTGTGTTTCTGCAGGTACTTGTGCCTGTTCATTTGTTAGACTTGAATGGATGAGAAGGCCGAGCCCTCCGATGACAAACCGACCGTCCACGGTCTTAGATGGCCAGTCAAATTCTTCACACAAACTCATCAAACCAAGTTTTATAGCTCTTGCTTTTGTGCACCCAGGCACAGTCATGTTGGAATAAATGCTAAATGCTTCTATCTTCTAATATCACCACTTATCCAGCAGGGATGAAACTTCAGAAACCATATCTTTGTAAACTTGGCGTCCTATCACAGTACTTGTGCTTGAAGTCACTGAGCTCTTCAGAATGACCCTATTTGTATTGCAAATGTTTGCAAATGAAAACTGCACGACTGCACAACCAGAAGTAGCAACAGGTTTGATTAAAGCAGCTGGATTTAATAATTAAGAGGTAGGCCTAATTACATTGGTCCATCTAGTGCATAAGTACATATACAATATATGTACTACATATTCAGGGCTATATATGTATATGTATATAAAATCAAGTTGTAAACTGAACGCACATATGACAGATGAATGACATTAATAAAAATAAAAATCTATTTTTGTGTCTATTCATGAGAAGTGAAGAAAACCTGATATTCAGGAAAAACCTTAGCAGTGCCCAGTGGTCACCCCAGAGGCACAACTTTCAAAATTTGCTGGCTTGATTACTACAGATGGACATCAGCCAGAAGGCAAAGCGTTCAAAACAACAGGTGCTGTATGAAGGCAGAGTGCAATCAAAAAAGGCTGGAGAGTTAAACGATTCCAGAAAGGAAAAAAAGTACCTGAGCATTATAGGAATCAGGGATCAGGACCTGCATGAGTTTGTGACTGGCAGGCAAAATATTTAAAACCAAGGGTGAGAAAAACCTGAACGTTAACCTACAGCTTTGATGGGGTTTTTTTTTTCAGGCTCATGGAAAATGTTGCTCCCCTGCTGTACAGTTAGTCCTGAAATATTAGTAATTTATTCTAAAATGACTTCATCAGTCACAATCAGCCATTTATAATCAGTCCTTGATGGTTTAACAAAGCTGTCCTGAGCCTTGGACATGAGCTCTTGATTGTTTATTTTTGGCATTTTCTCAAACTAGTCTGATACACCATTTCTTTCTCTGCTGCAACATTAGGGCTCATATGTCACCGTGACGCTCGTTAATCACAACTGATACACACTCATGGCATACTAAAAGCCAGTTTTAGCTGCAGTGGACTTGTGTTACCCTGAAATATAATGTTCTCACAGCTCTCTTCATCTCTCAGAAAAGCGTCAGTTGCAAATAAGGAGATAAATAATTCACTAATTTTGCCTTATTTTTAATTTCCTTTTCCATCACCTGACTTCCTACAGTCTCTTTTCCTTCTCACTAATTGGTTGGCTGGTTCATACTTAATTAGCTTCATTTTTTTCACCTATGCATCTACACCCCCCTCACTGTCATTCAGACTTTCACTTCTACACGGCGTGGCAGAATTGATAAGAAATTTATTTTCCACCACATTTTATCCTTCGTTTTTTCCCTTTTAAAGATGTGAGAATAATTCTCCCTGATCATTTAATCTTGTATTCTTTCTTTCAGATACAGATCCATGTGTGTGTGTTTTTTTCCCGCCAATGAACGTCTTACATCCACATCGTCAATAAATATCTTGAGAGTGAATTCAAGTTTTCATGATCTCATTAGAGCATTAGAGGCAGTTAAACAGCATAACACATATGTTTATCCTCTTCTATAACCCCTAATGTGCCACCCAGCGCACTGCTAAAGCATTTGTTGTTCCTGTCTTGTTCTGTCAGCACCTAATGTTCAAGTGAGTTTCCTTTATCCATTGACAAATGAAAGTAAAGCCATTGCTTTCCTTTTTATTTATTTATTTTTTTATCTGTATGTCTGTGATAATGGCGTATTCATGTTGCCACATCCAGTCCTGCAAAAGAAGGAAAATATGTTTGAATAGTGTCGCTGTCATAGTGACCTTGTGCTATTGAGCTTCAGGATTGTGTTGAATGATTATAAATCCATTAGTCTATTGCGATGGCAGCATGAGCAGCCACACGCGCCAAAGTCTAGTTTTTTGGTTTTATTTAAATGCACAAGTACTTTAGATATACACTATTTATTTATACATACACATATACATACATATACATACATATATATATATATATATATATATATATATATATATATATATATATATATATATATATATATATATATATATATATACCCACACACAAACAAATTATTCCAAATTCTCATTTTAAATCCATATACTTAATATGAGGGTTTGTCTTTTCAAAAAAAAAGTTTGAGTCTTTAGGCCAAATCCAAAAACTGTAAAAATTATAAAGTGTCTCCTTTAAATTGGTGCTGTTTGCATCCTATCAGGGTGGAGTTTTCCTCTGTCTCTGACTGCCTCAATTCTTTACATCAAGCCGTTAATGTAACATTGATTCTCCGTCTTTGAAGTATGGCTGCTGCCAAATGGAAAGGCTTGATTATTAAGATGTTCAAAATTATGAATTATTCAAAGCCTAACTGATTTACTTGCTGCTGGTTTGATTGGAAATGGATTCACCGGATAAATATATTCATCAGCAGTGCATGGTTTCTGATGATCCCCATCTGATCTTGGCACAAATTCATGAGCTCCACTGGTCTATACGCTTACCTTCAGGCCAGTGCACAGAAAAATCCAACTTTCTGTTTTTCCTTTGGTGAGTCATCTTTCCTTTAATATTAGCTCTATGCCCCACAACTAGTTACAGAGAAAAGGGGTTAATTCTACTAAAGAAGTTTTATTGTGAAATAAAAGCAATTCTTCCACAGTGAAAACAGCTCAGATCAGATCAATACACTCTGTTCTGGCTTTCCCTCTCCCTCAGTTTAATTACACCCTCTGTTTCCCATCCTGCCTTTGGGTCCACGGGATTATCGTCAGCGTTGTTTATATCATGCCAGCTCCTTTGAAAGTGATTGAAGCGGACGTCCTCGGTGTGTTGGACCAGCTGCCCTTTGCCTTCAACCAGTCAAACAAAAGCCATCTGCTGCACCACCAAATTAAATGGTTTTTAAATGATAAGATGACAAAGAAGGTTGAGGACTCGTCAATAAATTGTTAGCTCTCATGTAATATCAAAAAGGGGCTCATAAAGCTTTTTTTAGTCTAATTCTGTTAAAGAGGACGGTTTGATGATTGTCACTCAATTCCTGATACGAACTTGAAGTCAGATGGAGACTGTTATTTTAAAACACCTAAGTTATTTTCAAATGTCCCCTAAATTCACCTACAAATACTTTAATATGTGATTTGCTGATGAAATCTTCCACAATAAACACTTTGAAAGTGCTTTCAACCTCGAGAGTGCAAACTGTGAACAATCAGCTGTGACTCAAAAAGTTTTTAATCAACACAATTCTTTGTTTGTGTTGTATTAAACTTTCAAACAGCTTTTCCACAAAATGTGATTGCTTAGAAGTCATTGGGCTTTCCAGGGTCAAAATGGTTGCCTTTCTTTTCGGCAGGATTGATCACTGTGGTGGTCTGTGCAGCGCAGATAAGCTGGTGAAGGTTAAGTTTAGAGGATCAAAATGATATGAAAGCACAGCGTATTTACTCACCATCTGCTCTCAAAAAAACATGCTCAGCTCTCACTTATTGTCCTTCTCTTTAACTGGGAAGTCTTTTTTTTATTTCTTTTCAATTATAATTCTTGCTTTTTGCTTGTCAGAATCCAAATGAAAAAAAAAAATCATCACTCATTTACACACTTTCAGGGAGTGAAGACTAATAATGGTTTATTAGTTTGTGCATTCTATATACATCATATCCGATGTGCTGACAGAGCTGATGCCACGTGTAACCTGAGAACAACAAGGAAACTACAGAAGAACATGGGAACATCGTCAACTGAAAATACGGTGAAAGGGTCTTCAGATCGCGGTGACCGTTGCTTCTGGTCCGCTGGGAGACTTTGGTACGAACCCAACCAGGAACGTTACAACAGCACAATATCACAATCCACACAGATGTTCACACCCGCAACTCCACACTTACACATTTGGGTCTGTAATTATAATGTTTCGTTACAGCCCTGTTAAAGCCCTGACATGGAAAACCCAGTTCAGGCCAGTAAACAGAGAGCAGGCAGGAGGGGTGTCAAAATACTTTTGGTGTCAAGTTGGTGAGAATCCACCAAGGACTGTAATTATCTGATAAGCATAGTTTTCTCATCCAGTGCACAGCGGTTTCCCAGATCAAGCTCACCCATGCTAAAGGGAACATTTTAAAGTTGAAAACAGCCTCAATGAAACTCACTGGAGCTCCAAATGCAAAGCAATTTCATCAGATTAATTACACTAATTTGGACACAATCTGTTTACATTTTAATGGCAAAATGATGGTTAGTACATTTGGTAGCGTTTGTCTCATTATATAGTTTCATGTCTCTTCCTCCACTTCAAATGCCCACTTCCCCCCACACTCTTACTCACTTTTGTTTCCTCTCGTGATTCATCACTTTATTTACTGCAAAAACGTTTTTAGTTGGCTCTCAAACACTGTGCATACACGCTGACGATCAAAATAAGCCTCTGTTGCCCCATACACAACATATTATCCACTAGATTTTAAATACATATGACGCTTTAATTGACAGACAATCCAAGTGGGGTAATAATTTAAAGTAATGTGAAAATTGGAAATGTTTCTAAAAAAAAATGTATCATTAGATTATATTTACACAACTTGCAAGATTGGGTTGACATGCTGCAAAGCTTATTAGGTCGTTTTCTTTTGAGCCTTGTAACTAGTTTTTATCCTCTTTAGTCTTTTTTTTAAAGTTATAATCCAAACATGAAGGCAGTTATTTTCTACTTTGATGGAAATTGTTCCAGACAGGCCAGGCAGCTTGCATGTTTGACCTGATTAAAAGACAAGGCAGTGGGAGCAGTTTAAACGACAAACTCAGATATAGTTAGATACTGAAGAAGAAAATACACAATACTGATGTGACTCGCGTCTTGGGAAACAAAACTCAACAAATCAAACAGTGATAACTAATTTAGTTCATCAAAGCGGAGCACATCAAACAGATTCAAACAAAAAAGGCTCAGGATTTCAGAGTAAATAGTAGCTGAAGAACATCCTGATCAGTGGCTTAAAATGTTGCAGACTGGAATTAAAGTTAACATTTATTTATTTATGGTTGTGTGAAATGTTCTGCCACTTAAGTTCATGTTCAGGTATCGCCACACTGAACGATTCTGCAATCAATGGATTAATTGTTGAGGTGAGGGTGCCAGATTCAGGTATAAAAGGGACGTCAAACAAAAGTCTTACTGTTTCCAAACACAAATGAGTCCTGGCTCATCATTTGATACCCAACTCCAAAATTAATCCAATTGCCATTTATTAACTTTCGCTTATTTCTGTGAAGGTTGCGGAGATGTCTGGTGACGCTCTACCAGATGTTTCTCTCCCCAGCTTCACCTCCTCTAGCTCTACTGGGATGACACCAAGACGTTACCAGGTCAGCCGGGGGATGTAATCTCTCCAGCATGTCCTGGGTGCGCCCCCGAGCTGTCTTCCGGTTGGACATGCTTGAAACACCGCCCCAGAGAGGCATACAAGGAGGGATCCTCACCAGATGCCCAAACCACCTCCATTGGCTCCTCTTGATGTGGAAGAGCAGCAGCTTTCCTCCAAGACCCACCTACATATGAAAGCACAGTGTATTTACTCACCATCTGCTCTCAAAAAAACATGCTCAGCTCTCACTTATTGTCCTTCTCTTTAACTGGGAAGTCTTTTTTTTAATTTCTTTTCAATTATAGTTCTTGCTTTTTGCTTGTCAGAATCCAAATAAAAAAAAAAATCATCACTCATTTACACACTTTCAGGGAGTGAAGACTAATAATGGTTTATTAGTTTGTGCATTCTATATACATCATATCCGATGTGCTGACAGAGCTGATGCCACGTGTAACCTGAGAACAACAAGGAAACTACAGAAGAACATGGGAACATCGTCAACTGAAAATACGGTGAAAGGGTCTTCAGATCGCGGTGACCGTTGCTTCTGGTCCGCTGGGAGACTTTGGTACGAACCCAACCAGGAATGTTACAACAGCACAATATCACAATCCACACAGATGTTCACACCCGCAACTCCACACTTACACATTTGGGTCTGTAATTATAATGTTTCGTTACAGCCCTGTTAAAGCCCTGACATGGAAAACCCAGTTCAGGCCAGTAAACAGAGAGCAGGCAGGAGGGGTGTCAAAATACTTTTGGTGTCAAGTTGGTGAGAATCCACCAAGGACTGTAATTATCTGATAAGCATAGTTTTCTCATCCAGTGCACAGCGGTTTCCCAGATCAAGCTCACCCATGCTAAAGGGAACATTTTAAAGTTGAAAACAGCCTCAATGAAACTCACTGGAGCTCCAAATGCAAAGCAATTTCATCAGATTAATTACACTAATTTGGACACAATCTGTTTACATTTTAATGGCAAAATGATGGTTAGTACATTTGGTAGCGTTTGTCTCATTATATAGTTTCATGTCTCTTCCTCCACTCTTACTCACTTTTGTTTTCTATCGTGATTCATCACTTTATTTACTGCAAAAACGTTTTTAGTTGGCTCTCAAACACTGTGCATACACGCTGACGATCAAAATAAGCCTCTGTTGCCCCATACACAACATATTATCCACTAGATTTTAAATACATATGACGCTTTAATTGACAGACAATCCAAGTGGGGTAATAATTTAAAGTAATGTGAAAATTGGAAATGTTTCTAAAAAAAAATGTATCATTAGATTATATTTACTCAACTTGCAAGATTGGGTTGACATGCTGCAAAGCTTATTAGGTCGTTTTCTTTTGAGCCTTGTAACTAGTTTTTATCCTCTTTAGTCTTTTTTTTAAAGTTATAATCCAAACATGAAGGCAGTTATTTTCTACTTTGATGGAAATTGTTCCAGACAGGCCAGGCAGCTTGCATGTTTGACCTGATTAAAAGACAAGGCAGTGGGAGCAGTTTAAACGACAAACTCAGTTATAGTTAGATACTGAAGAAGAAAATACACAATACTGATGTGACTCGCGTCTTGGGAAACAAAACTCAACAAATCAAACAGTGATAACTAATTTAGTTCATCAAAGCGGAGCACATCAAACAGATTCAAACAAAAAAGGCTCAGGATTTCAGAGTAAATAGTAGCTGAAGAACATCCTGATCAGTGGCTTAAAATGTTGCAGACTGGAATTAAAGTTAACATTTATTTATTTATGGTTGTGTGAAATGTTCTGCCACTTAAGTTCATGTTCAGGTATCGCCACACTGAACGATTCTGCAATCAATGGATTAATTGTTGAGGTGAGGGTGCCAGATTCAGGTATAAAAGGGACGTCAAACAAAAGTCTTACTGTTTCCAAACACAAATGAGTCCTGGCTCATCATTTGATACCCAACTCCAAAATTAATCCAATTGCCATTTATTAACTTTCGCTTATTTCTGTGAAGGTTGCGGAGATGTCTGGTGACGCTCTACCAGATGTTTCTCTCCCCAGCTTCACCTCCTCTAGCTCTACTGGGATGACACCAAGACGTTACCAGGTCAGCCGGGGGATGTAATCTCTCCAGCATGTCCTGGGTGCGCCCCCGAGCTGTCTTCCGGTTGGACATGCTTGAAACACCTCCCCAGAGAGGCATACAAGGAGGGATCCTCACCAGATGCCCAAACCACCTCCATTGGCTCCTCTTGATGTGGAAGAGCAGCAGCTTTCCTCCAAGACCCACCTAGATGAATGATCTAAAGAGAGCAGCCCTGTGGAGGAAACTCCACAACACAATCTCACGCTGGGATGCATTGACTGTTCAAAATAAAACCATCAAAAAGTTTGCAGATAACTAAAAAAGCCAGGAGTTAGGGAGTATCTTGAAAAAAAACGTTTGTCACATAACACAACCTGCAACCTGAGACTGTATTATGCTTTTCTCCCACTAGGGGAGTTTTTACCTGCCGTTGTTTATGTAATAATTGCTCGGGGGTCATGTTCTGGGCCTCTGAAAAGCACCTTGAGACAACTTGTGTTGTAATAGATGCTATATAAATAAGATTGCATTGAAATTGAAAATTGAATATTTTCAGTGTCTGCACAAATGTTAATCTGCCAGCACGAGACTGAGATGAGATTGCATTCAAGCCAACATAAAGCTCCTGAAGCTCCTCACCTCAAGCTGCGTCTTTATCTCGACTTTTAAGATAGAATATACCCATGTTTCAGTTTACAGTCTTGCTGCAACATTTAAGGAATATTTTGAAATGTTACCAAGATTCAACTGTAACATTTCCAGTCACATTTTGAAACAAAATCATGTTTTCTCCTCTTGGAAAAAGCCTTTCAAGGATAATGTGTTAAATATTCAGAACCCCTTTAATTTTGGCAGGTTCATTTCTATTTCTGCAGCCACTCTGCGTATCATTATTTTTACTCAGAGAAGACAGCAGCGAATCTGCAATGAATTTTCTCAAGGCAAGGCCACAACTGAGGTTCCTGCTCACAGTATAATGGAAGTGCAGTGGATTTCTAACAACTTTTGATAAGTTATGTGAGGGAATAACTTTTCTCCTTGTGCCTACTGCATCATGCTCAAGGGAGCCAGTTCCCGCAGAAAATAAAATCCTTCTGCAACATCATGAGAACAAAAAAAAGAGGATTTCCATTGCAGCTCTGCAAAATATTTCTTTTTAACTTGCCATAAAAAAAACACCTCAAGCAAGCATAAAAACGACGTTTGTGATTTAAAGGAGATTTTGCAAAATTGGTGTTTCCATTGGATGTATTTTCTACATACAATTCCAATTTGTGCAATTTCAAGTTTAATGAAAATGCACCTGTGTCTATTGTACCATCTTCTTTGTTAAAATAATCGTGTGCTTCACACTTGCAGTGCAGCTGGTTGAGTTATTGGCTACAACAAAAGAAGTACGTTTGTTCAACAGCTTGAAATTGTTTGTTGTAAAATTACAGAAGAGGGTTGTTGTAAATGTTGTTGTTGTAGAAGCTTTAAACGGCAGTACTGTTTCAGTCATGTTATGATCGCGAGCAGTAAGAGTCACAAGAGTTGTAGAAAAACTCTCAGCAGTGAGACGGTATTGTTAACTACAAATGTTAAAAATCCCCAGTACAATAGCTGTGATGGTAAAAGCACCAAAATTAAAAGTACTACCAATAGACTATTGATTGTGGTACTAATACTGAAATTAGATTTTGTTCTCTCCATAACAAAATCGCAATGTTTTATGTTTAACATAAAACAAAATCAACTGTGGCTTAACTGAAAAATGCTCAAATACTGTAGATCTCCATACCAAGGGCTCAGCCAGAAGAGAAAAATCAGATACTTTTTCCATCTCCTGAGTCTCAAAAGTCAAAGGGAAGAGGCAGGTTGTTTTAAGCAGCTGAAAGAGCAAAGTAAGGGTTGAGAACTTGTTTATCACACAACCAAATTAATGCATTAGGTGAACTTGTGCCCTTGTGAGCATGCTTTTCTACTTGAAAATACAATTGCGTGTGCTCATGTGGAGGAAAGTCTTATTTGCATTGATAGTCTTCCATTTAGAAACCCTATTTCATACTTCATATCAGGCTTTCGTACTTGGTCATTTCTGTGTGTTCGTTCAGTTTTCATGTGGAACCCTGTCTCACATGTGCAAGTTAATAAACTAATTAAAAGTCATTCAAAGCATCTGCAGCAAGTATGAGGATGGACCAGTACCAGTAGAACGAGTGACTTGCATCTGTGTGCGGGTTCAACTGATACAGGGGTTTTTGCTGGCAGATTCTGGCTGTTTCAACAGCATAAAAACAGACTTCATAATAACGGAGGTTTTGTACCAATGACAGGAAAGTCAGTCCACTGTGTAAAGATTCTCCAGGGGTTTAAAATCTCCAGTCTGTGCTGACCAATCCACGTGTGAAAGTGATTTCTCATGCTCCCTGAACCGTTCACAGTTTGAGCCAAGTGAATCTTGGCTGAATGTCATCTTGGAATATACCCATGTCGTCGGAGAGGAAAGGAAAAAAAAAGTGAAAACAAGGTCATTTCATACATTTAGACAGTCTGGTGACCTTAATCTTTTGGGTGCAAAATGTTGCTGAATCTAGAGCTGAGCAACTGAAGAAACCCCAGAACATGACACTGCCCCGACAGGTTTCTTTTTCTCTGTTTCTCATATCAGTCAAGTACACACCATTTTTCCAAGGACCTTGCATAAAAACCAGTCTTCTCTTTATCTTTTTTTTTTTTTTTTTTAATCTTCCCTTTCTTGTCAGTGTGGACATCGTGCACACGCTGTATGTACGATGCACACCGAAATTAGTCTCTGCTTTTAACCCATCAACTAGTTTCACTAGTGAGCAGTGGGGCTGCTAGCAGGGCAGCGCCCCGGGGAGCAATTGGGAGTTAAGGGCCTTGCTCAGGGGCCCCCAGTGATTTACCATTGTGGGCAGCCCTGGGCTTGAACCTGGGTCCTCCACGCCCAAGCCCACCACTGTAACCACTAGGCCACCACTCCCATTTATCTGTTTTATGGCTCATACTAAACCAAGAACAGTAAACTCAGTGTGGATGCTGATGATATGAAGTGCAGCAAGCCCTGCCTGTTGCACTATTTTTTGCCCGTGTGCGCTCAGTCCAGGAATGTGTACACTACAGCAGCTTTGACAGTCATTGCATCAAATCTGCTCCGACACCCTCTCGCAGTCCTCCAGGTGTGCTGAATTATTACGATTAGATGTGGCTCATGCACCTTGTTTCAGCCACATTTTTTAAACTTCTAAAATCAAATAACCGTAGACACAAATGCACTTGATTTTCTAAAATTCTTAACTATCAGGGGATTATACAGGCTTTGGTTGACCAAAATTTCTAAAAAGAATAGTCTTCAGGAAAACTCGGTAACTATTTTTAACTGCACTGAGCAAGCCGTAGGAAGTGAGTTGCTATCCCATCCAGGAGATGTGTTTTCAACACTGCACATCTTAATTGCAGGCCGTAAATATCCACAACTGCTGCAGACTCTCTGGAAGGGACTATTTTGAGTTGTGTCCTTTTCCTCTTTTCCATTTAATGTGAATAGGGCTATAATTTGCATTTCCATTAGAGGTGGTTCTACGTAAACCCGCCAGACGGGAACCTCTAACAAGGGCTGACCTCCTCCTCGTTGGCCTGTCTCCATAACCCTGTAGCGCCACACAAAAACCGATGACCGACAAATAACACAGCTCACCATGTGATGGCGTACTGCTCCTTTTTTTCTGTTTGCAAAGGGCCAGCAGCACATAAACAGATGAAAAAGAAGAATGTAGCCAAAAAAAAAAAAGAGATGAAGAAACAAGTAGAGGGGATGTTCCTCGTTTTAGTTTGCTTTGATAAAATACAACAGAGTGGCAGCGATTGAGATTAAAAGAACACCTCCCCCGCTAGACCCCTGGATCACCTCGTTGGTCCATCGTTGGTTGCAAAATATTTTTGTGGTCCAAATTGTCTAAGGGAGTTGTGTTCATGTGATTTATGCTCACGTGAGAAAGCATGTATATCTATATATGTAGATATACATGCAGACAAGGGACAACCAAGAGCTATGATTGCACTCGCATACTGAGGAGACACAGGTGGCAACAAGGAAGGAAACAACAAACAACACAAAAACAAAACTTAATTCCATAAACCAGGACAAAACCTTAAAAGGTGTTTGCTTCTTGTTGGGAAACTTAACTGAAATGTCACTGTTTAATTATTAGCTTTTGGAAAAAGCGTTAATAATAAACTAAAACCTTACAAATTTCTCCTTGCGGGACCAATAAAGGTTATTTTATGTCAATCATACAATATCTATCGAGTCGAGTGTGTTTGTTTCTGTCCTCCTGCATGTGTGAGTTATCTTTTTATTCATTTTATATACAGTATTTCTCATGTTCACATGGACTCAAAAATACTAATATCAAATGTGTTTTCCTGGACTTGAATTTCATTTCAGTATTATTAATAAGCACAAATAAACATGTTGTTATCAGTGTTAAGAAATGTCCAACTGACACATTTTAAGTTTTCTGTATGGCACTTTGGTTAAAATTTATACTTAAACTTTGATCTCTGGCCTCAGCTTCTTTATCTGCGCCTACTGCCCTAGTAGAAACTGACATCAACAAATTGGGATATAATCCAAATAAAAATTTAAATTTTGCTTTTATACCATAGTTTTATCCTTTATCTAGCTCGTTCAAGGGTTATGTTTGGGTTCATGGCTGTTTACTAGCCTTCCATAACATGCATAAAATGCATTAGTCTTTAACAACCGGATTATTTCCTGCTCTGCGCTTTCAAATCGAGCAAACCATGATGCATCTGAGCACAGATGAAAAGATCTTCAACCAATAAGAGCAATGAAATGTGTGATGAAGCAGCAGCCCTGAATAAAGCAGCATAATGTTGTATTGCATTTAACACACAAAACATATCAGAGAAGTGGTAGTGATTTATTTTTCTATTTTTCAGTTTTGTTTCTTTTTGCTCCATTTCAACTTTACCAAAGATGACTTGAAGTGAGCGGGGTTGGAATACTCGAGTTTCACGTACTATTCAAAAAATATAAATCTTTGTTAGGGAATAAACCCCCCGTGAAGTCAGCTGTAGGTTTTTTGAAGAGTGCTTTTAAAGCCTCTTTTTTTGGAACTATCCACCTTAGTTCAATGAATAAGTTAGCTATTTTAACTTAGTCAACTTCAACTTGATTTGTGCTTCTGCGTAGCAACTAAGCATATACGCAGCACCTACACTGTCATTGGCTTTAACACTCCTGTCTGCCACGCTTCGTAATTACACCACCAAACAAAAGTTAGCAGTGCAGATTTTTTGTGCAGTGAAAGGGTTTCTGTGACGTCCAGAGCAACCGCCAACCATCTTACGCTGAAGTTTACGCTGAACTAAGATGTGTTGCAGTTCCTCAACTAACCACTAGAGGCGGGCTGCAAAGGTGAGTCAGTCTCCTTTGACTCCCATGTAGATAGATAGATAGATAGATAGATAGATAGATAGATAGATAGATAGATAGATAGATAGATAGATAGATAGATAGATAGATAGATAGATAGATAGATAGATAGATAGATAGATAGATAGATAGATAGATAGATAGATAGATAGATAGATAGATAGATAGATAGATAGATAGATAGATAGATAGATAGATAGATAGATAGATAGATAGATAGATAGATAGATAGATAGATAGATAGATAGATAGATAGATAGATAGATAGATACTTTATTGATCCTGAGGGAAATTCAAGGCTTCCAGTAACAGTCACACATGACATACGGTGGGGGGGGGGTAGGGGTTCAATTGTCAATGTTTTTGGTTGGTTACAAGGTCGAACTGAACATAAAACTATGGTTTCTTAACTTTTATAATCCTTAATGCATTAATGTGTTTCTATAATTGGTTGTGCTGCCATGTTGCCCTCTACTCAATGTTTAAAACACTTTAAGCTGGGTTGCCCATCGCCTTCGCCGTCCCCCATCATCAAAGACAATCCCGACAACACTGCCCCTCACGTGAATGTGCAAAGAAGTAGGATTGAAGGATAGATAAGAATTGAGCCTTTTCTTTTTGATGATTTTTAGTCATCTTGCAGCACTTGTTTTTGGACATGGCGCTGGTATTTCCCAAGGCAAACTATTTAAGCTTCATCACACTCAGCAAGCTGCAAACAAAAGGCTGAAACAGGTGCTCTGTGGGCTGAAATCTTTGCTGTTTTGATTATATCCACCCTGTCTATTCTACAAGGGGAATTGTTTTCACTTTTACATGCTCTTTCTTATTTTTCTTGTCTCATCTTTCTGGATTCCTCAGAAACAAGAAACTGCTTGTCCCTTTAACCTCCCTACATCCTTTTTACAGATGAGTTCTTTTCTTGATCCTGAAAAAATCATATTGTATAATTTGCATGCTTGTGTAATCGTCTTTATTTTAACGTCTTCAATAACAGACGGGTGACGTCCCAGGGCAGCAGTGCACATAAAAGATAGAAAAAGACTGGGCCGCAATTATTCATATTCAACTGACAGCTTTGAGGAGAGATAATTTGAAGTCCAAAGACAATGACAAGATGAATATGTGTCTTTTAAATATTGACTTGAAACAATTACTTTGACTTCAAAATGGATTTATTTCTGAAGCTACTCCTCAGTTCTCGCGCCTCAAGGTCATTCATTCCCTTTCAATGATTTCAGTGCACACACGGCTGCCCAACTCTCACTTGCAGCTCAATCACAAGGTTATTCAATTGAAGGTACAATCTGCAACCAGAGAATCGAAATAAGCAATAAGTTTGTCATTTTAAACCCCCATGGGTCAATACTTTAGCCAACTGATGTGGCCTGTGGAAGAGTACAGTCAGACATAGCCACAGTAGTGCTAATAAATATATATATATATGTATATATATATATATATATATATGTGTGTGTGTGTGTGTGTGTGTGTGTGTGTGTGTGTGTGTGTGTGTGTGTGTGTGTGTGTGTGTGTGTGTGTGTGTGTGTGTGTGTATTTTTCCTGGACATGTCGATGCAACAAATTACTGAAACAGATTTTGCAGTCATTAACACTGCAGTAAACGCAGGACCACAACTTTTCCCACTCTATGACAAGTATCTTTTCCTGTATTTTTCTCAAAACTTCCATTGGGGAAAAATTTATATTTTTCAAGCCACAGCAGAAATAGGACTGTGAGGGAATTTGTGCTATTTCTGAATTTAAAAAAAAACAGCAACAAACTGTTAACTGCAGTTCAAAAGGACTTGGAAATTAAGCCAAAGTTTTCTAAAAAAATGTTATGTAATGTGCATTTTGCTGTTGTGACACTGAGGTTGTGAACCGCCACGGAGTAAATGATCCCTTGCACGTACGTGGGCTTGTTTCGACCACCCGATGTCTTCCTGCTCCATTTGTACTAAACAAACTGAAAAAAAAAAGAGATCGCCAATGCCGGTAGCTGTGAATTACATACTGTGATGTGGGCACTCTTCATGATGCAACATGGCAGCTCTTCTGGCTGCAGAATAAAGTATCACAAAGCGTTCAGCGGCAGGAGCCGTCTTTGCTTCCAGCATTACAACTGACAGTTTTGTGGCATCTTACCTACATGTTTACCAAAAATGCTGTTTGTTTATACAGTTGTAAGTATTTGACTTTGTTTCTGTCAGATCTAGAAGCTATTTTTGATGTTTAAATCCTTGTGTGACCTTGTCATGGACTGCCAACAGCCTCAGCTTTCTTTGTCATCCCTGTGTGTGTGTGTGTGTGTGTGTGTGTGTGTGTGTGTGTGTGTGTGTGTGTGTGTGTCTGTGTGTGTGTCTGTGTGTGTGTGTGTGTGTGTGTGTGTGTGTGTGTGTGTGTGTATAACTGGGATTATGTGGCATGTAATTTCTGGTTGGCTCCACCTGTCCTCCTGGTGGTTCTGCACACTTGCTCCTCAGCCAAGCAGCAGTTTTTCTACCACAAGGTGCAAGGTCATTACCACTGGCTGTGTGAGAGTAACTCTTGGTTAAGATCATGAACATGACCTCCCGGCTAAGAACCCCTCAACCTACTGAGCCATGTTCCAGCTGCTCTATCTTTCCAAATACTTGGATAGACCCAGTTGAGGACCTTTTTTTGTTTTAGTCTTATGCAAAAAAAAAAACCGTGGCTGTTTTTGATCTTTATACTACATAATATACCTACAATCCAGGATAGCGTACGTGGTGGTCCAGCAGCCGTTGTTAGTACGTGTTACGCCACCGTACAAGCAGCTATGTTACAGCACACGCAGAAGCTGATCATGTGACCGAATAAACAAAGTTTATTCACGCCATATTTCCTGGTGACTGCAGTGATGTTAATATTATTAAAGCTATATATTTTCTCCTAATTCAAAGCAGGTGTTGTCTTTCAGAAACTTAACTAGATAAGACTTGCTTGTCACCTGCCTAGGCTTTGACAGCTAACCTCTCACCGTCCTCGTGAAGGACTGAAGTCATCCTCTGCATGGTGTTTGCAGCCATCTTTGCACCCTTGTCATGCCTTCCTGCAATGCCGTGTTACAACCTTTCAAGCTGGAACAGAAGAGTAACAGCGACCGGCGAAAAGGTGTATAGAATAAAGGTGCTGCAGAGGCAGAACAAACTGGCTTTGTGAACAGACCAATTTATATTAAAGGTTAATCAAGAGGAAAACGTGTTTCCTGCTGCAGCAGACTATAAGTTTGCCAGCTGAAGGCATATGTGCTAAAATGAAACATAAAATAGGCAAGTAGACCTTGTGAGCATGCTTGAAAACGAGTAAAAAACAACAACAACAAATAGATAAAAACATTAATAGACAGATAACTAATAGGATAACTAATAGTACTACTAAAGGCATTTCTTATGTGCTGCTTCTTACCATATAGGAGGTTATCTTTTGTTAATAATATCTATCTTCAGTTATAAATAATGTAAATCTTTGAATAATGATCAAATATGCCAAATGTTATCAGGTGGAAAGAAAAATACTGCTTTTTTTCCCACCCAGCCAACAAGCTTATTGCAGCAGAACATATCAGCAAACCATCACTATCTCAGTCCAATTATTTTGGAAGAACACATTCAATTTCTCCCAACCTTTATTTTATTCTGGAGAGACCACTAATTAGTTGTAGCATTTTTCATGTCATTGTCCACGTCAGATGAGGTGAGCCTTGAAACGGAGCAATGTTCTGCCAGAATAATGCGCAGCAGAACATTAAACCTTAACCGGCTTCTGCTCTGACAGTTCTTGAAAGCAGCCCTCCTCTCTGCCTGTGGTGAAGATGGCAGGGTGCATGTCATCACTGCAGACTTCTGTACTGAATGAGTAAGTGCTCAGAGACAGAATAAAAAAGGATGTCCTGTATACCGACAGTTCATCATGACAAGTGGATAATGTACCAATTTCATAAGTCAGGAACCAGTGAACCAGCTAATCATTACAGCTCCCTATATGGATGAAGAAGTGGGGAGTCAGTGTTGATCTGTTGTGTTTTTGTGCGATGTCTTTGTGTGTGTGTTTGCCTTTAGACTTTCTGAGGACACTGCTCAGCGGCAGTGAATGAGGCGTGAATATGAAGTACCCGCCTCCTCGTCACTCCATTACCTGCTCTCTGTGCCTCTCATTACAGCATTCCCTCCTGGAAACAGTCTGACTGCAGGGACGTTGTCATGAAAAACATTGTGCTGCATCAGGAGCTTCCGTTATTTGTTGTCTTTGCACATATGTCTGTCTTTTTGTCAGTGCATTAGATATTTAAATGGTGTAAATAATTGTTCATATAATAACATTTACAATATTTTGGTTGGAGACTCCTTTAAGTGAAATGATCAATTTTCATGACCCTTCCCGACAGGTTAGTACAAGAGTGTTAACTTTTTTTCAACTTTATTGATTAAAAAAAAAAAATTTTTATTTTTTTTATTAATCACAAAAGAAAAAAACAAGAGAACACACAGACTGTGCAAAGGTTAAAATCAATGGATAACGACGTACAACATTTAAGATTTAAAAAAGACAAATAAACAGAGAAGAAAAAGTCACATTTCCAGCTGCAGTGCTGGAAACAGAAGGGACTTGGCCCCCATTTTAAAGACTGCACAGTGGATTGTGGATGCACAGCATCTCAACCGGTTGAGGACAAAGGCCAGCAGCATCGCCAGAGATCCCACTCATCCAGGACACAGACTGTCCAGATTCCAGACATTAAAAACAAAAACCAGCAGACTGCAAACAGCTTCTTCCCCAGAACTGTTTCAGTCTTCTTTTTTTCACAAAATATCACATCAAAGACAACATGTCTCTTGTCCTGCATGTGTACCTGGACGTTATACTATAAGATTCCTAAAACGTTGACAGGTTTCCAAAAATGTCAGTGACTCCACATATTGCTAAAGTAAATAATAGATTTAACAGTTTTGTTCCTGTTGTGAGTTTAAGTTTGGCCTGGACAGCTTATCACACTTTAAAGATGCTCACACACAAAACTTTCAAGGAATGTTATTGTGATATTCTTCCTTGTAAAAGTCCACATCTGAAGTTATGAAGATATAAACTAGATTTAAAGATATATGTTTGCATCTGATCCTCAGTAGCTCCAATATCTGAGATAATCAGATATTAATCAACTTTAGGTAACGTTTGCAAAGTCAAAAGCATTGTCGCTTTGATTTATCTTAGAACAAATGTCCAATGTAGATATCCTTATCTGCTTTTAGTATAGTTGGCTTAATCCAAAGCAGATATTTAGCATTGGATTATTTGGATATATAAACTAAAATAAAATCAACTCCAATGTCCATCCTCTCAGAATACCTGCAATCGATATTACGAGGTACATTGATTTAACTTCTTTTTTTTTTTTTTTTTTCAGACAGGAGATAAAGGTCTTCCAGTGTTTTTCTAAGGCACTAAAGGTACAGATGTCCGAGTTCAGTTTTTTTGGGGGGTTTTTTTGTAAAATATTGTGTTTCTTGGTGTTTTTTTTCTCAAAGAAGTTTCTGTTTATTGCACACCTCAGCACTGGTGTATAAAAACCCTTAACATATTATATATAATTATTCTTTCTCTCCAATCATCTCATGATCCATCAGACTTTAGAAATAAAATTTTAGAAAACAACTTTCCTAAGGCAAAATATTACTGGTGTTCTTGAGTTTCAAATTTCAACAGGAAAGGTTTGATGAGAAAACGTTCTCCTCGTAAAAGAATTTGATTATTACAATAGAAATATGACAATGTGTTTTTGTTCAGCTACAGTTAATATCATTTCATCGTGCTCTACAGAACATAAAGAGCCGGTCACACAAGTGCTTCGTGTAATTGGCACATGGCGAAAACCCTCCAGGACTTCCAGTTCAATGCATCTCATTGAGAACTTGCATTTATACAAATATGGCATTTTTTTGTCTTTGCAAAAAGGTTGCACAGGAACAGAAAAAAAACAACCTCTTAAATCTTAATGCAACTCCGGATCAAATTCCTTGAAACTGAAAAAAAAGATTTAACCACGAATTTGTAAAAATGCTGAGTCACATTATGGCGCGCCGCCTCCAGAGCAGAACGGTTCTCCATCCTCAACTTTTCTCCTAGAAAATCTGCATCAGTTTCTTGTGAAAGATGTTAACTGGCTTGCACAGAGACGTGGTCTAAACCATATCCAGAACTTTTGGCTTAAGTCTGAACACAGACTCTGAAACCAGGCTTATCTCCAAACAGTAGTGTGTCAGTGTCCAAATCCCTTCAGCCAGGTTTCACAGAAGAGCGAAGGCTATCTCATAAGTGTATTAATGCCCATTGGCTTGAAGTCTCCACTGAGGGACCTGGCAGGATTAAGGAGGAATTACTCAGCTCACAGCCACATCGTACAGAACTAAATCAGAGAACGTACATTTTTTATTTGAGTCATGGGGAAAAAAAGTACAAATTTAAAGCCCTTTATAGAATAATATCCAGGATCTTGGATCCAGGACCTCTCTGCTGCAAAGACTCATAAAGGTGAAGTTTATTTCAGTCACAGTCACAGTATTGATTTTCACGACAGCAAATCAAACTCCAGCTGTACCCAAAACTTTGACATCTTGAACAGGCGAAGAGGAAAACAAATTAAGGCACTTCTTAAGTGCTCTTTTATGAAAATAAAAGCGTCTGCAGAATAATCATGCCTCGTCGTTGAGCTGTGCGGTCTCTGACGTCTGCTCCTCCTGTCCTTCTGATCTCCGCTCGTCTGTATGGCTGGTTATATAATCACAGCAAACCAATTTCCTGCAGTGTGAAGACTTTACTTGAAGTTAAACTGGAAATTAGGGGCAATTCTCTGACAGCATTTTCCTAGATTTGCATCACAGTTTAAAATTAAAAATCACCCTCCACTGATTAGGAGGTCATTTTGAGATCCCTCTGAGGAAGGCTTGAATCAATTAAACACAGAGAGCAGACTTACTCTGATCATTTGGTCGCTGGTTTGACTGTTTTCTCTGAAGGGAATGTTCTGGTCACTAGAAGAGATTGAAAATGCAGCAGGATCTGATAATGGTGTCAAAAACTGCATGTTCTCATTTACAACATCTCATGGTTTTGGTCCCTCGGCTGACCATATTCATTTCTTTCCCCTTTAGAACAAGGAATTAGTCTGCTTCCTCTGGATTCAATATTCATTAACTGCCCCTGGACCCCACTGGACAGACATGGAAGCAATCAGGGAAATGACACCGACATCCAGAAAGATGTGCAGCGGAGTATGAACAACTGCATGACCGTTGTCTGTGTTGCAGTAAAAACTTGGTTATCCGAGGTTTGGCTGTTTTGAATAGTGACTACCGGACGCTCTATTTTGGTCATGTTGCGATTGGCTTGGGACATTTTGGAGCATTATAAAACAATTATGAAACATCTTTAAAAGAAAGTTAATAGCAAGTAATTACTTGCAACTCTGTATGCGCTTCTCCACATTTCTTTGGGATGTTCATCACATCCAGGAGCTCCATAATTGATCAAAACACTAAAAAAACTAACAAGGAATTTTTTCAGGAATTAAAAAAAAAATCTAATGAAAAAGATGCTTTTTCTACTCTGTAACACATTTTTGTGAGCAATGTGAATGTGCCACTGGCCAGTTTATCTGTCAGAAACTGGTTGATGAAGTCATCCGCAGGTGCTTAAAATCACAATTTTCCTCATTTCCAAAAATAAAATCACAGAAGATAATAAAATGGAGTTCAACATTAAATATTTATCTTTCCCCACAGAAAAAGGGCACTGGTTCAGTCATTTAAAATAATAATAACAGTAATAACAGTAACAATGAGAAAAGTCTGACATTTTCATCAGACGCTGGTGAAAACCAATGCAGAGGTAAAAGAGAGGTTCATCAGCATACAGGGTTACAATATGATTACAACTTGATCTGCTGCCTCTAAGTGGCCATAAATGATGTAATGCTGGCTTGCCTCTGCAGTAAATGAAAACAACATGCACTGTAATACAGTTACATGCTCATTTATAGAGACATTTTAAGTGTTTATGAATACCAGACATCCATAAATGTTGTACAGGAGCTGAGAGCAGTGTCTTCCTCCAGTTTCCCCTGGTTACCTGGCAACTGCTCAGAATCAACGGTCAGTCATCTGTTCGTGTATAAGAGGAAACTGTTGCTTTTGCACTTTGATTTTCTGAATGGATTTATGAGAAATAGCATGCCAATCACAGGTATTTAAAGCTACTTGCAGGGAGGCTTTTTACCTTCCGTCTAAAGCAGACAGGCTGTCGCGTTTTAGCTTTACATGTAACAGACAAGTCTCAGAGGTCCATTGGTATCTCTGGTATGACTTCCACAGAAAAATATAAAACAAAATAAAAATAATACAGACAAAACATTTCCTAAAAATATGACACCATACAGAGAGTGATGTGTTTGATTTATAAATAATTAATTTGGCTTCCAAATTAATTTAACCTTTGAAAGATTCACTCAAAGATACCTTTCAAATAAGGAACAACAATCTAAAACAGTTTGATCCAGAAGTATTTGGGCAATGACAGAATTTTTATAGTTTTGCCTAAATACATCACAAGTTTCACAAATGTCTGGTATTTATATGAATTACAGACCCTTTAAGCAAAGCACCTCGAGGTGCAGTCAATTCTCTTATTAACTGGAGACAGATGAAGCAGATAAAAAGGCCTGAAGCCGATATCAGGTATTGAGCAGAACTCTGGCAGCTGTTTGACTGGCGCTGCCGATGTGGAGTGCAAGGAGATCAATGCAAGTGAAGGCCATCATCTCACCCACACAAGCAACAACATAACTTCATGAGAGAGAGAGAGCAAAAGTCTTCTGTGTGGCTGAGTCAACAGTTTGGTATTTTGAACAACACCAGAAGCCCTGGAAGACAACTGAAGTGGATGATCACAGAATCATTTCCTCTGTGAATAAAAGTCCCTTCACAACATCAACATTAGTAAAGAATACTCTGGAGAAGGTGGGGGTATCCATGTCAATCAAGAGGCATCTTCGTAAATATAAACACGGAGGGTTTACACCAATGTTCCAACTCCACATTCAAGAACAGGGAAGACAGATTAGACTTTCCCAGAAAACATTTTAAAAAGCTTCTCACGTTCTGAAATCAGGTTCTTTGAACAAATGAAGCCACGATAAAGTTATGATGGCGCAAGAAAAGTCTGGAGAAGGCAAGAAACGTGTCTAACATGGTGGAGGTAGTGTTATGGTGTGGACACGGATGGCTGCCAGTGGAACGAGCTCACTGGCGCTGATTTATGATTTTAACTGACATATACCCCAATACTGACAGTAACAAGATTAATTATGAGCTGTTTAGGGTGATACCCTCTGCTCACATTCAGCCAGATGTATAACTCTAAACATACTATGAAAGTAACTCAGTATTTTTGATGATAAAGTGGAATATTCTTCAATGACCAAGCAAGGCTGGAGGCCAAACGGTTCACAAACAAAAGTGGAAGTGAAACTCTGTCATGGTCCAAACACTTCTGGCCCTACCTTATATAGTAACACCTTCATTAAAAGTTTATTTTTTCATAAGTATATTTTTCTTTTTCTTCTTTCCACTCACAACTTCTCTCCATATGAAGATATAGGCCTACAGAAGCAAAGCTTTGTACTACTTTGCTCACACATTGCTAAATTCAAATTTACTGATGCCAGGGGGAATTGGCACACAGCAGTGCTCTAAGTAATTTAAATTAACTCAGCATTTAGCACATTGTAATGCATCAGTAATTACAATTATATATTCTGACACCAGATATTCTGCATGAGGGGTGTTTCTGCTGTCTTTAATGCATGTATTTCACTCAGTGGTGGTATTTGGGGGATTTTTTTTTGCTCTTAAAATGGCAAAATTGAGTGCAATCTCTCAGCAGCAGATGTGACTTACCATAAGACACATTTAGGTGTCCTCACCTTCCAAATGCATGCTTGACAGGAGAACTGTCCAGGGCCTGGGGGGCATTTCTTCCTCCCACTCACTCAGAAACAGTCCAGCATGACCAACGAGCTGCTAACCAGAAAGATATTTTAAAAAAAAGAAAGTAGAACGAAAAAAAAAAGTGGAGTCATTACAGTGGAAGTCTGCAACTCTGAGATAAACTGCTGAAGATTTAAGTCTGTAACTCTTTAAATTACAGAGAAAAAAAAATTGTGAGAAATTAAACAATTACATTAGAGTCTCAACACATTTAAAGTTGTATTTTTTCACTCCCGAAGCCGGAGTAACGACTTTTAATAAATCAAGCCACCAACTGGAAAATAGGAAACATAATATTCAGCTGAATATTTTGCGCATTCAGTCTGTAGGAAACTGCCTCTGCAGGCAGCCGGCAGGGTGATTTACTGAATGTGTTTCGAAGGCTTGGTCTGTTTCTAGAAAGGCTGCAGCCTCTGAAACCGACACCATATAGGTGTTTATCAGTGTTTACATCCACGTGAAAAGATGAAAAGATTCACACATTTGCTTATATGTTCTGGCCGTAGATCACAGTTATAGTTATCTCACCCGAGAGCGGGCTCCATTAAAGAGGCAATTCCTCTCAAAGATGACGACGGCTACAAGATGCATGATTTATTCTGAGGCTTTAGAGGTAGAGACTTCTTCCTATTGAATTTCTTTTACTGCTGTGTCACACACACAAAGTGGAAAATACCTCCTTTTTCTGTAATCAACTGCTGCATTTGCGATGTCAGTTGAAGTGGATAATCACATGTGCTGCACAATAAAACTAGAGAACAGGAATCAGAAGGTGTGTTCAAATTGATTAGCTTTTCCTCTCCATCTGTATTTAGGTGATACATGTGACCACGCTGCAGTGAAGAAATAGATTATGGAGCAGTACAGTGGAGGACACACTTATGAGATACTGGCTGCGGTCTCAGGAAACTGTTTAAGTAGCTGTTTAAATGCTGTTCACCAGGTTCAGAGGAAACAGTGAGGAAACTGCTGCGGAGATACTGTCTCCCTTCTGGGGGTGTGTGGGGTGTATTACCTGAGGGGTTTTCAGACACACAGACACATTGCTATTCAAGGCTCAACCGAATTTCTTTTTTTTTTTTTTTAACTTTTATTATTTCTTTTCAAATTTGTTAGTATTCAGAATTGATAAATCCACCTAAACATAATTAAATTTGAGGGAAAGGTACAAGCTTATTTCCCACTGATGTTTAAAACAAAATGGTAAAACAGAGACTTTGCTCACAGCCCTACTCGTTTGCAGAAGTCGTCTTCAAAAATGACTTGAAAATGTTCATCCTAGCAGTGGCCATTCGTCCTCTTTACATGCAACAGAAGATTCTGGAGGATTGGCAACCTGGTTTTTGGTTTTATAACACTTCACTACATGAAGTTTTAGTTGTCCTGACTTGCTTTCCCCTGGTTTGGAGTTGTACAGAGGGCTTGAGATTAAAACTGTTGCAGTGGATCAATACTACCCTCTGGTGGACTCCAGCCATATTGAGTCTCAGCAGGAGAAGCGCTGGATTTTGGGGTTTCCAGATGTTTCATGGACTCGGTCAGATGCTTGATGTGGAGAATCTACAAATATTTGGAGGAAACGTCTCAGTTCAACGTAGTTACAGCTTAACAGATGCAGAAATAGACTGAATAATGTGTCAGTGATAAAGCAGCGTTGAAATGAAGAAATTAGTGAGCGGCATTTTATATTTAATTTAACAATTAAAACTGTCATGCTGTTTTGTGTGAAATTTTGTTTCAATGAAAAGGGTTTCAAATTACGACGGATTTATTGATATTTATGTACCCTGGTTACTTTGGATCCAAAAGGATGACTTTTTAGATACAATCTGGGTTGTGCCTGCGCCGTGCAACAGTCTGCCAGCTCCAGACTGTCCTGAGGAAGCCATAGCTGTAGCAGAGAGCGCACATTGTGTTCTGGCCGTCAATTCATGGGCGCAGAAAAATCTTTTCACACTTGCAGGAAACGCATGCGCGCAGAGGAAACCAACTGGTTTTTATCAAATCGAGGCGGACGGATGTGATCGAGCTGAAAATCACCTGTATTCTGGCATTCATGGTGACACAGTAAGTACACATTAATATTTGATTTAACCCCCCCTCCCCCCTATCAAAGAGGATCTTTTATAATCAGTATCATAATCTCGTGTTTGTGTCTCTTCGCGGAAAATAACGCGGGTAATTCGGAATCCAGTGATGCTGGAGCATCTTCACCAAGATATTCCAGCATCCATGAATATCAGGGTTGATTTCGGATCGTTCGTCCGGTTATAAACTGCAATGCAACGAGATTTGTGACCATATTTATAGTAAAAAATAATACAGATATCTGCAGATCTGTTTCTGTAAGCCATGGAAGGAAGGAGAAATAAAAAGACTGGCAGGCCAATAATTTATCAGCTTCTCCGATCAAATAATTTCATTGGGTTACTATAAATGGCTGCTCACTTTCGAGAGAGTGCATTTATTGCGTCTACCATTACGCTTGCTTGTCCTCCCGGGGATGCAACTGATGGATGCGATCGCTATGGTCCACGCGTGACGCTGTGTTGCTGGCATTAGCGCTCATCTGACACTCAGGAGAGAGTTAGGGGCTTGTGGTTTGTCACAGTGGTCTTGCTACAGTCTTTAGGAGAACCCGGTGGAACATCTGCCATTGGCTGCTTGAGCGTTTTGCATTCAAATATGCCAAACGCGTTTGTTGTTGTTTTTTTTTTGGATGGATTAACAAAAACAAACACTCCACTAGGGAGAAGTTATGATGGTGAAATAGTCCATCAAAACACAAGACCCGTCTTTTCCCTCTTTAATAAAGTACTTTTTTTTAAATGCAAAACACTCACTGGTTTGTCAGTCAGAAGGTCTTTATATACACACACACACACACACACACACATATATGATGGCCAAAATTATTGGCTCACCTGCCTAGATTCGCATATGAACTTAAGTGACCTCCCGTTCCTAATCCATAGGGTTCAGTATGACGTTGGTCCCCCCTTTGCAGCTGTAACAGCTTCAGCTCTTCTGGAAAAGCTGTCCACAAGGTTTAGGAGTGTGTTTATGGGAATTTGTGACCATTCTTTCAGAAGCGCATTTGGGAGGTCACGCTGATGTTGGAGGAGGAGGCCTGGCTCTCCGTCTCCACTCTGATTCATGCTCTGTCGGGTTGAGGTCAGGACTCTGTGCAGGCCAGTCAAGTAGAGAACATGTCTCCACTGCTCTAGAGTCCAGTGGCGGCGTGCTTTACATCACCGCATATGACACTTTGCATTGCACTTGGTGATGTTCGTCTTGGATGCAGCTGCTCGGCCATGGAAACCCATCCATGAAGCTCTCTGAACACTGTTCTTGAACTAATCTGAAGGCCACATGAAGGTTGGATGTCTGTAGCGATTGACTCTGCAGAGAGTTGGTTACCTCTCCACCCTATGCACCTCAGCATCCGCTGACCCCGCTCCATCAGTTCACATGTCCTACCACTTAGTGGCTGAGTCGCTGTCGTTCCCAAACGCTTCCATGTTCTTATAATACAGTTGACTGTGGAATATTTAGGAGTGAGGAAATTTCACAACTAGACTTGTTGCACAGGTGGCATCTTATCACAGTTCCACGCTGGAATTCACTGAGCTCCGGAGAGAGAACCATTTTTTCACCAATAGTTGTAAAAACAAACAGTCTTCATGTCTAGGGGCTTGATTTTATACACCTGTGGTCATGGAAGTGACTGGAACACCTGATTCCCATTATTTGGATGAGTGAGCAAATACTTTTGGCAACATACTATATATATATATATATATATATATATAAATACACACATATATATATACCATCCTCCTTCAGCGCAGCTCTCACTCTTGTGGTCCTTTCCTTTGCAGTCCATGGGCTCAGAGCGGGTGGAGATGCGCAAGAGACAGATGCAGGTTCATCAGGAAGCAGCTGCCACTGTCCTCCAAGCGCGCTACAGAATGGGAAACACCCCCACCAACGCCTCAAACGCCTGTTGCTTCTGCTGGTGCTGCTGTTGTAGCTGTAGCTGGTAATGACACGTTACTGTTTGATTCCCACACAGCAGGACTGGAGATGAGAGACATGTAGGCCAAAATGCACTGGCGGGGATTAGAGCCCATTAATATCACCTTGTTCGAAACTCCTGCAGATAGTTAAAATGCCATTTCTAAAGTTTTATTTCCCCGACTGGAGAAAGCCTGTGCTCAATCTGTTGTTTTCCAGCAGCCCTGTAAAGAAATATTTGCAGACATCTCACTGCTCAAGAATCCCTCTAATTACTGAACTAATACCCTTCCATTTTCTGTAGTTACATGTGGTGGCACGTCCATCTGTTACCTACAGTGGAATTTCATCCACCAGCAGTCTCTACTCCAAACGCAGCTGCCTGGCATTCAGACATCGTCTTTAGTTTACAAGGATTAGGAATATAAGAAAAGAAGGATGTCTTGCTTTTCTAATAAATAATCTTCCTGTTGAACCCAGACTGCAACAGATAGATGTAGCTTCATCACACAGGGTATAGGGTCGCACTCATTTTTTTTTTCTTTTCTTTTGTTCCTCAAAATCTTGCCTTGATGATGGGAAAGTTGGACTAATTCGAAAGGTTTTCTCAATCCCAAACATTTCCAATTGGGTTAAAACCTGGACTCTGTGGTGACCCAGCCATGATGTCTCGCTCTTTCTGAAGCCGTTCCGGCCTTATAAATCCTTCCACATGAAGTTGCTGAATCTGGCCAAATGTGACAACCCCAGACTATGATACTGCCCCAACAGACTAGTCCTGCATCACTCCATCCAGCACTCACCTTACTGTGATGAGCTCATCACCCTGGAACAGAGTGAATGTCAGTTTGGGTGGAATTGATCTCAATCCCGACTACTGTTCAACTCCTTCTGTAAGTCCACGATCACAACCAATCCAGATTTTTTTTCCTTTCTAACTAACAGGGACAGTTTTTAACCTAGTTTAAGCACTTTTAGCAGTCTTCTTTGTTGTGTGGCTTGTTTGACTCAGACCAATAATTTGACCCTTCTGAAACACCAACATCTGTAACACCTCATGATACGTCTTCAAAACGTGGTCGTTTAAGGAATAAGAACCTGGTTTGCCAGCAGAAACACGGTAATCATAGAAGTGCTCTTCCAGTGGGAGGATCTTACCTGTTTGCTCAGTAAAACCCAGTTAGTAACTTTTTTTGTTTTCTATTACAACATAATATTTGCTTTGTGAGGACAAAGCTCTCCATTTTTTGGTTTATCCAGAGATCTGGTAACTCTAGTATTATGCATGTCATAATCTGAGCTCTTGTGTTGTGGCAGTCAGTCTGTCTGCAACTGCATGTTAGCGCACGAGTCCCTGCAATGCAGCATCGAGTGAACAAACACCAGATTTCCTCCAACAAAGCGATGCATAAGACCAACATGTGAAAATTCTCTCTCGTCAAATCAGTCTGGAAACAGTTTTCCACCGGCACAGAACGTACCGATGCGCTTTACACAGCGACGCATGCAGGAACCGCAATTCAAAACAACCAAGATGGCACCAGAAACAATAAATAAAATTTGGGATTAACAAGTTTTTACTGCGTTAATCTGCCTACGTCACATACTTTGTTTCACTGATTGGCTGTGCACTGCAAAAACTATTCTGCCATTTTATTGACACCACGTTTATTTCTAAATTTGTAAGTCCAAACATAAAACTGTATTTTTTTTATACTCTTTTGTAAGGGAAGGAGAAGGATAAAAACACATCGAATTATAGCCGCCTTTCAACCATGATGGAAAGAAGTGAAATGACCTAACTGCATGATGACAGTTACTTGACATGCTTAACATATTAACACTTCATGACCAGCTGATTAGTCACAGTATTTCAGCTTTTCTACCACCCATTCATCCACTCCACAGCCCACGCCCTCGTCCCAGATCACCTGAACCTCGGGGAACTCTCATTGGAGGCCTCAGGGGTTTAAACTTGTTTTGAAATGATCAAAAGTTGACTTGTGCTTCCTCTAAGGACAGCCAACCTGTAGCGCGCACAACGTGGCCGTTTTAATTCACTCCTCTGGGGATGGGTAGTAAGTTTTGTCTCTATACAAATTCCTTTTAATTATTACATGGCTTTAATGGCCACATTCCCAAATGGGTTGGCTCATGGTGGACTCTCACCTGAACCAATTAGTCAACAGCCAGCTGCTCCTTCAAGTGCCGGGAACATTTTAATTACGCACAGTTGGGACCCCCAGGATGAAAAACGCAACAGACGCACTTTATAATTCACTCAGGTTTCCCCAGTCTATCAGCCTGGATCCGCCGTGGGTGCTCTGCTATTTCAAATGAGGAATAAACATTTACAACGTACTATGCCCCTGCTGCACTGCAATTAAGGAAATCAATGCGTTAGGATTTATTGTGAGACTTTAGTTCATATTATAATAGATTCTGTGAAAACCCACCAATTCCTTAGGTTCAAAGCTATGTCAGAGATGACTTCCTACCAAATCTGCCGGTTTATGGTAACCAGGTCAAAAAAAAAAAAGAAGAAGATGTGCTCTTCTGAGTTTGACAGACCTGTGAAGGATCCCGAGCTCTCTCAGCACCTTTGGAAGAAAGAGCATCTATGAATTATACTAATTAAGATAATCCTTTTGTCTCCAGAAACAGTTAATAGAAGCTTGTGAAATCCTATAATACCAGGACTTCATCATCCACTTTAAAAAAAAAAAAGATATAATTTGTCATCTTTGAAGCTGATCAACAGTTTTAGCTGGAAAAGTTGTAATTAAAAGCCAATTTAATTGCTAATAATGGTAAGTCATTTTTAAATCGTGATCAAAAATGTTTTGTTTCTTCCAGTTTGACTGTTAGGGGTGAAGATGAAACCATACAAAGATCTACATTTGAGCACAGGACCGAAGGAAACTCCAATTGTGACGAAAGGTGAAGTGGCACCTCCGAGAACCACGTTCAGCATTGCCGATCTTCAAAAATCATTGTGAACAATGAAATCATTTTACTTGAAAATGAGATGAGTATCGTTTTATGTTATTTAATTTTTTTTTTTAGCCCAAAACCCACTCTGGAAGACGCTCACTCCTGGGCGGTGTCGTTTGAGAAGGTGATGAAAAGTGCAGCCGGACGGAGCTGCTTCAGGCAGTTCCTGAGGACAGAGTTCAGCGAGGAGAACATGATGTTCTGGCTCGCCTGCGAGGAGCTCAAAAAGGAGACCAACAAGATAGTGGTGGAGGAGAAAGTCCGCCAGATATACGAGGACTTCATCTCCATCCTTTCTCCTAAAGAGGTGAGACACTGAGGATGTTTTCAGTCAAATGGCATGCATGATCTGACTAAATGTGGAGCTAAACTCATTAGTACAATTAGTCAGATGACATCATTATCATTGAATAATTAAATTTGTGCTGATTTAAACTTTAAAAACTGCCGCTTCTGTGTTTCATGTTAATATGAGAAGTATACTTTTAGGATTTTGAGTTCTAGTTAATGTTTAGTCAGTTAGACCCAGTCCAGAACCATTTCTACCACATCTGGATCTCTCTGTGAAGCCACATGTTATTGTTCTGACTCTTTCCTCCATTGCTCTCTAGGTCAGTTTGGATTCACGTGTTCGAGAAGTAATAAACCGCAACATGCTGGAGCCGACGTCCCAAACGTTTGACGACGCCCAGCAGCAGATCTACACGCTGATGCAGAGAGACTCCTACCCTCGTTTCATAAACTCATGCCTGTATGCGGATCTGCTCAAGAGCTTGGAGGAGCCCCCTCCCGAGCCTTAAGACTGTCCACTGCCACGCCGTTCGCTTAACGGAGCATGCATCCCACACGGAGAAGTCTTATGTTCATATTGGAGTCCTGCTATTTAGACAAAGACAGACAGGAAAATGAACAACACTGAAGACCAGTTCGTACCCGGTTGTAGTTTATTTACTTATAATTAGTTTACCAAACCCTCAGCGCAAACAAGAACAAATGTTAGGTTCAGCATCAGTTACTGTATTTATTTAAAAAAAAAAAAAAAAAAAAAAAAAAAAAAAAAAAAAAATTATATATATATATATATATATATATATATATATATATATATATATATATATATATATATATATATATATATATATATATATATATTCCCTAGCGCTTAACATTGCACTTTTCTACCTTGTTTAATGAGGGAAAGCATGCATCTGTGGAGCACTGCATTTGTATTTAGGTATATTGTGAGCCTTAATGCATATCCAGTTCTTGTAGAAAACTAGTAGATTTTACTTAACTGTAATTTAAGAAGAAGGAAAGTGCCTTGGAATAACATCTTCTACACAAGCACCTTTGGTCTACCACGAACGGTGCAACGATGACTTCACATGTTGGTGCTTTCAGCTCTTCTCAAAGATAAAAGGTTTGTACAACCCGATGAGCTGATACCTGGAAATCAATCTCGTTTCTGTGTTTCAATACTGTGATATTAGTCATATATTTAAAACAGGAAATCAAAACAGGGACGAATACACTGAATACATGACCATGACCACTGATATTTGTGTATTTAAAGAGAAATTTATGTGAAATAGGTATTTGAATTCTCACAAAATAAATAAAGCACAATCACGTTGTTTTTGCCGTCATTCGCCATGAAGTCAAAAAACTCTCTTCATTAAGCTGCCTAAGTGTTGTTTTTTGTTTTGTTTTGGGGTTGTTGTTTGTTTTTTTTTGCACTTATTTCATGTTGTAATATCTTTTAAGAAATATCTTACACATTATTGTGACCAAATAAGAAAGAAAACTCAGTTTTCTCAGTGAGATGTTAAAAATACCCAAGACATTACAAAAGTTCACACCTTAAAGTTTGTCTTTGAAAACATAAAGCCCAAAACTCAAAAACTATATTTACAATAATCTGAAACAGAAAGAAAAAAAATCTGCATCAATTTCAGAGGCTGGGGGGTAATAGAAATTCTATTAATTGGCTTGATAAAATACCTTAATTAAATGCATTAACTCATCAATAAATAAACATCCTTGAGCACTGATACATGTAATAATCATTAACGAAAGAAAAAGAAACACTTAACAGGCCATTTGATGAGAGACAAGTATCAAACCATAAAGTATAGCCCTAGTTTTGAACATACATTTCTTGGAAGAAATGGTGAGTGGCTCTACAATCAAGCAACTACTGTTACTCTGCTGTAACACTGAGGGGTTGTGCGTGGCTCCAGGTCAGGTTGCAGCATTGCTCAGTCGTGCCGAGTCTTATCTCAAGCTACGGAGCAGCAGCGTGGATTTGTTGTCAAGTAAGTCAGTTCCAACCTCAGACCCACCTACTTTCACTGGAATCGAGCCCAGAAGGACGTTAGCAGCAGCGAGCAGGTGAGCAGTGTTGTGTGATCTTTATTCATCACTAATGGCGGGAAGTTGCTTCTCTATGAATCGCTTAATATCCACCATTTCCTTAACGGGAACAAAATAAAATAAATCAGAACTCACACAGAGTGTCAACCTGAGACTCAAGAGTTGAAGTGGGCGTGTCTGCACACTGACCTCTGGACAGGCACTGTGAGGTAGACCTCGATACGTCTTGAAGGTGATGTTGGCAGGACTGATCAAGGTTTTCATCTTCTCTGCCGTCTGGCTGCCAAATAATAACGGGACCAGGGGGTCGGCATCCCCGTGGCACTGCAGGACGTGCATGTCCTTGTTAGCGCCGTTGACAGCCGCCTGACAATAGAAGACATTAGGATTATTGTTATGATCTGATTATGACAGATTACGAGTCGACTGTGGGATATCCCCGCGGTGCAAAGTCATCAAAAAAGGGACCGTTCAAGAGAGTTAAAGATAAAAAGGTTTGATGTGCATTTTTAAAGATAATAATTTTAGTTATTTGTAAGGATAATTCAACTAACAGAATAAGAAATGCAAACCAACTTTCAAGTAGCTATTTCTTTAAAACATGCAATATATTTATCAAACACTCATGAAACACCATGTAAGAAAATTAGAAGTGCAAAAATGCAGTGTAGACTAGTTCACTTTTTTTTTTTAACCAACCTGAGGGAAGGATTTGCGAAGGGGAAGCCAGCAGCTTAGAGCAACCACACCAGCAAGCTTCTGCTGAGTAGTCAGAGCCGTGTAAAGAGACAACGCTCCACCCTGGACAAAGAAACCACAAGTCCTGCTCACGTAGGATCTATGCCGTTTATTAAAGTACCACGTATTAATAAGTAAGCAGAACAGTTTCCAGAAGCTTTTTGAACACATCCACGTACTTTCTCCTTTAAATAAAAAGATGCAAATCTTTTCTTTTAGCTGCAGTAAACAGTAAATATATTGTATGCAGATCAATTACAAAAAATACACATTAAGAAGTGGAGTATTAGGTGTCATTCACTTGATTTTAGATATTAGAAGCATTATGTAAATCACAGACATCATTGTGACGTCTCATCTGCAAAGATGCCCCTCTTACCTGTGAAAATCCACCCAGGATGATCCTGTGGGATGGTATCCCGTTCTTCACTTCTTGATCGATCAGGGCTTTAACTGCAGCAAGTAAAAACCCAAGTAAAACTTTCTGCAGACAAACTTAACTGAAAGAGAACATAAGTGTGTTGTTTTAATATTGTGTTTTTGTTGTTTTTTTTTTTTTATTGACTTACTATTCTCTGAAGCTCTCTTGATACCAGCCTCGTCTTCGTCTGAATCTGGGCTCAGCCCATAGATATCAAACCTGTAAATGGTCAAATAGCTGTGAGGATCAAAATGTGCAGAAAACGACAACCACTCAGTGAAATAAAATATGCTCACAAACTGACACTCACCAGGAAGGCATGGACATCCTCATGTTTAAAGAAACTGGCATCGAAGGGCTGGAAGCAATAGAAATAAATATATCAGTTTGGTCTAACTGAATAAAACATGAATGCTGTAGTGAGACAATAGTCTAAGACAGTAATGCATCATTTAATGAGATTTCAAGTGGAAGTACAGGATGTAAGACTATCAGAAGTCCTGAAATAGGCTGTTTACAGACTTTTGCAAACTCCTTTTCCTCATGTAACCTTTTAACAGCTGCAAATACTTACGCATGTGGACATATATACTTCACATGTGGTATTTTGATGCCTGCGAAACCCTCTGCCCAGCCATGCCTGTCCCATTTGGCAGAAAAAAAAACAGCTTTTTACACATTAATACCCAGCCTTTGACACTACTGGAAGAGAAAGCAACCACATAAGAAACAAAGCTGTCTTTTACATACCCGGTGTCACCAAGGCCATGCAGGAATATGACCTACAAAAACCAATAACACCTATTTGCACAGACATGTAGAGGCTGACGGGTGTCGGAATTTGTCATCTTTTACTGTTTAGATATCAGCATCTGTGTAGAGGTTTAGGCGTGTTTGGAATAATACGCAGCTGCAGTAAAGTGCTGGAGTAACTCACCGCCGCGGTGGCTTTCCGGGCAGCAGGCACGATGGCAGGTAGAGGCGCTGACATGTTGTTGCCGCACATACAGCGCTCAGGCTGCTAATGCGAACCCGCCGGCTCCTCCGCGCGAAACGGACTACCAGCTACACGCAGCCTCGAGGCAAAACACCCGTTTAGCGACGAGGGACAAATTGGCACCTTCTCTTGTTACCGCTAACGGACGTAAACTTATTTTTCCGAAAGTTGGATTGCGTGAAAATATGACACGCGAAACCGGCTCAGAGCGCCGTTAGCACGCTACACTGCAGCTGAAGTGACAAGCAGCCTAGTCCCGCCTCCTGAGCACGTCGGGGATTCTCATTGGCGTGGCTCTACAGATGCTGTTCATCTATTGGTTCCTTGAAATGTCCAGTCGATCTGCTTAACCGCAGTTTAAATCTCCCACAGTGACAGCAAATGACTGACGTCCACTTTTAAGAAATCTACGCTGTATAAAGTATTAAACAAAATTCCTATAATGTCGGATAAATTAATTTCCTATAAAATACAATTTTAAAAAAACGACTGAACATATCAAATACACAGAATTGCCCAGTGTATTTATTTGGTTTCAAAAATATGATTTAGAAACTGAAACAAAATTGGGGTTTCTATTGATTTCAGCAGGTCATGAACACTTCAAATTGTGGAACGCTACAGTATTTTTCATATGTCAGGCATTGAAGGCTGATGTTTGCGACGCTCAAAAATTGTATTTTTATTTTTCTATCTATTGACATATCTATTTAAACAAATACCATTATTGAAATTATATGTTGTGACAATATCGTATTAATCTTCGATAATATTAGCCTGCTTAAAACAAGTTTAAGTACACATGATAGTGACTGTACATTTAGTAGTGATATCATATTATCATAAAAAATAAAATTCAGACTTTCTAACGTGGTAAGTTTAGACTATACAAGAAGAATATAGTACTAATGTGTCCGCAAAAAAATCCAGTCGTTTAGAATTATGTACATTAAAGATTATTATAACTTTTAAAATGTTTTTGTATTTGCCCTCACCGAAAGAAGAAAAACATTTACCAAATAACGCCTATTTCACGGTGATTATCTCGTATTACGTCTTTTTAACTATTTACTTCACAGTTTAACATTTGGACTGTGACAATTTTAATTTGAAACGTCCGGGATCGCCGACGAAAAATACTTCCGCTGGTCACGCATCACGTGACCTATGTGTCCTTGATTCGCTTACTTGGACATGTGAACAGCAGAAACATGTCTTTCCCTAGAAAACCAGGCGGCAAGGCATTGGAGGTTTTACAGACTTTGCCGCGAATAACTTTAGCAAACCTGCGACCTGAACCCGGAGCCCGCAAGTCGGTACGTTTTAACACTTCACCTTTTAGCAGCGCCCCGCAGCTAACTCGGCTAGGCGGCTAACGTCGGGGACGACAGATGTGCAGAAAACACGTCGCCAGACACATAATGTGAGCTTGTAATGTTGTGTCGCAGGACAAACGGAGAGGCAGAGGACAGCATGATGGCAACAGAAGCGGCCGAGGGCACAAAGGAGAGCGGCAGAGAGGAAACCGACCGCGGCTGGGGTTCGAGGGGGGTCAGACGCCTTTTTATCTCGCTATTCCAAAATACGGCTTCAACGAAGGACACAGGTGCACTTGCCAGACAATATTAACCCTTGTGCACCCCCTCGAGCCAGAACTGTGTATCTGTGTCCTCATACGAAAATATAATTTTTTTTTCTGCAGGATCTGAAATGATCCATAGCTCTAAAATCATGGCATGGCAATAAAGTTTCAGGTGTATGTGTGGTATTCCTCCTCAGTCGGCGTCCACAATACCAGCCTCTGACCCTGAAACGACTGCAGTACTTGATCGATTTGGGCCGCGTTGACCCGACCCAGCCCATTGACCTGACCCAGCTTGTCAATGCAAGAGGAGTGACGGTACAGCCCTTGAAGAGGGACTATGGAGTCCAACTCGTTGATGAGGTAATCACTGCCTTGTTTTGCACTTGAGGCATATGGCGACAGAAACTCAAAACTGGTTTAGGTTATATTTTTTAGAATTACTTGGATTAGTTGCATAGCACAGTTGTGTGTATATGTGTGTATATGTATCCGTCACTCATAGTGTGTATAATTGCAGTTCACTTTCCATCATCTGAGTTTTTATTTTGGTTGTACTGTTGTATGTCCGTCATGTGAACTCACATGATGCTACGTCCTGTTTCTTTAACTAGTTTAGACGCTATTCTTTTTGTTGGTCATCTTCTTCATGATCTGCACTGAATCTGCATCTCATCTACCCACCCACTCTAAACTGAAGTTGTAATTACACGTGGAAACTCGTGCACATTCTGTTTTTTATATGCATGCAGACACGAAAACTGTGAACTAATTTGAAAAGATTTGAAGAGTTGAATTCTTATCCTAAAAAGGTTATAAAGCATGCTTGAATTCATGTGCCTGAGCAGAATTGAGACATTAATAATAATTTGTGAGCATCCAGCCATAAACACTGAATATGCTGGAGAAGATGTCTGAATGCAGATGCAATTCATTTCTGTCTGTTCTCTGTCTTCTATCGCTGCACTAAAGTGGATTAGAAACTTTTTTGTTAAAAAAAAATCAAATGTATTTTCCACTTGTATAGCGAGAGAGTAACATTTTAGACTTTGTTTCTCTATTTGGCTGCAAGGAAAAGATAATACTGACAAGAAGTAAACATCAGCTGCAATTCTAGTAGTAAGTTATTGGAGGGGAGGATGGTTCAAACGCCTGGATCAGTTCCCACCAGCAGGTGGCGCCACATGAAAGCATTGTCCCTGATTGATGCAGGTCAAGATGTTGTGTTTGGCTCCTGTTTTTCAACGGATCCTGACAGAAGGTTGAATGTTTGTTCTTTCAGGGTGCTGACATTTTTGCTGCCAAAGTCAACATTGAGGTTCAGAGAGCATCTGAAGGGGCCATAGCTGCTATTGAACGGAACGGAGGCGTCATCACCACCAGTTTCTACGACCCTTTAAGTCTTGGTAACTAACAAAGAGCCACTCTCAGCACTTAAAAGTCACTGGGTTTGTTTGGGGACAAAAGGCTTGAAAAATATGTTCTCATTCTGACAGGAATCCTCATCAAGCCTGTCCTGTTCTTCATGCGCGGGCAGCCGATCCCAAAGCGAATGCTGCCCGGGGAGGATATGGTCCCCTACTACTCAGCTGCAGAAAACCGGGGTTACTTAGCAGATCCGGAAAAAGTCCAGCAGGCCCGGCTCGCCCTGGCGCAGAAGTATGGTTATGTGTTGCCAGATATTTCAGTGGATGAACTGTATCAAATGCTTGCCATGAGGAAGGATGTTCGACAGATCTTCTTTGGCCTCTCTCCAGGCTGGGTTGTTAACATGCCAGAGAAGAAGATTCTCAAACCAACTGATGACAAACTGCTGAAATATTACAGCTCCTAGATGTGAGGAGAAAAAAAATCTCATGCTTAAAAACAGGCAAAAACTGTGCTTTCATTAGTGAAAATCGTATTTTATAATGGGGGTGGGGGTCTGTGTGTATCATTAAACTTTATCTGAAGAACGGGATCGTTCAGTTTTATTGTTGCTGTATAGGTTTCATTCGGATGATTTATGACCAACATCATGCCACATTCATGAGTGCTTCTGAGTGGCTGGCGTTGAGCGTCGCTGACCCATGCTGGATGATGGAAGGAACGTGAACTGTAACAGGTGAGGAGGAAATAAGGAAAATAAGATAACTCAAAGAATGAAAACAGGAAACAGATGCCTGGTGATGTGTGTTACTTGTGAAATGGGTTGCATAGGCCCTAGAAGGGGACTCTGAAATTAGTCATAGGCAGCTGTATCCTGGTGTGGACGTTCAAAAGATTCACCCCCCCCCCCCCCCTTCAGTCCCTGCAAGAACACAATCAAAGGCGAACACTGGCGTACGACGGCCTGATTATGCTTTAAAAATGCAGAAAGGTGGGTTTATGTTTAATGAAATAAGACCGTTTGCACTCTTCTTGACGTCTTGTGTCTTTCTACTGTCTACATTTGTCAGCCAGACTTCTAACGCTCAGTCTTGAGGTTTTTTTTTTTTTTTTTCTTTCCCATTTTCCAATGTCTTGGCCAACATTACAACTGGATAACAGCTCTTAAATATTTTAGACCTTCATAACAACCATGTTTATTTTTTTTTTCAAGCCAAAATGGCATTCTCACTAAAAAAGACTTGGTATTTGTAGATTTCTTTCTGAAGAGATACTGCATTCAAACTGGTGTAAAAACACTTAAATCAAAGGAAGTGTGCATTTGTGTGAGTATGAAACCACAAGCAGTTCTATAAAATCTCGTATATGCAAGATGAATATAAATAAGTGATGCCATAAACTGTGAGTAAAGCATAATTTCAGCTGGTTTTGCATTTAATGATGATAATCCTAGCTCTAAGTATGTGAAACTATCCACTCTCTGGCTTCCCTTTGATGATTTTCCTAGTGGTTCCCTGAGTGTTTTCCTTAATCTCAAGTATCCAATAAGCTTCACAAGTAGTGGATACATACACGGCCAGCCCTGCCAGGAAAGCCAGCCCAAATCCTTACAGCATAATACTTTAAATAAATCACGCCACAGGAAAGAAACAGCACAATCATTGTTTATGGCAGAACTACAGCGCTTATCTTCAAAGCAGCAGATCCTTTTGAATTTGTATCAGGTCTCAGACGAGCAGCAGCAGAGAGAAGAAGGAGTGACCAAGGCACAAACACCAGCCCCGCGAATGTGTGGCCGCTGAGGGTTTGCATGAAAACAGGCAAGAAATGGAAACTATTAATTTGCTTTGGCTCAAGAGATTTTGTCTGCGGTTTGTGGTTCCAAATAATCTAATGTCTGGGTCTAACCAGTTCACACATTTTAATTAAACAGTCAGACATTGCTGCAGAAGCTGATCAGGGCAGATTGTTGACTTGAACGAGCCGTTTAAGACAGACACAGGTATCACTGTGTCTCACAAGTCTTAGTCAAGTTCCAGTTAATAATTAGGGCTAATTACGACTAAATGCCTCTTTCTCTTCTGTCTGTAGAGGATAGACGTGTGGCAGAAGTCTGGGATCAAACTCAGGATTACTCATTAAATCATGAGGAACCTGAAGACAGCATGGATGTTGTAAATGGTCTGCTGTGGCAGGAGGACTAACAAGACTTAACTGTGTGGACAATAAAAGACTTCTGCAGATAAGGGTCTTATCAGTGTGGAATACAATTCCTAATTTACAAAGAATAGTGCTGTTTTTGCAGCACGAGTGGAGCATCGTCTCGTTAGGCGGTCTCTGACTGAGCAAGCTTCCATGGTAGACTTTTAAAATAAAATTAGAAAAAAAGTCTGATAACAGTAGGAGGGGGGGAAAGGAGCTAGACTGATGATTGACGGCTGTATGCTTGCGTTAAGCAAAATTCTGAAATAGTCGACCTAAAACAAGTAGCAGATAAAGATTTAAAACATTCTATTCAGTTTCTCATCCTCATACCAGATATTTTTCCATTTTAAATGTCTCTTTTGTAATGTCTTTATTATGTGCTGTTAGTAATGTTTTACGAACCATCTTTGAATTATAAAAGATTTTTTTTATTTTTGAACAACATAAGCTTCTGAAAAGGTCCAAAAGGTCAAGAAAGAGAAAATGTGACAGTGTTTGCATAATAAAAGGCTGATGGGATTAAGAGCACCTCTGTTTTTTGTTTTTTTTCTTCCTTGTCCATGTTCTCGTCCACGCTCCGGCCTGGACGCCGTCCCACCTGGTAGGTTTGAACTGTGTTTGAAGTCTGGATAAGCTCAGCCTGTTATCTCTGCTCAGAGGTGGGGGCATCATTGTGTTCTGTTAATGAGGCCACATTAAGCCTGTCTACACCAGGGGGCATGTAATCCTCTCAGCTGGCCTGACATAGGGCCGGGCAGGGCGCTGTTTACACGGGGAGTGTGGAAGCTCACACTCGGGACCCTGCGGGCCTCAGTCTGCTGTTGAAATCTGCTCAAACACACGATTAAGAAGTGGAGGTGGAGGAAGGCCACTGCATAGAATGATGTCTGAGACCTGACAGAGCGTATCTTGATGCCGGCCTGCTGTGCCCACACAATACAACACAATGCATTATGGTCCATCGCTGCGAAGATCATGGTCACCTGAGACAACAGTATTATGTCCTCTTCACACCTCTATGAAACAATGCAGCTCTATATGAATGAACCACTGTAAGGAAAGCCGGTGGGTCGGCTCTGAAGCCAAGCTGGAATACAGTGCTTCATTATCAAAGGTCAAGTAAGGCCTCCTGCTTTGCACCTCTGTAGTTTTCCACGTGCGTATAAAGAGCGTCTTTGGGTTGGGAGGAAATCCTGCAGCTTAAGGTTCAAAATCCAAAATGCATGAAGAGGTGAGCCTGTGAATATAAAAATGCTCAGCTGCTGTTGCTGAGTCATCACTGAGAGCAAAGGCACAGTCCACGAAAGCAGCAGACCCCTGCTAGTCAGATGTAGTCAACATCCAGCCCAGACACCGTCCAGAACTGCTGAGATCTTCCTGTAAATCCTGAGCGGAAGCTCCCGTCACATCCTCCTGCAGGTCCTGAGTGCACAGCTCTACCTGCACAGACCTGGTCATCACTGATCCAAAGTGAAGGAGGAGAGGAGTGTCCCATATATGAGTTCTGTCCAACACAATGGTACATTGTGGTCAGAAAGCAACGGAGAACAATCCCTATTCAGAAAGCATAGTGGCCATTGAACTGCAGCACTCTGGTTGTTTGGTTATGAGACAATGCATTGATACCCCTACTGTCACCTCATAGATTAGGATTCATCACATCACAGTAAAGGACAATTTACAAGAATAATTCAGCTAATTTGAAGCGCAGTTGCACAAGAAAGAAGGATAACTTTACAAAAACAATGGATTTCAAAAATTCCAATACGCCAGCCATACCCTCCTCCTCAACACACACTCACTCTGTCAGATATTGTCTAATATTTAGCCGACTTCATTCACGCGGAGAGTCAGTCGAAACTGACGTTATTGTATTCACGCTGCGTCGTTCAAACTAATTGATTAAACCCATCAGCGCTCCTCAGTGCGCATTGGAGCGTGTGTCCCGTTTAACACGTTTGGATGTGGATTCAAATTCTTAATTCTGACACACACACACACACACACACACACACACACACACACACACACACACACACACATACACACACACTACTTGCAGCGAATACAACCCCGTAGACCACCACTGTTTACTCGGATGAACAATTCTCCTTTAAACATGACCCAACCTTGTTGTTGTTTGTTTTATTGAGGATTTTTTAAATGTTTTCTAGAAGCTTCAACTAAGCAGTTTCGACTGAGATACTTTAGATGCCAAAGGGAGTGGAGAAACATGGTTTAAAGAACACCCATAATCACTTCTATTAGGTTATTGACTATATTGATCAGACCTTTTTTTCAGCCAGGTATTCAGCTCTATTAGGATTGACTAACTTCTTCTAGCGGCCTAACAAAAACATTAAAGTTCTCTATAAGTAGTTGTTGCGTCATCGTTTGAATTGTAGCTTTTGTTTTGTTTTTTCCGACTAAGATTTCTCTAATGAACGTAATTTACTCTGTGTGTATTGGCATCCTGCACCCTGAAAGTATTTACAATTGAAAGAGGCTCCATGAGCGACTCCAGTGCAGACACAAAGCAGCGCAGGTGCACATATACCACCTTAAAACTGCCCGGATGGTGAAATCCATTGTTTGTGTAATGTTATAATAAAGACACATTGAAACTATACAAATGCAGCTGCACTCGTGTCTTGTATTGTAAAAAAAAAATTAAATGAGAATATTAGAATTTTATACGTCGGGTTTCCTTTTTTTTTTTTTTTGTCGTAAAGAACTTGTATATTTACTGTTTGACAAAAAAAAAAAAAAAAAAAAAAAAGCGACAGCGGCAAGTGTAATTAGGACTAAAAAAAGATGTCTTTTGTATTTTGCTTTATTCCTGTTTCTAATATATTGAGAATTCCAGCGTAAACTGTGTCTGATAAATGTTCCTGTAAAATACATAAGAAAACACGTAGATTAAAATACATTTGATAAAATAATAATGTAGGAAATTGGCAGAAATTGCTCCTGAGCATCAACGGCAACCCTACTCTGGACCTTTTTGTTTTAAATCTTCATCCATCCTTTCACAGTTTTTCTCCTCATCTTTTCTTTGATTCTGAAAAATATAACAGTCATTTTTGTTTTGATGTCCTGAGGAGCTCATCTTGCCCCTTTCTTGTCAGGGTCTATTTTTTTATTTCTTCGTCTTCTCCGTGGCACAAATAGTTTACGTGGTAATCGAGTAAACACGCCTTGATCATGTTTGCTTCAGTCCTGTAAAATGTACTTTGATAAAAGCAGTGGATGGCCGATAAGAGCTGAGAGCCACAATGTAATTAGTAACCAGGTTTACTTGTAGATAACTTTGATGTTCACCCGTATTGATTCTATGATTTCAGCAGGTAAAGGTTTATTTTCTTTTTTTTTCTTTAATAATGATATTTTAAAGGGCGAATCAAGGCAATAAATTCAGCATTTAATACCTTATACACTTTAGCTTGAAAAATGCGTTTCCACAGTTTAACTTAAGATCATGTTTGTTTTTAAGGGGAAAAGGACAAAACATGTAACTGATCCGCAGTTTAACCACATAATTAACTGTATCCATGGAATTTATTGCAATTTGCGTCCACCCCTCCGGGGTGAAAATGTGCTTTTGTCCACATAACAGCCGACTTGTGAAGTTTATTACACACTCAAGACTCCCATCTGAAGTTTCGTGGGAGCGTTGATTGGGGTGTCAGATGGTCCTATCACCGACCTGAGAAAATACCTGGAATTCACACCTAAAATCCACTCCTCCTGCCTTCCCATTGGCGGAGGGACCGCATATATCCGTCACTCTGCATCAACTCGAGGATGACAGCGGCCGGAGGCCCAGGAGAAGTATTACCGTCACCTTTGGCAGCCATGCGTTTCAGCCTCGATCCCGCTCACTTGCTTTGCGCAGACATGTTGGAGGACCCTTGTTGCTCTGCGGAGGGGGAGCAGATGAGCGAGGTGCGCTCTCCGAGTTCAAGGCCCTCCAGCCCCATGTCCGTGAACTCCGACTCCAGCTGCACCAGCCCCGAGCCCAAGTCGGCCTCGACGCAGCAGAGGGTCAGGAGGCCCCTGAACGCCTTCATCATCTGGACCAAAGAGGAGCGCAGGAGGCTGGCACAGCTCAACCCAGACCTGGAGAACACGGATCTGAGCAAAATACTCGGTAAGTATTTGTTAGAAAGCCTTTTACATTCTATTAAACAGCCTCTGCAAGTCATTTGATGTTTATTGGCCCCTCCTATGTTACTGTTTCTTAGTTCAGATGTGACAATGACAGCTTAAATGCCAAACAAACCAACGTACAGGTCCTTCACCAGTCTGTGTTTCTACAGGAAAAACCTGGAAGGCCATGTCTTTGGCTGAGAAGCGTCCATACATGCAGGAGGCAGAACGCCTAAGGGTCCAGCACACCATCGACTACCCCAACTACAAATACAGGCCCCGCCGGAGGAAGCACCTGAAAAAGAGCTCCAAACCCCAGATTGCAGAGGCCTCCCCACTCTGCAGCCCAGGCTTCAGCGTCCCCTACAACCTCAGCTACCTGTTCCACAGCCAGCAGCATAACTCGTCTCTTTTCCCACACACCCCTCCGCACGGCAGCTACTCCAACCCCACAGTTTTTCCAGACCCAACATCAGCAGCAGACACTTTCTCAAACAACCCTGGCATGTACTCAAACCCGCCGGCGTACCGTGCAGAGTCTCAGGTGTGTTTCGGTTCCCAGTACCGGCTCACACAGCGTGGTTTCTCTAACTATGGAGGTCCTCTCGGGGAGCAGAGGGAGTCCAGAGGCTATGGGGTCCCACAGTGCCCTCCAGGGCCATCTCTGGAGTTTTACTTAGAGCAGGTTCAGCTGGACATGCTCTACGATCTGGACCGAAGTGAGTTTGAACAGTATCTGGGCCCCAGTCCTCCCAGGGCCGAATCAGCAGATGCCAGCAGCTGCCATAAGCAGAGCAGCCACAGAGGGGGGCATCCAGTGTCATGAAGCTACTCAGCTTGGTGTATTTATTTAAATTATTTCAGTATTTCTCTTGATCATCCCATTCTGAATATATAACTGTTTGTTGTTTTTTTTTTTTTGTCAAGTGTTATGATTGTGTTCTAATTTCTCAATAAATAACTATAATGTACTGTCTTATGTGGATATTTGTGTTTCCTTGTTGTTTTGCGTTGATGTCAGATTTAATTAAAAAAAAACTAATTAAGTCAAACACAAGTTTAAAATAAATCAGTGAAGGCAGCAAAGGCCAAACTACTGCAACACACTGTCTGGTACATGAATAGTGTGTTTAGAGAAACCTAAGTGCTAGTTTTTTTTGCAAACATAATTGACATAAGCTCAATTGTGTAATAATAATAGTAGTGGTGAAATTACACATTCATGTTTTGCAAATTTCACCACTGAAAAGGTTTGAAACGGTACACGGACAACAAAGTCTTACTGATCCTTAGCCCGTAAAGGTCATTAAAGTTACTCATTCATTCATTTTTTATGAGTTAGTTGTGTATTTAAAATGCCTTATAAAAAATGACTACATTATTTTTAATATCTGTTACACAAAACAATGTCAAGGCGATGCTACCCGCCCTTTCACAAACTGTTGACACCCTGCTTTATCTCCATCCTCGTCTCTCTTGGCTGAGCGAGGGAAGCACGGAGGGCGCCGGGGCATAAACTTCCCAACTTCCTGTTTCATTTTTAAACATCTCACAAAGGCTCTAAAAATATGCCCTAAAATCGACATATCTCCAAACTCATTCGACTTTTGCTGCCAAGTGTTTACCCATTTAGGAGAATGTTTACTTCCCCGTCCCATATTTTCTGTGTCAGAGCCTCGAGGTTGAACTTCAGTTCTGGATGGATGTAAGAAGGCGAAAACGTTTCTCAGACATTGTAGCTGATTGTCTCACCCAAGGATGAAAAAAGAAGAAGAAATGAAGAGAAAATGTACCCTCTGTGTGGGGATTTTCATCAGTGGACACACACTTTTCATTTATGAGGCTAAATGGCTGAAATGTTGCACATCTGAAACAAAACAACAAAATCTAATCTAATATGCAGGACATTTTCTTAAAAAGAACGTGTCCCTTTGTCCCTTTGTGCTCCTGTCTAACCTGCTATTACAATTGCACAAAGTAGATAATTGTGCATTAAAATTATTTTGTGTTATCGTTGTCGATTTGGTTCATTTTGTGGCCAATTTGCTCCATCGAAGCATCTAATATATCACCTATCTCAGTAAAATATACTAATCTCAAAAAGTATGATCCAGTAAAAGTTATGTGTTTTGCCTCTCATATGAGCCGGCTGCTGTTCCTGTCAATAGATGCAAAAGGAGGAGAGTTCATGGCTTCTGCTTCCATAGAAGTAGATCAGTGTTTAGATATTCATGGAAAATTTATAGCAGAGGCCAGGAAGTCTCCTCCTGGCAGTTAGAAATGACCTTGGTAAGTCTGTAGTGACCCTATCCACATTATGACTGAAGCGGAATTACATTTTTTGCCTTGTCAAAAGTTTAAAATAGTAATTAATTTTAGCATAGGTCTAGTGCTCTACGTGCTGACATTTAAAGTCATTTTGCTGCAAACACATGTATTGTTTTCACTTAAACTGCTTTGATTTGCATAGTTTTGGTGCCCAACAAAGATTGACATTCGTGACAGTGGAGATCTGCAGGATGTTGTGGCATCACAGACATAGATCAGAGTAGACTCGCCATGAATCAGGAATTTCCTTTAAACATCAGGAAATTGTGTCAACATTTGAAAAAGTTCATAATATGTTTCCTTAAATGAGTGAAAACAGCCAACTAGAATGAAGATGGTCCATATTCGCGGGGGGGATTTGTCACGTCCACTCCTTTAGAATGGTGTGACAATAACAAGATTAACTGTTACCAATACTGCCTCTAAAATCTGCCTGTTTTTTCTTTTTACACTTTAGTATTATTGTAATCGTTCACTCAGACTTCATCATAAACAGACTGGACGCTCACACTCGTCAATCGACAACTCTACAAGCTGCAGCCCACCTGAGGATGTTTTTCACATCAAGAAGTTTTTGGAGGCGGCGCTACCCGGCAAACTAACGCTTCATCACTTGAAATGTGCTTGACTAATCAGTAGAGCAGATGGCCAGTTTGGAAACGCGTCTGCACAGTGAAGTGTTATGAGTCAGTGAAATGGAAATCAGATCTTAAAAAATGTTGGAAGGAAGTGGACGAGCACAGAGGCTGAAGGAAGGATGAGAGAGCAGAGGAGCTGATTAGGAAAGTGAAGACCTGCTGCGGTCCAGCGCCACCTGAATGAGCGGAAGAAATGTGACGTCAGTTCAACTCCCATGGCAGTATTACAAAACATGCCGCAATGTGAAATGCAGAAAAACACAGCGCTGCAGAAGATTCGCTGCAATAAGACAATAAAATCACCTCTCAGGGCTTATACTTCCTCTTTGTGTTAACATGAACTCAGAGCCGCTGGTTGTTTTCCTCAAACTCCGGCCCCTCAGCAACAGTTTATGACCAGTTGCAGGAACTTCCTGAAGGAAAAACAACTGGATGATATCAGAGCTTCAGGTGAAAAAATCATCAACAATAAACAGCAGTGGATATAGCAACTGGAGAAATCAGATATTACTTTGTGAAGCAGTATTGCGTTTAACTGTCTTCTGGTTTATGAAATGATATTACTTCAAAATGCAATTATTTAATTTGTTAAAGTGTAAAATGGTGCATGTGTTCAAAAAATCTAAATCATTAAAACATTTGATCCTCCTGAGGAATCAATACATACATCATAAATGTGTTGGAAGCTCACAAAAGCATATTTGAGCTTATCACGGGTGAAAAATGTGAGGAATTTGTTCATGTCAAACATGCTGTAATTCAGAAGAAACATTCCTCACCCATAAAATACTTCCCGTGTTAGAGATTAAATATGTAAATATGCCAGCTCTGTATGTGCAGTGTTGACACAGGAATAGCTGGAGTTTATATTAAACCTAAAAAGAGACGAGTTGATTAACTAGTGACATTCTTGAGATCTTGTGGGCCATATTTAGGTTCTTGTCTTAGCGTCTGCATGAAGGTCATCAATAGTTTCCTGTTCTGAGTCCAGTTTGAGTAAAGTCGAGGCTGCCGTCTGCAGATAATGCTCATCCGAGTATTATCCTGCAGGGACGTCTGCTCTGAATGGAGCAGAGAGGAAACTCAAACAGGAAGAACCGTGAAGTGAGATACTTGACAGATTTTTATCCCGCAAAAATTATGAAGTGATGTGAAGGTTTCATTATTTCCTCTCTGTGGCTGCAGCAAGCTCCAGTGTGGCTCCACAAGTCGTACTTTCGAGCGATCCAGTGGGCGCGGACTGATGAAAAGGTTCATATGAGTTTGAATGAAATCCGTCTGATTGATCACTTCATTATGAGCCACTCTAATCAAGCACTAATTGGGCCTATCAGATTAGTATAACTTCATCAGACCAGTCCTGCCTTGAAGTTTCAGCGGCTTTTCAGCTGAACGTCTCACAGGTTTCCATCCTCAACAGCTCCAACGTCAGATAAGATCAAGAGATTTTCTTCACGTGGACAACAGCAGTGTCTTTTTCACCACAGTCCACCTCAGAGTTACAACTGTATCATGAATGAAACTTTTTTTTTCCCCTAAGAGCGTCTTTTTTCTCTCAAAAGTATGCATTTATCCAGACTTTTGGAGTGAAGTTGTTGACTGACTCCCAAAGATAGTCATCTCATTCCAGATTTAGTGTTTAGCTTTTGGTATTTTGTTGTTACATTAAAGACACACTATGTAATCAAACCAATCCAGATCAAATGGAGGCAGCATATTACAAGAGAGCCTGTGAGCCTCTCGAGTAAGGTAGTAACCACTTGTTGCCAGTTCTGCATCATATTTCCATTGACGGAAAGCAACAGGGCAGGAGGTGAGTCGAGGATGAGGTAAAATTTGTTTGTTGTTTTTCATTGAGAATCTACAGCACCTCTCCCTTGCTTCACGGGATTCCCTTCCTCACAGTTAAAGCCTATTTATTGTTCTCTCATTGGCTGTAGCTCAAGTGCGGATTCCCCCAATGGCTGCATGCATGATTTGGCACGCTGAATTGTCTGTCGAAAGCCGGTACGTGGCTTGGTGATGCATCTTAAAGTTGTTTACACATAATGATTGCGAGGTGTACGGCAACTGCTGCATACTGGTTTGCCTCTTGGTCGGTATGAACTCACCTGTGCGGGACTCTCAACATGATTGACACATGTGTAGAATACCTCTTGAAATATTACAGTGATTTATACAACGTCTCGTGGGACCAAACGGTAACGCAGAGATTGCTGAAGGTCCGTCCCCACTGATCGGCACAGTATGGTCTATAGCTCTTTGAGCTTTGTAGAAAAAGGTTTCCAGTCAGGATTTCTTCATTTCTTCAGGGTTTCTTCAGTCTCTGGCTTATTTTATTTGTATTTTGAAACTGAGGCCAAATACACACATTTCGTCTCAACAAATGAATGTTGTTTTTTCTCTTTACTTGTTTGACCAAGAACAAGTCTTTGACTTTTCATTTTGACTGTTAGATTTCTTCGATTTTAGAACAATAGATGTATTTGGGCACAAGGACACAGAATTTCTTGTGTCTTTCCAAATCCGTGCTTTAGCACAATATATACTGATAACCCTGACAACTTCCATAAAAAGGTGTCCAAAGAAGTCACGAGGCCACCAGTGGACTCCTGTTCAAGTTCTCGAAGCATCTACAGGATAGAAGTGAGATGCGTCTGAGCCGACTCTACGTGCCACGGCCAACGGTTTGAATGCTTTCTGTAAATGCAAATTTTACGTTTTCTATGTATTTGTTTTTTTTAACCATGAATCAACGAAACACTTTTTGTTTCACCATTGTTGAAAGTGGCGTGTGGATCGATAGGAAATATAATGAGATAAATTAGAGATCTATTCAGACAATAATGAGATCAGTTTTAAGACGAGTCTCAAAGCCTTAAGAAGTGTATTTGTCCTGGAAACATCTATTAAAGCCACGAATAGAGGAGGAATGAGGAAGCCTCACGCTGGTGGGCAGTAAGCGACAGAAAACACCCGTCTGTGATGACTATGACCTCAGCCCTGTTTCCAGTCATGAAACAGACAGACAGACAGTCGGTGTCCACCAGACAGATGATTGCAGTAGCAGGGCCCTGCAGACTTGCTGGAGAGAATAGGGCTGCTGGGTGTGGCCACTTGACCTGCTGTGCAGATACAATACTCTATCAGGGGCTCTTTGCAAAGAAACTAATGCCTGTCAACAAACACTCAGAGGACGATTAACACAATCCTCAAACTGACCGGAAGTGTGTGTGTGTTTGTTTTTGTCTGGGCTGTTTTTATATCTCTGTTTACACACACATTGCGCAAGATTCATTTGTGCATCTTTTGTATCTTTAACTTTTTTTTTACATTTTTACCGGCCTGATCACCGATGTTTCCGGTTCACATGTCGACGTGTCATGTCAGTTACTTTTCACATCACATCTGCTGAGTAAAAGAAACATTTTAGCATCAACCGCAATGGGCATCCTTCTCGCCGTTTTACCATTACTTTACCATTTTTGTTAGAGGAAATAACATCACGCCCTCTTCCTCAGTGTCTACTAGTGCTTTATGACTCAGTGTCCGAGAATGTTCGCTTGGTTGTTGGTATGTGTGCACATTAGTGTGTAATGAGAGCGGTTTTTAGTTTTTAATCACAACTTTCACAGCCATTTCACTTTATAAGTTAAATGTTCTGTTAAATTACATTTCCTTGTCTTGCAGTTTTTAACTGCCGCTTCCTTTTCTTTGAAGTAAATTAAAGAGCTGTAAAGAAGATTAAACTGTATTTAATTCTTCTCTCATTAATGTGTTTGACACATCAGGCATTTCACTAGGCCCAAATTTCATTCTGCATTTCCCCTTTCTTTCTTTTTCTTTTGCATAACGAGTGTTTTTATCCAGTACTAATCAAACTATGACTACATGCCAACTACATTTACGTTAAGATCATCGGTTAGATATACCCCACTAATCTTTCAAACATCTGTTTAGCACTCTTTTTCTTTGTAGGGTGCTGAGATCAGCACAGTTTTGTGGAAAAAATATGAACACAATTTGGCCTCACACCTCATTTCCACTTGCTTCTGTGCATTTGTGCACTACATCGAAAAGTCCATTCATAACAGAAACTTGGAGAGCGACCTGACTGCAGACTGTGTAGAGAGTGGAGCTCCACTCTAGACTGGAACCACGTCACTTCCATCCAATGGAGCACCTTTGCCTGATGCCTATATATATATATATATATATATATATATATATATATATATATATATATATATATATATATATATATATATATATTTTAAAAAAAAAAGCACAGGAAACAGTCAACATTATTAGTTAAAAAAATATTCACAATGCAGAAATGCATCTGTGTGCCCATGTGAATGTGTGCAATGGTAAGACAAATACATGAACTGTGTCCCAACGATGGGGATTAAAGATAAAACTAAGTGTTAATGAAATGACGGTCTAGTCTACAGACGACGTCCTGTTTGCATGATCAGCTGTTCCAGTCTTGTGACATCCCTAACTGCCGATACTTTACAGCGAGCAATATAACAATTTAATGGTGCGAACGTCATAGGATGACATTTTTTTTAACCTAAACCGCTTCAAACAAAATTACAGCAATACTATGTCAAAATGTTTAAATTGGAAGAAGAATATGTTTCAGGTACTTATGTATATGTGCCCAAGCACAGAAGAAAAGTCAAAAACAGAAGAAAAATGTACAAAAATGCCAAAAAAAGGAAAAACCTAATGCTTTGTCTTTCGATAGTTGAAATGCCCCTTTTATTCATTGAGTTTTAAATTAAACAATCAACTGTCTTAGTTTGACTACATTACCGTAATTCCTCCAAGACAGGAAAGGGCGAAGTTTTGTGTAGGAAATGCTCTGCTCATGTTCTGCCTTCTGTTATGATGGATGTTGTTTGGTGGTCACCCATTTTTTTTCACACCTGGAGTATTGCCCAGTAATCTGATCAAATGCTGCTGATAAACATCTAAAACAACTGCAAATTATACATAACAGTGCTGCTAGATTACTGCTGTATTGTTCCTTTTTGCACTACACGTGTGTCAAATGTACACAGGCCTATCCTGAGCAGCCGTGGATGATAAAAGAAATCTTTTTTTTCCTGCTTGTAAAGACGTATGATAAGAACTGCTCTTATGTGCTGGTTATTCAGCTAGGAACAAATTATAAAACGATTTCGAACCCATCAAAGTATTGAGTTTGTCAAGAGGTCTGACTGTTATTTAGATATGCAGTGAATCTATGAAAGGCCCAGAAGAGCTACAGAGGAATGATCTTCAGAACGCAACCGATGGTTTCCCGGACTGTGGTGAAGTAAAGTTGTGTCCACGTAAATGTGCATGCAAAGAGGCTTGTTGTTCTTCATCGGGCACCGGATAGCTCACCTGGTTAGGCAGGTGCCCCCACACATGGAGGCTCCACCTCAGATTTGAGTCCAGGACTGTGGCTCTTTACTGCGTGTCTTCCATTTCCCTCGCTCCACCCATTTCCTGTTTCATTCCTTTGCATTGCATCTGTAAGTTTGTGTTGACGTGACGTCTTTAACGCCTCCGCTGATTGACTTAGCAGGTAAAATCCTAACAGCTTTCCAACCCCCTCAGCATGTAGTGAACTGTGTTGCATGAAGCACGCTTGCAACACCTGACAGCGATGCATTGTGTGCTAAGCTGCTGCTGCTTTAAAAACCACTTTGGTTATAATACAGGAAAATGAAGTCAAGGTGACAAAAAAAAAAAGAAAAAGCCTTCTGGTCTTCAAGTGGAAGAACCCCCACAAAGGGTCAGAGGACTGCTTGAAGGGTCATGACATGATAAGTATCGTGGGAGAGCAGAGACGGAGATGTTTCCTCTGGGTCATCTTGTGACAAGCAGAAGACATAAAGCAGAAGATGTTGAAAAAAAATGCATCTATAGTAGGAATTTGAGTATAGGTTTGACAGTAAACACTCCGAACGTCATTTCTAAATACTTAAGACAGGAATGTCTGAGCAATCAACTCTTATAAGCATGATAAAAATGAAGGTTCAACTTTCTTTGCAGATATTAAGACTAGTATGAAAAAGCTGACCCAACACGTAGAGACGACTGAGACACAAATGAGAAATTATGCACCCAAGACATGCCCCACCTGTTAGAAAAGTGATTTTAGGCTCAGGCTCCACCAAGTAATAGAGAGTAAACAGTATTTGGTTTGATTGGCAGGTTATTGTTGAGTCTGTGGGGGAGCTGAGCAGAGCTGGACCCTTCTCTCAGGACGTAGCCTCACTTCCCTCACTATGAGGCCTCCAGGAGAGCAGTGCGCCTTTTAACTTTTTTTTTTTTTTTTATTTGTGCAGTGTTTGTAAAGGCCACATTCCCTGAGCAGGGCTGCAACTGGTGTTATTCTTCCTGTGCCGTTTGCCCCACACTCAGCTGGAAGGGCAGGAAAAACCGATCTGGAAAACTAATTTATGTATGTCATCGGTGATTATAGAGCAGCAGCATCCGCCTGTGCCTGGTACTGGCAGCGTCATACCCTGGGGCCCATGGGGCCGGGGAAGGCTTGAATAATACTGTCCCATGGGGAACGACGGTGCCCAACGCCTCCTCGCTCAAGGCCTCGCTTCTGCTTTCATGCAAGGAACTCTGTTCGTGCGGCCCGGTCAGCACTCTTCCTGTGGAGAAACTGGAGAGGAAGCTCCACCAGGCAGCCCGAGGTGGCCAGAAGCCTCCACAACTTTCAATTTTTCATTATTACTCAAGCACCAGGAGTATGAGCAACAGCAAAAACAACGGCTTCTACTTAAATAAAACTAACACGTCTAAGTAACCAGCCTGACTACAGGCACATAAAGTGAAATAAAAATAAAAGCTGTGACAACAGTAAAACTAAGTCACACAGTCAGTGAACTGACTTGATTTTTTAACCATAGCTCATTAACATGAGTGACAAAGCTGAGACGGACGACATTGTGATGAAGATCTTCAAATTTAACCAAAATTATGAAATAAGCCTTTTGCAGTTTTATCGCAAATTAAATCCTCAACTTTAATAGTTCATAAACACAGGTGTAATATACTCAACATACAGTTTCCTGTGAATACCAAGAAACCTTTCAACGCTTCACAACTCTTTACTGAGTATATTCAGTGTCTTCGTTCTTCAAGGACTGAAAGAACAAAGAATGCTTTAAGTTATATTAGTCGTTGGGTCAGATCACATCAGGTGTTGACTTCTTTGATTCTTCAGATAAATAACTGAAATAACTGAAAACACACTTTCTCGTCAGCCTTACTTCTGCCGTAAGACAAAGTGTAATATTCTAACGTCTGATCCTCGTTTCATTGCTTCCTCCTTCCTCCGCTGCTGCTTTCCCAGGCAGAGGACCCACAGGAGCGGAGCAGGGGGATCAGGAATGACAAGGCAGTCCAGCCTCCCATTGTACGTGAGCGTTTACTCAGCATGGGAGAGCAAGGACAGTGAGGCTACAGGAATACAATGGGCTCATATTTATTTACTGCTTAGCGGCAGCCAGGGAGACCCTCCCAACCCCCTCCCCACCCCACCCCCCCCACCGCCAGTTACTGATAGCGGCCCTACAGTAATAGACCGCTTAATAAAGACCTCAGAGGGCAAGTAGAGGCTAGACTCTATGGCTCTGTCCTGAGTACGGGACGTTTCAAACTAATAAAATAATAAACTACTGCAAAGACATGAAAAAGTTTGACATTTTTTTCATGAGTGTAAATATGTGTAACAAATTACAGCTTTTATGTGACTAAAAGTGGATAAAGGAGGAATCTTGTCAAAGAAGCTCCTCTTTTAATTTTAATTTGCAAACAATTAGGAATATTATACATTTGGCCGTATTGACAAGCCTTTTTGTTAGAGAAATGTATTTACAGTTTGACAGTAAAGTCAATTAAATTCTATCAGCTGAAAGTGGACCAGGACCAACTAAGAGGATAAAAACTGGGAAAGAAAATTGTTAGATTTTTTCTTTGTTTGTGCTGTCTGTCATAATAACCTTCAATTTCAAGACTTAGTAAAAGAAAAAATGTAATAAATACTTTACAAATATTCAAAATGCTGCTTATTTTACTGTTAAATATCAAACTTTACATCCACCATCTGCACTTGTAAAATGGTTTTGGTTCAAACTCCTGTGAAACTGATCCAGTGTATTTTACATTGTAAAAATAATGTATTGTTAAAATAATGTGCTACTGAAGAGAATAACTAACACAAATATGGTTCTTGTCTGCGTCTGTATTGTGAAAATAGCAGTGAACAAGAGACTTGCGTTAGAAAACCCACCAGACTCCGGCAGCATGACGCTTGTGGTGGGCTGTAATACCGGTGTCCTCCAGTAGAGGGCTCTCTCTGGTGTCCTCTGTCCAAAAACAAGACAGTTCACAAATCATCTGTAAAACATAGTCAAACAGATGCAGACAAGATGTGGAGAAATATTTTTTTTTATTTTCTGTTTTCTTTAATGGCAGACGGAATATATAGTTTTTAAAACTGTAGTTATATGGATTTAAAATTTGCATAGCGATTTCTTCCATCTCTCTGCAATTCAGGTAAAACTTCATGATTTGTACTGAACTGATCTATTGTGCCTAAACAAATTTGACAGACACTTGACCATCACTTACATCTGCTACAGTCAATATTCTAATACGGCAGAAAAATACCTGGAAATCGACCAAACCCTGACCTACATGACCGAGCACAGAGCCTCAAAAAAATAAAAAATAAAAAAATTAATTTTCAGAGAGGCATTATGACGGTGTGATTGATTGGTTGCCTTGATGCCTTGTGGGTGTAATTGTGAGAGCAGGGCTGACGCTGAGTGGCTTTGATGCCCCGTCTGTTCTCCTCCTCCAATCCCTCGGTTGCAGAGATTATCTCAGACACTGGATTAAAATCTCAAAATAGAGAAATCCTTTTTGGACGAACAGGTTGATTAAAAAAGGGTAAAAGATGAGTGGGCGGTGGAAGTGCGCAGCTGATACTCTCACCTGGGAGTTCAGAGATAGGGAAAGTCAGCTTGGAGTTCAGTAATATATGTGGACCTGATGTTTCAGCACCATCAGAAAAATGTATCTGACTTCTCGGTGGAACTTGAATTAAACGTTTCTCTCTCTTTCTTGAATTAAAAAAAAAGAGAGAATGAAACATTTCTTTATGCCTGATTACATAATAATAATCACTCTCATCTCAGTGTTTTATCATTTGTTCAATGCCAAACATGCACCTTTTTGGTTCGGTTTGATGCTTTCTAACTGCAGCGTTAGTTCTGCATTTTGAGAAATAGACTGAACGTTTTGTTGAGATTTAGAGGAGAAAACTTAAACACTGACACAATTCTTGCATCTGCAAATAAGTTACATGCACTTGGCCTCACACAACAAGAGGAAGCAGCTAGCCAGGCTCTCTCCAAAGTGAACGAAATTCCCCTACCAGCAGCCTAAAGTCAAACTAATGACACATTGTGTTGCATTAGTTTAAACTGGACAAAAGGACGAAACACAAAAGTGTGTGGTTTTACTTTGGACTGTACCAGACTACGTCTTGGCCCTTTGTGATAACTTCCTGGAACAGCAGCTCGGTTTTGAGCGACTTGTGGTCGCATTTTGTTTGACGGCAATGCGTTTTAAAAAGCCTGTTTGGGAATTTTGTGCTCACATACTTGCATTTCAGAACAATGTCGAAGCAAGGAGTGTCATTTGTGCAAAAGAAATCTACTACAGGAGAATGTGTCATTGTCACACTCGAAAAGAACATAAAGCAAACTAACGTCTTCACCTTTTTCAATAAGCATTTTGTAAGCAATATTTAGGTTATGAAGGGCCGTGTTTTAGAGAAAAAGCTTTTTCCTAATCCTAACCAAGAAGTTTTGTTGCCTAAACCTTGCCGAACATCAATCATTTTCACATAGAGACTGTTGTAGGCTGTAAAGAGACACTTTAGATCTTCTCTTCATTCTGCCTCCACTCTCCAGCTGTGCTTTCACAGTGATCCTATGAAGGGGCAATATTTCCTCCGCGTGTGTGTGTTATGTCGCAGCTCTCACAAACCATTATGAAGTTCTACAATCAAAACCAATCCTCTATTTCCTGGTCCACAGTCTTCAACAAGCTCCCAATGTCTCCGTTCACTGCTTGCTTTATTCATTGGTACTGATGAAAACATGGAGCTAAAAAAAACCCCAATGAAGAAAAATGTTTTTACAAGGTTGATCTCATGGGACATATACAGTTTGCCTGTTGCCATTGGAGACAAAGGTTAGGCTTCAGTCGGAAGGAGATTACAGCCTGACTTTAGCCAATTGTAGGCTCCAGCATTTTGACAAGCATGGTAGCAGGGTTTTCGGAGGAGCTCATGTCCCAAATCAAGCATCAAAGTAAAACCCTCCAGTCTCTGTGTCTGTGGTTGAAAATCTGGTGGTTTTTTGCTTGTTTGTTTTCGTTCTTTGGCACACTTATAAAACTGTACATTGTTGGGGCCCTGGGTATGTCAGCTGACTGAGCTGGCGCACCGTACACAGAGGCTATCGCTCTCGTGCAGGCGGCACAGGTTCGAGTCCCGGCCTGTGACTTTGCTGCGTGCCTTCCCCTTCTCTCCACCCCACGCTTCCTGTCTAGCCACTTTCATAATAAAGGCCAGTAGCGCCACAAAAGAGCTGAGCGTGAGCAGAGGTTTGAAAGAGGAAAAAAATTACAGTTTAAGTACATAGCAGAGTCTTGTATATTAAAAAAATGTTTTTTAAATATAACGCTTGCAATTGTTTGTTTTTTTTTGTTTGTCTTTTTTGTTCTGAGTAAATTCTGTTGCTTTTAAGATGCAGACACACATATTACACCATACACCTTTAGTTTTGATTGTGACACACATTCACCATGACATAATTTCAAAATTATTATTCCACAATGTTTATTTCTTTCCACTTGCATTGTTTTTTTTTTTGTTTTTTGTTTTTTTCCAAGATCTTATACTGATGATGGAAGAGTAGGACCACTTTTCCAGCACATCTCAGAGACTCTCAGTGGGGTTAAGGTCTGGACTCTGTGGCGGCCAATCCATATGTGAAAATGAAGCCTCGTACTCACTAAACCACTCTTTCACAATTTGAACCCAATGAACAGTATCATCTTGGAACATGGTTGTGCTATCAGTGAAAAAAAAAAATCTATTGTTGGAAAAATCTGGTCATTCAGTATATTCAGATGGCCAGCTGACCTCATTTTTTGGGTGCATAACATTGCTGAACCTTGATCTGACCAACTGAAGCAACCCCCGATCATAATACTGCCCCCACAGCTTCATCCACCACTAGTCTTGCCCCGATGGCTCACAGTAAGTCTTGGCTTATCAGACCACATGACCTTTCTCCATTACTCCAGAGTCCAGTCTTTACGCTGTCTGGAAATTTTAAGCATTTTTCTTTGAATTAGCATCCCTAGTAAGTGGTTTTCTTAAAGCTACATTGTTGGCCTCAACACTATGGGTTCTCTTTGCCTTGTTCTATGGAGATGTTCTAACTTTTATTCTTAAAAACTCTGAGTTCTTTCATCTTCTAACTCTTGCAGAGGTTGTCAGAGGGGATTATTGTGTTCCACGTAGTAATTTGGCATTGGTTTTACACCGGATGCCCTTCCTCACACAATCTTCCCGATTTTTCAGGCTTGGGACCATCGCTATGAGTGGCAGGGTTAGGGTTAGGGTTATGGGTTCAATGTCCTGCCCAGAGACACCGGCACATACCAGTTTTTATGATGTCCTGAACACTTTTAACCAAATTTAAGTTCTGATTTAGAAGTCTCCTTAGCTCCTTTGTTTGGAGCTCAAAAATTAAGCTTCCTCAAGCCCAGTGATGTCTTTTCTACAAATCAGGATGTATCATCCAGCATTTGTTTGAGGAACAAGAAGTCAATCATCACATTAATTCAAGTTACAATTGCTGCAATTTGAAACATTAACAGTTTTGGAATAAAAAGCGAGACTTTTGTCATAATTCAGCCCTCAGTTTAGACAGCAACATCATTTTTGGGGCATATTTACCATTACTGGGCCTCATTCATCACATCTTCACCAATCTACTAGTAGATTTGCATATAAATCACCTCCTTACTGAAAACCTACTCCAGATTCACACATGCAACATAGAGCAAATATTTGACCATACGAACATGTGCATGTTCACAAAAAACACGCTCCCACTCCTCATCAGTCCTCATAAATTCCTGCCCAGGGACCATCACGTGAAGAGGTGTAAAGATGTATTCTCAACCAGCAGGTTTACCTGTGGACATGGAGCACATTTCAAAAAGAGAGAGAGGGAGAAAAGCAGAGAAGAATATCAATTTTTCACACACAGTGACATAGGTCATTTTATCTGAAGCAGAGTGAATTATAGATATTTCATTTTGCTCTGTTAGTACAGTGCAAACAGTTCACACACAAATGGGTCTGTTTCAATACTGTTTTACTTAAAAGCACCACAGATGAGCGAGACAACAAAGTTGAGTCTGATTTGTAGAGTCTCTGCAAGTCTGGATGGATGTGATGCGATGGTGTGATGATGTGATGAAAACACTCTATAGTGACCAAAAGAACAAGATCACAAATACAAGTAGTTGAAAAAAGTTTCTTCTGCAGTGTTGCTGCACTCTCTCTTGGAAATAAATGAAGACACTCTGCCAATCAGGAGAGATTTGGAGTGACGATCCAGCACCTCCACATCGAGAGGTTGTAGTTGAGGTAGTTTGGGTTTCTAGTTTGGCTACCCTATCCATGGATTCCTGGAGAGGTTTTTGAGCATGTCCAACAAGGTGGAGGCTCTACAGCAGACCCAGAAGATGGTGGAGAAACTATGTCTTTTGGGTGGCTTGGCTTGGGAATGCCTCAATATTTCCCAGAAAGAGCTGGAGGGCGTTCCCAGGAAGATGAAGGTCTGAGCCTTGCTCCTTAGACTGTTTTCCCTGCAACCCAAACAATAGCAAGTGATGGATGGATGGATGGATGGATGGATGGATGGATGGATGGATGGATGGATGGATGGATGGATGGATGGATGGATGGATGGATGGATGGATGGATGGATGGATGGATGGATGGATGGATGGATGGATGGATGGATGGATGGATGGATGGACGGATGGATGGACACCTGGCACACCGGAGCCTGGCATATATACAGCCAAGTTTTTTATCCTCTATGCGAGAGGATCATTCTCATTTACTGTAACGTAAATGTGGAACCTTTTGAAAATGTAAAGGAATTACTTTTGCATTTTCAGCTAAATGCACTTAAGACACTGGGTTTCATTTTCCAGTTTTTTTATGTTTGTTTTAGTATTTGCATTTCATACCTTAACTACAAAAAACAACTGATAATATGTTGAGGAGGAGACAAGGACTACTTCACAGGCCATTTTCGAGTTCAAACCATGAAGGCGACAGAAACTGTGAGCTGTGATGCATAATCCAGGAAAAACTGCAATATTAAGCTTCATTTTTGCTTGCTGTCATGATTGTAGCTACCGGTCAAACCTGATGCTTGATATCGTCATCATCGTGCTTGATTGCGGGAAGCAGGTGTATGTTACTGCTCCCTTTCAGACCAAATTTAGTCATCCACAGACTTCCCCCCTGGACCCCAGGTTCCCTCTCCCCAGAGCTCCCTCCCTCCCACCTCACTTTATTCTTAAAACGCGGCGGAGAACTTGCACCACGTGCAGTAAAACTACGCATTTTGGATTTATTGGATTCTCTTGGATATGTATGCTTTAACCTCCAATCTTTAATATTCCCTTTCGTGCTGCTTCACTTTTCTCTCTTACATGTCTTTTTTTTTTCTTCATCTGGTGTATCCACAGCTCCCCTCTCTCCTTCCAGACCTAAGCTCTCTTCCTTCCTGCCCTCTCACAGCTTCCTGCTCCAGCTCTTATCACTCCAGAAAACGTGACACAGTCTCAGCCCAGTCAAACCTAACACTAACCTCTGCAGTCCCCCTTTCCCTTGGCTATCACTCCCTTAAATGGAAATAGTTTGGCCCCGCTGGGGTCTAGGTGCTCATAGGAGGGGATTAGGGGATGTCACAAAGGCCCCTGTCACCCACCTGGGACAAATCTGTACGGACTTATTTATTGTGAACAATAAAGCCTCTACTTCACAGCCTACAGAGGAACAATAAATCTGAAGAGCCCAAGCGTGTTTTTATTTATGTATTTATTTATCTGAGAGGAAGCCGTGGGCACATTGGGACATTATCAACTCATTCTCTTCTGAGGGGTTTTCCTCCGAGCTGAGGAAATTGTCTGCTTTGATTTACTCTGTAAATCTGCGCCTCGGTATACGTAGACATTGTCCAAGGCCAAGGCTGTGAAGTCCAGTTTATTTGTGACATACATATATACAAAATCATACTCAAGATGGTATACCTTTATAATTTTACTATTAAAAAGATAGGGAGAATTCTTCGAGGGGGTGTCTTGAGTAACATTAGGTGCATAGGTTGTATTTGTTGTTGGTCCATGACGCTGCTAGCAGATAGAGGTCTGCTGAGGCATGATAGAGCAGTGTTATTGTAAGGCCACAAGGCCATCAGATAAGACCCCCTGTTCCACAGCCTGCAGCAACAACACATATTTTGGATGGTATCAGCTCAAAAGAGCTGAACCTGCTGCTGCAGCGAATGCAACAATTACTGCAAAGTCCACCGCGCAGGCATTGATCAGAATATCTGGATAGCATTTTTTAACTGCAGATAGGGCATTCTCCAGGGTCTCTATTGTATTACACACAACAGTATGTCAGCGCAGGTAGCAGGCTTTCGTCCAAATGGTGTTAGTGATGATATCAGAGGGGGACTTTCCCCAAGTTTCCTGGTATGAATTTTCCCAGGTAATCATGTAAGAATAATCAGATGGATGCTAATCACCAGTCCAGACTGCCACTGTGGGTGTTGCAGACTTGTTTTTTTGTTGTTGTTATTTTTGTTTGTTTGGGGTTTTTTTTATGTAACTGTATCTATCAAGCTTACTGAGTTTAAGCTTGTGTAATTACAGATTCTTAACATATAGATACTGCATATCTGTAAGGTAAATATGAGCAGCCACTAAACTCAGCATATAGACCGTAAACATGGGAGAAACAGCCACTCTGGCTCAAATGATTAAAACGCACCCACAAGCAATTCTTAAGTTCACAAACTAACACATTAGAACAGGTTTGTCATTTACACACACACACACACACACACACACACACACACACACACACACACACACACACACACACACACACGCACACACACACAAAACACATCTAAAATGGACAATTTAGGGTTTAAGCCTAGCGCTTCCTTTCTAATTTACCAGTCATCAAGAAAACCTTTTTCTGTGATTGTTTTTGTTGCTTTGTTGTTGGTTTGTTTGTTTTACTGGCATCAAAAACTTGTCAAAGCTGTTTTGCACCACTGAACACCACACATGGAACAAATACAGTTACACTGATCAAGGACCAAGACTGGGTGAGTTTTTAAAAAGGTTTCTGAAAGGGAGTCTTTTGTCAGTCTTGACAAATTGACAATTGATGTGCCATTGAATGATTTTAATTATTAGACTATTCATATGCGCTCATTATTAAAAGTCAAACAAGCCTTCTCCACCTTGTATTTCACTTCCTTATGAATACATTTTCCATAAAATACTGCCTTTCAAAACTTTCAAAGCAGGGTTTGCAGAGTAGCTCATGCCACAAAGCTCATAATATAGCCACTCCAGCCAGTCTCTGCCTACAACCTTTGCTTGTGACATGGCTGTGCATTGTGACAGATGGCCCGAACGCCACAGTTAGTCATCTCTCACCTTCCCTGTAACAGACTGATTTTATCCTCTGCATGCTGTTCTGTTTGCAGCCTTCTTAGTGCCACTGTTACGCCTTTCCATGCTGCCAATTCACACAGCCCTCATTTCACCCCTTTTTATGCCTCCGTAACTGTGTTGCAAGGCAGAACAGACTCATAAGCTGCTGAATGAAACATTACGCCGCTCACATTTTTTAAAAATGGCTTACAATGGTCACACATCTCAGCGGAGACCAAAACTGGAGTCTGATTAAACCTGTCCAATCGTTCTCCTATCTGATCTCATTACAAAAATGATATTTAAAAAAAAAGGTCATAATCAGCAGTAATAAGCAATAATCGCATTAAGACATATTGAGTATGGGAATCATAGCCTCATTATGAAGACATGCGAACACCGTAGTCAGAATTGAACATCTCATTGGACTTTTTGCAGCATTCTGCATCAGTTAATTTCATAAAGACAACTCTTTAACCACCAGTCTTTACTTCTTAGTAGTAGAATGACACTACAGCGGCCTGTCGCTGTAAAAAATGTATCTGCTGGGTCTAATCTACTATAAGCAAGTAGAAGACTGAACATTAGAAGCTGTATTTGAAGCTTTAACATGATCTAAAGCAAAACACCAGTGTAAAGATATTACTGCAGTGAACTCGTTTTTTTGTGTTAATTAGTTTTCGGGAGGAAACGGAGAACGGCGTAGTGACCAAGTTTGCCAGATCTAGAGAAAAATAAATAAAAATAATGGCAAGTGAATGTAAGATCTTTAACTCAAATAGACTATTTGTAATACTAAACTGAATTCAACTCTAAAATTGAAAGTTGAAAGTCCCTATGAGATAGCTCAGGCGTCAGCTCAGGGAGGAGAGAGTGTGCGTCTGGGCGTGTGTGTGTGAGTGAGTGTGTGTGAGTGTTTGCACACGGACAGGAGAGAGTGACAATAATATTTCACACACAACCGAGACAGACGGCATTCACTGTCACGTTTTATTTAAAAAGAAGTATGTGTGATGCGTACACTGTGTGCGCTGTACAAAATGCGAGATTGAAATGCTCCTACGTCATAAGCGCTGGCGTGATACACACTTCACACACGCTGGTTACATTTGGAGCACGGTTACAAAAAAAGTTCAAAAACCCGCAACCCACGACTTCTGTCCAGACCGAACTGGAGGGCGGCCAGAATCCGATATCAAACCAGCCCCGGTGTCAGAGGTAGCCACTGGCTGCTACTTAACCGCGTCCTCAGACCCAGGTTAACCCAAAGCCAGCTGTGGCGGTCTGTTTGTACATTTACCAATACAAAAGGCGATATTATCTTTAAAAAAGAACCTTACACCTGCAAGTATGTTCATTTCTGCTGGGGGGGGGGGGTCAAAGGAGATCGAATTGCTTTTGGAGCAACATCCCAAGGAACTGCACTTCCTCACTCTCTTTAAACACGAAAACCTGACGTTGCCCGAGGAGTTTTACTTGCTGTTGAAATTGAGACTGAATATATACTTTGCTTTTTTTTTCTTTTTTTCTTTTGGGGTGTGCTTTATTTGCATATTGTAACATGCTTTGCGTGACAAAAAAATTACACCTCTGTGTCATTTTCCCCTGGTGCTGAGGGGGCTCGCCAACTTATTCAATAAGAACTACTTGTTGACTCACCGATGGGGGGTTAGGCGGTTACCTTTGGACAGAGGTAGTGTACCAATTTCTCCCCGAGTCTTTCCTTTTAAAGCTAAAAACCTAACGTCAGTGGTTCATAGCTGCTTTACAAATAAACACATTTCCCAAAATGTCTAACTAGTCTTTCAAACTGGGGCCTCAGCACCTTTTTGGTGCACTATAACCTCACGTAGGTGGTGATTAGATATTGATGATCCAGGCCATTGTGTGTAAATGAACTGATGAGATAATCTCCATCAGATGAACTCAGACTCTGAGAGGTTTAGTCAAACACAGAAACTCCTTGAAGTTTAAGATAGGCCAGATATGTGAGATACTGTATTGATGAACTGATGTGATGGCGTACATTTCACTCTGATTTGAGTGACTGTAATTAAACAAGATAGGGTTCATGTTGTATGCTTTTTTTATGTTTAATTGTTTGGCCACTTTTTTTTTTTTATTAAAAAGGTAAATTCAAATTGTTCAAACAGGAGGTGTTTTTTTTTAAATCAGTGCAACTGTTAATGTAACACCAGTCCATCTGTTTTTGTAAGTCAATGTGATAGGACCTTAATTTGACAGAGGTTTGAGGGAAAGAAGGTGTTTATTCAACCTGATGAAGCAATATGACAGAAAATATGTGTGAATTTGATTCGCGGTGGGGGTCGGTTCTTCCTATCAGCGATACTCGTTTCTATACAGCGTTGGTGTAAAAGGAACAAGGCAGGGAGGAAGCACTCACACACACAGTGCATTTCCTCCATAAAACCACAGCTGCGTGAAAACAACAAGGTGCATTCCTCAGTCATTTCTCTCATTTTAGTGCAGTGAAATGAACCTTTAATATAACTGCACCCAACTTGACTTTGGAGTCTTTTTTAGAGGGGTGTAGAATCTGTACAGTTTTAGTTATAGGATTTTTTTTTTTTTTTTTTTTTTTTTTAAGGTTTGACTGATTAACAGAAGTTGTAAAGATCAGAGTTGATGTGGGAAACAGTTTTAAGGAGCTTTTAACCACAGTCCATCAAAGGAGAAGTTGCCTGTGTCTGTGAGGAAGTTCCAGCCATGGGTTTGGGAGTATTTGTTCTGTAATCTCGAGAAATGACACTGCACCTTTTCATAGCAAGAGGAAAACTAAAAAAAAAGTCCCATATGAACCCAGTCTTATGATCATCCTTTTTCCCCATAGCGTAGGATGGGTTTCAGGATCTTGTCCCTTATCGTGTGCCTCTGAAGCTTCCTTGCTTACCTCTATTGATCCAGATTCCTGCACTCTGCGTTGCCACTGATCAAACACGCTATTATTGATCTGCACGAGCCACCTGGACCAGCATGGCGTCCAGTTAGCACCCTCGGGGTATCAGCGTTTTGTTCTGTGGTGACGCTTTAGCGCCTCAACAAGGCAAAGGCCACACATGAAAGGATTCAGCATCTTCTAGCAACTGAGGATCAATTTGCTCTCTGATTGTGATATACAATGGTTTCACTGTCTCTCTTTCTCAAATGCTGGCATGGGAAGTTTGATCAGTAATTAACTTATCAGCTTTTATCACGAACGTACTCATCTTAAACTCTTTATATTACTCAGATTTCTATTACCAAGGAACCAAAATGCATTTTCTTCATAATGATAATGCCATAAAGCAGGTTCGATGAATTGGGGGACTTGTTTGGGTGGAGGGGTCGAAATCAGGTCAGGCTGTGGAGGATAGTGTGTGGCTGGTGGCTGTCAGCAAAACAATATGTGGCTTGAACATGATCTATCATTAGTTTAGTCACCAATAGGTATTTAGCAGTTCCTCATTTTGCTACACAAAGACAACAGTAGCAGCAGGAATTGTTTTAGTACTAATAAAGTCATGCATTACTTTGGTGTATAAAAAGTATTGGCACAGAACTGAACCTGTTATGGCTTGAAAGCATTAATATATTATTAAGTAATTTACTCGGATTTTGTAAAATAATCTTAAAGCAGTTAACTGCAGTTACATTTTTGTAATAACTATAAAAGTTCCTTTTGGCTCACACTCCTTCATCAAGGACAAAAAGAAAAGAAATACCCAAAATAGACAAGTCTTATCAGTTTGGGAATGGTCATAGCACCAGTGGAAACAATGCCGTGGCAAGATGGGAGCTGTGCTTGACCCTAATAATGCGACTGGTCTGTCAAGAAACCTGGAGAACAGGAAGTCCACCATACCTCTGCTTTCTTGGATAAAGTCATAAAAATGATAAACATGGGCTTCAATTAGCCTGCGTCAGGACAATGAGCTGCTTGCCGGTGGGGAGGACGAGGGTCGGACCAGTAAAAGTGAAACGATGAAAGAGACCGCGCTCCCGTGTTGCTGACCTCCATGTTCGTCCCACTGAGGAAACCTGGGCTTTCCCGTTCCCTAATTTACTAATGGTAATCAGTCAATCAACATGTTGTATTAATAGATTTTCTTTTCCCTGTGGTGTCAGGATAACAAAATAGGAACCGAGTATTAAAAAAAAAAAAGAGTAATTCTGAGAACAAAGGGCTTAAAGTATTTATACTTCAGTTTGATTCTGCTCGATGACCATTTTTTGACAAAATAAACATGAACAGTATAAAATCTCAAAAATCAAGTAACTTCAGCTGCATTTGACGTCACTGTCATAAAAGTGAAAACATCTATAAAGTCAATAAAAGGATAAAGTTTACTTATAACTGAACCCTATCTTTTAAATATTAATGGGTGATAAAAAAATAAAAAAAAAAAATGTAATGGGTCTTAAAAAGGAGTGTTTTTGTTTTTTCTCCAGCACTCTAGATTGACATCCAGGAAATTTGAGACATTTCCTTTGAAATGTTGTTTGGTTAGATTTAGCCATACAAAGTTGAAAACTACGTATGCTCTGGGTATAAATAAATGCTTGTTTAAATTTGAGTATGAAAACTACTTGTTAACGTGCCGGGAAAAATTGTAAAACACGTGTAAAATAAAACTTCATATGTACAATAAAACACTACACCAACTGGTCTCTCCAGTTTCCAACAGCTCCAGATTCAAAAACCTAAAACAGTCTTATTCTTTTTTTCTAAATTAGCATTGATAAAAAATATGTGTTTGTTTCATGTTTAATGATCTACACTGCAGCTTGAGTAGTTATACAAATGCTTGGGCTTTTTTCTTTTTAATTACTGCTGTTGACTTTTTTAATGAGCTACACTTAATTATGATAACTCTGCCTTTGGTCTTTCTAAATGCAAGAAAAACCACAAATTTTATGCCCATCATAATACATTACTTTGCCTAGGGAGAAAATATTGTAGTTTAGAATTGTTACCATTTTATTTTAGATGGTATGTTCACAAACCCTTCTTCCATTTGAAGCCATTGAAGCGTAATGTAATATCATTGGCATTATAAATTTGTATTGCTGTAGCCTCTGAGTGAAACTGCAGCTCAATGGATGTTCTCAGGAAAGGGACTTTGATTATTTTACTTGTTGCTTCCGCTTTATTGTTGGCTGACCCCTGGCAGTGAGCAAACCCTGAGGTCATCACAACTTGTGGTGAAAAGTTTCCAAACATCCTCATGTTAGCATGACTAAAGACATATTTAAGATTTGTCTTGGACCAAGCTTCGAGTTTTCTAATACAGAGGATAAGGGCGAGATGAGGAGATAAGGCGGATGTGCTCATCTCCAAACTACACAGCGGAGTCAAACAAGAAATAGTTTTATCATCAGAGCATCTTCTTTAGGTGGGGCCAGCAGCTTTATAGGGCGACGATGAACATACTGAAATGTCCTCTCGCAAAATATAGAATGAACTCGGCTGTAAACACAGTGGGGCTGAGTAGATTCCCACCTGATTCCCAGCAGATCCCTGACAGATTAACGCCTCCAGAACAATGAGACAAGAGTGGAGACAGTTTCCTCTGTGTCCCCTCTCGTCTGCGGCGGACTACATCCCAGTGCTAGCCTTTCTGCAAGGTTAGTGTGTGTGCTCTCGGGCAAAGAAACTTTCCCAGCAATCCCCTGAGGGAGGGAGAATACTATGGCAGCGGTAACACATAAAAACATCTGTGTGCACATGTGAGTGCGAGGCAACGTGTCATAAAGCGTGCTCATTTTTTTTCTTTTCTCTCTCTCTTTTTTTTTTTAAACACATCATTTGCCAGAATTTCAAGTCCTCAATTTTTATGGCCAAAAAGTGCCGTATTGTGGTCTCTGGAAAAAACATGACCAGACATAAAATCTCACATCCTGCATGAGAGTTTGATTAAACCACCTTGGCCTGCAGATGATCGCTCATATCTGCAATCTTCCACATAGCGTGATTTTCAGGTTACGAATAATAAACTATTCCCATCTCAGAGCAGGCTTCTGCAGTTTGATTGACAGCTGACAGCATTAAAGCAGACAACATATAACAGATAAGAATCCCTGAATGGCTCTGTTAGTGTCAAAACCTCAGGGGAAAAAAAAGGTGTAATTTCTATTTACAGACTCAATCTCTGATGAGATGTTTCTCTCCTTTCTTTCCTCCTGTTTCTGCCACACACCTGCAATGTGCTCTCAGCCTTCTTGTTAAGGAGCTGTGGGGCCCCAACCCCCTATCCTGAAACACCATCTCTCCAGAGCAGGTGTTAGAGGAAGTCATAGTCAAATCAGACAATCTAAACAATCACTATCTTAACAGCTGATAATGACAGATGTCTGTGCATCTGTATAGAGGTCTAAGACTGAAAGGCCTCCAGTGTGTTTTCAAGCTTTAACAATATGACGTTGAATTACATTACACATGAAATAACCTCAGAGTTTGATTTACAGCTGCAACCAACTGTAATTTTATTGTACATGTTTATAGTTGACATGCCACAGTTTTTTTCTTTATATATATATATATATATATATATATATATATATATATATATATATATATATATATATATATATATATATATATATATATATATATATATATATATATATATATATATATATATATGCGACTCTAAATAGGAATGGATGGATGGATGGATGGATGGATGGATGGATGGATGGATGGATGGATGGATGGATGGTTTTGAGCACTTTAAAACCTAACAACCATCTTGTAAACATGGTGGAACCTTTAGTTGCTACGGCAACAGAAATTATTCTTTGAATTAGTGGTAAAGAAAAACCAGAGTTTAAAAGAGAGTGATTAGTCAACCTACTGTCACCACATAGAAGCCACATTACTTTTTACAACTGAATGCTAATGACACTTTACAAGGGGATATTTTTCACAGCTTGTTTTTCTGCCTTCAACTGCCCTAAAAAAGAAAAGTATTTTAATGCAGGATGAACCTTTATTACATATGAAAAAAGATCATAATGAGAGATGTATGCAGCCTTGCCAAGCAAGGCAAAAGTTCAACCACACTGCAGAAACCAGGAATAAACCTGAGACATTCCCTCAAAGTCTGCAGATCTCAGCCCATCAAACCTCTTTAGGATGCACTGGAGAAGGCCAGTTGTGTGCACATACCAGTCTGCAACTTACAGCACCAAAAGTACCCAAATGTCACAGTGACAATCACCACAGAGACTATATATCCATGCCCCAAAAAGGTCAGAGGTAATCTTGTGTGATCCATCTCTTCCATTTAGTTTCACCTTGGACACCCTTCTAGGTGAATGCTGTGTAAGAGCAGTTTATCTCTTTTTTTATGTCGTTATCAAGCACTGTTTGGTCAAGTTAAGCCAACCAAACTACTTTGTTATATTTAGGAAAAGATAATTGATTTGGATGAAGAAATTATCTGAACAGGAGCAGAAAATCAGGTTTTAGACACATGTGACAGTCATGTAGGCCACTAAAATCCACTTCCAGCCCAAACCAGTATTTTCTATGTATACTGAAGGTTTGATGGGTTTAAGAATAAAAAACTAGATGGTTAGGTTACAATACAATACTTTTAATGTTGGGCTGGATGTAATGAGGAGAGGAAAAGAAAAATCACAATTCGTGTCTTTCAGCATAAATATAACTACATTTGTTTTAAAAGTATATCCATTACCTTAGGCTGTGAATTTCAGTGTTGTAGCCAGTCTTTTTATATTAAATGACCTGTTAATGAATAATCGACAAAGGGCTTGTGTGGACCAGAAATAACTACAAGTTTGGGAGTCACTTGCCAAGATCCTGTCTCACAGCTTTAAATGAGTGGGAATGACATGCTTTTCCGTGTTTGCAAGTCTTGCAATGATTAATTCCTACCTTAGATCTCATAAGCCAAAGTATTTCCATGCAGATTTAAAAAGGGTGTATTCAAGTCTTGCAATTGCTAAGGTGCAAGACGTTGTTTCAGGACTTTCACCTATCCATGTTATAAGGTGGAGACTGCGTTGATTGGTCAGATTTTACCATAGAATAAAGGGACTAGGCACATTTTTGAAAACAATGGCCTCTGGCTATGTGTCATGCCATTAGCCAAGCCAATGGGAAATTATGACACAGCCGGTGTAGCATCAAGATATATCTGGATACCACATACATTATAAAAGACATTTTTGCAGCGTGTCAAGGAAGACAGGATCAGCCTCTGCTTCATACAAAGTATTGTTTTTCTTCCAAAGTGTCTGGGAAGAAATGTGTGTTTGGTCGTGAGAACACAACAAACATTTTCCAGCTTTAGGTGGATTGCTTTTACAGCCATCCTTTACAGCAGTGGTTTCCAAACTTTTTCTGGTGGGCCCCCTTTTATATGAAAACAATTTGATTGCGGGTATCTTTACTGTGACACTCAACGTTAGCAGGACAGACGGCGCTGCTCCGACCTAAATTAGCTTATGTATTATCTGCACTACTTACTTGATGCTTTTTATGGCTCCTCCTGTTTTTTTTATTTGTTTTGCCTTTCGTTTCTTACTGCCATGATGATTAGTTTCTCTTCATTTTGATAGATCTGCTCTCACCAGGTTTGTAAGACACAGTGAGAAAGAATGGTAGAGGCGGGGGCTCCTCCTTTAGGGAGTTCTCCGCCGGCCGGCCACCGTCATTGCAAATTCTCCTTTGCAAATTGTTACGATTCAAAGTTGGTCAGCCCTCGGGGGGCCCCCTTCGTGCTCAGGGCCCCAAGAATTTTCCTGGTATGCCAGTTGGCAAGCGGGCACCTCTGACTATGCTAGCAGTGTCCAAGCATTCATTTTATCACTCGTACGCGGCCCCCACTTTGGGAACCACTGCCTTACAGTAACAGTGCCTTAATCGATTTTGTCGCAGTTTTCCGATTAACAAGTTTCAAGTTTGTGTTCAGTTCTAACTAACCCTAACCCAACCCCCAACGCCAAAAGAAATTCAACCAATCACAAAACAATTTAGAACCCCCCAGACATTCGACTAACTAGAAAACACTTAAGAAAACACTTTCATTTTTAAGGAAGCTGCATGTCTTGTATTCCCAGGAATGGTTTTTTTTTAATCAATCTGAAAGAGTTGCAAACTGTTTGGAGGTATGACAAATGCGAAGCACAACTAAATGAGACTAAAATGACTGGAAATGGCCGTGTGATGATTACTTTAAAGAAAGCCTGATCCATACCCAAATTGAATAGGTTCTTTCTTCAGCTATTTTTCCAACTCTTCAGCAAGTTTTATGCAAATCTAGTACTTCTTGTGTAATCTTGACAACAAGCAAACAAATAGCTGCAAATATATACACCCCGCAGAAGTTATCAGTGAACTGTCAAAAATGAATTAAATATTCTTATTACCTGTCCTTTGGGCCCCGAACAGCACATTTGTGTCTTTGTGATTGCAAACCTTTCACCACTCATATATAAAACTGCATAAGAAGAAAAAGAAACGATACATTCAACATAAATGGCTAATTAGCAGAGCACTTTCTGAACTTTGTGGCTTTGTCCAGGCCAGGCCTGTGCAGCTCCAGTGGCTCTGGGGACCAGTGCTGAGTGTTAACACATATATACCTTCCGTCCCTGTGATTTAAACTAACACTGCTGCCTCGCTGCTCTGCACAAAAGGAGCCAGCGAACACATTGTGCAATTCCCAAGAAAACCACCCACAGACATTTATACAGAAAGACTGGCGACCAGCAGCTCAGCTGCGTTTCAGAACTCACTTGGAAGGCGGACAGTTTGTGCTGCTACGCCAAGGACAGGAAGTGCTTGCAGAGGGACAGGAAGTGCTCACCGCTGCAGTAGCCGAGGCTGGAACTGAGATAATGCCATTGTGTAAGCAAGCCAAGTGACCTCTCCCTGAGCGCAGAGTCCAGAGGCTGGCGTCGAGAGCCCTGGCCCCCACCCAGCCCCAGACTCCCCAGGCATGGGGTGGGGGACTTGGTGGAGGGACATGAGGAGGAATGGAGGGAGGAGAGGGGATATGAGGCGTGTCACCTCTCCTCATCCCCCACACCACCTCCTCCCCTTCTTTTGGTTGACTCTGAACCTCACCTTGTAGAGGAAATGTGGCTGCGACTCCAGACTTTATGACTTCTCCCATCAAAAGCCAGGATTTTTCACTCCCACACAGAGCGAGAGGCAGCCAGGGCACACTCACACCAACGCCCATGTCAACACACGCATCTGCGGAGACACACATGCAAGCACGGCGCACACACATAGGGTCCTTCTTCCTCATCTCTCTTAGGAACAAAAGGGGGGGTGGGGGTGGGGGGGGGGGGGGGGGGGGTACTCTATCAGGTCATCAGTGGTAAAATAGATGATGACAGTATTACAGTCAAGATCCTGCCTCATGCAGCGCCTGGCTGGACCTCCATCCAACACACCCTCCCATCAACCCCTAGAGGGCATGCACTGGAGTCCCTTCTGGTGTCTGCTCGGGGCATGAAAAGGTTGCATAAGCATCTCTCATATTTCTGTCAGCCCCTTTTGACATTACGATAGACCACAACAAGATGGGAATGGGCCGAGAAAGGACGGAGCTGACAGGTTGGGGTCTGCTGGCTCTGATAAGAAGCTCTGCAGATTGTGGGTGATGTTTGGATTTCTGACCACAAACAGAGGCTTCATTCTCTGCAACATGAACCCACCAAGTCTGAGTATTTGAGCTGCAACAGGTTGCTCTTATACGTACATTTCTTTAACTAGATGTCATAAGAGTTAATACAGTTTATTTTTTACTAATGGCTGATGTCATCTAGGAGTTTTAATCTGCTCATTCAAGTATACAACCACAGGCTCAGTATGCAGCTTAAAGGAGAAGGGCTGAGGACAAACTATAAAAAAAAAGAAAACAAAGAAAGAAAAACCTTCTGAATGAGCCTTATTTTAAACCTTTCAACCCTGCTCAAAGGATTATAACATACACAATGATTTGAGTGTGGATCTAATGAAGTAAATGTAATTTATGAAAGACATAATAGAAATATTTTAGGTAAATTGCTCTTTAAAGCTTTGTGTGACTTGTTCAAAGGGTTACAATAGCTGGAAGTCAAATTGAAATAAGAGCTCAATTTATGTGTTTGTGGTTATATATATATATATATATATATATATATATATATATATATATATATATATATATATATATATATATATATATATATATATATATATATATATATATATATATATATATATATATATATATATATACACACACACACACACACAAACACACACACACACACATAAAAAAATTAATTTTACTAGATGCTGACTTTTTTATGTAAAAGCAAAAAAACTCTGTATAGGTTATTCAAAGCTGTATTCAAAACTTTATCAATCATCTTTTTTCTTTTTGTGGACCCAGACCGACCAGTGTGTCCACAACTTCTATAACTCTGACATTTTACGTCATTCTGACACAAAAACGCTCCAGAACCATTGTTCTGCACATTTTGTACCAGGAGTCTCATCTTGTTTATTTAGCCTTTCTCTTCTTTTGTTTATTTCACTCTTTTTTGGGGGGAAATCATTAAAGCCTTTTGAGCTGCGCCTTTCAATCAGCTTCAATCAAAGCGCGTCTCCAGCGCGTCTCCTCGACGATCAGCCGCGCGTAAAAGTTGCGAACGACAGAGCCATTTGCTCCACGCGTAAACCTGATATTCAAGACTTTGACACAGTTCACGGCCCAATACACAAATAAACATATCAAATGTATTCCTTTGCTGAGAATCTCAAAGTGTATAACGCAACGCTGAGAGTTGCAGCCGCGCTGTGTCCAATTGCATGACGAAAAGAGGTAATAGTTTCACATTCTGCTCCAAAAGTCGCTATATCATAACAACCTAGAAAATGTTAAATCTTGCCACAGAATTGAGGATCTAAATGCATAGTCCTATATTCAGATTATTTAACTCTGCACCCATCTGAAATCTCTCGTCCCTTAATGACTCTCGGAGCGCAACACAAGGGTCGGAGGCGGGGTACTGTGAACTTTTTTACACCTTTGTAGTAGTGGGCACTCCCTCCACATGGTGATTGGCTGTCTGTGCGTTTATAGAGCACCAGCATTCACATTTACTGCTGACTTGTCTCTACCTTTCAGTTCCCTCCACTTGTGGAAGTAGCGAATGGATGTGACAATCTGTTTCTTGCTTCAACCTGAAATCCAGAAGCATTTTCTCTTTTTCCCCCAAGACTTGTTGGCTTGTTCTCGTGTGCGCAGCGCCGTCTCTGCCAGCTGTCCAGTGGCTCTCCAAACCCTCTCAGCTGGACAGAGATGAGTAGTCCCGATGCGGGTTACGCCAGCGACGATCAGACCCAGGCAAGGTGTACGATGTCAGTCATGATGCCTGGAATGGGACACTGCCAGTGGGCCGACCCTCTCAGTCCTCTTGGGGACACCAAAGTGAAGAACGAGCCGTGCGCTTCCGGCTCTGGCAGCCAGAGTCGCGGGAAGAGCGAACCTCGGATCCGACGGCCCATGAACGCGTTTATGGTCTGGGCGAAGGATGAGCGCAAGAGACTGGCGCAGCAAAACCCGGACCTGCACAACGCTGAGCTGAGCAAAATGTTGGGTAAGTACACGATATGTAAACAATCTAATCTCTGTTGCATATTTGAAAGATAAATGCAGGTTGTAGGCTACTAGAGTCACAATGGTATCTCCCTACTTCGTTCCCGATTTTTAGAAGCTTTCTGATATATTGATTTTGCACAGTTCCTCTTAAGTGCCGTTAAGTGTTTAAATCATGATGGTTTAGGATACAGGTAATGTGCTTTTAAAAGTGACTGTGAGTTAAGCTGCAAATGTAACCTCAAAAAGCTGTCCCTGCTCCCTAAAATGGCAACGGGCTATTTTAGTGTGCATCACCAGGCTGTGTACAGTTTCTGCTCACATATAACTGATGTGAGCTCTCCGCTTTACTTGCAGGGAAATCATGGAAGGCCCTTCCTGTCACAGAAAAGCAGCCTTTTGTGGAGGAGGCCGAGCGGCTGCGGGTTCAGCACATGCAGGATCACCCCAACTACAAGTACCGGCCCAGACGGCGGAAGCAGGTGAAGAGGATAAAGAGGCTGGACTCTGGCTTTCTGGTCCACGGAGTGTCGGATCACCAGAGCCAGGCGATGCCTGGGGATGGCAGGGTGTGTGTTGAGAGTCTTGGCCTTGGCTACCACGAGCACAGCTTCCAGGTTCCTCCGCAGCCGCTCGGTCACTACCGGGATGCTCAGGCTCTTGGGGGGCCCTCTTATGAATCATACAGCCTACCCACGCCTGACACATCTCCTCTGGACGCTGTAGAGTCAGACTCTATGTTCTTTCCGCCTCATTCACAAGAGGACTGCCACATGATGCCTGCATACCCTTACCATTCCCAGGTGACAGATTTTCAGCCCCAAGAACCCCTATCCAACCACCACAGCAACCCCATCCTGCACCGACACCAAGCCTCAGTTCCAGAGCAACCCCCTCAGGCCGCCCATATTCCTCCCTCCTACATGGGATGCCCCAACCCTTTGGCTATGTACTACACCCAGCACTGCAGCCCCAGCCACCCGAAACGGCATCCTGGTGGGGCAGGACAGCTCTCCCCGCCTCCTGATTCCCACTCTCACCCAGCAGACAGCATGGAGCAGATGCAGCACTCCGAGCTGCTGGCTGAAGTTGACCGCAGCGAGTTCGAGCAGTATCTGAGCTCTTCCGCGGCACGTGCGGACATGACAGGCTTGCCATACGGGCCGCATGAGGCTGGCATGCAAGGACCCGAGAGCCTCATATCATCAGTGCTGTCAGACGCCAGCACAGCTGTGTATTACTGTAGCTACAACAACTCCTAACCTCCCGCCTGGCCCTGCTGCAAGGACACATGATCTGACCTCAAATCTCTGTAGCTAAATCTGAACAAAAAGGCTTTTATTTTTGTTTGTCACTACTGACACAGGGGGCTCCTGAGATGTTGAATGCAGCTTTGAAGAAGACTTTGCTCTGTATCTGTGTAATAACAGTTATGAAATATTTTAATCCGAACACTGGTTTTAACGTTTTTCTTATTCTCTTGCAGGGATGTGACTTAATTTTGTGATATTAAATATTGTACAGTTACTATTTTAAAAGTTTACGTATATACAGACTGTGTTTTTCCTTTTTTTTATACTTTTGCACTTTTGATAAATAAATGTTAGAAAATTGTGTTGGCCTCGCTTGTCTTTATTTTTTCTACTTTTTCAAATTCAGGACATTTTGCAGTAACTACTTTAAGGAGAGTGTTTTCTTTAATTATTAAGTTTCCATTCTACCTTAATAAGAAGGGTTTATTGAAAAAAAACAATTTTTAAAGCAGAAATGTTTTTGCTGGGCATTTTTCAACGTGGTGCAACATTTCAGTTCATCCGGCGTTCCCTGTACTTTATGGTTCTGGGTTTGTTTTTCCTTCTTCCGCATGGAGATGAATGGTCTCCCAGCAGCAGGCGCGGTTGCTCACCTGGAAGCGGGGCAGCGGAGGCCCCGCGACCCGGCTTCCTGGCCCAGACAGAGTGGAGGTAATCACAGCGCACGCTATACACATGGCGCCTTGTTTTCGCAGCATGGAGCGCAGTTTACTCTCCGGACATCCTGTCCATAAATGATTTAGTCTCTTCTGATTAATTCTGGGAGCCATTAAAATCCAGCGCGCTCCACTACACCTCTATTCAACAATGGTGACGCTTTATTCAGTGTATTTTCACAACAGAATCTCATTATCCTCCAGTCCTGGTTAATAACACGGCGGTGACATCAGGTTTTATTTCTGCGGGTCTACCAAATGGCTAAGATATATTTGTCAGCTTAACGACCTTCTGTTCCTTCGACATCAATCAAAGTTATCCGCCAAAAATCTTTAAGAGATCAAACCAAACCCTGAGGATGATTCTGTGTATTTATAACTCAGCAAGAGTCCCGTTTTATAAATAGTTTTTTCCTAATTTAAAAGGAAGAGGTTCTTCTCAGAGGGGTCAACCACCCTGACCTCACAATCCATTTTTAGCACTTCAGAGGAAACATGTTTCAGAGGTGTATATATTCGTGTGCTTTGCTCATGCTCAGTGTTTTAAAAATATTCCCGCATGTACAAGGAGCTGCTGGCCTCAAGGTAAATATTGTCATGTCTCTTCTGCAGAAGTACAAAATGGATTACATCCTTCTGCCAATTTGTTGTTTTCAGCTTCGAGTATTTTTGGTCCAAACAAGCACGTCTGATACGTGGAAGGTGTTCTCACGTGTTTCGACGTCTCCTCTTGACCCAAACTGACTTATTTGCCTCCGGGCCATGAAGGAGAATCCACTGTAATTGGTGTGAATGCGTTTAAATTTGGTCGGCAGCTGAGTGGCAGGTTTATCCTCCCTGTTGTTGCTGCTAATGGGTGCATAACAACAGGCTCAGGCCCAGATCCCTGAGGCTTGAGCAGAGTGGGTGGGGGTCACCTGCAGCGACTTAAGGCGAAGCAGACCCCCCATCTCAGCCGTGATATTATCTCCACACACTAATTGAGCTGGGCTAATTGTTGAGGAAGAGCTGATTAAGGGAGCTGCACTTGGGTGGGAGAAAAGAAATAAAAGTTGTGATGGAGAAATTTCTTTTTTTTTCCACCTCACTCTTTGCTCATTTTATTTGTCGTTTTTATGCGTTTTATTTATTTATTTTTTGTCATTACAAGCCCTTTTACACATTTAATAATTATTTTGCATATCACAGCAAAGCTATTTCTACTGAAAGTTTTCATAAAAAGAAAAAAAAAAAAAATAAGTCAAACACAGCCAAGGGTGCACATCTAGGACTAAAGGCCTTTTAGGCCTTTTATGCTCTCTCCATTGCTGAGGCCTTTGTGAATGTGTGTGTTTGTGCATGTGTGTTTGCATGTCTGAGGGCTTCGCTGTCAGCACCACACAGAAAGCCACCCAGAGATTACAGCGGCCCGGGCGGCGACATTAACACAGCAGCAGTTTAATCGCAGCACTGCCCTAATCTCATCTCAGGTAGCTGCCTTTCACAAACACTGACAAAAACAGATTCACTTACGCACAAAGTCAGCCGCAATTTAATTCAACAACCCAGCCCGATCCGTTGTATTTAACTCAAACAGTGAAGTTCAGGGAGAGGGTTTAGTAGTCATTATAATGCCATGACAATGGCACGAGAGCATCAGTGAAGGCTGAATATACTAAAACAATGAATGCAGAGTACAAACAATCTGAATCCAGGTGCAAGCAATTATCCATAACTGAGCTCCTTCTGCCACCAAGCAAACAAAAGGGGTTATATTCCAAGTAAAAACACATACATTATATAATATATATATATATATATATATATATATATATATATATATATATATATATATACACACATACATATATACATACATACACTCTCAATGCCCATATAAACCAGTCTATACATGCTGAGTTGGAAAAAGAAAGTCAGTTTCCAGTATAGGAATTTTTTCACATTTCTTGGGATTTCTTTTGGAACTTGCAAATAATTTCAAGACATCCATAAGGGCTGTAAGAACTTCTGATCTTCTCATCTACTGAATTGCAAAAAGACGAATCCGTAATGACAGTATAAAGATATTAAGAATAAAATAAAGACATGCAAAAGTAACTGAAGTGTTGATGCTTTGCCCAGTTCCAGGGTGAGCTATGGGCAAGACGGAGCGAGGCTGCAGGGGCCTAAACTGATTAAGTCATTGATAGTAGATTACAGCATGTGAGACAGCTGCAGGAGAGGGTGTGTCCTGAGCCTGACTAAAGCAGGGCTGGTTGCTTATAATCCCGGGCAAATGCTTACCCTCTCTGGCCTGATCGCTTTTATGGTCTTTGTCTGTCACACCACAGTCCAGTTGTGCTCCCAACTATATATAGTTTGACAGATACAGTCAATCTCAGGTCAACACTTAAAACTTGACTCAATAGTTTATTTTTCAAGTGAATATAGTCCTGCTTCTGGCCCATTTAGCTACACTTAGTTTTCAGGTGGCCTTTTCCACCTAGAATGAGTTTATTTGTCAAAATTCATACACCTTATTCACAAATACTTTAAAGTATTTTTATTCAATGGCTGCAACGTAGGATTATAATGGTATGAAACAGCTGTGTGCACTCATTCTTTTCACGGGGAAAGTTTTATTCTTCCACTCACCAGCCGCTTTATTAGGTACACCTGGTACACCAAACATAGTGGTGAGTGTGTTCACCGTTTTATAAGTTATACCAGGTGCAGTTCTTCATATCATGCAGGGTGGCATTTAGTTTAATCTTAAATTCTGCAGAGCATCAGTTTCCCAATGTTATCTGCTCAGTGGTTTTTCGTTCATATGTGTGTAAAAAGTTATTTTACTTCTTGTGACACATTTTGAAGGTTACTTTAGAAATAACAGCAAACCATTCAGCATTAAATGGTGTGCTCTGGAAAGAACAAGGTGTTTAAGATGATCTATAAGACATTTGTTTGTTAAGTTGGATTAACAATCCGTCACACAGTTTAAAATGTTGCTCACACAACAGTAAAAGTCTAAAAGTCATAAATGGAGAAAATAAAATGAAAATGTGCTTCAGAGGACGGCAAGAACAAGAACATAATGTAAAGCTGGTGCTGATAGACGTGATTATGAGGTGGTGGTTTGATGGTATGGATCGTTTTTCGCGTCGGCTGGTACGTTTGTTCCACACTCAGGAATTGACTCAGGAGCTGAATCAACTCCAGGCCACCCCTGATCAGCTCAGCACTCTCTGTTCTTTTGTCTGAACCCCCTTGTGGCATTCAGGACAATTTTTAGCTCGTGTCCAGGCGAGTAGTGAGAATAACATGACTACATCAGCAGTCAGCTTCCTCTCTGCTGTTTTTTTTTTTTTTTTTTTGTCTTTAGGAAGCTAAAAGGTGTTGTCAGAGCCAACCCGTCTTCGCTCTCTTTCAGTCCTATGTCTTCGTACAGGATTCCCTGTACGATTTGGCTCCAGACCTCCTTTCTTAGGAAACAAAAAAGGAAAGTGAGCAATCCTGATGACTAGCAGAAACACTGACTAATTCAGCATCATTCACCAGCAACCAAAACGTGCAAAAATGTTGCCGAAAGGTCAGCGTAATACATCAACTTAACAGAGATTATGTTAACATTTGGATTCAAAGTTAATCAGATAATGTGTAAATCATACTGTATGTACAAAAAAAATTGAACTTTCCATAAAAAATGTAAAAGTAAAACGGTTGTTTTAGTTGGTCATATGTTGAAATTAATGAATACATTAAGTTAACTTAAATTAACATCTGCTAAAAACCTGACATGGGTTGGTAGAAAAAAATAATAATTTTAAACGTATACAGAAGATACTGATGACTGCATAAATGTTCATATTAGGCACAAAAATAAATGTAAAAGTAGCTCATATTAAACAGATATGTCATTAATTAACAACTGAAACAGACGAAGAAGAAGAAAACGAGAAAGAAAACAAGATAAACTTTAGTTTCAGTACCTGTCAATAACATAACTGTTGAACAAGCTTAAGAAGTGAATAATTATCAAAATAGGTACCAGATAGATCATTTAAAAGTATTAGAAAAAACTAATTTTCTCCAGTTGAAAGAGTCTATAAAAAGAAATGGATTGATGGTGGAAATGTCTGGAAATGGGAAACTGATTGATATGACAAAAATGCTGGAAACTCTGGACATTTAATGAAAGACGACCCGTGTAAAGACGAGTGATCTGTAGAGCCGGGCCTGAGTTGAATTCACAACACTGACAGTCTTGGCTTTGCAGTTCAAGATAAATGTGAACCATTGTCTGTTGTTTTTTTTGTTGTTTTTTTTGTTTTTCTGTCAATCCTTGAATCTTCCAGAGAGCACCTGTCCCCACTTCCTTGTTCCGATGACTCCTGTTTGGTACATCCATGAAAGATTGGCTGGGAACATCCTCTATCAGAGAGGAAGCCATGCTCTGTGAAATTCACACCACTCGCCTCGTTTTGGGAATCACCGGTAGGACTTCCTAAAAAATAAAAATACATAAAATATAGTCTAAATAAAGAGGGGAGAGGGCAGAGTGCGGTGACCTGGGTCAACTGCCTTTGTTGCCCCATTGTATTTCTGTGTGAATGAGTGCGCCTTTGTGTTCAGGTGCCTGCATGTGTGAGCAGCTGACATTTGTTTGATAATGATACAAATTTATTGATTTCCTATTTATAGGTTCACTCTAGTATTTCACAACTGCTATTTGAACCCACTGCCAGTTTTTTTAATTAGTTTTTCCTTTCCTCTAACATTGGTTAGAATTATTTGTATTATTTAATGTACATTAAATAACTAATAACTTATTTAAATGAAAATAGGTACCTTAGTTTTTTGGGGTTTTTTTTTTGTTTGTTTGTTTTGGTTAAGACAAGTCAAAAGTTTCACATTTGAAAGTGTGGCAGGAAAAGCACATTTTAGAGAACTGTTTTCATAAACTGCACAGCTTGTCTAGACACTGTTTGGCTTCTTTCAATAACTGTCAGTCGGAGGGCTGTCTCTTACCCAGGAAGAGTATTTGTGCTCATGTTATTGGATTATGAACTTCAAACAAATATCAAACACATTTGTACTGAAACAACAAACAGTCCACTTCCAGTTCCCCAGAAGCTGACAGTGTGTGTTCCTCCCTCTGCAGGTCCTGTCTCCTCTGCTGTGGGACCAGTCTGTTCTGCCAGTCACAATTAGCAACACAGCCATACTAATAGTGTTTACATTTTCAAAACGTATAAATACCAAGAGTTTTTTTTTTAAATATTATATTTATTTTAATTTCTAGTGTTTCTACGTTCTCTGCAGGCATGTATGTACATGTGAGTTGTGATGCCAGCTGTGGCCACCAGGGGTCATCTGTGCACAGGCCTTCTGAAGCGCTTGCTCCGTCTGTCCACTGTAAATAAAAACAAATTATAAAGCAAGTGGCTCGAGATGACCTGGCATTTCAACTTTTACTTTTCTGCTGCTTTCCTTAAACAACACAATTACGCACATTTTAAAACGGTTAAATTATATTAATTAGCAGTTGTAATTTCATCATTGTGTAAAACACAAATGACAATGAAAAAATGTTTTGTTTACATGCTGACATTTTGCTTAAAACATTTATATGAATATTCTTTTTTATAAAAAAAAAAAAGGCAACGATGTAGTAGAGGTGGGAAAAGTCTAGTTTGTGAACTAATAATTTTGATTAGAGGCGCAGTGCTACATACCTCCTTTATTTACATGAATGTATTGACTGTAAACAGTGAATGGATGCATATAAGCAAGGGGGGAAAAAACACCCTTGACATTTGGAATAGTAACTTCGACACCACAGACCATGACCACTGCAGTCACTGGGTGAGAAGCGTGAAGAGGAGAAAGCACGTGAGCCTGCAAGGAGCCCCATATGGACAAAGGTGAGTCAGTAATCCCTGACATAAGTCCTGCCATATTGACGCACACCCTGGTATTTTAAGCTTCAGCTAATTCTGTCTTGTTTTGTTAAGTGCTGTTTTGTACATGTTTTTTGTTACAAACATGGATTCAGCTGGAGAATTTATTTTTTTTTAAACTGCCATTACATTGCATAAATAATACTTAGGAGGAGAAGCAAACAGCTGCTGTGTGTCGTGCAGCTGAAAGTTGCATTTCCATTTAGGGTCCATAATTGTACAGATGACATCATACTCCATTTCTAAAAAAGATTGCAGGCAATCTGAACGTACTGTTCTGAGCAGAGATCTGCAAAGAGTTGATGGAAATGTGGAGTGAAGTCGTGTGAATATTGAATAATTTTTACAACTGACATCATCATTTCCTGGTTTTGTCCCATTTCCTTTAGCGATTGTAAAAAAATCTGATAGCGGCCGTGGCCTTAAAAATGCGCACAACCAGAGCACTTTTGTATAGAGTATTGTTCAGATTTCAATTTGAACCGATAACCATTTTCTGGTTTCCCCCAGCAGCTGTTATCTGTCCAGTTGCTGCGTGAAAGTCTCTGCCAGTCAAAATGACAGCTGATTCTGCAAATCTGCATGTAGGCTCTCACGTTGAAACACGCAGATAGTTACTTCTCCAGCCTGAGGAAATTCCTCAAAAATCAATCATCCAAACCTGAACCAGTAAGGTTCATCGGCCTCACCTACCGCCGGTCCACGGCTGATCCGAATATCTGCCAGGGCGAATTAACTGTCACATCAAAATAAAACATTTTTAAAAAAATCACCAAGCAGTCTATTCTTAACTTAAATGGATTTCAATTCTCAACTTTGAAAATATAATCATTTTAAATGTGCAAAAACAAAGAAATGTAACAAAAATATAAGGTAAATGTCAGCCTAAACAGAAGTATTGTTCATGACTTAAAAGGAAGTTCATAAATATATAATGTATATGTATATATAGACTAAACACATGAGACCGATCAAAGGGAACTCAAACACTTTCCAGAAGAAAGGTATTCTTACTCCTGCAGAATCCCCTTCCATGATTACAATAGACATCATTTCCATGAAAATTGATGGAGCTAGTAACCTGTTTGTGAACCCTGAACATAAGAAATACTGATCTTTAACAGCCCACAGAGACAAGTCAAACAGTGGGGGACCAGATCCAGCACATCCTTGTGTTGTCAGGCTGAGAGAAAGTCAAGGCCAGCTCAATAATTCTTTATCTTGGCTTGGGCGTGTGTGTATGTGTGTTTTAGCGTGTAAGGCAGCCAATATGTATGAATTGATGAGAGCAGGCAGAAATTATGACTACGTGCACATTCCTTTGTAAATGCCCATCGGTGAAAATGCATGTGGTCATTGACAGCGCAGTGCACGAGCTGCTCAAAGCGTCTGGAAAGTCCATTTGTGCGGCGGTCAGGATGCCAGAGTCTCACACACGGAGGCTGCTTGTCTCGCCCTGTCCACTCAGCTCGCAGCTCAGCGACTGACCCTTAATCAGAGGAAGGTTGTCTGATGTGAGCGCAGACGGATAAATCACTCTTCACCCATGGCTGCTATCTGGCTCGTGCGTAGCCAGGTTGTCCCGTCAGCGGACTGGCCCTCAGCCAGGGGCCAACAGCCTGATGGTATTGAGCCCTTTGGTGAGGAGGACCCTGCCCGCCACTGTCCCCTCGAGAGCAATACTCCACATTCTCTGCATGTTATGTTTCTTTTAAGAGGCTTGGTTACCGATATACAGTACAGTAGTGGCCCAGTCACGGGACACTAAAGATGCACCGGCCTCTTGCAGATTTTGTTGTTTAATTGTGTATGTATATTTACATTTTTGAATTCTATCCTTAAAATTCTCTGAAAAAGTGGCACATAGATGGCATTCAGATTTCATTCTTCAAAGCATTGCGCACAAAATTTATTTTGGTTATTGCGCTGAGAACAAAGTATATCGATGTTATTATAAATGATTAAAAACAAACGATATGTCATTAGGCAAATCCAACGATAGATTTGTATCATGCTGAATATCTGGAGGTGTCAGTGACTCCGCATCCAAGAGAGGATGGTGGGAAGTCACTGTGACGAAGGAAGGGGGGGGGCACATGGGACAACATTCAAAGGAGCGGCAATGACAAAGCTGGCACTGCTTGTTTCAGATTATTTATCTGAGATTATCTGAGATTCATCGCACAAGTTAAAATTTGTCAACGTGTCAAAACAAAAGGAAACAGCCTGCTGGTTACTGGGTTCTCAAATACCGGCGAGCAAAACGCTTACGTACGCCCCGAAATCCACCATACACGGTTAAATTCTTTAAAAACAAATGAAAATCTGAAAATCAACAGAAGGAGGAATTTAACAACCATAGTTTTATTTAAAATTGTGTAAAGTATGTCAAAAAATATTAACTTTCTTCAGTTCATACATCCATTACTTATACCCGCTTTTACCTTTTTAGGGTCACAGGGTTCTGCTGGAGCTTGTCCCAGGTGTCTTGGCAAAAGATTGGGTACACCCTGGATAGGCTGGCGGTCCACTGCAGGATATGAAATTACTCATGAATATTTTGGTATGTTTGTAATTGAACAATTAGACTGACTGAAAGAGGTGGGAAAAGATAAGGGTGCATAAAAAAAAAAAAAAAAAAAAAAAAAAACTGTGGAAACATCCTCCAATGACTCTGATTATAATCACCAGAAACCGTGGTCAGTTTGAGTGCAGCCTAATTGAATAATGGTGATATCAGTGAATGAGTGGGAGTGTGGAGTGATTTACCGCACAGAGCGTGCTTATCTCTCCCTCTGTCCCATGCAGGAAACACTGGGATGTCACCCGGCAGATTAAAGGGTTGGCACAGCTGATATGGAGCACTGAAAATGGATGGGGTGGGGACCTCTGACTGCTGTGCGGGGGGTTTTGGTGGGGAGTGGACGGTTGGCGGCGTGACCTTACGAGTCCTGTTTGGCAGGGATTCATTCAAAATCTGAAAATTCCACTGGAAGTTAAGAGGGAAAAATAGATGTAACACCGTGTAACTCGAATGGAATTTTGAACACTAAGCACATTTTCGTGTCAACCTGAGCCAAGCCACATTTTTAGTTGGCACTGAACGGAAAAGTGGAATTAATCACATTTTTTTTAGCGCTTTTAAAATTTTGGGAGACATAAAATACGACTTGGAGGTTAAGAAAAGTTCAAGCAAGTTCAGCTCTCCCAGATTAGCTGGGTTTTGTCATCGATATCACCTCTAATTGAATTCTTGGTAGGACCCATTCTAGAAATTTTAACCATCTCAAGGACTTAGGGGGGAAAAAAAGAGCTGGTTATTTTATTTTAGAAAACAAAACAAAGGCCAAGTGTGGATCCACATCAGAGCAAACTCCTGGTATTATTTATTTTTTTATTTTTTTTATGGCTACAAATGCATTTCTATTGTTTTAATAAGGAGCTGACGGAGGCTGGCAGAGACTCTGCCTCTCGAATTGAGACAATATATGCAGACTGAAGAGAGGTGGTTGATGGAAACACAGGGAGTCAGAGCTCGAGGAGCAGCTGCACGGAGGACGTTGGCACAAATATAGAAAGGGGAGAGGGGCCAAAACATATCACACATTTTTTCCCATTAACAGCATACGTTTGAATCTAACTTGGCGCCAATTAGGTGCAGTATAGGCGCAATAGCGTAAAAATAGAACATGGGTGAAGTGGCAGGACACCCAGAATGCAGAGACAGATATCATAGCGGAGTGTGATTTCACTTATAATCATGTGAAGGCAGTATGACCGTATTCATGTCAACAGCTGGTGAGAGACAAAAGGAACGCCAGACATTTGCTGCCATTACCTGCCATGACTTACTGAGAGCAGAGCTTCAGCTCAGGCCTATTTTCAGTCAGATTCAGGTATGTTTGGCAGGACCTCTGCTGCTCGGTCAGTGCGAGCAGCCGTTTTTACCGTCACACTGGCTTGTTTCTTATCTCTGCAGTGGAGGGCTGGAATGAGGGGCATGTGGGCTTCAGGCCTACCTGTTTACGTTGAGGGCTTCCTCCATTGTTCCCTCTCAGCTTCCTTTGCAGGATTTTTCACATTTTTGTTCTTGTTTTTTGCTTTGGGAACAGAACATAGGGTTGGATCATGGGAGCCTCCTGTGGAAGTCCCAAATGTCTGTGTGGTCAAGCTCAGCAGGAATTCTTTCCTACAGCACATATCGTCTGTTTCGTACACACTTGGGATATTTTTACAACCGTAACCTAAACACTTTGACAGAGTGTAATCACTTTATCCTTTTATACTGAGCTGAAACCTGATAACTTTCATATATGCCTTTGATTCCTTCAGTTCAGACCCAGGTTTACCGTGGAATGAAGTCAACCCTTGCACACTAATCTCTTTCACTACGGAAATAGATTTACTTCAGTCTGGTTTCAGTAACTGTTATGCAACTCCTGGTAGTTCTCGGCTGAGGACATGCACGACCGGCTATTACCTTTGAAAATACAGTTCAAGTTATTCTAGTAGGGTCCACTACCCTTCTAAACTCGGTTTTATCTCTAGAACAACCGCCTTGTCATTGCATGTGTATTTTAGTCCGAACTATAAAAGTTTTATGTGGTCCTATTGTGAGATGCTCAGCTTATTTTTAACTTTCTCTGTACTGTAAATCACCGCAGGTGCTTAGTTTACAGACCCTGAATGACGGTGTCTGAAGACAAAATTAACCTCTGATATAAATTATACCTTTTGCAATATAACTTTTGATATTGTAGACAGGAGTGAGAATTTGACCCGTTCATTGAAAATAAGTGCTTTTCTCTTAGGGTCCTGAGAATTGAAAGCCCCTTAATCCTAATTACGTAAAGAGGTCTTTAATGAGATTAGAACCTCCTCTGAATATGACAAGTGAATACCAGTTTACCAGCTGCTGTGATTGGTTGAGAAAGTATTTCTCCCATTTTATCTTGTATGTCCTGATATTTTAGACTAAGATGAGAATCATTCAAGAATAAAAAATACGCAGATGTAAAATATTCATCGTGTTTTGGATTTATTTTTTAAGCTTCGGTTTTCCCTGATAAAATGAACTACTTATGTGTGTTATGTGGCTTTTAAAACGTATAAATGATAAATCTGAGGTCCTGAGACGGTTTCTTCTGCCCGCTATAGCTCCATTTCCATGTGTGCGACACACCTTTCTGGAGGGGATTTTCAAGCTTTGCACCTGCAGTGCAGATTAACTCTGAGCAAAGATTAAGCAAATTAACAATGATGCTGTCTCCTGAAATAAACTCTCATTGTGCAGTTAGTGTTACAGCCGTCATGATGTAGGGCACGAATAACATGGTCATGGATATTTCAAAAACTTTTGGGATTTTTTTGATGCCATCAAAGGTAGGTTTCAATTTTAATATTTGTTTGGATGCTGAATTTTCTTTAATTTGTTTACCTCCACATGTAATGCGTGCGTTTATGATGTTAGATTTATTCAAGGAGAATAAAATGAATCTGTTATTGGCTTAAACATGTGAAAAAATACTATAATGACTAAATTTAAATGGTAAATAAAAATGACTGATAAAATGCCTTTTATTGACTTACATCAGCATTTAAAAGTTACTTTAGTGAATGCACCTGTTTATTTTTTTTATTTTTTTTTAGTTTCAGAAATCTGTTTTTTAAACCGATAATAACTAAAGGAATTATTTCCCCCTTCCAAGATAAAAGAAATCAAAAATGGTCTTGCACCCATTTCTGTATCACTTACTGAGCCCCGCTGTGCTCTTAAAACTTTGGTAATTCAATAAGTGAGGATGTCTTTTGTTTTGCAGATGGTAGGTCACGTTACCTGATGGCCCGATGGCCACAGAGTAAACAACATATGTTTGCTAGACTTCACCAGTTCGGCTGTGTCTATGTGAATTATTTGGGTAACCTTGAACAGTGTTAGGTGGTTGTTTGCGTTCTGACATAAAAGGCCGCTCTCACAGACTAATACGGCTCCATATGTGAGTGTTAAAACAGTTAAAAACGTTAAATACAGTGGTGCACAAAGCGTTATATTGACATTTGTGATGCTGGAAATCTATGTTTTTCTTTGAAAATGAATAAATCTGGGTCAATAAGCATGAAAATGCGATTGTCAAATTCAGCACCACATAACATGATAAACTACACCTGTGCTTACTCTAGCTGGGGTTCTGCTTCATACAGGCATGTGTTAATTATTCTGGATATCTACCATAAATTACTTTGTGGCTGGTTGGTCAAAAGTCACAAGACATAGCTGTGACCAGAGATGTGAGGTCAATTGTTTCTTGTTTGCACAAGGAAAGCCATTTTATGGCCAGACCACCAAAAAACTCCATCTTCCTCCTTTCACAGTTAGGTTTATTGCAAGGGCTCAGGAAATAAGGGGGGTGCAAGGGGCCGTTGCACCCTTTGACACCTGCAACGTAAACAGAAACAGAAGCAGCGAAGACAAAAAGTTAACCATTCTTGTCGTTGCTGAAAGTTTGATCCTTTACTTTTTCTTTACGTGCAGTCAACCAGTGATGATGAATGAAGCAGGACTCCGGAGGACCCTCCCTGACCAGTCATCAGGGAGTGGGCACACATTTGACAGCCCTCGCCACCCAAGCATCATCAACCCCATCGTGTCAAAGCGGGTCTGCTTCTACAAAAGTGGAGATCCTCAGTTCAGTGGCCTGCGGATGGCCATCAACAGCCGCACCTTTAAAACGTTTGATGCACTCCTGGATAGCCTCTCTAAAAAGGTTCCCCTGCCGTTTGGGGTGCGCAACATCACAACTCCTAGGGGAGTTCATGGCATCAGTACATTAGATGAGCTTGAAGATGGGAAGTCCTACATCTGCTCTGACAGCCATAAAGTCATCCCGATTGACATGGCTCTGGCTCGGAAGAAGATGCCCCCTTGGTACCATGTCAGACCTGTTAGTGCTCGTCGCCACAATGTGCAGCAGGGCAGGTTTTTCCCCGGCAGGAGAACTCAGGGGTACGAGTCCATGGCTTTGCGCACACCAAAGCGGCTTGTCGTGTTTCGCAACGGGGAACCCACTGTAAAACACTCTGTGCTGCTTCATAAAAAGACAACGCCCAGTTATGAGTCTATCCTGGACTACATCTCAGAGCTGATGCAGGTCCACGTGGTCAAACTGCACACTCCATATGGGAGACGTGTGAGTATATTCTTCTGTCAGCACTATGTAAACACAACAATTCATTTTGAGATGTAAAAATGACTTTTAGCAGCACTATAATCCAACAAATTCCTAGGAACGACCAAATATTTTCACAAAAGCCTTTACATACAAATTATTATTAACCTGTAAACACTTGACTTACACCTGGCATAAAATAGTGCTCACACGAGGAGAGGACCTGTTAAGCTTCTTTGCCGACTCGCGTAATGCCTACAAAGACTTTCTGGAACACTGCACTGCAAGGCGTTAGGTCAGGGCGCCGTTTTACATTCAGGGCCTGCTGGTACAGTAAACTTAATTTGGATAACTGAAGGAACTTTCCTGATTTAAAACAACCTCAGGTCTATTATTAGATGGAAAGTAGTGTCAACTTTCATTTAAGGTAAAAACACCATGAATCTAAACAGTTTTAAGTCATAGCGGAATATGTGTTTGCAGCAAAATGGGAAATAAAATCATCATTGGGGCAATAAATATTTATCGAAATAAATGGATATTTTAAGACTCAAAATTGTAATTCTATTTAGGTGAATAAAGGAAACCAAGGTCATTTTAACTTTGTATGTGTACAAAAAGTGTATAAAAATAGATGTATGTACAGAAAGCTCCGCTTGATTGCTGCTGTCTCGTCATAAGTACGTTTATATTTACAACAAATCTTTTGCATCTATCAACAATAGTTTGCTTGACACTAGTAGTCACCTCATACAGACTTAGAGCAAGATGAACGGGGATGCCTGTAAAAACAATCTTTTTTTTTGTCTTTTATACATTTTTGTACACTTAGAAAGTTCCTATCCACATTATCCCTAAAGTAAATGTTTTGGGGTTTTTTTGAGTTGTCAGAGGCTTAAAATAGCTGTTTTTGTTGACGTAGCTTTGCTTCCATTATTTTGCTGTTTTCCTGCAAATAAGTATTACTTTCTAACACAAAAATACATTGCATGTGTGTGGTTTGGTCTTTAACTTAAGTTTACACACCTTACTATCTTATAGGAAAAAAAGCCCCATCAACCTGAGGTTGTTTTAACACCAGAATTCTCCTCCAACATGTTTTTAGATAAACATTTTAAAATGAAATATTCATCACTGAAATGTTACAACTATATTTAGGTTGTTTTTTTTCCTCAACTGTGATTATACGAAAGGCTTACGGGTAGTTGAATATCCTACCTACAGACGGCCTTCACAGCCCGCTGATGAGGGATAATGTGTGAGGAATCCCGATGACACAGGAGCACATTTTCATCCCATAAAACAATTCAAACCTGATTAATTTAATAGGGGTTCAATCAAAGGCTATCTTGAAGTTCTACAACATAACACTTTCACATCGGACAGACTGGGACGACGCGACAAGTTCGATGTTTGTGGCATGGCGCCACAACACGGTGTAGAGGAAAAACGATAAAAACGTAAATTATAGCTTGGTGCAAAAGTGAAATGGAATATGCCTAAATTGCTGTTAAATTCATTTGGTTTTAGTTGTCTTTGATTATGAAAATCCACTTGTGAATGGTCATCAGTAGCAGCAAAAAAAAAAAAGGCTGCAGACTTTACCTACTCCGCAGTAAACAGACTCCACTTCAAAGGAAAGAAAACAAAAGACTCTTAAAAGAGACTAATATATGTATTTTCTTTGTTCTACAGATTGATGGTCTTCCAGGCTTGATCATGTGCTCGGGGACTGTGGTGGCTGTAGGAAGGGAGGCGTTCAGGCCTGCATTGTATATTACGCAGGAATCCCCAGCTCCAGCAAAGCAGCATGCCAACAGAATGGGTTCCAGAAATCTAAAGGTTTCTAACCGTAAGTTTGCATACAAAATTAGACTTTTAATGGAACTTGACGCACCCTGATTATTTCATTTGGTTAATGAGAACATTTTACAGATACATTTGTAGGAAGTGTGTGAGCTTAGTGGACCTTTTCAACCTGACACATAGAACGTGTGTGCAATAATCTACCCGGTCTCAAGGGATAAAGCCAGGGAAAGTGCTGAGGCAATAATACTGTAGATAATGCTGTAGATGACCTACATGTGCTATCTGAAACGCCGCTGGCTACGGCTCATGGAGAACAGGGAATAGTCGTATCTTTCTAACGTTCATTTTCTTTCTCTTCTTTCTCCTTTCATGCTCCTCTGGGATACAATTCAATCCTTGCCTAAAACTTTGGGACATTTCTACTTCTACATTTTGAAACTTTTTTTTCTGAATGTGTTTGGCTGTTACCATCAACTTGAAAAGGCAAAAAGAAGCCACTGCCATATTCTTCAAGAAACTTCTCTGCATCATCTGAGCAGTACATCATTCATCAGATTCATAACACCATTGCAGAGAATTCATGTGACCTGGCCAGTAACCGGAATAAATCAGTCGAATTGGAATCGAATCGCATACTGGAGTCCGTAGCAGAAACAGAAGCGGACGCCTCTCTTGGCAATGCATCTGAAGGTCACGAATGCTCTCTGCCCAATGAGGACAATATCGAGAAGTCCTTTCGGGTGAATCAGGATGGCAGCATGACAGTGGAGATGAAAGTGCGGCTGACGATTAAGGAAGAGGAAACCATTCATTGGACGACCACCTTGACGCGTTCAAGTGTAACCGATCAGCTTAATGTGACCTTACCGGAGCCTGAGGCAGAGCAGGAGATCTGCTCGGCTCAGTCAGACTCAGTCAATTCACAGAGCTCGGCTGCATCCATCGACACCATCGACAAGGACAAAACTAAAGACAATGATGACGATGATCCACCATCGCTGGGCAGTGGAGTTTTCAGTAATGACATGAATGAAGAAGATGACGAAAAAATCCACACAGATATTGCGCCCCCTCTGAGACCCCCCACCCCAGGATGCAAAAAGCTGAGGAAACAACGAGCTTCTGTGGAAAGCATCAAATCTATAACACCAGATGGGGTTCGAGAAGAAATGGTGGGTTCCTATTCTTACACGGAGCAGACAGAAAGTGGAACAATTACAGAGCGGTACTGCAGGGTGAAGGAGAACACCACCAGACCAGTACCAAAACCAAGAAGACTCAACTCCGTCGATGGCAATAGTAGAAATGTTTCTGCATACAAATCAGCTGGAATATCTCAAACCCTGCATCATCAGTCCAGTGAAGAGGAGATCACTGAAAGGGTCTTACACATATACGAGCAGCAGACTTGCCAGGACAATTTCCTTGCAAATGTTTTTTCCCCAGGTATGTCTACATCTGTTACTTTTAGTAGACCGGCCACTTCAGACTCTAGGCAGCTCTCCTCGAATAATGAGTTTGAACCCGAGCTCTGGAGGCCCTCAACTGCCTCCGAGTCTATTAGCATCTGGAGGGCTGAGAACACGTCGGTAACACCAGATCCATCACTGAAGGCGAATGCAATTCAAGGGGCAAGAAGACAACAATTCAAAAGGCTCACAAAAGGTCGAGACAAGCCTAAACAAAAAGAGGTCAGTAGAGATGTCAGGATTTCCTCAAAATCTACAATGATGAACAAACATGTTCGACAGGCTGCGATTGAGGGAAAAAGACAAAAAGAGAATTCTGCAGAAGCAAACGAAGCACGTAAAAAAATAAAAACTTTCTCCAGTGCTGGATTTATTAAGAGAATATATGGAAATAAATTAAAGACGGGAAAAGGAAGGAAAAAGCTAAAAAAGAGGACAAAGCAAACAGTAGACAATGGTTTTAAAACAAGGAGCTCCCCACTGTTAGACACTACAGTGAAAACTATTGCTAAAGATCCAAATATGCCATTGAAAGAAAAGAAGAACGGGAGCGTTTCATTTGGAAAAAGCAGGATGGATGTTTCTCCCATTGAAGTTAGCCAACCACGAGGAGTACTAGTACGACAGGCTTCAGTGCATATGGAGAAAAGGAATGAAAAGGAATCACCAGATATCACTGGAAGCATGACATTGCCTGCTTTTAACTCCTCCAGCTCGACTACTAAAGAATATGTAGAAATTTGGCTGGAGAAAGCCAATTTGACCCCCTCATCCTCGCCAGAAGAGAAAAGTAAAATATCAGAGGCGGTTTCTGTTGCACAGACAGAAAATGGCAGGTGCATTGAACAGAAGGATGATTTTATAATTAAAGGACAAGAGGTTCAGTGTTTAGAGAAGACACTAGAACTGCCAGCATGTAGAGCTTCTGAGCCGTCACCAAAAGATCTGGATGCAACATCTGTTAAATTGAGGGCCCAGGCTTTTGAAAACAAATCAAATCCTTCGTTGGAGAAAGCTACAGTCGCTCAACAACGTGTTTATAATCATACAACCACTGTTGATGCAAACAAGTGCAAGACAAATACCCAAGAGGCAAAGCCTCTCTCGAACGGGATCACCGCTGACCTCATCCCACCTAAATCTGAGACCTCAACCGAAAAGGAGTCAGATGGGGATGTGGAAAATTCAGTCAAGATCTCAAAAAGTGAAAATGTAATTCTGACTAACACACCTTCAAGAGAGCCACTGCCACCGCCGCCACCTGAGCTACTGAGCACTGAGCATTGCACCAAGGATGTACTGTCAGCGGCCAGCAGCCCTCTATACAGAGTTTCATCAATGAGCAGTCAAGGATCAGATATCCATCCATCATCTGTGAGTCCTACAACAGACAAGGCCACTTCTCCAACCAAAAACACAACGGAAAAAACAACACCTACTCAGATCGACATTCCTTCCACACATCAGGGAACAGAATTATCCCGAACTCCTTCAATTAAAAGGGCTCCTTTGGTCAGTAATCTGTCTCTCGAAAGGAAAATGTCCCTCAGAAAGGCTCGTCTGGATAAATATACCTCAGATAATGATGCCAATGTGGAGACAACCACGTCATCCCCTCCCATCAACACTGTGGGTGATGAAGTGTCGCCACATGACATCTGTTCAACAGGGACACAACAACCACTCAAAGCCCAACCAGAGGAGACACCGGAGTCCGTGTTAGACCCAGTGTGCATTGCGTCAGTCTGCTCTTCATTGTTTCCAACTAGCCTAACGTCTGACGAGAGAATGTCATCGACCAGTATTTCATCAAGTGAGGCTTCAATTCCGTGTAATCTTTCATTTAAAGAAGCAAAAATGCCTCAAAGAGATCCACTATCACCTAAAACCATGGGGGGAAAAGAAAAACTGAAAAGCAGTCCATCACCTGACGGACATTTTCAAAAGAAGGAGTCTTCTGCTGAGCTTCAGGATAAATCTCCAAAATTACCACAAGCACATAGCCTGTCTGTGGATAAAAACATTGCAGTGCAAAAACACGAGACTGCGAACGCGAGCCCCTCCACTGAGCGAAAGCACCATCAATCAAAAGTGAAACAGAGACCCTCTCCATATTCCCAGTCTCTGGATATGACGTCACCACCTGTCAGACACAAATCAAGCAGAAAGGAGCCGCTCTCCAGAAACCTCTCCCTAGACAGCCGTTCAGAGACAATAAGTAGGGCACAAAGGAAAACATCAACCGGGAGAAAGCGTGAGCGAGCATCAGAGTCTGGGAAACCAGCAGCTGAACCGGCCAAAACAGTGGAATCTGATCAGGATGACAAAGATAAGACTTTAACGGCAGCAGGTCAGGATGGGTTTGTGTCAGACATGCAGGTCAATCAACATTCAACATCATTTAACACTGAAAATCAGCCGAACATGAAACCAGTCCTTGAGGAGATATGTTACTCAATAAAGGCAATCAGACAAATGACCCAGAGCAAACGCCCATCGTGTCTAGAAAAGTCCAACAGTTTGCCGGACTTCTCCTCTCATGTAGCCTCAACGTTTGGCTCCTCATCCAAAGCCCTTCTTGCTTTCCTATCCGTCATGACCCTGAAGGAAGGCTTAACTAACCTAAATGTAGATGAGCTGAATGCAAGCAATGTCAGCTGTGCGGAGGCTTTAAAAATGATTGACTCACTTAGAGAAATCGCCAGCATCGAGGATTCCCACAAACTGAAAACTAGCTTGTTGAATTTACAACAATCGACCTCAGAACAGCTCCTGAACAGCTGGAAGGGCTTTCAAGAGCTCAGCGACAGATGCATAAGTCGCAGCCCAACACCCAACGCATCGGAGCCAGCACTCATCGCTGCTGCTGGCCCAGACTTGGAAGAAAATGTTATTGATGAAATCATGGATAACCTGGACATTCCTGAGAAGCTCAAGGAGGAGCTGGCTTCTCTCTCAGAGACAGCAAAAAGCGAAAGTGACAATGAAAGAAGGATTACGGAAGAAGGTCCAGAAAACTCCAACCGTTTTGCCGCCGAAGAGGCCACTTCGCAGGGAGATCAAACTAACAGCGACCTGGGGTCCTTCATTAATAAATTCACAGATATCCGTAAGCCAACTCAGTCTGGAATGGCGAGTCTTGACTTGACTACAGAAGCTGCAAAGCACAAACCGAATGGACAGAAAGCTATCGACAGGAGCGGTCGCAACTGGCCAGATGCTGTGAGCCAAGACCCAACGGCTGAACCCAGCCCTGAACTGATTCCCAAAGAAAGGCAGCTTTACAATACAACATCCTTTGACCTGCAGTCATTTAGGGATGAGATACAGGAAAACCAAAACCAGCAGCTAAGCAACAAAGATAAAACCCTGAAAAACCTTGAAAAAGAGGCATGTTCTTCCAAGACAGATGAGCAAAACGTTGACGATAGGCAGCTATGGACGCAACGTGAAGAGCGCATCCCTGAAAGTGAGTTGGCCCCTGATGATAAGGCGTGTTCAGCTGAAAAAGGACAGGAGGTCCCATGTACTAATACAGCTGTAAACCAAACGGATCGCTCTAAGCACACTTCAAAAGCAGAAGAGCAACATGGTTTAGAAGATGAGGAGGTAGACGTTGCGTATGAAGACATCAAACAAGCGAATAAATCTGCGAAGGATGAGGACAAGCAGCTGAGCTCCAGCTATGTGGAAGTGAATGTGAGGGGGAAGGAAAGTTTATCCAAACCGGATGGTGAAAATAAGTATTTGTCGGAGAAAGAGGAACCCAAAGGTGAATGTCAGGTCTCGGAGAGGCAGCAGCAGAGTCAAACATACAGCATGGGAGTCAATGTCAGTACTGATGAAAGTACAGAGAACTCAGATGGAGATGAGCCATCTTCAGAGGAGGAACAGTCAGTGGTTGACTGTAAGAAACTCCAGGTTATAGTTGAGGAAAGTTTGTCTGACAATGAGGACGATCAGGAGGGAGAGTTCATTTGTAATCCTCCCACTCTTGCTGATCAAGGAAGGAAAAGTAGAGGGCTGGAGGCTTTGATAGAAGAGGCAGAGGAAGACCAGGTCACCTCAGGAGATGAACATCTAAATACTGATAAGTCAAAATGTTCTCTTGGCCAGGGCTTTAGCAATGTGGCAGAAAACCAGGAGCCAAATGCCCAAAAGGAAAACAGCAGTTGGATAATATCTGACAGTTTAAGAAAAGGTTTTAGATTAAATGCAGATGATGACAGTGGTAAGGACCACAGCAGCTGTGAGGAACATGTAGATGAAGAGCAAATTACGATTGAAGATGGACAAATCAGCAGCTCGGTTGATGAAGAATTAAGTTTCTATGAACAAGAGTCCAGTTCAGAGGAAGAACAAACCAATATTTGCAGATACATAGAAGAAAAAAATACGAGACATCAGGAAGCTCCTACACTGGCAGTACCACCTGATGATGAAGAGGTTGTGGAAAATCTCAAACATCACCCTGACGAAGGTATAACCCAGTCTGTTGCAGAGAGAGTTATACTTCTGGAAAAACAGGTTTCCGAAGCTCAGAAACCAAAAAATACATCAACGAGTTCCAGCGTCATACGTTTCTCACAACGAAAGACCCCTCTTGAGACAGATGAGGAAGACTCACCTTCTGGATCGCCCATGTCTGGGTCAACTCCCTGTACTCGATCAGCTCCTCAGTCGTCTTTATCTTTCTGCTACGAATCCAGCGGCGTCATAACCACAGAGCCTGAAGGCAGCAGGGTCAGATCCATCAGGGAGATGTTCCTGGCGAAGAGTGCCTCAGATACCCAACGGAGACATTTCCCAAGCTCCAACTCATCAGAACTGTCTGAGGTGAGAGCTGAGACCTCAGGCAGTGGTGGCTATCAGTCTCAGACTTCAAGTGAACAGTCCAGCGGCGAAGATGATTCAGCACGGAAATCCATCACTAAAGGCTTTGTGAGGAGAACAATCGAAAGGCTTTATGGCAAGAAAGATACAAATCCGGAGGAAGCAAGTGATAGACCTCCATCTGAGCCGAATCAGAGAAAAAATGAGCAACCGAGCATCTTTTCTCCCTTTCATGTGACCCGATCCAAAGCCATGTCGGAATTTTCTTACTTCAGTTCCACCAATGCACTAGATGCCCTCACTGAGGCGACAAGATGCATTGCTTTTAATGTACAAGTGGGGCCTGGAGATGGTGTTTCTGTCGATAATGGACAGTGGCTCACTAGGGAGAACACATTGATCAGAAAATCTGTCTCAGATCCAGTTGGAATACATAAAAGCTTCACAAGTACTCCTCTGGATGAAGGCTTGGGTAAAGATACAGAAGCGTATACTCCGTATTCTCTTTTTAGCACTAAGCCAGAAGTTGACGACAAAACAAAAGCGCTGGCCAGAAAGTGCACCTATTTCTCCATGCCTCACACTAGTGACTCTGAAGTCTGCCAGGATGACGTGAGCACAGTCAGCAGGAGCAGTGTGAACGGGGACAGCGTCACAGATGTGAAGGACACCTTGGAGGACACCAAAACATGGACAGAGAGGAACGGCATGCTTCCAGGTTCTGGCGTTACAGACTTTAAGATGATGGATAACAAAGTGCATCCGCTGGTGGAGCACCCAGCTGATGGCGAGGTCGTGGTGGTGCAGCCTGGGAAGGGTCATGGCATCGTTAACAGAAGGCGTCAGGAACCTGATGTTTTGGACTTACTGTATCATTTCTGCGGTGAACATTGTCCCATATTGTAAAAAGGTTTCTTTTAGGTTTTATAAGTCTAATTTATATGACCAAAAATGTCACCAAAATAATACATGTGTACATCACTGGGCCACTGTTGAATATATTTTCTTTGGTGCCTACATTTCGATGTTGTCATGGCCTTTGCTATCCATCTACCATCACATGCAAACTTATTTACACTATCTGCAATCAATGCTCTTAAGTACAAAGAAAAGGAATTTCATTCTTTGAACATGTCCCCTTTTAGAGTTTGTGATACACATTTGTCAGTTAATGCACTTAGCAAGCATCGTTTGTGCCATGCACACTCCAGAGCAGCTCTCTGTCCACTCGTAGGTTGCCTGTCAACAGGACAAGTAGCCAGAGTATTACTGTAATCTTGTTTTAAAACTCCTTAAACAGCTCAAGTCCCCCGCAGATGTCAGGCAAAAGGCCAGTCCAAGCTGCACTGAGTAAACGGGTCAGTTTGTGGTTGCAGCTCCAGTCTGGTCAGTGTGTACACAGGTTAGGAGTCATCAGTAAACACCGTGTTTGTACCAGTCGCCCAGTGTTAATAAGACATTTCTGAGTAGCTCAACACATATCTGCAATGATATGTAACCTATCATTAGATTGAACTATTTTGAGGTTTACAATGAGGCAGCTTTAACATTTTTGTCTTTTTAAAAACTATTCTGTACAAATAAAAGTGTCTTTACAAACGTCTGATCTCTTTTAGACTAAATCTTGTCAAAATCATTATTACGGTATTCGACAAGTTGTGATGAACCAACAGACGATCTTGCATTAGTTCAAATCAAGCAGCCAAGGTGAGTGATGCCTCAGACACCATAATGAGCTCAGCCTTGTTGTTTTCTCGTCCCGATTCGTATCAGACCTCTGATGAGGAGCAAGAGGAGACCTCTGGTTTCTCCCCCTCCCTTCGAGGAAGCATTTGTGTTGTTCTAAGGTTGTTTTGTTTCTCAGAAGTTGCCACTGAGCTGGCTGTGTTGTGACAGGAGTGTCGAGGAATGCGCTAAAAGGAGTGTGTTTTCATTTGCCGCAACAAAGACAAAACATGACAAACAAGACAATTCCCACAACTTAAAATGATCTCAAGTATGCGATAAGATCTTTTTTTTGTGCGTTCGTTTTAAATATAACTAGCACAATAATAACGGCCACTAGATGGCACTGTTCTCAATACAACAAAACCTGCAGCAAAAAATGTTTTATTTAAATAAATATTTACATAACAGCTTTGTATAAATCAAATTAGTTTTTCTTACACAAAACATCTCTCTAAAAGCGACAGGTTTAACAAGAAGCAAAAAATAAGGGATGGATTACAGTGATGCTGTTCATCTGTGTGTTGAGGGCCGGTGTGAACCCTCACGTAGAATCCTGAGCACTGTTTTCAATCATAAAGGCTAAACATGTTAGATATTCACCTACTGAAATACCATTTAACATGTACCCTTAGCCATGCTCATCCTCTATTAAAAATCTTGTTATATTATGCATAAATCTACATGATTATTTCATATACATTTCAATTTGTTACTAAGGTATAAGAGGGTGATTTTCTACACTAAATTAATAAAAAGCCATACTGTATGTTGCTTAAGAGGAACATAAGGCAAACAAAAAGTGAAAATAAATCAATATCTGAAGTCAAAACATTATGCATTCAGGCACAAAAAAAAAACAAGACAACCTCTGTGAGATTTAAAGACACCACGCGTACAGTAAAAAAGGCTACAAAAGGGGTACAGCATAGCTCGGCTTTAAAAGAAACAAAACAAAACGTTACAGGCAAGGTGATGTCAGAAAACCAGAACGCAAAAAGAATGCCCAAACTACAGAGGGAAACCGCAACACTTCGCCCAGACTGTTGCACGGTTGTGCCCCTTAAACATTAAAACGCAACAGGAGACGTGGCAGTTTCGCTGTCAAGGACAGGAACAACATGGCCCTCAGTGTTAATCACTTTACAGGACTTGGAGGAAAAATTAAAAAAAAAAGGACAAATGTTAAAATAACACCATGTGCTAAAAAGCAATGGCATGATCTTTGTTTCTATTGCTGCAAAGTCATGCATGTAAACTATATTTGAATACAACCAATTGTTTATGTGTAACACTATGAAGAAGATACTACCCTATTCAAAATACTATGAAGGGAAGGATTAAAGGGTGAATTCATAGCATTCTTCCAACAACCCCTTGTTGTTTTTATCCTGAGATTTAAACCAATGAGAGATGTCTTTGAGGAGGAACTTAAAGTTTGTGTTTAGTTTTATACACTAAAAGGATTCGTGTCAGACACTGAAGATAGAGGTTTCCCCACTGCTCAGTCTCTCAGCTGAAGCCACGTCACCGCTCCTGCAGGTGGTCATACTGCGTGAGTTTTGGGTTGGGATGGGCGTGTTCCACTCACAAAGTTGTACACTAAAAACTGAGAGGTGGCAAAATAATGTGTAGCAAAGAGTTTTCCATCAGGAGTGGGGTCTGAGAAAGCTATCTCATCTTTGCTCAGGTAGGAACCATATATGAAGTTATTCCTGTGGAAACAAATGAGACAGTGCATTAAGTGTCATTTGTTTGTAATTTAACTCTTGCAAGGCGCTAAGGGATAGGCAAGCCCCCTGAGGAACTGAGGGCCTTTGCTCTGGCTTGAGTCATTTTGACCCAAGCCTTGGTCCTTTGCAAGGGTTAAATATTAATCTTTTGTACATGGACTGACCTGAGGCATTCGAGCATGCGTGAGGCGATGCCCTGGCGTCTCATCATGCTGACGACCCAGATGCGACTGATGCCACAGATCGCTGGCTCTGGTGTTGTGGAGCAGCACCAAGCTCTCTGACGTTCAAACATAACTTTCTCCCCCTCTGAGCCATCAGGTAGGGGCTCTTCAATCACCCTGTACCCCTGCGTGCAAGCACAAGACTCTTAATCAGACACTCCTCTTGAGGAAAAACATGAGCTGCCATGTGGCAGGCTGGTATGACGTCACAGCCGTATACCTCCTGTATGTGCTCCGCTATGAGACATCCAGCCACTTTCTTGTCAACAGAGATGAAGAGGAAGGTTTTGGTTTTTGAGGGACACTTTGTCTCCACCTGCTGGAACCCGAGGTCATTGTCCACCATCTCCCGGATTTCTTCGACCTGAGAGGAACAGTTACTGCACAGTCAAGAAATAAAATCCTGACAGGAGATGTTTAACTCCAGAGTTACTCATTCTGGAAAAGCCTGGATCTCTGTTAACAAACCTTCTTCAACGCATATTTGGGATCATCTGGCAACACAAGAATGATTTTGCCATCAGGATACTCTGCTAGAATCCTCTCTTTTTTCCATCCCTGCAAAAAAAGGAAAAGAAATACAAAGACTGTACTGATAATGCGATTAGATTTTGTTTCACTTTTATAAACACATGTGGGTTTTTTTCAATTTCAAAACTAAATTATATTGTTTAGGTGTGGCTTCAACCCGGTAGCCTCCCCAGTATGATTATAGTATGGTAATCCTTTAAAAACCGTTGAGTCTAGAAAAACAGAAAAGTGTTTGGGTTGTTGAAATTGTGAGCTTCTTGAAGCCACTGCGTGTCGTATCACACCGAAATAATCAGCGCAATCCATCATAAAACCCGTTCAAGACAGTGGAACGACACTGAAATCATGCCAAGGAAGAAAGTTCTCTGCAGATTAAATACACAGATGCAGTCGTTTACGATAAAATTGTTGAAAGCTTGCAAAAAAGGCATCTACAGAAGCAAATTGTAGGTGATTAATGAACTGAAATCACTTAGAAAACTTAAGATTAACATCACCTAAGTAGCAGTGGGCCATTGGCCTTGGGGAGGTTCTGACATAGCGTCCCACGGGGTGGTGGTGGGTCAGAGTGATCGCTGAAGACTTTCACACGAGGTTACACTCATTATCAGTGTCTCAGCCTCTCTAGATTTAGGCGGGATAGCGGTGGGAAATGGAACATGAACTATACTGCCGAAAGTATTCGCTCATCCATCCAAATAATGGGAATCAGGTGTTCCAATCACTTCCGTGACCACAGGTGTAAAGAATGAGGAGCTCAGTGAATTCCAGCGTGGAACTGTGATAGGATGACACTTGTGCAACAAATCCAGTCGTGAAATTTCCTCACTCCTAAATATTCCAGTCAACTGTCAGCTGTGTTATAACGACAGCAACTCAGCCACAAAGTGGTAGGCCACGAAAACTGCTGGAGTGGGGTCAGCGGATGCTGAGGCGCATAGTGCCAAGAGGTCGCCAACTTTCTGCAGAGTCAATCCCTACAGACCTCCAAACTTCAGATTAGCTCAAGAACAGTGTGAAGAGAGCTTCAGAGCCCCTTAGTTCCAGTGGAAGGAACCCTGAATGATTCAGCATACCAGAACATTTTGGACATTATGGTCCATGCTCCCAACTTTCTGGGAACAGTTTGGAGCCGGACACTTCCTCTTCCAACATGACTGTGCACCAGTGCACAAAGCAGGTTCATAAAGACCTGGCTGAGTCCTGACCTCAACCTGACAGAACACCTTTAGGATGAATCAGAGTGGAGACTGAGAGCCAGGCCTTCTCGTCCAACATCAGCGTGTGACCTCACCAATGAGCTTCTGGAAGAATGGTCAGAATTTCCCATAAACACACTCCTAAACCTTGTGGACAGCCTTCCCAGAAGTTCTGAAGCTGTTATACCTGCAAAGGGTGGACCAACGTCACTGAACCCTACGGATTAGGAATGTGAGGTCACTTAAGTTTATATGCGAGTCAAGGCAGGTGCATCCAGGAGGGGGCAAATACTTTTGGCCATATCGTGTATTTTGGCAGGTACAGTTCCATATCATGTAGGATTTGCTGACCGTTTCCAAACTGCTCAGTCCCGCAGCTCTGTAAAAAGTTTTTTTTTATCTAGAATTAGAAATAGAGGTCAAATTAAAGAAGCAACCGGACAGCTTCAGAACAAAGAAGGAGCTAGATGTTCTTTAGATTTCCCATTTTGCATACATGGGTCTTAATCAAGTCTAAATTTAATTGTATTTAAAGGTCTGTCTGAATGGTCACATCCCTCCTGCTGGGTTTTGGTAGAGTAACTGTTATTTACAGATCGCTTAAATTACGTTTTCCTGAGCAGCTTAGTCTTTCATTTTGTTGCACAATCTCAGGATAAATTTAAGGAGTCTAATAAAACTTGCCACTAGCAATATCGTCATAAATCTATACAGTAACTCACCATGTACAACAAGCTCAGCAAATATACACACAACTTTTTAATTCCAAAATGTGGCTCCTTTTAATTTACTTCTATCTGATTCGATCTTTTTGTCATTTATAGTTGACACTTGTTTTGATTCAGCATCTCATAATCTTGAATGTTGCCAATATAATATGATGTGACCTAAATGAAAATGTCCACATTTTGACCTGAACATCATCATTTAATATTGATGCTGCACACTTCTTTTCTTGTTAATTGTTCAGATTACCATCATGCTTATCACTGCAATATGCAACATGAACAAGTTTGCTCTAAAACCAGCTAAAGTGAACACTAATAAAGATCTTCCCTCTTCAGATAAATTATGAAGACATGCACCGACTGTGCCGGTTTTCAAAATCCAACACAAACAATAAGGAGACCGAGGAGCTTCCTCTCACCACGTATTTGACAGCGCTGATGAACTGGTTGTGGAAGAGTAAATGCTGAGCTTCATCCTCGGTGTTGGCAGCAGAGTACAGCATCCCACACACACTGCAGGACACTGGTCCGAAGTGCTTCTGTCCTGCATCCTGAGAGACAAGAAGCCACACCTCACATCTTAACATGCGCCTCCAATTAACGACAGAAGAACCAGCTCGCTGCTACCCAATGTTCCGTTTCTCATTTTAATTTGTGTAATGTTTATGGTGGCGGGTTCAAAATTAGCAGAGAGGAAGTTAAGTTCACTCACAATGACAGTCTGAGTTCCATCTTTGTCTGCCTCTTTTAGTCTCTTGACCTCTTTTTGCACACAAGCATCAGAGAGAGGAGTCGCACCATCCTGCTGCTTTGCCGCTGTGCTGTGATCCAAACACACATCAGGTTAGTACAGAACTCTGCTGGTACAAATTAAAACATGTTAAAAGACCAAAGAAAAGCCTTTCTTACTCTTCACGGGGCTTTTCGGACGTTTTCTCCACAGTTCTGACTGTTTCTGTCTTAATTTCTGTTGAAGAATTACCGGAGCAGACTAATAAACCAGAAAAAAAATTCATACATCCAGACGGAGGCAACAGTGGCAAAAAAATCTACATATTAAGAAATGGTTTATTAAAGCACACAAAACCTGCTCAATAAATCCTACATAGTAAGATGACAACAGGACAGAATAAAATAAACAAACCTGCAGCCTTGTTTTCACACTGCTCTGTGTTATCAGACACTTTGGAAGTGTTCACAGAGGGAAGGGACGGAGCAGGCGTTGATGAAAGAGGACCACCTGTATTCTGTGAATAAAGCGGAGGAATTAAGCAAAACTAGATTCCAAAAGCTGTTTTTGACACAAATTAAGCAATGATTCATTTCTGAGTTACCTTGCATGTGTCATCTCCTTGTGATGGGGGATTCGGGGGAGTCAGAGGCACTGAAGTAACGTCAGTCTTAGGAGAACCGGACTTTGTCTCAGATTTGGCTGGACCTGCCGTCTGAGCTGCTGTTGGTTCCAACTGTCCCAACTGTGTTTCATTTGCTCCAACCGTCTTTAACTGGGATGAGGCAGGAGCAGCAGGTTTGGACTTACCTGGAGCTGAAACCGTTTTTGACTGCGTTGCACCCAAGGCAGGGGACTTGGACTGAGCACTGGCTACAGAAACGGGTTTTGGTGAAGCTGTGGCTGCAGCCTTTGACTGCAGAGCTGCTGGACCAGCATTTCTTGATTGTGCAGGCTTTAACTGAGACTGAGTTGCAACAGTGGGTTTTGACTGACCTGGGATCTGTCTGGGAGGCGTGGTCTGAGCTTTGACTTTTGCCTGATTGGCAAGTTCTGGTGAAGAGCTTTGGATAGCAGGTTTCAGTGGGGCTGTGGGTTTAGACTGAGCTGCAGGATTTGACTGAAGGCTGGGTCGAGGAGGCTGTACATGTGGACGTGGCTTTGTTGGAGGAACCGGTAATGGATCGTCATCGAGTTCAAAATCATCAGGGGAATATTTGGGTCTGGGTCTGTATGGCTTGTACTCAATTTCAGGTTTTGGTTTTTGAGCATTAAGTCCATTGGGCATGGGAGGTGGCATTGCTGGGAGGGCCCTGTTGGCTGCCGATCTGGTCACTTTCGGAGCAGGCCCTGGTGCTGCGGCAGCTTTGGAGGCTTGAGCCTTACTCTGTCTCGTAGTTCTTCGGTTTTCAACAGCAGAAGGTTGAGTTTTGGCAGTTTCTGCTTTAACGGGTACTTTTTGGGGGATTTCCACTTTAGTGGGTTCAGTTTTGGGGGCTTCTGGTTTACTGGACTCAGCTTTGGCAGTTCCTGTCTTTGAAGGATCAGCTTTAACAGTCTCAACCTTGGGAGTCTGTGCTACTGGCTGTGCAGGTTTGTTAGTTGTGGTCGGGTTTGTGGGGGATATTTGCGATGGACTCGCTGCAGATGGAGAGGTTGCAGTTACAGGACTCATTGTAAATAGAGAGCTGGCAGAAAAAGGCGCCTGCCAGTCAATGTCTGAAAACATCTGACTTGCTTGGTCAGACTTCAGTTTCTTCATGCGTGCCCACGACATTTTCTCTCTCTGCAGTTCAACCTGTCTAAGCCTTTGATATCGTGTCAACCTCTTCTTCTCGTGGACTTTTAACGGCACTGAAATTTGTGAGATGAAGAAGCGCTTCTTTTGAGGCTCTGCAGAAGCCTTAGTTTCGGCTGAATCTGCGTTTGGCGGCTGAGGGGCAGGTGGCTCTGGGCTTTGGGCCACTGACGCAGAGCATCCCTGTGGTCCAGCAGGAGTAGCAACATCAACCGACTCTGCATCTTGTGTGTCAACGGGTGGATGTTCCTTCTCGCTGGCTTCAGCCTTGGCTGCAGCTGCTGCTTGCTTTTCTTCCTCTATCCTCTTCAGCAGCATGCTGTCTGTGGCAATGTCCTCTGCGATTTCCTGACACAAAGCTAAGAGGTTCAGCTGCTGTCTGTTTGCTGTTCTCTTTGATGCTGCAGCCTTTTGCTCAGCCAGAGCTGCGAGACGAGCTTTGGTTCTTGCTTGCGTGTTCATCTCTTGTTTCTTGGGTTTTTCATTTTTAGTTTTTTCTACACTGTTGTTAGGCTTCGTGCTTTCACCAGCATCCTCTTCATTTTTCTCAATGACCCTTTCTTCAGACTTTTTAGAAGGACCTTCAGCAGACTGATTCTGGGGTTTTGATATTATTGTAATGTCACTGTCTTCTTCATTATCTTCTGCCACTACAATCTCATGACCAATCTCCATATCCTCCAGAATCTGGACTTCTTGTAGATCCAAATGACTTTCTGTATTCTCATTCAGTACTACATTACCATCCTTATTTGTATCTTGAGCATCAGAGTTTGTCAGTTCTGTGTCCGCTACAATAGATGATGGTTGCTGCTCAGACATTTGAACATCTTGAAGTATGTCTGCCTGTGTCTTTTGGTCCAAAACATCAACTGAACTGGTCACAATAATGTCTTTGATTGGTTCAGTTGTTTCACTCAGATGTTTCTGTCCCTCAAGAAATTGCTTGGAGCCATTCAAAGTGCTTTGATTTGTCATTTCGCCTAACAACACGCCGTCTGAACTGCCCACCTCTGAGAGTGAGGCCGACAGACCTGATTCAGCTGCCGCCTGAGTGACAATATCAAAGTGAATTTCATTATCTGGGACTGGTTCTAAGATCACATACTGTTCAGATGCACCATCTGTTATCTCAGCAGCAGTCGCGGCCAGAGTTGTTGCCACTGTAATGTCTGCAGCCTCCTGAAGTCCCGCAGCCTCCTGAAGTCCCGCAGCCTCCTGAAGTCCCGCAGCCTCCTGAAGTCCCGCAGCCTCCTGAAGTCCCGCAGCCTCCTGAAGTCCCGCAGCCTCCTGAAGTCCCGCAGCCTCCTGAAGTCCCGCAGCCTCCTGAAGTCCCGCTGCCTCCTGAAGTCCCGCTGCCTCCTGAAGTCCCGCTGCCTCCTGAAGTCCCGCTGCCTCCTGAAGTCCCGCTGCCTCCTGAAGTCCCGCTGCCTCCTGAAGTCCCGCTGCCTCCTGAAGTCCCGCAGCCCCCTGCATCTGCTCGGTTAAATGTGGTGCTGTGCTGCACTCTTGAATGCCATTACTCTGTTCCAGCTGTGCATGTGCAGGACAATGTGGCTCAGTGATAGTTTCTTCCTCCACTAAAACCACTGCTTGGCTGCCCGAGACATACATATCACCCTCCACTGGTTTGGTGTCTCCAATGTCTTTATGCTCGTCATTAGTAGATAGGTTTGATGCGTCGTCTTTTAACTGTTGGGTCTCTGTGCTCTGTATGTCTAGAAAAGAAACTCCTTCATGCAGTTCTGTTTTTGTACAAACTTCCCCGTCATCGTTACTCTCTGGACTACTAATAGGCTCATACACTACCTCTGTCTGATTTACAATCTTAATCGTCTCTTCTGATGCCTGAAGAACAGTATCAGTGTTTTTGGGTTGACCACAGCCAAAAACAATTAGTTCGTTGCTTTCAAATCCTTCTATATTACCGACTTTTCTGTCAGCATTGACCTCATTAATCACTTGCCTCCCCATTTCTTCTTGTAATGCAGAATCTGCCCTTTCTATTGACCCACTTATTACATCAACATCACCATGGACATCCTCAACAGCAGCCAGTGTCTCTCTGTTGTTATCTTTTTTTTCCAAATCAACAATCGGAAACCGTTTCAGAAGCTCATCTGATGACTCCATAGCTGGTGCACTGATTTTTTCTGGCACATGGTTTTGGTGTTCTGCTACAACTGCTGGATAGGAAGCCTCTTCCAGAGCTCCAGAAGCCTCAATATTAGCCTGACTCTCTGGAACAGATTCAAAATGATCCTTGTCCTCATTTGTAATGATTTTACTGATCTCCTGGCTTCCAACATCAGATCTCTGATCAGAAATGTCTTCTGGCGTTACTGATTTTTGAATGTCCACATCTATGTGATTCTCAGAAGCACTGTCACAAGTATTAGCAGAGTTCTCTTGTTCACTCGCAGTAATAAAGGACTCTTTTTCTACTTCAATGTCTGTGATGCATTCACTGACCTCTTGACCTCTTTGGCTCTGTGCTTGTACCGTAGTTGTTGCCGTTTCCATTTGCATTTCCACTTCATTTGCTCTCTCAGCACTGCATAGACATTCTTCATCAGCCTTTTCAGTTTGGTCGCTCTCATTAGTGGGAATCCTTAAACTTCCTTGGACAGTCTCAGATATGTCCCTCACACCATCAGATAATTCCACCAGGTTCTTCTGGTTCTGTGTTTCAGCAGGACGAGGTGAAACTGGAATCTCTAAAATCAATTCAATCTGATTTTCCATTTTGCTTTCATTTTCTGCCATCACAGATGGTAACTCTACACTTTGTTCTTTCACATCTTGGCACTTTTGGTCTTGAAGGTCCACTGCAGGTACATTAGAAACCTGCTCTGATGTTGAAGTCTGCACGTCTACATCCATTTCATTTTGGCTTTCTTCTCTCAGCATTTCCGCAGAAGGGTTTGCTTGAGAAACCTCTGAAGCTGACATGATTGGAACTTCTATTTTGATTTCATTTTCTTGTGCGGCCACAAATCCAGATTTTATTTCGTCTTCATTTTTCACATTTCGTGAACTCTCAGTTAGCAAGTCTTCACGAACCTCCTCTGATGTGTCCTCTGCCATATTTGCACTTGCTTCCTGGTGATTCTGACTTTGTATCTCCAGTTCAGATGACTTGTTATAACCGCAGTGTAGTGTCTGTTTGGGAATATCTGTTTTATTCATCTCCACAGAAAGGCCTGGATTTGAAGCCTCAGCTACCTCAGTTGCATGCATCCCTGTTTCCATCTGACTCTGTTCTACAGTCACAGACTCCACTTTCACATTGTTGGGAGACTCAACAGTTAGTTCATTTTCTGCCTTATGATCACCTGTTGATATGTCTGCAGTAGGTTCACTGCCCATCTGGCTATGCATTTCCATTACAGGTGCAATGTTGCAGACCTCCTCCTTTGATGTGGCTGGAGTCTGTAAATCAGTTTCTTTTTGACTCTCAGCATAAGAATCACATTCAGCATCTTTACTACTGTTACAGTTTGCATTCTTCAGATCTTTCTCAATTTGGTGATGCATGTCTGTGGTCGGTTCACAAACCACTTGCTTTATCTGCCAGTGCGTTACCACAACCGGTGTCATGTGATAGATCTCTTCTGATGTAGGTGTAGCAGGAATATCCATATTCATTTGATTACCAGCAGGTGCAAGACATTCAACATCTTCACTGTTCTTACCATTTGAAGTCTCCAGATCTTTCTCAACTTCATGAGGTACGTCTGTGGTAGGTTCACAGACCACCTGGCTCACTTGAGTTTCCACAATCTGCTGCATGTTGCAGACCTCCTCTGATGTGGCTGCAGTCAGATCCACATCTATTTGACTCTCAGCAGAAGCAACACATTCAGCATCTTCATTGTTATAATTTGAAGTCTCTGGAATGCTTTGACCTGTGTCAGGTACATCTGTGATGGCTTCACTGACCTCCGTCTCTTGGATTTGTATTTCCACTTTATCTGCAGGGTTAGAGCACTTGAACTCTGTGACAGAGTAAATCTCCATCCCACTTTGACACACAGATCTAGTGGCACATTCAACAGTTTCTAGGTTTTCACATTTATCAACTGTGTCATCTTTATGAAGCTCAGCAGATACAACTGTGGTGAGTTCTTTGACTTGGCTCTCCTGGACTTGTACGTCCACTTTAGCTGGTGGATTAGAAAGCTCCATAGCGGTGACAGAGTTGTTTTCCACTCTATTCTGACCTTCAGATCCACTGGCACATTCAAGGGTTTCCATGTTTTTACATTTATCAACTGTAGCATGATCATGAACCTCCGTAGATGTGACTGTGGAAGATTCACTGACCTCCAGAATTTCCTGCTTTTGTACTTCCACTGCAGGTTCTGTATTAGAGATATCTGATGTTGCTACAGTATGTGAGTCCGTTTGGTGCTGACTCTCAGCTTCACTACAACTTTCAACGGTCTCTTTGTTTTCCATCATTTCACAATTTTCACCTACATGATCCTTGTTAATTACTTTAGACGGGTCTTTGTTAGGTCCATGAATATCCTGGTTTTGTGTTTCCACTGTAACATCGGGGCTGAAAGGCTGCATATCCCCTTTGATTTGACTATTTGGTACAGCAGCATGCTGAATACTCAATTCGTTTTGTATGTCTGTGCTTAGAGAATTTGTTTCAACTTTAGCCTGTGTTTTTTCGATGTCCTCGTGGTTTTCTTGACATTGTATGTCCACTCCAGGTGCTCGAAGACACTCAGCTATGAAACTTTCAGAAACCACCTCACTTTGAATAATCTCATAAGCAGCTTCACAACCAACAAGTGTAGCATCAGTACAAATGTCAGCTGTCACAAAGTCATGACTCAGTTGTGCTGTAGACACAGTTTCAGGGCAAGCAGCTGCCTGAGAAGGCTGGAAGTCAACCCCTTCTCTGTCACTCACTTCAAGTGTCTCCTCAGACTCTCCAACTGTTTTGTTCACATCATCACATATGCCAATGACAGATTCTGGCACTTGGTCAGTAGAGTTCAATTCCTCTTTGAAAACCACTTGAATGTTTAAGTCTGTGTGAGTCTCTGAAAGGCCATTTTTTTTAGTTTGACCCTCTGGGTTATTATTTTCCTCCACAAGCTGTTCTCGAGCAACGTTCGTTTCATTTGACAGCTCTTCATCATCTTTGCCATCCCTGTGGTCTGTAAAGACTCCTGCTGTTTCTAATACTTCTTGTTCACCCTCCTCAGTTTGACAATTTTTCCTCAGTTCTTCATCTCCAGAAACAATCTGAAAGCTCAGATCAGTGTGACTTTCTAAACTGCAAGCCAATTCTGTGTTTTCCTCTGCATGTCCACCACTTGAATTCACCTCTCCAGCAACAGTACAGGGTGTTTTCTGTGGGGATATTAATGTTTTATTGTGCATATCCACTTGGCTTTGGATATATTCTGGTTTCTCCTTCCTTGTCATTTCCTTGTCCTCTGATGTGACAGGGATGTCTGAGATGGCAGAGTCTACTATTTCGCTAGACGATGGTGGTGTTTCATCATCTAGCTGGTGGTTCTCTCGGCCTTTTGAGTCTATACGTCTGCTTTCTTCAGCTGCAGATTCGTATTTGATGCTTGACTCAGCACTCCCCGTTTCAGAGACTGAGGTATGCATCGACACCTTTTGTCTTGCATCACCTATATCTCTTTCAGTTAAAGACTCTTCAGATCCTTTTTTCTCATCTGCCTCGTCTGTGCTTTGAAGACACTGTAAATCTGAAAATCTACCATAATTGTGGTCCATCTGTACAGGGTCCACTGTTCCAGATAGTAAACCTTGGCTTGTCTCCTGTGGATCAAAAGATGATTCATCAGCCTTGCGCTTGGCTTTGACCTTATTAGAATATTTTCTGATGCAGCGGGCCTTGTCCTCGCCATCCCTCTCTCTGAAGAAGTCAACCTTGCTGCCATCACGACTCAGCTCATCATCAGACTCAGTGGACGCCGATCGCTTCAGTGAAGCTTTGGAGTATGCTCTCTGCGAGGGAGCTTCTCCACAAGAGGCACTTGTGGTTTTCAGGAGCTTGGCTTTTTTGACAGATGGGTCTGATGTGGTTTTGCTGGAATCCTCCGTAGGACAACTCTGTTTTGGAGACTTGGCTGGTTTATTTCCACCCTCAACTGAAGGAAACAGTTTTTTCTTAGTCCGTGGAGCAACTGTATTTTCTTGCTCATTCCCTGCTTTGAGGGACTCCTTAGCTGGTGCAGTTTTGGATGGTGGAGTCTCTCCATCCTCATCCAACTTCCTCATCTTGGGCTGTGACTCAGGAGGAGATGATCCTCTCTTTGGAGCAGGCATTCTGTGGAAATATTTTACAAAGCATGTCAACGCTACAGAGACAAAAACACATGCAACATGTGCCAACAGTTATTATTTCAACTACTGGCTACAAGCCAATTTTTTTTCTTACAATTCTTCCTATCCTCATTTGACTTTTTACCATATTACAATAAAAGTAAATACCCTCAAATGCATGCTGCATCCGTATGAAAGGTAAATAAAAGCTTCGAATTATAAAAGCGGGATCTAGAGTCTGCAGTAAAACGACGTTTTTTGTTGTTGTTTTTTTAAATGTACATGCAACAAGGCTGGCTAACGGCGAGCATAAACAGACCAATCCGAGTCAAACTGGGGAGCCAACAAGTATCACCGTGCGATGTCAACATTTACTCACGTATTCGTCCCCGGGTGAGCTAAGCGAATGTGTGACAGTGGAGGGATTTAGTTGCGAAACCGGGTCGAGCAGCCAGAAGTGAGGAGTTAACGGCTAGCGCGCTAGCTGGAAGTCCAGTACGGAGCTAACGCTAGCGGCTGCTAACTCCCACAAACGCGACCCCCGCTGCTCCAAACTCAACCGCAACTACCGCAAGACACGCCGACAAGACGCCCCGCGCAACGGCCCGCGCGGCCCTGGCACGCGTCGGAAGGTAAAGGCGGCACATTGGTCCGAGAAACTCACTCTGATGTTTTCTTTTTCAACAACAGCTGTTTTTTTTTCAAGCCTCTGAATAAAAAATTAACTGTACTTCCGGAGGACTACGGCGGAAGTGACGCTGCAGCGAAAACAATCGCGTATTTCCCTTAAAATCTTTTGAGTAGTTATTACTTTTACTCACTCGTGCCACCTATACATCTCTGGTTCATTATTAACATTAAAACTAGGACTTTTATTATATAAAACACCCCCCCACACACACACAAGTTTCCCATATATATATATATATATATATATATATATATATATATATATATATATATATATATATATATATATATATATATATATAATCAAAATCTTTATCCATCAAAAGGGAAAAAAAGACATAAATAATAAATACATAAAACAGTATATACGCTATAATACCAGATGTATCCTTTTTGATACATGACTTTCCACTGTACTACCTCACACCAAACAAAAAATAAAATAAAATAATAATTACCCCATGTATTCATAATAGAGAAATAATATTTAGCCACTGTTAAAGACAAAACAAAGGGTGTCTTTAATTATTATAAATAAAAATTTTAGATAAAAAAAGAAGGATTGTCTGTGTATTTTTTTATATGGTTCTAAATGGGTAAACAAAGTTTACGTAGAAATCTTTCTTGTCACAGTTCAAGTTGTAAAAGGGTTAGATGACAGTTAGCCATATAAATGCATCTTCTGTTCATTTTTAGGCATCTTTATTATTATTGTTAGTATTAGTAGTTGTAATAGTAGTATTGGTGGAAAACGTGAGTCTAGGCCCATGTTATATTCAAAGGAACACAAATGTTTTTGTATTACATTTAATGACTCGTGGCAAGCATTTGTAATTGCATCAATTTCTTTTCATCCATCCATCATCTATAAATGCAACCACACATGCTCAGATTTACTCCTACGGACATTCAGAATCACCAGTCAACCTGACATACATGTACAGGATGTCTGCGTTTGTGGTCCAGTCCAGTTTATTGTTGAGATGAACACCCAGGTACTTGTAACAGTTCACTCTCTCAGTGTCTTTTCCCCTGGATGTTCACTGGTGTGGTGAGGGGTGACTTCCTACTGAAGTCTATGACCATCTTCTTTGTCTTGCTGGCGTTAATTCGCAGGGCGTTATTCTCACACCAGCTGACAAATCACTGATGACCCCCCTGCATTCCTGCTCGTTCCCGTCTGGGTCGCATCTGATGATGGCCGCATCATCGGAGAACCTTTGGAAGTGGCAGTGGTCCGAGTGTATAGGCTAATATACACGTTTCCCAGATTTTTCATTATTGGAATAAATGCTACCTCACTACATTTTATGTCACAAAGGAAGGGTCATTAAACAGCAGTTCTGCACCTTAGAGCTATTTTATTTTTAAATCGATATTTTATTATTTATTTTTCACCCTCTTATTAACTAGTCAGGATAGAGTAAAAGTGCATTCAGGACACAACTCGCATAACAATTCGATAACAACCCACAGACAGCTTTTATGCAATTTTATTCTTCATCACCAAATTACAAGCAGAACAAGCACAGTTGTTAGATGTAAATGTACAGCAAGAGTTCAATAGAAGTGTTTAGCTTTATTTATTTTTTTGCCAGTGTACAGTTCACTGTAGGAAAGTGACTTTGATCAATCAATGCGCTGAACAGCCAAGACAAAAAGAAGACAAAACATTGTGAGCCCTTATAAGTTACTTTTTCATTTCAAGGATTCCACTTCCAGGCCCTCGCCTCTTTGCACTGCATATGTTACAAAACTGCAAGCCAGGAATCTAGGACATCAAAGAGGAAAATTATGCATAAGTCTTGGTTTCGGATAAAGTAACACTAAAGTAAAGAAATAATGTGATCCAGACTATGAGCATGTCACTTACTGCTCCTGAGGACGGTAAACACTCCTTGTGAAACATGTGCCTGCAGTGAAACACCACCACACTGAAGGATTTGGCGATATCTGAAACACACGTGATGCACGTATTGTCAAACAGCCTGCTTCTAAATGCAGCATTAGAAAACAGCTGGACACCACTGCATCAATGACCCACCTGAGGGTAATATTGTAGCATGACAGGACTCACAGATGTTCCCCTCTGAAAGAATAAAAAAGAAAGATATTTACGTTATCAGTTTCCACTAATGATGCATAAATGTCCAAAAAACAATTTTACCCGCCCTACCATCGACCCTGACTCCTCTCATCTGTGTTCGATGCATCTTCTGGAGCAGGGAGAGGGAGTCGGCCACCAGGATTTTCTTGCATCCTTCTCTCAAAAGAATCTTAGAAATGGAGGAAAAAGAGAGCAAATAACAAAACAATGAGAATGGGCGATTTTAAAGCTCCTGTTAATAAATAACTAGCAGCTCTCAGATGAAATTAGATCAAATTACTTACACAACTACAGGATATTGACACTTCATAGAGCTAAAATGTCTTTTAAGGAAATGGAAAAGTAGAGGATATTTTAGGATATTTTTTCAGCGCAAATATTGGGTTCCAATTCCAACCTAAGCAGTAAAAACCCAGTGACTTTAAGGGATGTAAAGAGTTGTTAAAAGTAATCAAATCTGACAGAGAGGTCAGATTTGTCTTTAAAAAAAATATATGAAAAGAGCTTGGGGCTGACTGGTATTTCATAAACTGCAAGTAAGACAAGAACTATTGTTTAATTATTAGTGGTTTCTGCATTTTAAAGACATCAAGTGATAAATATGTTGTTTTAAAGGAAGACCATTAACCTGTAGATTGTAGTCATGGAGGATTTTCACAAGTGAATCTCTGAGGTTGGGGATCTCCATGCCTTCCTTGATGCGGTGGATGAGCAGAATGGGATCAACATGAGTACCAATATTATTGAGGAGGCCAGTGATGAATGCTGAGATCAGTAACCGAGCGAAAAGATGGAGAGAGAAGATATGAATTGATTTTGTGGTTTTGGAAAAAAAAAATATTGGCTGAGTATAAGTGAATCAGCTGGAGATGCGGAGCCATACGTGGCTTGTCGATAGAGTAGGAGATGAGATCCTCCCAGAGCTCTGCATCGTCCTGCTCTTTAGCAAACTCAATGGCTTTGTCCACATCCTCCAGCTCCTCCATGATCATCTGCAGGGCTCTTCTACAGTTTCCCATCCTGCCTGAGAGCAACAAACCGGATTAGTTTCTCACTTCTATCAACTGACGTAGTCGTTACTAAGTACTTACTGAGCAGAAAGACAGTCTCCTCTACAAAGTTCCTCTGCTGGCAAATCTCAAGAGCCTGAGTACAAGCGATAAAGAGAAAACAAACTAAATTACTGGTTTTCCATTTTTTTTTTTTTAATGTGGTGACTTAAATGTGAGCTGGGTTGACAGGTACCTTTTCAAGAGGACAGTGTGTGCTATCCCTCAGAAAAGGCAGAAGGTTTGGTCGGTCATACTCGGCGTACAAGCCTATCTGTCTCTCGTGGTACTTTTGGCCTTTGTGGTGATCTCGTTTGAACAGTTTATGTAGATACTGCAGGGAAGAGATGGGTTAAACTCACCGTTTGATCACATCTGGGTTTAATTCAATGAAAAGGAAATGTGAGCTTGACTGACCACGTGCAGGAGCTCAGGTCTATCTGCTAGTTCTTCCACCACCCTGTCAATCTGTTCGAAGAGTAAGAACAAGGAATCAGTGAAGAAAACAGGAATCGGTGAAGAAAAATGAAAACAATTCAGGCAAGTCAGGTACACTTACAGATATCTTGTCTTCGTTGTCGAGAAGCATGTCAACAGCTTTCTAACAACGTAAAATTATACAGTACATTACTTCAGTGGGAACAAAAAACAAAAAAAACAACAAATAAAGGTGTTGAGTAAGGGTTTGTTTTTTACCTCCTTGTCAAAGTCCATGAGGAGGACGATCTTGTCCTCTATGGAGGAGAAAAGGTTGTGTTTGTGGATCAGCTGGTAAACATCCTTGTGTCTCAGTCTCAGGTAGATCTCCAAGGCTCTGTCGTACCGCTGGTCATACGTGTATCTGAGACACCATTCAAGGCCATCAAGTTATCTGATTACTTCATCTAAATCCAAGAGCTTCAAAAGCAAATTCTACTAAACTGCATCCAAGTGATGCAGGGGAGAAAGACTTTCTATTTAGCCGCTACATTAAAAAGTAAATTGTATATTTTAGTCCCGTAATGTGCACATGTCACAGCTACTCACAGCTCAGCCAGCGTGGTGAGGAGTGTGCTGTTGTTGGGATCCCTGTTCAGGTGGTCCGTGACGGCCTGAACGATGGCCATGTTGTTGTAAAGCTCTCCTGGCCACTCCCGGATCAGGGTGGCGAAACCCTGTATGGGGGGGGTTTTAAAAAAAAAAAAAAAAAAAAAAAAAAAAAAAAAAAAAAAAGAAGTTAATTACAGCACTAATTAGTTTGTTAAAAGAAAGCAGAGCCAAAGAAATGCAAAAGTACCTCGTAGTCAGTTTTTAGAAATTCATGCAGGATCATTTCGTAGATGGCCGGTCTGAGACGCAGATCTCCTCTTGGTAAGTACTGGCTGATGGCCTGAAAATAGAGAAAAGAGTAAAATATACAGACTGACAGTGAACAAAAGTAAAAAAATAAAATACTGAGAGAATCCATCAGATTCTATTCCAGTTTAATAACCACAAAAAACTGAAACAATTTTCTGAAATTAGTTTGCTTTAGGCACACACTCAGCTTTACCTTCAGCTGCCCGATGGTCTTGAACCTGTACACTTCATTCTCCCACAGATCCATGTTTTTCCCAAGGACTTTTTGACACTTCCTGCAATGAATTTAATAGGTAAATGAATCGATAACATAACATATTTACTGCCTTCATAAGATTTAAAATGGCATGTAGAACTGCCAATCAAATGTACTTGATGAAGTGATCGACAAACTCGGGTTTTGATTGCAAAACCTCATTGTAGATGTTTAAGAAAAAAAATGACCATAAACCCCAATAAAGTGAAGAAACAATATAAAGAAGAGTGCATCAAAATTCTTCTAAGAAAATGTAAGAAAGTGATCACATCATATACAGCGTGCATTTTAAGTAGCTTTTATAATGACATAACAGTATATAACATATGTTATTATCTGAGGTAGTTTTACATCATTTGAAGTCCTGTAAGGACTTTTCTATGGTCCTGATGTGCACGAGAGTGCTTTCTTCTTCATATCCTGAACCATTTGGTTTCATGTTTACACTTGTTGATCAGTCCCGCACATAAACTTGGGAGCGATTTTGGTCTGATTCCCTATATCCCTATGTGGTATCCCTATATGGTCTATTTCCCTACACCTCTTTACAGAGTAGGTTGTCTCACAAAATAATGTGATTATACCTTTTTTTTATTGTATTATGCTGCTATTATCATTTTGAATGTTCCTCTTGTTGCATAATAAACTTTCTCTATATTCAGATCACATACAGATGTGGAGAGAAATCACTTATAAATAACTCCAGTAATCTCCAGACGGGAGATTCATGAAAGTCAACAATCGCTTCAAATTTCTTCCATTTTTTTTACACAATCTGCATATGGATTACATAAAATAAGGCTTCAAACCAAATTGTTGACAACTAATTAAAAAAAAAACAAAAAAACTTGACTTTTATTCAAAAACTGAGAAAGTTTGGTAATGTTTTAGATCATATTAATGCAACAATGGGCCTGAATTTGAGGGGAATATTTAAGTCATTAAAATTAGCATCAATATATTAAGTTATCACTGCAAATAAAATCTTATCTAGAATTTCAGACATTGTTTTTCCACTGATTTATCTCAGTGTCAAACAAAGTTTCCATTTTAAGGATGTAAAAGAATTTTTTTTTTTTTTTTAAAACAATATACGTCAAATATGACATACATCTACAGTGAATGTATGACTCGCCTTGCGGCACCATCGTAGTCTCCCTTCTCCACTAAATGATTAATATAGGCCATTCCAATTTTCTGAACGTCGTGTCTCTTGATGTTTTTGAAGCTGATTTCTGCAGCCATCAGTGCCTCCTGTCACAGTACCAGAACACAAAATCAAACGGTGGCATTGCAGACTGTAACCTTCAGCTACGGTCATTAAAGTTAAACAACACAAACCTCATATTTCTTCTTTTCGAGCAACCAATCGATATGGTCATCCTGGTCTCGCTCTTTGGCCACGACAATGTCTTTGGGACTGATAATGTAGAAGAGTGACTCCCCTTCTGAATGTTCTGTTAATGAAAATACCTTCATAGCCCCGCGTACATTACAGTTGACATTTGAGAGTCAATGCATAATGAAATCAGAGTGGAATAAAAGGCAACATGACATTTCTCTGAGGGGAGTTTTTTGATTTTTGTTTTATGGTCTCACCAAGGCGGTAGTCTCTGCACTCATTGTCCTGGAAGTGCCGTACAGTCAGAGCGTCTGAGGAGATCTCCTCGCAGCTCTCAGGAAGAGGCTGGATGATGTCAAGACAAGGCCGTGCGCAAAACTCCTCTTCCTTGGATGGAAATGTAGACGAATAAAAACCTACCACTCTAGACCCGTGCAGCTTTTTAACAACGTGTTTTGAAAGTGTTAAGTGTTACCATCTGGTCAGAGTTCTCCTTCACAAAGAACAGGGTGACGAGCTGGTCTGCCAGCGGTGCCAAACCACAGATGAAAAACTCTGTATCAAAAGCAGACACTTAAAAAAAAAAAAGTGAGAGGATTAATAAAGGGATCAGAGGTGGTTTAAGAAGACATGATCCATGATGTGATTATAATGTAATGTACTAGTTTAGCATCTGAATATGAGGCCTAGTTCTGCCATGACTAACCTTTACTACAGTCTTATCCTTACAAGGGTCCACATTGTTATAATTCCTGTATATTTATTCACATTTAGAACATCAATGTTTTAGTCACATACGACTGTTACTTTTGCACATGTATGCCTCGTGCTTTATACCTATTTCCACATAGCGGCTGGGCAGATCTCTCATTTCAGTGGGATTTCGCTCTTTCACAACACAAATCTAAACAGAAATAAGAAGATGACATGAAGAATCTCAACAGCAGTCTGTGACAAGTAGCAAAATAAGCAAGGAGCAAACCTTTATAGAAGTACCCCATCCAACGATGAGAGTGGTGTTGTCTTTCCAGCACAGGCTGCATGGGTACATATCAGGCCTCAGGCTCGCGTTATCCCTCAACACATTGGTGATCCGCTGCTTTGTGCTAATGTCATAGATTTTTACTCCCTAAGAGAAAGAAGGCAGTGTGGGATAACATAAGCGGTCTATGCTGTAGATAATGTGGACTGGACTTAGGAGCCTGTCACTCACCACGTTGTTGGACCAGGCAATCAGGTTCGCTCTCCATTGGATATTAGTGATTGTACCTTCGCCTTCATGTAAAAGCAAAGTCTTCCAGCGATTCAACCAGTTTCTTTCATACAGAAGCAGCTGCAAGAAAGAAATCAGGACACCGATTAAATGCTGTGGGGTTTATTTCAAACAGGCGGCAGCTCAGGAATGCAGTAACGCAGTCCGACCTAAAGAGGGCAGTAGATGAACAGCATAATGCACTGAAACAGCACGGAGGTGTAAAATAGATGCAGAAGCTTTAACTTAAAACTGCAAATAATGAGGTAAAATCTGCCTTTCCTTCTCATCTGCATACACATTTCCACTTCAGGACATTTTGGCACAAGAAATCTCATCGGGACTCCACTGAAGCAAGAGAAGCTTCATATTATTTTCACGTTCATGATAGAGGAATCATGAATGAATAGTTGAAAATGTGTTTGACGTCACATACATCTTTCTCTCACATCGGGATGATAACTGCTTTTTAAGGTTGCGCACCATTTTGTCCGGACACTGAGGGTGTTTTCAAATCAAGAAGAAAAAAAAAACAAAGCATACTTAAACACAAGTTCTTTATGCTATATGTTCTGCCTTCCTACAGAGGTGTGGATGCTTCAAGCGTTATGTGTGGCTTTTCATCCGCAATTTTCAACCACAATGCAGCACGAAGAAATGACGGCCTCACAATGACTTAATTTATCACAGACTTGTATTGCAACTGTCTTTACTACATGAATCTGTACAAAAAGCCTCTAAAAGTGCATAACATTACCAAGAAAGCCTGGAGAAGGCTCTTTAATTCAGCAGTTGGGCTATGTTAATAAACAGTTTGCTCTACAAAGAGACAATATAACAAAAGAACTGAGGAGACAAAATTGAATTTCCTTTGACAGGATGTGGCTCCCGTTGAGGCTTATTGATTTTCATCACAGGCACCTTGTGGAGGCCTTCACAACATGGAACTGAGAGGAATCAGCACCAATTGAAAGAAAATGGCAAAGTAACACTAATAATGGAGTTTGATGGAGAAAGTTTTTTTTCCTCCCAATGCTGCATAAATGTCAGTATACCTTATTTAGAGATGCAACAATGCCACATCAGTGCAGTTTATAAAACTGAAGCAGGTTCGCCGTAACAAGGAGACGTCGCTGTATGTGCGCGAGTACGTTAGGACCTCGCTATAATGACATCTGCAAGCTGCGCTTGTTAAACATCACCTCTGAAACTCTGTTGAGAGCGCGGCACTTTGTGAAAATGGGCGGCTCTGCTGAGAGCACTCCACCGAAGACGCAGGAAAGTAAGAGCCTTTCACACCAGTCACAGGCCTGAGCTTTCAGGCGAGCCACAGTGACATGGCTTCACCGCAATCGGTGGCAGGGGGACAAAAATCAGGATGAGGAATTGCATCGAGTCAACTCTTTAAATGGTTAAAAGTGCTTTTAATTAGTGGAGATGTTAAAAAAAAAAATGCTGCTCTAACATACCTTTTTACCTCCGGTGACAAACTGTTTGTAGTTGGATCTGCTGAACTGAGGGTGTAATGCCACCACCTGCACAAAGACTTTACATTTACTCATGCCACCAGGCACACATAATAAAACAGGAAGTTTGCAGTAAATAGGTCACAACTCACTTTGATGGGAGAGTCAAAGTTGTCATGGAAGCCCTCTCTTGTATAGAGACCAAATACCTGAACCTGAAACAGAGATGAGGCGAAAAAAGTGCCAAGCAAAGGTAAGTAAGTGAAAATTTCTCCTTTAATTGCCGTCTCTGCAACTATCTGAGGCCACCGGGGGACGTGTGGTCAGAAAATACTTTGATTGGCTTCCTACTTCTCCGCTGGGTCGCCAATTAGTGGACAAGTTGATTCTTTGAACCCTGCAGGGTTTAAAACAGAAGTCCTAATCTCTGACTTGAACACGACTTCAGTTTGCAGAAGACAGTACAGTCTACATTACAACTGTAATGTACAATTATAGTGCGACACGCTTTCCTCCATCTGGAGCCCCCATCCCACGCAATTTTTTCTTTTTTTTTTCCAGAATGGGGAGAGTAATGTAAAACTCAGATGCTATCTCCTTTCTTGAACCATATCAGTGATTAAGGATTAAGTTAGATTTCAAAGGATTAACAGCAAACTGAACTGGTGGGGGCAAACAGCTGCTGTAGCGCTGATTTTAATTGTCTCCTCCGCTTTTTGTGTGACAAGATCTTGTTTTTGCCACCAAAAATGCTAGAAGTAGGGGGAGGGTGATATCAGAGAGCATCTCCTGACTGCAAAACCCATGAAGGGTGGTGGTAATGATGAGAAGAGACAAGATAACAGCAAGAAAATGCAGAGGGTATCCATAGAGGAGCTGATGGCCGACTGACAGCTGAACGGATGCGAGTACAACCCTTTTCCGCTCTTCAAAATTGTTAAGAGCTTTTCATAAATTTCTAAATCAGGGGTTATGTGTAGATGTGGTGAAGATAAAACTCCTGGTTAATACTCTGAGTGTGGAAGAAATGCCTTCTAAAAATTCACTCCCTAAGGCCTTAACTTCTCAAATCGTTAGCATACAGTGTGAGGCTGATAAGATGAGTTTATATGAATTATGAAAGATGAAAAACAGCGATTAGTGATTCTTCGCCGCCGGCCCAAGGACCAGTAACCAGCGGCGATGAGGAGACAGATCTCACCTTCCCATCCTCGGAGCAGATGCCCACATGCTCTCCACTTTCATCCAGACTGATCTGGTTGATCTTCACTAAACTCTGTGGAGACACAATATCAAGGTATCTTTTTGGTTTTTCTATTTCTTTTTTGTAGAGATATCATTAAATAGCTGGCTGATATTTTAACCAAAGTAGGTGAAATACCTTGAAAACCAAAAAAAAAAAACAAAAACCTGCCTGGCACCATATGTGGCTGTCAATCTGAGAGTGCAAAGTAAAAAAAATATCCCAAAGTACCTTTGTCTTAAATAAAAGAAAGGTTTCAGTTGCCTATCATACAATTCCTTCACAGCAATCGCTTGACCAATAGGCAATAATCATCATCACTTCACTGATTGGTTCAGCTGAAACTCAGTGGGCTCACTGGACGAGCATTTCAATCAACACTACACGTTTAGGCACAAGAATCGGTAAAATAAGGTAAAGGAAGGCTAAATCTGATATGGCACATGTTTTGACTATTGAAGCTTCCTTCAACATCCCAAACAATAAACACATTTACATAGACATTTTTAAAGGTCCTTTTAAAGGCCTATTTCTGGGCTACTTTTGTACTAATTTCATAAATGCTTGTCAATTTAGGTCTAAAGCATTTAGACCTTGAAGGAAATGTGGCTTGTTTCATTGTGAGGCAGATGGTTTACTAAGTCATATCAAAGAGAATCAATCCTGCGAGTGAGGTGGCCTCCTGGGCTGAAAAATAAGAGACACGAGTGCAAAAAAAAACCCACAAAAAACCTGCAGTTCCTCCACTGGCCACTTTGGGCAGTTTTACAGAGGATGCATATGTAGATAACAGAGGTTTTATGTTGTTATTGTACAACTTTAAGTTGTGCATAACTGAAGGGACTGACACTTTGAAGAATTGGTACAGAGGCTGCTATCTACTGCACAACTTTGTGTCCTTGGCCTCTCAGTGCAATTCATTGCTCTTTTTATGTCATGCTCAGCTCCAACAAAAATAAATAAAAAAATAATAGCTGGACACGGCTAAATGCCAAAACCTGAAGCTGTGAAATATGGTTGTAAGATTTTGCCAGGCTTACAGTTAGTTTTGCCGTGACAACGGTCCCCAGTAGTAGTTCATACGCAGAAGTAGACCAGAACTGGAGAGTATTTTTGTCACTGAGGAACAGTACTGAATACTTTTTTCTTGGCTGAAAATGTCTTCAACTCTTCTACCGAGAGCTAAGGCCCATTTGAACCACAGCGCTCGGTGCTCTCTAATGGCTGTGAGGACGGGGACAACTTACCTTTATGAGCTTTTTCTCTGGTTGCATTCACACTACCGGCTGGAAAGCTAAAGTGGCATAATGGCCAGCCAGAAGACAAGTCAAAAGCACATAATTCCTCCATTGCATTACAGGCTTGAAAACCCTGGGCTTTCTGTCGCTCAGTTTTTATTGACTAACATTATGAACCATGGTTTATATGGGTGACATTTTACTGATGTTTGCTATTTTTTTTCCCTTTTAGTTTTCTAATGGCAGGCTCTGGTGCTGCATTTGAACATTCAACCAATTACTGTATACTTTCACCATCTGAACCAATTCTCCCACACTTACGTCCTAGATGGTTCCCGTGATGTTGGAAAAACAACTACTCTGAGGTAAGAAGTCAAAAAGTGGAACAGACACAAAGGCAGTTAGATAGTTATGAGAGCTATGAATATATTACAGTCTGAAAGATTTACCAGCTTTATCTAATCCATCTAATATCTAGCTATTTAATCACTAAATGAGTGTAATAGATTAGCTAGATTAAAGCGTTTTGGGTGCTTAAATGAAGTTATTTCCAAAATCAGGGACAAAACATACTCCTTTTTGGAGAAGCATTATGTTTTGTAAATAATAATTAAACTAACATGTATGATAATGTGGATGCGAGGCCGTAAACATTTGAAGGTACTCACAATTTCAAACTTCTGAGTAACATTTCCTTGGATGTCCAGCAGAAAGACCTTTCCAAAGTGGGTGCCTAAAGCGAGGAACTAAAAAAAAAAAAAAAAAAAAAGAGAGAGAGACAAACAAAATGAAAGCAGAAAATACTTTTAGCCAATTCAAGATGTTGGGGAAAAAATAAGATAGTAGTCATGAAGGTTAGAGAGAGAGGATAAAAAAATAAAAAATCCGGGAGCTGCAGCGACATGGACAGAGTTGGGATTGGGTGGGCTTGGAAGCAAAACTGTGAAATTGCAGGGAGTGGAAAATCCCTATTTATTAAAGCAGACAGTGTGAAATGGCATTTCTTTCCCCTTAAATTAAAATGCTTAAGCATAATAAATGCACTGTACATCTGACTTCTTCCCATGCTCCCCATGCAACCCAATCACCTCCTTGCCTAGCACAGACTACTGAGCAGCAACTGGTTTCTGTGTTTTGTGCTTCAGCAGAACTGCAAGTGTGCATATGCATGTGTGTGTTTGCAAGTGTGTGTGTGGGCACATGTGGGTCCACAGGGACAAAAACATTATAGAAAGTGGGGAGCTTCTGGCATTAGATTAAGTGTGTGTTCTTCCACCCCAGCCTCTGCTCCATGCCCTCCTCCTAATCCCCCTCCCTTCTAGACCAGCATGTGGATGTGCGGCGAGCCCACCATGCTTCAGTGCAGTCTATAATGAAATGCTTATATTTACAGGCACAGCTGAGCATGTCAGACAGAGCCCCTGCAATCTCCCCCAAATAAAATAACCAAAAATAAATAAATAAAATGTTTAAGCTTGTGAGGCAGAGCGACTTTTAAAGGGATTTATCTGGATGGAATTGTTCAAATGAAATTCCGATTCAGACACTTAAAATATGAGGCAACATAAGGCATTATGGGGCTGCCGGTGGCTTTGAGGGTGTGGGACTTTCATGGCAGAGGTGGGGAGGGGGGTTGTGTGACCACACACGTAGCTGAATGACTGAAGGTAAATAAGCACAGAAACCCCGGGAAGAAAGAAAGTCGGATCAAATTTTAAATTTCAACAAAGAAGGGTCCTCCCTCTGGCACGGCGTCCGCTTTGAGGTTAAGAAAGGAAGGAGACCAAATCCTCCAGTACAAATAAATAAATTAAAATCAATTGTGGTTAATAAAACATCAGGTGAGGAGATGTAACTGGGTATGACTTTGGCTCTACTCAGGCGTGCAAGTGTGCTGCCGGTGCCACGACGATTAAGCATCTCGCTGAGAGTGTCCCTCTTAAAAATATCAACATTCGGAAAACAAGAAAGGAGCGACAAATATGTAGGAGTGGGAATAAAAAAAAGGGAAAGACAATGGTGCATTTTCATGCATCTCCCAGTGAGGAAACGAAGGTGAGAAAAGAATGGCCTGCCTTTACAGATTGAGGAGAAAGAATGAAAACCAGATTTGAAGATGACAACTCTCAAATGTGCACATAAACAAAAGGGAAATCTCTTCTCGAGATGATTGGACTTGAAAGTGAAATGCCCTACGGGTGGGGAGATTATCACTTTTACCTTGTCATGGACGGTCATACAGCTGGCTGCATCGTTCTGGAGGATTTCTGTCACCCCATTGGAGAGTCTCTCATACTTCAGCTTGGGCTCCTCCTCGCTGTCCTCCTCCTGGTTGAGAGTAAGATTGGCTCTTAGTATAACACTTCCTTTAAAAGGTAGTCATTACAACAGTGTCACCTTAAAAAAAAGTTTGGAAAGGCATTGCTAAAATAATCCTCGGAGAGGGCAGGAGTATGCACAATGTCCTCCTCGAGTATGATGTCCTGTCACCAAACCAGATCTTTGATAAAACTAGTGAGATGAAGCTCCACAAGGAGGTGACTCACCTTCATACTCTGTGCTCCCACAGCAACTTAAAAGGCACCCTGTTGAGTTTGAAGCCTAGTGGCTTGGACTGTTAGAAGCGTCTGAAGTGCAAACGAGGCCTAACAATATGACCACCTGTTTAAAAATCTGATGGATTGACAGGAAAACTCTATTTTCATCATTTTATGAGAATACTAATGTAAAGTCTTGGAATTTCTTAAAAGATCAAACAGCACATCAACAGTCAGGAACGCGAGGATTTTAACCAAAGTACAAAAAGTAAGATCCCAGCAACTTGGAGGGGGTGATTTGCTGGGTTTGAAACAGGAATTGTGATGGTCAAATATGCAAGCAGAAGTAATTCCTGGATCTTTTGGCAACAGCTCTTTCAGGGAACACTTCTAACTTTCACAGTCGTTCTTCACTAAATTAGTTTTTTCTAAATTTATATTTGTATATATAATTGTTATAGTCACACTGGAACAATATAAACTCTCTTTGGGGATAAATAAATTTGTACAAGATAACTAGAATAGAATAGAATAGAATAGAATAGAATAGAACTTTTAATGGAACCACATAGAACAAAGTTCCCAATGAAGAAGAACACAACTCAGAAAAGAATTCCAAAAGAACAGAAATCCTAATAAAAAAATTAATTCCAAATAGAATAAAGTAGAATTCCAAGTAGAATAAATCAGAGCTCCTAAAAGAATATACCTCCTAATAGAAAATAATATAAGCCCAAATAGAACAGAATATAATTCCACATAGAGTAGAATACAATAAAGCTCAGAACAGGGCAGAGAATAGAATAGAATAAAATAGAATAGAATTTCAATTTGAAAAGAAGACCAAACTGAAATAAAACACCAATGTTCAAATAAGATGAAAAAAGATTCAGAAACTAGACAAAATAAATGGAGATTTTACAAATGTTTATGTGATTATTAAGGCTCTGTTCATCAAAGTGGGCAGTGAGTGACATTAGTTCTTCAGCCAGATCCGGAGATAAGACACAAAAACATAAGAGTCAGACCTCAAGCAACTGAAAAGAAACGTGATGGAAAACACATTGGAGCATTTCTTTTGTTTTTCTTTTTTTTTTTTTTTTTTAGTTATTTGTTTTTATTAGCATCTTCTAACCGTTTTTATTTGAAATATAAAAGTGCACATAAAAAAAGATTAATAGAAAAGCAGCTACTGACAGTTGCCGGTGGTAACACACTAAAGGAAAAGTACCAACTTACCAGTACAGATGTACACAAAATATGATTCTAAAAAAATAATAACAGTTTCTTCTGTGCACGCAGAAAGAAATGAAAGAAAAAGTCTACAAGTCCAACTTCAGTAAATTACCTTTATCCTTGAATAGTTATTTATTCCATCAAATGTGAGAAGTATTTAAAAACATATGCCAGTCAACAGTAATGAGTGAACTTTTATCTTTCTCTATCCATTTACATGCACTCATAAGGTACTGCTATGTCCACAGGAGCGTAGGCTGAGTTCCTTCACTATATTGAGCAGCAGTAATATATACCTAATGCATTTGGGGAGGCTAGTGTGTACACATATACATGCGTGTTTCAGGAGATATATGCACATAGAAAAATTTCCACTACCTTGCATGAAAAGCTTGATAAAAACAATTTTCCTGGTCCTGTTTATCCCTAGTGAAATACATGAATTTATTGTTTTCATAAAGCAAACTTAAGGTATTCCACTGTGCTACTCTTTCCAGCATGAGTCAACATTTGCGGCCAGTCACAGCCTGAATATTACTCATAATTCGGTTTATAACCAATGCTGCACAGTCTGTGGCTGCCCAGAGGGTGCATCAACTCAAAACATTGTCTGCCATTATGTGCTACTGGGTTGGAGGTGGGGGACAATAGCGTGGAAAAAATGTTATTTTCAAAAACAATCCTTTCCCACTCAACAACGCCATATCTAGGCTATTTCCTGTGTATTCTGGTTGTGAGATTTCAGATGCGAGGGCATTTGTCATGGGTTTCAAAGGCGTATCAAACAACAAAGGCAAACTTCATCCAAACAGGAAAAAAAAAAATATTTCCCATTTTAAAACTTTTGCCATCTCTTGTAAGTTGGTCTTTGTTTTGTCAACTGCAGAACTGGTCTTTATCTTGAAAGCATTTATGCCATTTTTCTTGCCTATTGACAGTTTAAATACTACAGGTTGAACCATTCAATGGTATTCCATCAAGGATAACATTCTGCCTTGAGTAGACGGAGAGGATTACACTTGTTACTGACTTTTAGATAGGAAGAAAAAAGAAGGAATGTCAAGCATATCAAGCAATTATCCTGTCGTACATTGGAATCAAATACAATGTACACATACGTGACAGATTTTTAAGGAAGATTTAGACACAACTTCTTCTTGTATATACACCAAAAATGAAAACTGTAACCAAAACCCAATGATTGAAAATGCATTAAAAAAAATGAACATAGACACTTGTATAGTCTATGAGCACTTGAGCTGTGAGGCCCAACCAATTTGCTGAAGCACTTATGTTTTGTCTTAAGTTAATGCCCTATTCTATCTGCCTTTTGGACCACTGGTGCTTTCGTGTTTTATCAACCACTTGGCACACTTTGATCCATAACCATGTTTTGCCACTTTTCTTTTTCCTCTACAATGTGACTGATCTGTGTTAAGGAAAGAATGAACGGGGCCATGGATCATGAGATTTTAAGCCAAAACCTTCTTCCATCAGGAAAAGCATTGAAGATTGAACGTGGCCGGGTCTTCCAGCATGACAATGATCCCAAACACACCGCTCAGGCAACGAAGGAGTTAAAAAGCATTTCAAGGTCCTGGAGTCTCCAGACCTCAACCCCATGAGAATTTTCTGGAGGGAGCTGAAAGTCCGTGTTGGCCAGCGACAGCCCCAAAACATCACAGCTCTAGATGAGATCTGCATGGAGGAACGGGCCAAAATACCAGCTGCAGCGTCTGCAAACCTGGTGCAGACTTGCAGGAAACGTTTGACCTCTGTCATTGTAACATAACTTTTGTCAGCACATTGTTGCGTCAGACTTTTGTTATTGACCAAATACTTATTTTCCACCATAATTTACAATTAAATTCTTTAAAAATCCTACAATGTGATTTCCTGGATTTTTTTTCTCATTTTGTCTCTCATAGTTGAAGTGTACCTCTGATTAAAATTACAGACCTCTCTCATCTTTCTAAGTAGGAGGACTTGCACTGTGCCTGACTAATAGTAATAATAAAAGAATCTGCATATCTGTGAGAGACAGATGTATATGAACCTGGATGGATGAACTATGTGATGCAGGCTGAGCAACAAACTGACTCGTATCAAATAAAGACATTAAAAAAAGGTGTGCAGTGAAGTAGGAACAACTGAAAGACTGTTGTTGCTTTTGTAGAAAAAAAACCTGCAGATCAATTCTGAAACTATCTTGGCTGTTTTGAATAATGGCTCTCTTCACCAGATATTAAAAGCACTTCCATTCCCAGGTTTGTGTTATTGGATAACTTTCCTTTCTCGTATTAATGTTTAGCTGGGTTCTGTCCATTCTAATCTTCTGACTTGTAAGCTTTTACTCTTACCTATGCAGAAATATAAATATTCTTGATGTCTTCACAAACTGAACTACAACCATTCACAACTTAGACATGATTTCCATTTTCTTCTATGTTAACTCAAAACAGTTTCCGAATACAGTGTGATTTAACGTCACATTTTGTTCTCATTTCATTTCCCGTCTACTGTACGTTGAGAAACAACAAGTACGAAACTGTTTCTGGATTTCCTCCACTTTACTTCAGTTCATTGCTAACTTCACGAGAGATGTCCAAGTGTCGGCACACCCTTTACCTAATAATTCATTCTGTTTTCTGCTTCCTAAAAAGAAAACTCCTGCTTCCTTCCAGGATGGCATGTAATGTTATCTTTTATTTAGCCCATGTGTGATTCTCAGAAGCACAGGTATACTGTAACATGCTGAAGTTCGGACATAATATTGATGGGTCTGGAACGCTATCTGTAATTCATGAGTGCTTGACACATCTCAAAACCTGACAAAGATCCTTCAGGGATCAAGCTGTGCTGATGAATTAGACTGTATTCATTTGGCACAATCTGAGTTCAAAAATCCTCCCAGCCTGACAGAGCTGTGCACACCCCTGGTACAATATATACTGTTTAAGTATTTTACATTTGTACACATTTTTCCCTTTGTTTTGTTTTGTTTTCTTTATAACCCGCCTTCATTCAAAGTCGTTTAAACCCTCGCTTGAATGATACGTTTCTTACCTCAGACTCGTCTGTAAACTCCTCACTTGTTTTTTTTTCCTGTAAGAAGAAACATGTTGAGCTGCTACAAACAATATAATATGAGAAATAGTTAATATATCATCGATCAAAGTTTGCTGGGGATTTAAAAAGATTTCAAAGCTGATGAATCTCATTTGAAGCCACATTATTTTCCGTTTTTATGAATGTAGACGCCACATAATTGAAAAAGCTTGTCAAATATCAGTGTTCCACGCTAAAAATGCACAAACTCAGTTACAACGACATAAAAGAAATATCCACATATTTGATGTGATGAAGTTAGATTTTATACAATTAGCCAGCTAGCTTTAGCATATTAGCCTTACCTGCTCCCCCGCTTCCGCCATTGTGGTATCAAACAGAGTTATATCCGATAACAATAGCTTTAATGTCTTAACGTGTGTTTAATAAATACGTGTAATATGTCCTTTTTGCCACAGCATCCAAAATATAGGTAATGTTTTGTTGTCAAAGCCGCGTCTGTCATCAGTTTAATCACATGATTTGTGCAGGACCGTGAGGCATTGTGGGATTTGAAGTCTTGCAAGCAGTGAGCGGCGATGCTGTCGAAAAATCATCGAAGTTTTTCGTATTTTTATGTTTCGTCCTAAAAGCTGATGAGGTGTGCGAGGCGTTGGTTTGAGCTGTGGTTTTGCTCAATTTATAATTTTCAAGTGTCTTATTTTCCACATTTGGGAGAGAATTGTGAAGAAAATGTCTTCTGCTGAAGCCTTTAAACTGCTCCAGTCACAGGTATGGAAAACTATAAAACATTTATTCATTTAAGTTTTATTACACTGAAGTACTCCAGCACGTCTTAAACAAGAACCTGCATCGCCAGAAAGTTCCAGTGTTCTGGAAAACATCCTGCCTAAAAAGAGACACCGTGTGGCACTAAATGACTAAAGAGCAATAGCACTAACTTCTCACATTATGGAGGTCTTGGAGAGTTAGTGCTGTCACACATCCAGCATAAGTGTGTCTATTGCAAGATCCATTTCAGTTTTAGTACCATCCAGCTAAGACCGCTGAGGACAAAAGCTGAAAGTGTGCAGGTGAATCCCCCCCTGGTGACACGGACTGATGACCACCTGAGGGACAGACGCCAAGCAACATCGGGACCCTGTCCCCAGTGTCAAACAGATGGGGAAATCTTCTCATTTTATAAGTACCTGGGCCCTCTACTGGACAATAAGCTGCAGAGGTCATTTATAAGAAGAGCTTGAGCCAGTTTTACTTCGTGAAGATGCTCAGGTCCTTCAGTGTATGCTCCAGATGTTTTTATCAATCCGTTGTTGCAAGCACCGTCTTTGCTGTGGTGGGCTTGGGGGCAAAGCACCGGAGCAAAGGATGCCAGAAGATGAAACAAACTCATTAAAAAGGCAGAGTTGGTTGTTGGCTCCAAGCTTGTCACAGTAGAGGACGTGGCAACGGACAAAATGTTGTCAAAACTGTTCACAGTCATGAGCAATGCCTCCTACCGCCTCATAAAAGCCCTCGACTAACTCAAGAGCAGCTTCAGCAACATTCAACTCGGCCGTTTAAAGAGACGATACAGGAAATATTTCCTGTCCTGTGCCATCGGTCTCTATAAATCATCCGCCCATGTCCAAGCTGTGATCGCAGAAGTGGACTCATCATCGTGTGTGTCTTGGCTTGTAAATATTTATTTTTAAGCCTGCACTTTATATATTTTTATCATATGTGATTGTTTGCTTTTATACCCGTTTTCTATATATCCATCTGTCCACCTATAGATTAATGAGGTACCTTTTGTATGTCTATGCCTAGGATTCTTTATAACTAAATTTAAAGGGGTATGGGTTAATTATCACAATAATTATTAGTAAAACTTCAGCTTATTGTGCTGTGGCCTCTTGTGGGAGTTCATTACTAGCAGTTGTTAGACATACTGTACATTCTGAAGTGCAAATGAAAGAATCATCTTGAATAATTATGAATTTGTGTCACAATAATAGTCAACAGTACTTTGTTTCCTTTGGATTCTTGCAGACATTCCTTAGCATGGTGTTGAATGAACCCGTCAGATATTGGTCGGCTGCCCTGCTCCTTCGTCACTGTGCTGACAGCCGTAGTCCCGATGAGTGCCAAAGGTATGATTTGCCTCTTCTTTATTGAGATTGTCTCACACCTCCCTCTTGCCTCATCCATCCTCAGGAGAATCTTAATGCACTGATACCAAGGGGGAATAATTTTTTTTTCTTCTTTACAATCTGCTTAGCAATGATTTATTGATTGCGGCTTCCACCCTCACAGAGAATTACCGATCCTTTTTGGAAAATCAGATTTTCACACCTTTCATGAGTGTGTATGTGGCGTGGGTCTCCAGAGACGGTGTGAGGGAAACTGACTTTGAGGCGCAGTCGCGTGTGAATCTCTGCGGTGTCACTCCTCTGCTGCCAGTGGTATCTCCAACGGATAGCTCCTGTGATTCTCTGCTTCCCTCCTCGACACTCTTTAAAGTTTTGCATAATTTATTAGTTGATAAATACAACCCGAGCTTAAATTCCTATGTGTTAATTCCCTTTCAAACCATTAAAAAATGCATACTTCGCCCACTCTTATATCATAAGCATGCAAGAGCATCTCGTGGACAAAAAAGGAAAATAATAAAAGCAACCCTTGCCCTCATAGGAGGAGTCAGATTAGTGCACTGAAAGCTTTGATGCTCCAGAATGTCAGCTCTGCGGATCGATCTGGTAAAAAACACACACACACACCTGACCAATCAGAAGCGCCTATCTGTTGTGGACCTGCTGGGCACCGTGGTTTACAAGCTTCAAAGAGCTCCTTTTAATACACAGCTTTGATAGCCCTCAGCCTTCACTGACCCACCGACCATTCACTGGGGAGCATTTTAGCTTTAGTGGAGGAGAGAAGCATAACTGTTGATCATATTAACGAGCTTGGAATAAAAAAAAAAAAATAAAAAAAAAGAGAAAAACATTTTGAGTTTTCTCAGTTTTGGTTTGCTCCTCCAGGAATGTACAGAGGGATTAGTTTGGTTAATTTGACAGATAAAATGAAAGCCAAACTTCATCTTCATAGGCAAAACACACATAATTAACAATAACATTAAGCCTGGGTAAATGTAGAAAATGTGCATATAGACTTTTATCATATAAAAAGCTTTTGTGGGAAAAAGAAAAAGTGAGAGGAATTAATTTCCATGCACGATCAGATAGGGGAACAGTTTGGTTAATAACCCTAAGGGGGAGACAAATCATCATCTACCAAGCCACATTAGACGTCAGTGTCTTAGGGTGCTCGCCAAATGAAGCAAATTAACATAAATATACAGAATAATACTTTAACAGTATTGTTTATTGTTGGTTTTTTACTGATACCAAGGAACTAATACATATTAGTGAAATCTACAGTGGACTTTTGTAGTTAGATGTGGGAAACCAAAGAAATGACTCATAAAGAAATGATTGCAATATCAACAAGTGCAATATAAGAAGAAAAAAAATGAATCCCAATATATGATACTCTGATATATTTCTAATATATTAAATATGTCATGGTCTGAATGTCAGTCGTATATTTGGCCACTCAGATAAACACTCCTTGCTCTAATATTTATTTATGTATAATTTACTCAATATTTAAAACTGTTCACTTAAATACTCCCCAAACACTGCAGAAAATGTGTAAATAGGTGTCATCTTTGGTGGTTCATTGGCAAATTAGCGGTTGTTGCAGGGCACAATTTGTTTATTTATTTGTTTCAGTATTTAAATAGGTTTTTTTTTTATTCTCTGGGGTTTGTGTTAGCCGCAAAGCAGAAAGACATTAACACCATGTACTCACTGTAATAGTTTGTTTATGTCCTGTAAGTCATATCATACAGGGGATTTTCAAAAATATCACATATTGCAAGTCTTTCCAATATGCAGCCCTGAACTGGACTCGTTTCTTCAGTTGCTCGTTGCCAGGATTAGTAACTCATCTGGTTCCAGTAGAAACGGATCAGTCATCGCGTCCACTTCTGTTTTAGTCGCGGTGTAACTTAGACTTGGCTGATTAACCACCACTAATGTCTTGTCATAGCTACAAATATTAATACTCTAACAAAACATATTAGTCAGAATCCATCCCGAGGGTTTTTTTCTCTCTAAATTCACATCCTTAATCCTTAATCCTGCTAATAATCAAACCAGTCAAAACCCCTCCTTGGCAGAAGTATTGATGCTGGTAAAGATCCATGTAAACAGTGTTTAAAATACACTTTATCTGTCAAGAAAAGGAGAGAAATAAACATGTATAAAACAAATGCGTAACTTTATTAACTTTAATAACTTTAATAACCTTATTTTGTGTTTTTTTTTCTCCGTTCCATTTTATTTTGTAGTCGTCCAGTTCAGGGTCAGTGTGGCTCGTCCTGGCATGGACAAGGTTCAGAAACACCTCCGATACACATCACTAGCACTTTAAAGATAGTTTAATACGCTGATATTTAGTCATTTCATTTGTTCTGACTGGGGAAGTCAACAAGTTGAGTTTACGTGTTTAAAAAATAAAGAATTTGGAGTAGACTGTTGTTTTTATCCAACCATCCCAGGGGTTCTGTAAAAAAGGAAAGGCTGAATGTTACATTAAGTGACTCAGGGGAAGTGATATGCAAAATAAGATTTTAAAAAGCAAAAAACTAAACATGCAATTGCAGATGTCAAGCTGAAGTCAGTTTTTCTGTGATAGAAAGTGTTATTTTAAAGTGAAGGGCTGCCACAAATGGTAATACGTTTCAACCAATTATCTGCCAATTACACATTTTCTCAATTTATTTTTTTTTTGTCTTGGACATGTAACTGAATAAGAAGAGAAGTAAGAGCCTGTTACAATGTCCCAGTGCATCCAAGGCAGCGGATTTATGGCTTGTTTTAGGAGAACATCTGTCTTCTATAAAATATGTTCCTTTTAATTTATGCAGTTATTTGTGCCAAGAAAGAATAGCATCACATTTAAAAAAGATGCAGCCAAGGAAATGTTGTTTTTTTTTTTTTTTTTTTAATCCCCTCATTACTTAACTAAAACATAAATCAACCATCAAAAGATAGCAGCTCTGCTCTAATGGAACATTTAGCTGCAACGTCTCTCCGTCCATTTTAATTTCACACTAAACATGATTTAATAAGCGGCCTGATTGGTGAATGTGATGGATTATTTCATAGTAATTCAGGTCAGTGATAAAAATTTGTTTTCACATTGATCTTTGTTTACCTGCCGAAGTTTGGTTCAACAGCTGTAAATACTAGTATGGCGTAATAGTTCACCTTGAATACGATTAAACAAATGAAATTGTTTTTTTTTTTTTTTTTTCCTTTGGTTGGCCGCAGGCTGAAATCCCTCACCCGACGCCAGGCTCTTAGCCGGGATATCTGATGACACTCCACCCGAGCGCTGATTCTCTGGCCACTAGGGGCATTTGGTGAGCTGGAGGGGTGGAGGTGGGGGGCATCAAGTGCTTTTTCTTGTTTTTGCAACCTGTTCCTGAGCTGTGGTCAGACTAAGTGAACAGAGAAGACATGAGACATGCCCGGTCTCCCATGTCCGCTCGCAGCAACCCTCTTTAACCAGCATTTACAGGCTCAAATTATTGTTTTAATAAGATACCTTAAGGAAACTTACAAAAAAAAAAAAGATTAAAGTAATCCACTACAGGTCCACTATTTAGAGGAAATTATATCATTTATTTATTTATTTATTTTGCAGTTAGATTAATACCATTATAGCTCAGAATAATAAAAAACCATCAAATTTAGGGAGATGATAGTAAATAAGCACTGTTGACTTTTTTTTTAAAGTAATTATCAGCTTTGTAAGATGGTGGGAGATGTGATACCCTGTTATCCTGGAGCCTCAGAGGCCAGAGGAAGATTAGAGCTCTGATCTCATTCCCAGCACTTGTTTGGAGTCTGTCAGGAAGAGAAATGCCAGCATTAGAGAGGTACCGCCACACTCCTGATATGATGAAATAAGGAGAAAAGGGGAACGGGAAAAAGATGGAGGGATGGACAGAAAGGACCCTGCCCTTCTCTGAAGTGTCAGTAGCTTGTTTATTCTATTTTTCATCGTAGCTGCTGGGGCAAAGATTCCCATTTTTCCTTTATTTTTTTTCCCCCACCTCCTGACAAAAACCACTGCTCTCATTTTTTATAGGTCTTGCAAACTCCTCATGCCCCAGTGAAAATTACATTGTGAAACGGTAGAAAATTTCAGGGCTGCCTGTGCTCTCCGCTGTCCCTCTGAGCTTTCAAACAGTCAACAGACTGTGAAGAATAAATAATAAAAAACTATTGATTATTTTGATGACTGCAAGATTCAATTAGGTATTAATTTTGCCCTCCAGTGGACCTATCAAGCTACTCAAAGGAGAGGAGGTAGGAGGTGGGGGTGCACCCGAATGCATGCAGAGTGCGGCCGAGCTCAGACAGAAGGGAAAATGTGTTTACCTCGGCGGGCTGAGAGGTGCATTGATGCGCAGTGTCCCACATTTAAGCGCTCCGCAAATGAAGCCCTGATGACTAGTGACATTGTTCCCCAGGATATGAGTATTGACCAGTCGGCTCACGTTTTTTTAACGACAGCTTAAACTATTTCTATTGATTAACATTTTCATAGATTATCATGTGTCATATCAGAGAGGGCAGATTTCTGTGATGGGCACATTAAAAAGGCCCCTCTGGGCAGAAATTCATTGACCACCCTGATAGACTCGGGGGAGGGTTAGAAGGGTGCAGCGGTAAGAAAAAAACTCACCCTCCTTTTTCTTTTCTCTGCCCACATATATATATGCACTGGTCACCTGTCCTCTGCTCAGACATATTTAGGTTGGACTTGATTCATAAATAAGAAAGAGGGCCACAGTCCTGCTGCTCTGTGTATGCGCCTCGGACCCTGAGGTGGGGTGAACACTGTCTGAGGAGCTTTCCAGTCAGAAGACACAAGGAGGAAGAGACAGAGCGAGTGAAAGCGGGAGGGAGAGAGAAAGAGGAGGTGACATCTCCAGGGTTTGTCTTAGGAAGCAACCTCAGGCTTGAACCTGCGGTCGCCTTTCAGACGCAGGAAGGCTGAGGAAGGTGCTCCTGGTTGAGTTCAAAGCACGCAGTAGCAGGTCCGTGCGCTGTGGCGACATGTTATAGCTGCTTTTTGGCTCTTTTTGACATTTGGACTTTCTGAAAAACTTTTGTAGTCTTTTTATCTGGAGCTTTCCAAGGTAAGAAAGTTTTTTTATTTATTTTTTTCTCATATCAGCTCTGAAGAAAAAGTTTCCTTTATGAATTTATGTTGGTACATTACCTCTGATGGATATTTTAATCCCGCTATGCAGATATAATGCTCTAATGATGTCATTTAGATGCTGCTCGTTCCTTGTTTCTACACAGCAATAAAAGGTGAAAATAACTGATTTCAAAATATGGGAACATCAGTGACTTCATGTCTTGTTTGAATCAGGCCCGAAGTTCACCCTGGTGCAAGATGTCACCTTTAATCTAATTTTGTGTCCTCAGCAAAGTAAAAATGGATATAATCAGTGGTGTGTGCTTGGCTCATATCTCTGTTTTAGATGTAGAATTACATTTATTTTTTAATATCAGCCCATGGCCCTCATTGTGGATTGCTGTCAGCTTACTATTTGCGGAAGAGGAGGCACATGTCAGGTAGTAATGAGCCCTTAGAGATGGATGTATCACTGTTTTAGGACTGCAGGGTATAATGGTAAAGCCACGCGATCTGTAACAGTTCTTCAGCAGGCAGCAGCCGGCAGTAGCAGCGGGGTAGCACCAGCCTCAGATAAAAGAGGGAGCTGAGGAGGGAGGGAGCTGGAGAGAGAGGGAGAGAGATGAGTGAGCGATAGGAAGGAGAAGCTGGGTAGAGAGAGAGAGAGAGTGAGGGGAGACATAGAGAAGGAGCTGGTAAAGGGTGAGACGCTGAAGCACATCTAACCAGGGGCATTTTTCTCTCTTTTTTTCCCCCCCATCCTCCCTGTTTCCCACCTGGGCTCCCAGCTCCCTCAAGGATCCAATGATTACAGGGCAGCTGAGTAAGCCGCTGCTCTCCCTGCGCAGCGACATGAGCGCGGCAGAACTCCGGGCGGACGACAAAGCGGCCACCCCAGACAGCGATCTGAACGATGAGCCCCTGCTCCTGCCCTCTGAGGCCACGGACAGAGAGGGCACTCCCAACAAGCTTTACGGTAAGTCCAGTCACACCTCGTTGCTGCAATCTTCTCCACTCCACCAAAAAGCTGCTGGCTGAGGTCTGACTGAGGTCTTGATTAGACAGCGGTGTGGTGGAAACGGCGAGTTTCTAGAGATGGGACAGGTGTCAGGAAGGTCAGACGACAAACTCAGAGCAGGAATGATCAAGTTCCACTTGTTTAATTGTTCGATTTGTTACTGTAGAAATTTGTGTGAAGCAGTTTCATTCATCTACAAACTTAATTCATAAACAATCTTTTGTTTTTCCTTAAAAAAAGACTCCGTTTATGCAGTGGAATAGTTTCTGATAGTTAAATTGGCTTCAAGCAATTAATCTGCAACTGGCACTCCTAAATGCATCCTTTAAAAAAATTATATATATTATTCTTTATAATTGTTGTATATTTTGTAGCAGCATGATTGCATAAATTGTAGCATCAGATTTACTTGAAATCTTTTTAAAAAGTCGACTTTTAGCCGTTTGGATATTTTGCTTTAATCTCTGGTTTCACAGATCTGGTGAAGACTTTTTTTTTCTTTTATATAACTTAAACAAGGTGATTTTTATATTTATTATTTAGTGGTTTGTCAATAAAAGAAAAAAAAAACTTTATAATGCCACTAGTAGTAATATTGCATTCACAGTCCATTAGATTTACATGTTCCCGTTGTTGCTAAAACTTGTTTTTCAGTCTAATTTGTATAAGTAGCACATTTTTTTTGTCCAAATTACACCAATTTCACACCATCATGCTGATTATTTTGGCTGTTTTCTCATTAACTGAGTGTTGACATTGGACTGGTTGTGTCTAGATAAGTGCAGTTTTCCTAATTTGAGTCGTCAGTCATGTGGATTAATTCAATCAGTGAGCCTCGTTATGAATCAATAAACATAATGATTGAAATAATCACTAAGCAGGTTTTCTCATTAAAAATTATAATGAAAAAGGCATTTTAGCCCTAAACCTGTTTTCTTTTCAGACAGTTTCTTTACAGAGAGTAAAATAAAAACATATACTTTGACAAATTGTTACTGTCCCTTAACTGCAGAATTAATATATTTGCTTTGTTGCTCAGAGCTTAATGAATTCAATAATTCAAGGAAAATGTATAATCTTATCCTCATCATTAGTCAATTTGTATCCATGTCCGCAGGCCAGATTATTTCCGGGAGTGAATTTTTATTTACAATTTGCTTGCTCTTCAACCTCATTGCCATATTTTGTTAGTGCTCTTTTATCCTTTATCAGTGAATGCAACGTCACAGATTTAGATTTTTTGGCATTTATACAAACTTTGATCTCTTCTGATTCTGTAGAGGTCTTTTTATCTCTTTTTTTCCCCTCCCTCATGTTTTAGAGTAAACCTGTCTGTATTTGTGTATAAGGCTGTCTGCTGCAAACGTGCTTGTGATTCTGGTTTGCAAATATTTTTTTGGACGTGGAGATCATTCATTTGTTTTCTCATGATGCAATGAAAATTGTTCTTGAAATGTACGTTTGTGCAAGTAACCAACTGTGTGTGTGTGTGTGTGTGTGCGCACACGTGTGTGTGTGTGTGAGTGTGTGCGCGCATGTGTGTGAGACCGTGTTTTGCCTGCGAAGCAGCTGAAATTATGGCAAAGTTCCTTTGAGTTGAGACTGCCAAACAAAACAAAATAAGAATTTGGAGGCGGTAGAGCCAAATATTACTTTCAAACTTAATCAGTTAGAGTTCAGCTGTCTTTTAAATCCTTATTTCAAGAATAACCTCTGGCTAGTTCTCCAAACAAGAACTGTGCAATGCAAGATTTGTCTCAAAAGTGTTGCAATTTGGTTTAATAAACATCAATCTCTCCCCTTTTTTCTTTGCTTTCTGATCAGTTTTATGTGACTGCTCTCCTGCTTTCACTTGCGTCTTTCTGTTTTTCCTTTTCTCCCTTGCATGCTTATGCTTTTAAACGCTTGATTTATATTTATCGTTGTGTGCTTTACTCATTATTTACCCTTGAACCTATTTATTTTTACATCACATATTTGCTCTTTTCATTGAGAAACTACTTAGGAGAAACTTGGCTGGTTCCAGGAATTTCTGGATGAGAGAATTTGCATCTGCAACATTCCTCTCAGTGTTTGCTGATGGACTGTGGTCGTTGTGCATGTGGCTAATCAGAGTCACTCCTGTGTGTGGAAGTTGTGAGTTTTGAGGGATGGTGGTCTCTGCCCCGCCGGCAGAGCCCTGGGCTGCGCCAGCGGCAGGTTTGGGTTTTTGAGCTGCTGCCCACATGACTTGTCAGGGGGATAGTGAGGAGATGTGGCACAGTCATGCCCTCTATTGACGGACACAGGCGGGGGGAGGAAGAGAGGGGTGGGGGCGTTGAAGACTCAGCATCTCTCTCTGTCTTTAAAATCATCCAGATAGCAGAGGATTTAGGACGCTTGTGTTTTTGTTGTCGATGTTTGTTTTGTCGTAGCGTTTGTGAAGCCCCGGTAAACGTCACACTTCCAACTGCAGCTGATGGATTGCATTACCTGCCATGAGTTTCTAAAGCCAGCAGAGCAGAGCACATTTGGCCAAACAGGTAAAAGCGGCACTATTTAATTTTTATAAACTTTTTTTGTACGCTTGCGTAAACTTCATAGAAAAGCAGTTGAATGTATTTCATCTTTATGAGATATACAGTTAACTTATGAAAAGAATAACTCTGCATACTTGTTGTCTTTATGTTCGATCCTGCTCGTGGCCCTGAGCGGGATTAAAGCGGGTATTGAAAATGGATGGATGGACGTTTGATCCTTTTGTTGGGAATGTTATTGCCGCCAAATGAGTTGCATTTGCCTATATTTGTGTTTGCAGTGGCTGTAGCTCCATTATCCTATCAGTATAATTACCAGTGATAAAAGAAAAAAACTCTCAAGGATATATAAACACGGTTTTACATTCTTCTGTGTTTGTTTTCATGTGGTTCTGAACTGAGCAGGAGCCACAATATGTTCATTCATCCACCTCTTTGGAATTCCTCCAATAATACAGACGTGAAACCCTTTCATACTTTGTTCTGTTTAACATATTAAATAGATGTTTTAAATGCTTCGATAGAGTGCTAACTTCAGGACAAACAAACATGTCCATCAACAAGTGTGAGACACGCTGAAGAAAAAAACACCAGAGAAAATACCTCACAAGCATGTGTAGTAATCACTCACCGGGAACACAATACACATTGTATTCATAACAAAGCTGACTGAAAGTGCGTTTTGAGTCAGTGTTGGAGTACAACTAACGGTTTAAGAGTTGTAAAGCACCAGAAAATGTTTATAGTTCTTCAAACTCTTCTCTGTTTATTTGTCTCCTCTTTTCTTTTTTTTTTTTTTTGAGGAAATCTCTGATAAATATGATGTCTGGAAGTTTATTTTCTTCTGAAATTATTTGACTTTACATTTTTTAACTCTTAAACTTACGTGTGAAATAAATGTGCCTTTGGGGCTTTTTTTTTTTTTTTTTAAGTTGGGGTTCACCACATCTCCCATGTCCCTCATGGAAGATGTTTGACTTTATTGTGAGCGCCTTCACAATGTTTGCAGGAGTTCATGCCAGTTAGAGGAGGACAAGTCAGCCAGAGTAGATGATGACAGTAGTAGTTATGTTCGTTCACGGCGTATTGTCAAGCTGGTAGAGCCTCCACCTGCTTACCGTGGTGGTAAAAAAAAAAAAAAAAAAAAACCCGTCTCTTTCTCCTCCTAAAAGCTTGCATGTGCAAATAGTCTTCCACTTCATGTAACAGGGGCTACAAGCCACTGCAAACCTCCTGCTGCCTTGCATTTATTCCAAGTAAAAGTGGACATTAGGTGGGAGAGCTGTTGATGGCGGGGCAAGCATTTTTTTTTTTCTTTCTTTTTTGCAGAGGACAAGACGGTGTTAGATGTGTACAGTTTCTGTCTTCTCTTCTCAAGCAAATCCCCCCTTTTGAGACATCAACAGACAAGATAATAAGACACTCAGAGCACAATTCTGTATTATATTCCACAACCAAAGACTCATCTGTTGTCAGTTTGCATTTACTGTCCCAAGGATGTGACGCTTCTATCATCACGCTGTCAAAGAGAGGCAGGCTGGAACGACAGGAGCGCTCATTTCATACACTTACTGTCTGCATGAAATGGTCTGCACTTATACGGATTCTGCCAAAATGGTGGTACATTTTCACAAAGGTCACCTAGAGACCCCCCCCACCACCACCACCACCACACACACACACACACACACACACACACACACACACACACACACACACACACCCACACACACACACCCACACACACACACACACACCGCCTTTCCTTTCCAAAAGAGCAAGAGGAATCTTCATTGATTCCTGGTATTTGAGGTCATTCAGAAAAAAATAAATAAAAGTCCACAACTGCTGTAATGCAGTTTTCATGTTTGGTTTTGTTTTTTCAGGCTCATTAGGCATCATTTTACAGATTGCGCACCAGAGCAGTGAAACGTCTCGGTCCGGATTACTATGCATGAAAAGTTTGAACTAACTTTGAAATGAAAATATTTCGTCAACCACAGACAGTTATAAAAACGGTGAAAACTACCCACAAAGAGAGAGAATTAAAAGCATTAGTGGGCAAAGACACATCAGAAAAGTCTGCGACTTGAACTCTTTGGAGTAAGTTTGATTTCGAAGCCGTCCCGTAGCGTTTCCTCCTGGTTCAGTTCAAATATCGCTAATGCTCGGCACAAGTTTCATATAGAAGATGTGAGACTGTCTCTCTCATATGAACTCTTTCTCATACACACATTTTGCATAGACACATGAGCACAGCGCTTGAGGCATGAGTTCTTATTATTTTTGTGTAATCAGCTTAGTGAGCGGGATGCATGGTGGGATAGGCCGCTTGCTGATGCAAAGAGCCCTGTAATGCTGTGTGGTGAGGTTAAGTAATAAAGTGGCGCAAAACCCAGTGCTGAATGGCCCATGCAGAGTAAATAAGAGTGAATAAAGGAGACGGAGGGGGAACGAGTCTCTCCTCAGGAGGTGGATCTCATTATGGGGATTTCATCTGTCTGCGCAAACCTGAAAACAAGCTTAATGCATGCCTATAAAGCAGGTGTAATACATTTGCTAATGTGCCCGCAGTGCCCGTGGCTGCAACAACACAATCGCTGCGCGGCACAGAGGACAGGGACGCAGGGCGAGTACACGCTGAACTTTTTTGTTGTCGTAACAAACAACACCAAAGGTCGTCCGGTTTCACGGATGCTTGTTTATCCAGAAATGACTTTGAGCAAGACATAAAACTTTAAAACCACTGATGAGATGTAGCTCTCCCTGTTGCTTGTTTAAGGTTAACAAGATTATTCTTACCTCCAAAGAAAAGCACGGCGCAAGTTTGATAGATATAGATGGACAGCTGGATGAAATAGATGTAATTTCAACGCGCATTTGTTTTAGTTATGTGTTTACTTTAACTTGGGAAATAATTTTCAAAAAGTAAATGTATGTGTGGCATGCACTCCATAACCAATATCTGTACGCCTTTTATGTAGAGCTAACAAAGAGGAATCTCACTCCTGGCATGGACACAGTTGTTGTTGTTGAGATGTAATTGAAGCAACAAGGGTCACATTTTCGGAATAGAAATTACCGTCTTGTCTTTGACTCGTGTGACGTGAACCAGAGATGCATCCCACAGCTCTTGTGTCCTTCACAAGCCTTTATTATTTATAACGCTCGCTCTTTGAGCAATGACCAGTACTAATGCATAACCTTCTGTCCTTCTGGCTGATTCGCTTCCTTTGAAACCAAAGATTGAGGCAGGAGAAGTGGTGGATGAGGCATGGGTGTGGGCGGAAGAAGGGGGGAGAGATAGTATAGGGCAGTGAAGATCCAGGCTATTGAGAAGTTATTATGTTTTTTTTTTTTTTCTCCCTTCATATCAGAGGATGTGGAATAACACTGTGATGCTTCTTTTCTCCAGAATAGAGTTATAGGCTTCAAAGCAATACTATTTCCTGACATCCCTCCTTCCACTATTAGTCTGCTCCTGCAGAATAATGTACCGGGAGGGGCGGGCCGGGTGTCAGACCTTCATAATAATCATTTCCTTGTTTCCACCTGTACCTACTCTGCAAATGATGCCACAACAGGGGATCACAGCTACAACTACTTGAGTACTCTTTTCCAGGTAAACCTATCCCTGAATAAAGTGTTTTAGCTCACATTGAGTGGAGGTAAGATACACTCGCGTGCAGCCTGCATCACCTGATGTTATCGTACAGTGATCGAGCCTGTGCTGCGGCGCGGCTGTGATCCATTGTTGTTCTACCTCGATGACAACGGGTGAGGAAGGGGGAGGAGAGGAGGCTTCGAGGGGGCAAAGGGGTAGAAAGTGGGACATAGGCAGCATTAGTGCCGAATAACCCGGGGGGCTGAGGCTGATGTGTCAAGCATGACATGTGGGTGTCTAGTCCCCCCCTACACACCCACACACACACACACACACACACACACATACACACACACACACTCTGCGCTGGACTGCCCTCAGACCCCAACGGCGACTTCAAAATCTCCTGCAGATGACCAGACGCAACCAGATGCTGTTTTTAACCTGACCCCAACATGAAGATGCACGTTTGAGGCTCAACTGTAAGGATGAGAATACAAAAAAATTATATTTTCATTTTTCATTCATTTATGAATCTTTTTTTTAAGTCTAAAAAATGTCCCACCTCAAGCCATAACCAAATAAAGTTACTTTTTACACATAAAAATGGCTTGAATCACTACTACTACTAGTTTTTATGATAAATCATTAAATTGTTTCATGTATTTCTATAATCATTTTTGCCACTTTATTAGTTGTAACTCTAACTCTGCGATTTATGCTATTGCATGGCCAATAGTCCAGAGCTATTTTGCATTGATTAATCCAGAGCTGTACATATTTTTTTAAATTTTTCCTTTAAAAGAAGTAAAAAAAAACGGATCAGTTTTGGTGTAAGAACTGTGACAAAGAAGGGAGGTGACGCAAAGTGAGCAAAAGGCCCTTTTTCATCACAGGGTTTTGGGCTGCAGGCACCAGAATCCTATTTACACCAAATATCATTTAAAGTAATTTAGGACGGAGAGCAATAGTGAAGCAGGCATCTGCTAAAAGGCTTACAGCTCTCTTAAGCCAGGCTTCATCAAAGTGCCCCACCTTTGCTGATGCTGTAAAGGGATGAAGCATCATTTGGATTGTTACTTCCCTCCTTCAGCCCTGAGCTAATCAGGTTGGCATTGCTTTAGGAATGGGGATGAGGCAGATGCTCCATAACAGATGTGCTCATGTGCAAAGTGTCCAAAGTCCCCTGTGAGGATGAACAAAAAAAAGCCTCTCCCACCACCACATCAGTTCTCCTCCCCCTTCTCTTCTCATCTCTGTCCTCTTCACACAATCTCTCCTTCTTGACCTTTGAAATGGCCATTGCCTCTTCTCACCTATTTACCTCCCTCTGGTCCCTCTTGTGCTTGTGTTGCTTTCAGCTCCACTCCAGCATTGAGGGAGAGACAGGTAAGCGCTGGAGCAGAGCGCACTCATGCCCGAGAACATTTTTGGTAAGACCTGTGGCCACGAGAGAGAGTTCAAGTACTCAAGAAAGTTCAAGAACTCTCCATTGTTGTCATACAGATGACCCATTCCTTCATCAGAATCAAGCAGCTTTCTTCTGCAACCTCAAGTGCACTATTTACCGTTGTTTGCATTTAAAACGTCCCACTAGTAGACTAGTAGTCCACCTTTTTCTTCCTCCCCCGTCCTCTGAGTCTTCCCTCTTCTGCTTGAAGCTTAACAATCACCTCAGAAACAGTCGCAGAACTGCTGAGGTGTAAAATCCTTTCTGTTCAGCACACTCCATGGCACCACCTCCTGTGTAATTCCTTAACTCCATAATTCCACTTTGTGCCAGAATAATGAATGAGATAGATTTTTCCTCCGCTGTAAGGTCTACGCCCTTGCGCGAGGAGGAATCAGGCTTTAATGTTGGAAGCCCGGGGAGATTGCCATGGCCTCCTCTCCCTCTTGCCCTGCGCTGCACTCTTAATTAAGGAAATGACAGCTCTCCCTGCAGCAGCAGTAATCATAATGTAGCTAATAGTGTTACAGCCAGACACTCAAAAGTCAGTCTCTGGTGGTTTTCTATCCCCAGAAACACTATTGACCTATCCCGAGCAGCCTCTAAACAGGGTATTACTTGGGTCCGAAGGGAACCATCTGACTAAGAGCACCTGGAGTTATTGGCAGGAGATTATGCCCTTTGTTATTGTTGAGGGCTTTAGCGGGGGCAATGAAACCGAGCTAAGTCACTGGTGGTTTTGGCTCTCTTGTGTTCTGCACGGACGCGAGTAAATCGCTTCAAAGCTCTTCTGTACTTGTGTGCAACATCATGTTGTGAAAAATTTGCATTTTGCTCTGATTGGGACAGAAGAATGAAAGTAAAACTGCCCGTCTCTCTTTCAGCTCTGTGTAACGGCGCATCAGTGTTCGAAGAGGTATCCACCAAATCAATGGTCAAACAATCAGGGACAATCAGCTGTGTATGGATGAATTAAACCCAGTGTACAATGGGACTTGTTGTCTAGTCGGGCCCATCCTTCACGCTTCAACAGCTTAAAGACCACATTGATCTAAATCAACAACACAGCATACTACGTTCGATGACGATGAAAATTATATTTTCTTTTTTTCTTTTTAATTGCTGCTCAGTAATCAGTTAAGAATGTAATTGACTTATGTTTCTTAATCTTTTGAAATGGCAAATTATTTGCAATGGATTATATTTCAAGAGTAAAATGATTGACAGCATCTTAATAGCAAACACATGCACTCAGCGAGACATTTTCAAAAGGACCATTATAAATGTTGGGGGGGGGGGGGGGGGGGGGGGGGGGGGGGGGGGTGTCGGCTCTTCATTCTGAATAGCCTGAATCGTTACCAGGCCTCTCTGTCGTACATTTGACAACTTACATAATGCATTTCCACTAAAATAGCTTAACTGTTAAAGCTTCTTTTATGGGCAAAAATTGATTCATAAATGCACTGAGGCAAAAGCTAACGTGAACACAAAGCTTTCAATAACACCATTTTATACAGACTGTCAATGTATGAAGCGGTTGCATTAGACAAGGTGGCATGCTGATTGCTTTATGAAATCCAGGCTAATTGTTTTGTGCTGTAGTCCTTGGGGCACCCTGCATTAAGACAGGCGAGAGAAGTCAAATAAATATAGCTCTTTCCATTGCCCACACACACACACACACACACACACACACACACACACTGAGCCCAGGCAGCACACAGAGGCCCCTCTGCCTTGTGTGGCATTGAAAGTCGCTCTCCAGTGGCCACTTTGGTGATCAATGAAAGAGAATTTATTTTGTGGTGGATATTGGCAATATTTCCATGACATAAGTCACATCAAATTGCACCCTGTGCCCTGTAATAAATAGTAATTTCACTTACATAAAAGAGTGTTTTCAATAGAAATCTCATTGTGTCACTGCTAGTGCGAGTCTGGATTGAATAAGATATTTTTATGTGATTATTCAAGGTCAAGAAAACATGCTGTATATGTATGTACATTTAAGGGATACAAAGGTGCTTTTTTTCCCACTCAGAATAAAGTTACAATTTAAGGGCACCACTTGTGCTGTTATAGCAGCAACTGCTCAGGAAATTCAAAAAAATTGATGCAGCCTGAATGTCCTCTATAAATGTAAAGCTATGCTGAATGTGCGTCGCCTGTGCTTTCATCCGTTTTGGCCTCTTTTTTCATCTCTCCCCACATCAATATAACCATTCATTCCATTTTATCCATTGTGTGACCTGTGGGTAATCACAACATCAAAGGACTTCTTTTTTTTTTTTTTTATGTTAACATAAGGTTTGATCGAGACATCTTTTTTTTTCTTCTCTCGCTATGATGTATTAATCTCCATTTGGAAAACCATTTAAGAATCAAACACATTGGGTAAGTTTTAGTCCTTTTTTTTTTTTTTTTTTTTTTTTTTTAAAGAAAGGAAAAACCAAACATGTACAAAGATTCTCCTAATAAAAAAAAGAGAAATTGAAGATCGACTTCACAGGTATTTCTCTAGTCAGCTATTTAATTTAGTTAAAGAAATTACACGAATCCTTTGGGGTAAGATGTGCATGCGTATTTATTTATTATTGATTTTTTTTGTAGATATTTGCAAGGGGCTGAAGCTTTCTAAGTTATTGTTAAATGATGTGATGAAAGGCATCAAGGAATCTTTACTTAGTGAGTCTCATATGCTGCCTATCAGACAGAATTTATTATTCATAACCAATATCTTAATTACAGTCATCAGCCGTACTGTCTGGAGCTTATTGGTGATTTTATTATGTCTTATTCTTTTATTATGAGTCTCATAGGCTCATTTTCCTAACTGGCTTTGTTATAGTGGTAATTAGATAATTCGCAGGCTCTGAAGTTGCTCAGCATCACTGCTGGGTTTATTATTGTCATCTCAGTATGACTTCTGCATGCTGGGGGCTGCCTTTGATATTAAATTTTAGTTGCAGTAAATTTAAAAATAAGCTTTTATCATGTCTGGGGGAAAAATAATTTGTTTTAATCTGATAACATCCAAGCGGTTTACATAAAAAAAAAAAAAACAACTAAACAACAAAAAACAAAAGACAACAAATCTACAAATAAGCAAAGTCTGTGACATCCACCTGATATGTCCAAATAAATGTAAAATTTTACGGCGTATGTTAGTGCTTTGCCCGGAGTCTCACGCAGCCACAAAGTGTTTCCTGTATGTTCAGATTGATCTTAATTCTAGATACTGAGTGCACAGGGTGGGGCCGGGTACAACGTGATCTGTAATGGGTGAAATAATTGGTGAAAAGAGACTGGCTTGTCAAAACAGCCTCAACGTTACGAAGCTGATAAGCGAGAGGATGTGGACCTTTATCAAGAAGCAGGGCCATCCAGCCAGAGGTAGAAACCAGCTACGAAAGCAGGCTTCCCCTTGGGCTTTCACATCAACCATCAAATGCTTCAGGTTCATTTGATAGGTCATGTCATTCACCAATTATTTGGATTTTATGCAAAGATGGAATGATTTTAGTTGGCGGAGAGGAGTTTTAAATGTCCTGCATAAATATACTTGACAGGCAATGAGATCTTGTTGTCAAGGCTATTGAAGAGCATAAAAAAAGTATCTGCATGGCGCTTTCATAAAACCATGTATGTTTAACAAAAAAAAAAAAGAAAAAAAAACCTTTTCACCCATGAATAAAGAGACAGTGCACAAGGGATTTATTCTTCTCTTAAAAGCTGAGATATCCCATTTAAGAAAAATCGATCTTACAGCTGAGATGTGATTACATTTTTTTTAATTCATTTCCAACAATGTGTTGTTTAATGAGTTTTGAGGCTCTCAAATGCACATGGTTGGCTTGATCTTTCTACAAAATCCATTTTACTCAAGGGAAGAGTTGTTGAATGAAGGAGGCAGTACGTTTAAAAAGAAGTTCTGTTGAGTTTTTTGTGAAGGTTTTGTATCTCGCATTCAAAAGAGGGTCACTCTTATTAAACCACAGATGGCATATCACCTCTTTTTTCACAATGATAACCTCTGTGCTTTTAGAATAAGTAACATTGTTGCACTTAGTTGTAAATTGACTTCATCGTTATGAATGGTAGTCATTGAAAGCCCACGCATGTGGTATAAAACATTTTTTAATTTAAGATTTTTTCATAGAATAGGAAAGCCACAATTTTATATAGTATAGAACAAAATATGTCCATTTACCATGTTGCATATAAGTTTTACAATATTTCCAGTGATCAAATTTACTATATATATATATATATGTATATATCGCAGTACTTTAAACTCACAGCTATTGATTAAATAATACCCATAAAGTCCATGAAAACCTTTATCAAGGAAATAAAAAGTATATCAGTATTTATGAAAGAGAATTGTGTTGCTGAGATCTGGCCAGTGTTTTCATGTTAGACCTTTTCTTATTCATACAATAATAAAAAGGAGAAAATATGTTTTCAGGGTCTCTAAGCTTGAGCCGTTTTCACTTTTGCATCGCAGCCCTGTAATTTTCGACGCATTTTTTTCCAAGAGGGTGGACTTAAGAAAGACAAACGGCGGGATTACATGTGGAGTTTACCCGGCGAGCTCCTGGAAAATGTACCTTTGTGTGAATTCAGGGAACAAGTTTACTTAAATTTAAAACCCAACTAAAAGAAGGAAAAAAAAACTGAAGGAGCAAGATGTTATGGTCGTGCCCTTTTTTTTTCTTGTTTTCATGTAAAAAGCAGGAGAGGGAAAAAAAGATCACTTAATGAAAATGTCTCCAAATGAAAGGCTTTAATACCTTGGATAAGTACTTGACGGTGAGCCACATGGAGGTTAAGGGCAGTCTTGTTGCAGCTGGCATCGATAGAAGCCCTGAATCAGGCTTGAAGATTAATCCTTAAGGAGATATCCACTGCATCGACAGAGCGCGTGTAAAAGAGTCAGGGACTGTTTATAAAAGCGCATAGTTCTGCAGGATTTTGAAAGCGCTGCACAACATCTTCACCAACTTCATCTTAAAACGATGATCGCCCTAAACGTGAAACCACGCCAGCTCCCTTTCAGCTCTTTATTTAAAGTGTTTATGAAAATCAAGGAGAGGTTGATTACAGGGTTTGTTTGATATTGATTTTGATCCCAAAATCTTGAAATAATCTTTAATGCTACTGGAGGGTGAGTTATTTTTTTCTTTTTATACTTTGCAAGCATCATTTTATCTTCAAAAAGGGCTGTTGTTCTGGATCTGAGTGCTCTCAAATTCCTTCAGATTAAGAAGATGAGGCACTTCTCAAGACTTTTATGTCCAGAAATTTATGATGGGGTATCATGTCGCCCCATTATCACAGAGGGATAAGTTCAAGGGTCAAATCAACCTTTGTGACCCGTTCGAGCCGGGCCACACCGGGTGCATAGCTGCAAGATTCTGTGTGATAAGGATTGCTATGATAACCAGTCATCGGTGGCCTTTATTTTCCCTGCAGCCATCAGCAGGCTTATTATCATGCCCCTGTCTGCTCCGCTCCTCTCTGCCCTCATAGCAAACAGGTCTAATTGTGTCTCATAGCTGCAGGCTCAGAAGGGAAGGGGGGAGTGGGCTTAGTTGAGTGATACTCAGTGATGTAAATGGCTGAATAATATGGCCCCCGTGTTTGTGATGGAGCTCTTTGTCTCTCCGTGGTAATCTGGGCCATCGGGGACCCGCCAGTATGCATCATCCACCATCAACGAGACTCTGCTGGTTGGTAATTTATTCAGTGCTACAGTGGTTATTGATAAAACACTTAAATACAATTCCCCTCTCCTTCATCACCCACCCCCCCCCCCCCCCCCCCCCCCCCCCCCCCATCCCAATCCCACCCCCCTGCTTTTTTTCCCCCCAGCTGCCCCACTCTTCCCAGATTTGTAATATCAGTAGGTGGTCTGCGCTGTGTGTTGAGCTCCGTGTACAAGTCCCATTGAGTTTAAGTTGCGTTCACTCCTTTTTTGTGTGTGTGCTTTTATTTATTTTTTTTAATTTATTTTAATGCCTCTCTGGCTTTTGCTTTTTCAGGAGCTCGTGACGGATCAGTTCAGTCCGACGCCAGCAGCAGTCCCTCTGAGCAGAGTCACCTGGGTCAGACTCACCCAGGATACCCAATGGGTCCACAGGTAAGGACGATACACTTTTTCCTCACACAGCGTGCTGCCGTGTTGCCCATGAAGCCGACAGGAACACGCCCACCGTACGTCAATCAAAGTTTGCTGTGGCAAATGTTTAGAGCAGAATTTCAGATGTTGTTTCCGTGGTGATCGCTGGTCAGATCAGACTCTAGTCCGCCAAATACTTCCTCAGATTTGTATTCTGATGATCACCAGTTAAGAATTGACATTAAAAAAATGCCTAAAACAGGTGGTGTTTAATTGGACATCATTCATCATCAACATCAGTTGTTGCTTGTTGGACCAGAGTTTGTCCTCTCTAGACCTTCCGGTTATCTTTTTGACATATAATAATAAAACAACAACCATGTGTATAAAGCAAGGATGATCATTTGCTCCAGTATTATTACATATTTGAAAAACATCTTTTTAAGGTAAACAGAACATTAAAAAAAATTATTTGCACGATTATTCGCAAGTTAGCTATAAAAATCTTTTAATCGATTGAAATAAGATTGAAAAATTTGATCGATTGGCAGATTAAAAAAAAAAACATCTTCTTTTGGATTTTCCCTTCGTAGGATTCTCCTGTTTCACATATTGCTTTAAACTGGGTTTTACACTGATGCCCTTCCTGACACAACCCTCCTCATTTATCCGGACTTTGGACCAGCACTATGAGTGCTTGGAACAATGTGGCCACTTGATCTGGGCTTCTGGGTCCTGCCCAGAGACACTTTGGCACGTGAGAACTTATGTATGAAATCATAGCTGCGATTTGCCCAAACTCACACGATAAAGCTTTGAAATACGGCACTGTGTCTGTCTGGGTGAGGTTGTTTTTTTTTCTCAGACCCTGATAGATTAAACACACTTATTTGACATTTCAAAGGCCATTTTGCACAAGCAATAAGTTGATTATTTCTACAATTTGAGGTCCGGATAGTTTCCTCTCCTGTGGTTTTACTTTGCAGACATGACATAGGACCTCTTATTGGGCGTCGGTTACGCCGTCCTATTAGTCATCTTTCCTTTTCCTCTTTGTTCGGAGCCTAATTAGCTGCCACCAAAGTAGCAGCTCCCCTTCCTGGAGTCCACACAAAATTGTTTATTGGTTTGAACTAATTCAAACCATTGCAGAATGCAAACGCTCAAAGACGTCAAGCTAAGTTGTGAACATCAGAGGAGTATTTGAAAGCTTGACAACAAGCCCTGCTCTCTACTAATCACAGCTGTTGTTAAAGTAAGAAACTTTATTCCGCCGTCTCCACACGAGCATATATTTTCAGGGTTTGTGGCGAGTGAAAAACATAAACACCCTGTGTGATATGTCACAGCATTAAACGGTTAAGTATTTAGCCATCGTGCGTCATCTTCAAACGTGGTCGAGTCGCGCCACTAATGAGCTGACGATGCGGGCCCCGTCAAAACAAGCAGGAGAGCAAAGAGCCTGGACCTACAGCCTCGTTAATAGCTCAATCAGGCATTGTCCTATCTGATTGGATTTATTGGCCTTGTGCCTCTGCGATGTTTAATGAACATCTATCTCATTAGTGTTGCTCAATGTCACCGCTCACACACAGGCACACACACTCACAGAGCGTCAGGTTTCCTCCTCCCTCTTTAATAAGGCCATTCTCCTTGCACTCGGTCTTACTCAATGACAGTCAATCCTCATCAGGACAGGCAAAAGAGGAAACATGAGATGACGGGAGAGCCTTTCACTTCAGCCGTGCATGTCTGAAAGCCGAGAAATCCCCTGTGAAAGAGTAAATGTGCTGTTACGTTCAAAGAAAAATGTGCTTAATTAAAAGCGCTTTTCTGATCGTGTGTACCTGGTCAAGGCTGCTGTTCAGGTAATAAATAAGAAATAAACACAAGAGGACGAGCAGCTGAAGCAGGCAGCAGTTACAGGCAGAGCGTCAGCAGGCTGCTCCAAACAGTCGCTCTCTAATATATTAATGCTGTCAGTACAGTCTCTGTGAAGCTAACACTTTTCAGAAACAAAGGCGCCCCGCATGCCATACCCAATTTCTTGTTCCAGGATCAATATGTTTTGATAGATTCTCGCCCCAGAGCCGGATATTGTTTGAACAACCATTATCCGATGGTAGTTTACGCAACATGAATCTACCTTCCTTCTGTTTCCCACTCGCAGTTAGGATGACAAAAGTCTGCTATCTGGGTGATTATGGACAATTTCTCAGCACCAGAGCTGCCAAGCAGATCGAGGGGTTTGTTCTCCCCTGATGGGCAGGGAGACTGGGTACCGCTTCCAGTCCTGAGTGGGGCCGCCTGCTCTTCCAGAGGCTAACACACACCCACTTTGTGTGTCTCATGTGGCCCCTGGGAGACTGCTTCTCAACACTCAGCTGTCAGGTCTGCCAAGCACTTTACAGCAGTTTCCCAGCAGCACCTATGGAAAGCAGGGCTGCGCTTCAGGCCAAAAGTCAAAAAGTGAACTGCTTATAAATATATGTGCCGCGATGCTCGTAGCAGGTGCCCCTACCGAGGTAATCATGTCGTTAACAAATTGTTTATCATCCCGGATTTTGATGCGTGCGGTAGAAGGTTTCTCAGCACCTCGGATGAAGATCACAGTCCCAGCCTAAACACTAAGAGCGTTAAGAGAATGTGCACAGTACTTTCTCCTGGCAGCTGCCTGTGTGTCAAACAGCCGCCTGCTTCTCCAAAGCTGCCTGTAATGATAAATAAATCACAGCCGCATCTCATAATTGTTGAATTGTCTTTTAATGTTATTCCCTTCTATGTGAGGCCGTCTTTGCTGTCAAGCTCAGCAATCTCACGTTGTTTGATGCAAAGATGAAATGTTTGAAGAGCGCCTTTGATTATGCGCTGCCTCGATTTGAGATTAAATTTAGTTGAAAAAGCAAGATTAAACATGTGTCACTTGCAGCGAACAAGACCGTCGCCTTTGTTAGCATCTTTTGAGGATTCTTTGAGCTCCCAAATTATTAATTCATTTATTTTTTTTTTTTTTTTTTTAAGTTAATGGCAAATGTCATTTCGAATGCTCTCATATGCGTCAGGCCGTTGTTTGCAATGCACTGTTGTTATTTATCAAAGCACATGCATGTTTTAGAGAACATGTGAACAATCCTGTCAGCAACTTTCACCTCTCCAAGCCCTTTTTTTTTTTTTTCTTTCTTTTTCAACCGAGCAGCTTAGAAACACAAGCAAGCACTCATCCATATGCGTGTACCGATATTTTGGCCGGAGAAATCTCTCTGTGATCGCATGTATGTCAGAGTGGGTGCAGGCGCTCTGCGCCATGCAGGGTTATCACAGTGACACGCCTGTCACCTAGCAGCACCGCGCTTGGGAACGGGGCTGGGCTCGCCGCACCAGTCGGCCCGCTCTGCGCCCCGCGCAAGCTGCAGACACAACACCACGCAAAACCAAGCAGATAGCTGACAATTGGAGTTAAAAGCTTGTGAACTTCAGTCACAGCGGAGGACTCGGCCCCGCGCAGCCAGGCTTACACGGCAACGTCCGCAGCATCTGGCGTACCGTTGACACGATGTAAGCTGACATCACGCGTTTGTTCTCAAACAATTCCATTTCATGTTTGTGTTTATCGTTTCTTGGGTTTGGAAACATATATTCAGTATTCCCTCAACAGTCTGACATGCTCAGACGCTAAGATATTTTATAAAACGTCTTATTAGACTGACTTAAATTAAAGATGTCAGTCCCCATGTAGGCGTTTAGAGTTCAGCAGTGGCACACACCTCCCCACATCTTGCTGAAAACACTCGATAAAAAATCTGTAGGTGTAAACCCGCTGCCTCAGAGGATTCAATTCAAGAGACTTTTCATCTTGTACAGATAACTCTGATAACATATCTGTTCCTCTATGGGTATGACTGCACCAACTCCGCTTTAGCTAATATGAATGAATAAATCCAAGGAGAGGCGAGAGTGCTGTGTTACATCCCTCACCAAAAGAGCAAAGTACTCCTACTTTTTTTTTTTTTTTTTTTTTTTTCTGAAAAGTGCTGTGTATTTCAAGCACATTATTCTTTGGTACTAGCAATTTGTTCGCCGGGATGAGCCCCGAATCCCTCCGAATTTCTGTGAGAGGAAAATTCTGTTTTCCTTTTTTCACAAAGATGGAGTTTCTTTTTTTGCTTCCTTTTTTAAACTGTGGCACAGCAAAGCGTTTAGCAGAAAGCAGCTGCATCCATCAGAGCACTGATAAGTGATGAAGTCAGGTAACAGCTGCTGTACGCGTCTCAATTAAGCCTCTCTGCATGGAAAATAATGTACATACGCTACGCGTCGCTGTCTTCAATGTGCTTGTTCCTCTGAAGGCAACGACCAGCATTTCTGCTCCTCAGGTGCAGCGAATATTCATATAACTGATACCAGCACCAAGACTTCAGGTTTATTCTGCATAACTGATGATGCTGTGTCTCTGTGTGTTTGTGTCCGTGCGTCCCCTCTCCAGTCTCTCCTGGTAGCCCAGCAACTGGCGAACGCCGTCGGTGGCGTGATGTCCGGTGCAGCGTCGGGCATAAACCAGCCAATCCTCATCCCCTTCAATGCGGGCGGACACCTGGGCGGCCAGCAGGGCCTGGTCCTCTCCCTGCCCACCGCCAACATTCAGAGCCTGGTGGCTGCTGCCGCTGCAGGGGGCATCATGACGCTCCCCCTCCAGAACCTGCAAGGTGAGAGAAAGGCTAACGTGGCGTAGCGTGGTATAAAAATAACTCGGCTACTTCAGGAACCTGACGGGCGCTTCAAAAACAAAAAAGAAACTTCTTCCTCTCAGGGTCTGCCAGTGTTGCACATGATTATTTATGGAGTTATGGAGCACGAGACATAAAAACTATGTAATACACAACAGATTCTGTTACCAGTATGAATTATACGTTCATTTTCTAACATGGAACAATGTTTTTCTCTTTTTTTTTTTCATAATAAAATGCTTTACAGCGGTTTTGACCAGGTAAGAATCCTTCAGGGGGTTGTATCCCAAAAAGCAGCTTTCCTGAAATTGCCCAGAGGAACAACCATATTAATTACAGGTCAGCGTTTTGCAGTGCAGCGCAAAAGCACTTTATGGCTCTTTCCTGAGCATAAGAGTGCACTGTACTCTACTTTTTTATCTCTTTTCCACCTCATCTGTCCATCCACATGGCTGTACTTATCCTTGCCTTTTAAACTTTAATGCCCAAGTGTTCTCTTTTGATCATAGTTGTAAATGGTTTTCATTTTAATGTTTAAAACATTGTCTCTTTTATACCATTAGATTGAGGGATGGATGGGAGAAACTGTCAGTCATAAATCTTAAATGAGAGATGCACTAATGTAAAAAGATGCCAGGCTACATGTAAAGCAGTGTGTTTTTAGGATGCCGATTACAATAATGCCAGTGCAGCACAAAGTGCAGGGAAGGCTCCCGTCATGTGGGGAAATGGATGGATAGATGCCCTGAGTGAGGAAATGTGGAGGTAGAAGCCTAATGGACACAAACATGCATAAATAACAGCAGCCATCGCTGTGGGCAGACCTTTTAATAAACTCGCATCTATCCAGCGAGCCCTTCAATGTATCCGTCAGTAGTGGATGATAATGGGCCCAGCAGGCTTGTCTCGCTCACACGTCAACAGATCTTCCTCCCGGTGTGTGAGGGACAACCCAAAGACTTGGGTGATCTGACGAACTGATTGGCAAACGAATTGTCAAGGTGTCAGAAGTACATAACAAACACCTCTCAGTCATCCATTTTGTCCAAACAAACCAGCAAACCGCGTCCAGTGCGCTCATGAAATTCTCCATCCGAGAGAGACAGCGGAAATAAAATAAATAAATAAGTAAATAGTTGTGGAGAAATGCCTCAGTGGCAGATCTTTTTTTAAGTGAGTGTACTGACAGACTGCCTGTTCGCACGTCCTTTTTTCTGAAGGGGATGCATTGAAAGGACCTCTGTGGAGAGAAAGTGACACAAGTCACGAGTGAAGCTAAATGTCTTGACTGTGTCCAGGCCCCTCTGGGCGTGAGGCGCTCCTCCACTCTCCCCTGTCCGAGTTCATCACAGCTCCGCTGAATGAGGCCTGCTGGCACAGCACCTCTGTCAGACAACTGCAGCTCTGGCCTTTGCCCCGGTGTCCCCCTCAAATCTCCCCCACCCCCTCCCTCCCTCCCTCCCTCGAGCCACCCCGGGGCTCCAGGACTGATTAATCACACATATAATACAGTGGCGCACTGTCACCGGGGAGCGGTCAGCTCATTTCACAACCTCTGGAGCAAGTTTGCTTTATAGCACTTATCCTGTTGGCTAATTAGTGTCAGATATGACACAAAACAACAGTTAGGGATAGTAATGAGACTGTGAGAGGAACCCAGCCAATGGCAGTGTTTAAATGTAATGAGGCATCTAATGACCAACTAATTAAGCTGTTTGTCACCCAGAATGAACGGCGGAGGAATTATACGCTTTACACGAGAGCCTGCATGTTTTACAGCGTTTCACTGTCATTCTCTTCACCCAAATGTAATGTCTCATACGGTATAAAATATCATTTAAGGTTTTCAGAGCAATTTCTTTTTTCATGCGTGTCCACACGACGGTCTAATGAGGGAAACGAGATGAAACAAACACTGAAAAGAGCATTATGATCATGCGTTTTGATCGCGCTAATCAAAAGTGGTTTTGTCAGTAATGAATGTAGACAGAAGGGAACCGACTGGTCTTCTCTGAGCCTTCAGGAGAGCAGCCCTCTCAGACTGTGATGAATAACTATCACTGTAATGGGGTTGTGCTATAAAGTTGGAACAGTTGCTTAAATAAAACCGAGCAGCATCTTGTGGGAGACTTGGTAAACACAGGCGCCAGTGTAACTGGTTATTTGTCAGAATGATTTATGCCGGCAAACATGCAGTAAAAACAAATTCCCAATGAAACTAAACAAGGGGGAAAGTTATCTTTTGTGACAGAGTGCACACAATTCTAGCTGACTTCAAAGAGGCAAAACTAGGTTGGGTCATGCTAGAGGTCTGTAAATATGACAGCTGATGAGAATAAAAAAATCATACTTGATTTTCACAATTTGGGATTCATGCATGTATGGCACAGACACACACAGACAAAGCATCTGCGGATGTTTGTTCTTGCTCGCGATGCGAACTTCCTTCTGCATTTTAAATAGATTTTAATTTCACATCATTTTATAACAAGCAAAAGCATGATTACCATACTTGTAAAACTAGCTGCTTCAAAGGTTTGTGCATGTAATGCTCAATGGGAGGAAGCAGAACAAAGTCATCTATCTACTCCTCTGCTCTATGACTCACTCAAAGGTAATACAAGAACCTAGTTTACTGGAGTGCTTTCATATTAATAAGCATATCCCATCTTATTTGCTGCAAGCAGAAAGCCACGCAGCGCATCACATCAGAGAGCTGACTTCTAATGGTGAGGTGAGAGCATTGTTCCACGGAAAACACAAAACTGCACTCAGGCTTCCTCATAAAGGTCGGCATCCCACTCACCTGCAGTAATGAGACCCCGTGTCAGTGTCAATCAAAGACACGGCTGTCGTTTTGATAAAAAAAAAAAAAAAAAATGCTCAGTGGTGTCGTTGGCTGGTTTCGGGGTTTTGGCATGATACAAATTAGGGAAATCACTCTGCTCATTACACCACCAAAGGGTGGGCTCCCAGGGGAAGAGCCAGATGTTTCCACAATAGTTAGACTTGTCACACTGGATCTCTTCTGCCTCACCTGACTGCTGCTCCTTTAAGAGGTTGGCTCGCCAGGCAGGGCCGCTGACTTAACCTTTGTCTGCCGTGGGAATGCCTTTGTGTCCCTTTACACTTTACATTATCTGACCCGGAGACTTTCAGACATCCTTTCTCGGCTTGTTACAGCCACACTACCTGCTCATTGTGTGTATTTTTTATTCGTTTTAGGACAAGAAGAAGAATAAGTGTCTCTTGCGGGCACAGCGAGATGACACTGTTTCATCAGTCCACACTTCCTCACCTTAACATCTGTCATCGTAAGACAATATAGGCCAAACCCATCCCATCTCCCTTATCTCTGTTTAATTTGAAGGGTTCTCAAGCAGTATGCATTTCACGTCTTTCTTTAATGATTTAACTTTGCCGTGGTTGTAAGATGATTCGCAGGGGAGAGAGCTGCATTAAATAAATAACAGTGATAAAATGTAGACCTCATACATTTCAAAGCTAATGCAACTAGCGGTGCAATAGGAGCAGCTGCACACAGTCCTGGAGCGGTAATTTGATTGATTTGTTGTGACAGCAGCCAAATAATTGAGAGTGAGAGGTGCTGCTGGAGATGAAGCACAGGCAGAGGCAGGTTCGCAAGGCAGTCCCAGCAGATATGGCACCCGAGTTCTCATCTCTGCCATTGATATCTGCCAGTGGTTTATTGTTTGTCTTCAGTAAGCAGCTTGGAAACGTGTGGGGGGTTAGTGCCTTCGTGACAGTTAGGTGACGGAAAGAAGGAAAGGAAGAAGGAGAAAAAAAAAAAAGAATCACCAATCAAAACCCACAAAAGAGCATTGAGAGGGTTGGGATCAAACACCCAAATTTACACTCCAGTGGAGGTTTACTGTACATGCACACATAAACATGCACACTTACACCCCCACGAGACTGCTTTGTGCTGTCTGTTATGAAACTGAGATGTGAGTAGATTTCTACCTCTTGCTGTTTCACTTGTTGCAGATATGCTCATCATTTATTCTAAACTCAGGTTGCGCACTCATTATAATTGAGCAAAAAAAAAAAAAAAAAAAAAAAAGATCCGCATTGTGTTTTGAATGTACAGTGTGACTTTTAAACGTATGCATCTCCAGACTTTTTTGATGCGTTTTGCCTGCTAAGCAGCTGCGGGGCTGCTTGTCTTAACGCTGTGGCTCTTGGCTCATGTTTTGTTTCTGTGGATGGTGGCAGTGTCACTCTGGTTCAGCAACGCCACAGGACAGCATGCTGCCACGGCCCGAAATAGAAAGAAAGGAAAGAAAAACTGAGTGGTTTTGTGGGCTTTGTGGGAGCGTGGAGGAGGACAATAATATTGTTAATAAGATGCGGGCGGCTCTGTCCGCTCCTCCACCGCAAACCCTGACATCTGCCCTCCCTTGAAACGCTAAGGGAGGCATTCTGCAAACCTGCTGCCGTAAACGCATGATCTACAAGGCATCCTCTGCGTTTTACACACTGCTCGTCTGCAGTGTGCATCCAGGGACCGCAGTGCATTTATTTTAAAAGATTTTCACTCTAGGTGACAATAAAGCAGTGAGTATGAGGAGAAGTTAGTTTTCTGAGTTAGGAGGCTGAATTAGAGCGTGACAGAGTTTGAAAATAGCTTCCAGTTATGTGAAAAATAATGTGCACTGTTATTCCATTTTAATTCAACTGTTCAACAGCTCCCCAGCTTCAACGGAGGACTCTCCATCTGATGAAACTTTTGGATTCATTTAGTCATATCAGCATAGGGAAACCTCCTCTAATACTCTTCATTTGTAATATTTTGCCTTTGAGATGCATACATTCACAGAATTATTTCTAAAAAAGCTTGCATAATCGCTAGAGTTAATCTTTCCATTGTCGTCGCTGAGCGGACCAGTCGATTACTGAGGTTCAGCAAATGCAGAGCATTGAATGCCATATAAATTACAGCACGTCAACAGCAATCAGTGTGTTGTTTCCGTGATATTTCAGGACTTGTAAAGAGCTTCCAGTAAATGCCTTGACCGGCTGACCCCAGAGTTGTTTTGCCGAAATTACATTTCACTTTTTTTTTTTCTTTTTCTTTTTCTTTTTTGCCTCCGCCTTTTTCCGGTCGCACTGTTTCCAAAAGATTTGCTAAAGGTCTGGCCGTATTGCTGAGGCGCAATCCAGAAGCTTTCAGAAACAATCTGTAGTCAAGCATTTTAAATGAAAATTGATTTGTGATTTACATGGTCGGTGAGGGGAAAATGAACTTATAAAATGTTGTAAATGAAATATTAGACAAGGTGCAGTGGGAGAGAGCAGACAGAGATGGTAATCTCGTGGAACTGGAATTCCTGCCTGGCAGAACTGGGTGACATTTTACATTTATCTGTGTTCTGCATGAGTTGTAATGTTAATGGTAATTTTATGGGACTGAACTGGAATGAAATTGGTGTTATCAGTGATTGCTTCAAATGTGGTATTGTGTAAAGGAGCACAGCTGCATCCTTTATTTCCTATTCCCCAGTAATGTAAGTTATTGCATGATCTGCCATCTGAGGTTGAACGTGTGTATTCAGGCTGTTTTTATCAGCCTGTTCTGCTAAAAGCGCCTTATATCTCACAATTCCCACAGGATGAAACACACCGGCTGCTGTGTTTTGATATTAGTATAACTTTTGTTTGTGAATGTTTCTCACATTTGTTCAGCTGTTCTTTGCTTTTGTAAACGATTTCCTGTGTATATGTGAATCAGAGAGATGGGTTTTGAGTCAGGGGTTGATGGCTGGACTGCGAAAGCCTCAACAATAAATTGGATCTGCGCAAGATCTATTCTGTAAACACCATTTTTTCAAAATAACTGTAAAGAATTATAAGGTAAACATATACGTTATCAATCGGGGTCTATGGACTTAATATAACAAGCAAATCAATGTAGCGTTATGCACTGATCAATACTTCTTACACAGCCCAGATGTTTTAATTCTGTTCAATACGAGTCGCACTGAACACTTCCTGCTCCTTCTCTGGCCGTGTACAGCATGTATGGATTTTCCTGGAGCTCGCTTTTCCATGTTCGGAAGAGAAAAGAACCAAAGAAATGAGAAGAACAAATGCTGCGCTCGCGCAGCAGCGGCGGAGAAACTCCGGTAGTCCCGGAGGCGTCCCGGATCACACAGAGGTCATCTTTAAACATGGCTCTCCGGTTCCCATGTGCGTGAAACCGAAGAGTCCATGGTGGCGTTTGTCAGCAGATGGTGTGGAAACCAAACCCCTCACCAGTCGGGACTTCTTAGCCACCGCTAAAAGCTGTCTGTGGTTACTAATTGCTGACCAGAGCCTAATTACCTTAATTAATGGCAGAGGTTTCTGGGGACCAGATTTTGCAGGGGCTTTTATCAGTATCAGTGAAACTTAAAAGGTCCCGCAGGAGGCCTAAGGAGCATGTACATCCCCTGGGTACTATTTCTGGACTAACTGCAGACACGTTGCAGATGGATGCTGTGGCATCAGCACAGGACAGCATGTTTAGAGAGCGGTATCTGTTACTTACAGATCAGAGGACACACTTACTAAGAAGGGGAGCCAAACGCTTTCCATCCCTTTCTCTGGACATTATTTTCCCTCCTCCTCTCATAAACAAGGCTGTTTCCCGAATTATAGCAGCATAATTCACAATGACAAAGTAGACTTAGCACCTTTTTGTATGGGCCGTGGGGGGTTTTGTTCAGAGAGCTCTCACTGTGAAATTAGCCCCGGTGCTTTCATTTTTCAGCTGCAATGAATTGGTTAAAAGACACAGGCCAGCTGGTATGAAAATAGGACTGATTCAACAAAATCTGCCCCCTCACATGCTTGCTCCTCCCTCATACCCACCCCCCCATTCTCTCACTTTTGCCCTTTTTTTTTTTTTTTTCATACTATCCTCTCCTCCTTGCCCCTCCCCCATCCCTGTCAGCCACCTTGTCCGCATCTGAAGAAGGCTTGTAAGTTCCAGTTGCATACATTTCTTTTGATGATATATTGTCCCGGTGTGGGATTTCATTTACTGCCGCTGCCCTTTGCTGAACCTGTTGCTAGTCGGCGAGCACGACAAGCGTATAAGTAGCACGCTACTTCATTCATCATACATCGTTCTGGGCTCTCAAATACCTCATATGTGATTCAGGAAGAAACCACTAAACCGGCACAAAGGATCCCACCAGGATCAGCCAAAGGTCCATTAAACACTGTGTACAAAACACCGCACAACTCGTGTCTACATGCACGTTTTCTTTGTTGCATCTACAAAACATTAACCTTCATTTCATGGTGTGCACATTGTTTATGAAGCGGGGGGGGGGGGGGGGTATCTCAAGTGCACTGCACATGTAGAACATAATTCCACTCACATCGCATGCACATTTGAATGCATGCATTTTGAAATCTGTTTTTTCCCTCAGTCATAGTGGCTGCTCTGTGTTGTATTAAACAGCATTAATAATCACAAGAGGCTCAGTGTCACTCAGAAGTCTTCACATCACTAAAGCAGACAGTGTTGTGCTGCTGGGCATGTTGTGCTGTGTGAAAGTGCTTACACGCTCCCTCAGACAACCAAAGGGAATAATTAAAGACAGAAGATGGAGGCAGAAGAATGGAAAGCAAATCCCATTGTTTGGGGTTATTTCATCCCACTGAATTTCTTTTTCTCACTGTCTTTCGCTCTCTTCCCGCATTCCTCCCCAAATGCACTGTGGGTATGTGGCGTGTTATCAAAAGCATATGTAAGCGAAGCAGTGCAGAACAAAAGCCTTATGATGTCCCACTCATGCACCACATTGTCTTTTGATTATCCCACAATCATTTTGTATCTTTGTGAGATTGGAAAGAATTGAAGGCTCAGTAACCACATAATATACAATAGTGTGTCTGCTCAGAAGGCACAGTGCAAGATATGTTCGAGATAATTTGAAAACAAACCTGCTTAGTGCTTGTTTGCTCCAATTTTATCAAATAGAGCAATTCTTCAGCTCCTCAAGTTCCTACCAAAATAATCCACAATGAAATTCAAATTTAAGGTGAACTAGTCTATTAGGGGAACTCTACTCTACTCCATTTCTGAGCGCAGTAAATGTAGCCCCTCAATCTCTCTCAGCTTTTACTGTCAGTCAGAGAGCACTCAGTCATCTCCGTGCATCGGGCCCGCAATATTGATTTTTCCACCCTATGAAACAGCCGCATGAACATAAATTTTGCATGAGGCTTTTACTCCGGCCTCCGCTTTGGTCTGACGACACATGATGGGACCATGAACACGCTGTAATAACCCAGTCGGTCCTGCCAGGCAAACAGGCTCTTTCTTTAAAGAACGGGATGTGCGTGCGTGTGTGTGTGTGTGTGTGTGTGTGTGTGTGTGTGTGTGTGTGTGTTCAACACCTTCTGGACTCTGAAGGACAAAAGCGAGAAACCCCTCGCTGGGTTTCGTAGAATTACAGACCGTCTGTGTAGGGATGTTTTCAAATGATAGTGAAACTAAAAGCATTTCCACAAAAAATGTAATTCTCTGGATATGTTTCATTAAATTTAAACAACTGTTACTGTAAAATCAGAAAAATTAAATGGTCTATTCTGTGGCTCTGGCAGAGACTCCAAGGTTAGTCAAAAAAAAACAAAAAAACAAAAAACAAAAACGTCCTTAGTCATTCTCTCTATATGGAAAATAAACTAGATCTCAGTTTGCTCGGGACCCCCTGGAACTTGTCTTGAGCCGCCGTAGGTTCCTGAACGACTCTTTGGAAATCAATAACACAGTGTAAGCATCACCAAAAAGGCAATATTATTGAGTTCACAGGAATTTTCTTGTATGTGTAACAACTCCGTGGAGAGGATTTGATTCTTTGAAATGCTTCCCCCAGAGTGAGAATCCTACAACGCTGCTTGATATTGCTTTGTATCACAAAGTGAAAGAATTATCTTTGGATCCCTACAAGAGATGTGGTTTACCCTTTAAAATCCTGTGGCTGCTGCTCCGTTCAAATCTTAGCTGCCAATATAAATAAATAAATATATATATATATATATATATATATATATATATATATATATATATATATAAATTTCGTTGTCACTAACTTCCTCCTGCAGAAGGACTGATATTGGCGGCTGTGGCCGTGAGTAATGTTTTTATTCAGCTGTTTCGCCAACTCCTTTAACATTTCATTTTCCCCTTGTTTATTCCTGCCATTGCTAAGGCAGGAATCTATTCTCCATTCCTTTAACGCGATTAGTGACCGTACAGACTCTCTGCTAAAAGGAACCCTGCACAGATACATTTTCCAGGTTGTAAACAGAAACTCCGGTGAGAAAGAACATGTTTGGGGGTTTGTTTTTCTGCTTTTTACGTACAAATCCAGACAAATGTTTGAGTGTCTTCCTATTTCAGTGCATGCAGAGTAAAACCAGTGACAGTTTACATTTTGAATACATTGTACTTTCATAGTTAACGTGTCTTTGAAGAACTTTCACTTCCAGTAGATTGTTTTTATTCCTGCACTGCTACTTCCAGTTGAGTTAGGACTGGTAATGAACCATTTAGTTGATAAACTGCCAATTAGTGTTCAAGTTAATTACTAATTCACAATTTTTGTTTTCTATCAAACAAGTGCAACCACTGTTACACTCCCAATTGCAAATTTTTGTATATATGTATATATATATATATATATATATATATATATATATATATATATATATATATATATTCCCTGTTACAGTTGCATCTACGGATATTTTCCTTTTTGTTTTGTCTATTTTTGCATTCTTTTTAAATGCAAAGGAGGGGTTAGTTTTGGTTATTATTGCATGTACCATTGATGTCTGTGGTGTAAAACATGAATACATAAAGAATTGGTTTCAATATCACAGGTTTTATCAGAGTGACACAGTGACCTACAGCGATAAAAGTAAGCGGTGCACAAAGGAAACGCGTGCACTCACACTGATGCTATCCCCTCCACCAGTGTGCAGATGCTCCAGTCTAATCCACAGAGGAAAAAACGACCTTCTTTTGACCACCTTCACAATTACCAGATCTCATAGAGTTTAAATCTCCTTACCTCCAGTAGAGTAATTATCAGTGTGACTCACTGAAAAGGCAATTGAGACGCCGCTTTATGAACTCCACACTAGAACGTGAGTCAGAGCAGTAATGGGGATCTTGTTTGTCCCCTCTCACCTCCCTCATTAAAGAGCGACAGCCGTGTTTAAACCTGAGAAGTTCCTAAAAATATACAGTTTTTCATTCAACACCTGACAGGCTTCTCTGTAGTTTCTGATTACCGCTTAATTTACAGAGCATGCCCCCTAAATGATGCTGTAGACATGCAGCGGATAGATGAAGACATTCGTGCTTTTCATGGTTAGAACATGTGTTTTGTTCTGGTAGGTGATGCGCGTGCAGCACCAGGTATAAGAATTACTGCAGAATCAATAACCATTAGCTTAAAGAAAAGCATTGTTCATGCCTATACACTCCAACACCAGTCTCAAGGTTTCATTCATTCTCATGAACTCAACACATTCTTTCCAAGGTCTTTGAACTATGCTTTTATTTTTTGATGCACAGATATCTTGTATTCCTTCAGCATGATTATATCTGTTTTATTCTGATCGTACTTCATAAAACATGGAATGAAAGCCAGTCAAAGTCCTTTTTGTGTGGATGTGATTGCTATGACACTGCAGCCACTCTTCTTGTCAGCCTTGACTGCGCTAAGGACTATAAGTTGATGAACATCTAGTTGCTTTTTTTTTTTTTTTTTTAGAAAGACTAAATGCATTAAAAGCTGTTTTTACATTTCATCTAACACAACTTTTGATGTGACGCTCAGATCTGCACTGATACCTGCAGCATGAAGGTTTTCGGTTCGTATCCCGGCGGAGGCTTTTCACGTGCTCCCTGAGCCTGTGTGGGTTTTCTCCAGGCACTAGAACCTCCTGATAAGGCTCCTGATAATGGTTTTAATGAGAACGAAATGGTTGCATTCATTTACATTCACGCACGTCGGACATACTTGGCTTGCTTTGCACTGGCTAGATCCATACACAAATACGCACGCCGACAGTCTTGAACTCATCGGGGATTGTTGTAAACGCAGCTGTTGTGGACTGTGATGGAAACAAGAAGCCAAGCTTGAATCAACCTGAGAGGGAAAAGTGCTGTAGGGGTGTCAGCAGGAACTACTGAGATAGAGCTGGTAATGAGAGAGCACCCCCCACACTCACACCCCCAACCTCCACCACTCCTTCTTACTCCACTCCTCAACTGCACAGGAAACAAAAATAGCTTTTTGTCTGACGAACGAGCTGGCTTTGACCTAGCCTTTCGACCTCTGACAATCAGTCTCGCTTCGACCTCCTCCAGCACTTCAAAAAAATCTGGGCTGGGACAGTTGAAGATAACAGTTGATTTCTTTTTCTGTCACCAAAGCAGAGAAAGCTCTGAAAGAGAGATGGCAGGCAGTTTCTCAAAGCACAGAGGTTGTAGGCCTTAACACTCCCCCTGCATTGGTGCTTTACAGACCCAGATGATTCCTGTTAAATGTTTAAACGGGGCACAAAAACGCTGAAGCTCAGCCAGCATCTGATCGTTTAGCAACACAATTGGACTTATTCCTCATTATAAACATTAACATAGGCGAGTTGTGACAACGGTGAAAGAGAGTCCCTTGCTCTCGCACCCCTCAGGCCCGATGACTAAGTGGGAGCGCAGCTCGAAACGTGGCAGACAAGGACTCGCAAATATGAAACGTAACAAAGAGACAATGGGAGATATAATGAGCACTAGAGGAACCCAGCACCCTCTTGCCTCTCTCCATCATATGTGAAGCTCCCACTCGCATCCTTGGCCCCATGTCTGCTGGAGGAAGGAGCACAAACAATTAGTTTAGACAAGCCGTTTGGATTATGTGCTCAACCAAAGCAATCAGACAGCTGTGGTTAAAAGAATGAGCTCCAGAATGCCAGTTGCCCAGTTAGAGGGGAATGGAGGGTCAGTGGTCCTGACAGTCTTAACAAGATGACAGAATTTATAAAGCACTGCTGTTAAAGAATATAGTTACCTGCAGTGTAGCCTTTATAATAAGGCCACATGGGGCTTCTTCCATATTCCCTCTGTATTTGTTTTCTTTTGCCTCGTATTCTTTTGTTGTGCCTCTTGTTCCTCAGCGTAATGGTTGGCGCTGGAGGAAATTCTTCAATCGTCTTTGATCTTCGTCTGGTTTCGATAATTTTTTGACAGAGATCTCATTTTGCCCTCCTTTCGTTTTCTCCGTCTTTGTTCCCTTTTATTCCATCTTTAAATAGAGCTCCACATTTTGTCACTGTGAAAGCTGCAAAGGAAAAGAGCCGGTTCTGTCAGGGGCTCGGCGCCTGCTAGACGACTTGCCCCAACATTTCAAGTGAGAGTTGGACTCTTGCCGTTCCGCAGATGATATATAATTCATGGTAGGGGGTGTGGGAGAGGTGTCAATGTGTCAGAAGGTAGAAGACATATAAAAGTGTGCTGTTTACTGGCCGAGGGATGCCGGCTTCCTTCTGAGTTTCTGTAGAACGAGGAGAGAGGAGGACGATCGGATCTTCATCAAATGTTCATTCACATCTGTCCTAAAGTCTAAGTGGCCCTACTAATCAAAGAATTGTCTGCCCTGATGTTTTATTCATCTTTTATGAGACAAGTGAACTTAAATTATTTAAGTACATTGATTCGGCGTGTATACAAGCATGTCTACGGCGTGTTAACAATTGCTGGGGTACGTTGTCGATAGATGTTCGCCAGCAGTCTTTGGAACAAGTGTTCATTATTCAGTCCTTTCTGCTTTTAAACACATGGAGCTGTAAACTGTGAATGAAAAGCCCGGTTAGGGTCCTTTACAATAACCCTTTACAATTATGATCCTATATAATCTTATTCAACTCATCATCCAAACAAACATTTACAAATCTGATCCAGATCCAGAGTTTTTAATATATGTAAAACTATAAATAAGTCTGTGCAACAGAACTGCTGTGTTAGACGCCTGTCATGCATAAACATACTGTCTGTAAATTTAGTTGTAATTCATTTTTTTTATTTTATTTTTTTTTTTTTGGAATCGCAGTAGAAGCTACCTTGAAGTAGGAGGAATAATGTCACAGTATCCAGACTTTTGTCACTTCAGATGTACATTGTGGCTTCTTGGACGTAGTTCCACAGATAATGCAGCAGCAGCCTGGGTGTTAAACCGCATAAAAGTTTAAAAGCATCTGCATGTAGAAAAGAATTCCTAATGGTGTACCATTATTGAGCCAATTAGTTAATGGGTTTATTTTTGAACTCTCTCTCTCTCTCTGAGAAGATGTATGTCTCTTTCTTAAGTAATTTGAGTCCATTAAATCAGAGATTCTCTCATTCTCCAAGTCACAATGATGACTTTTGACTCCAGACAGAGCGGTAAGCTCAGTCAGGCTGGGAGCCTTTGTCTTCCAACTTGCTAAATTAAATTCACTGACTCTGTCTTGCTGGTTAAAAACCCTGAAGGACCTTGTTGTGGCTCGGTGCAATTTACATGCATCTCTCACTAGTCACCTCGTGCCTTCCACACCTCCGTGTGTGCATATATCTCTATCTGAGGTGTTAGAATATTCTTCAGATAATGAGCACTTCCTCCGAATGTGCTAAGACACTTGTTGTCAGGTCGCCGGTCATAGCTCATCTGTGTTTTCTTTTTCGTATGTGTGAGAGTTAAGAGCCCTGACACAAAGAAGAATCAAACAACTGTCTTTTCATCAACAGCTACCTCATCCCTGAACTCCCAGCTCCAGCACCTGCAGCAGCTCCAACAGATGCAGCAGCAGCACCAGCAGCACCAGCAGCACCAGCAGCAGCAGCAACAACAACACCATCACCAACAGACCCTCTCCCACAGTCAGAACCATTTGCCATCCCAGCATCACATGACCCCTCCCAGCCAGCAGCATCAGACTTCTGTCCCGTCTCCAGGTTCCGCTTGCTCCTCCGCCTCTGGACAACCGCAGCATTCCCCGCCGCACCGGCCCAACCAGTCGCCGGCTCGCAGCCTCCCGTCGCCCGTCACTCCACCCATGCCTCTGCCGGTGAGTCCGCACTCACACAAATTTACCGATCTTGATACAGCTCATGATACCGGTTTTCATTTCTATACAGACATGTTAACTTTACAATTGATCAAATTAATATGAATTAGTCAAATCTGACATATTCACACATGAAACCAGCAGCTCCTCTGTTCATATCGAGTTATTAGAATTTTCATCTTGTTGAAGCCTTGATGCACAACAGCACAACCCCCCCCCCACTGCTTTTCAGGTTATCTATCTTTCGGCTTTTCGGGTGTAATCAGTCCCTTAATCTTTGCCGCTCTTCCTACGCAACCTGCTTTTAAGTCACTTTGTCTGTCCATCCATCTCTGCCCTTCTGTCCGTCTGTTTGTCACAGTGTGACGATAATAACCTATTTTATATCCCTGCGGTTTCATTTCTGGTGGAAACTGGCCAGGGTCGCCTTTCCGTCCCCGGTCACATTCATCAGCGTCAGACCCTTATTGGGTTGTGGTGCAAGCTTCTTTATGGCCAGGATGAGTTGGGCTATTTGTTTCCCCTCGCAGCCCTCTCCGGCCCTGTCATGGCCTAGTGAGACTCAGCAGGAAAAACAGCCTCTGGATTTAATGGGCTCCAAAGGCTAGCAGCTACATCGGACTAAACACACTTTCCAGCCTTTCCAGCTGGATGCAGGAGCTACTGACCAGCTTCCAGAATGGCACAAGAAGCTCGCTTTAGGCCTCAACAACCAGAAGTAATTTGTACCTTATGATCAGGCTCTCGGACTTGTGAGTTTTTTAAATTTGCCCAGAAACCATTGTTTTTTGATCATATTTCCAAGAAACCAATGCCAGAGGTAATAAATGGTAACGGAGACGTTTTGTTTCTAAAAGAACCAAGCAAGCCTGATCATGATGACCGAAGACAGACCTCTTTTGATGGGTGGGGGGGGGGCAAAGAGACAATTCAGGTATCATTAAGATATTGCCTCATCAAATAGGATTATAGTGTTTGTGTATGTGTGTGTGTGCAGTAGAGGCAGAATGATCGTGAAAGGTTTACTTTCTCTGGGTCGTTTCTGGGGTTGTCACAGTGTAAGTCACCCCGCAAGGCGCTGCAAGGACAGGCCGCGGCCTCAGCAGCCCTTCAAGGTCACAATAGGATCTAATCAGCTCCGCCTCCCTTCGCTATTCGGGTCAGTGATTGCATCTTCAGTCAGAATCTGAGAGGTCCTCATCTGTTCATTGTCATAAGTCTTGAAATTTCAAAGAAACCGCCCTTTCTAGTCGCGAATAGACGCAAATTGCTGATCAGCCTGTCGTATATTCCAATTAAAGACACGCGTAGGCATTTCTGTTGTTTCTGTGTTTTGCCCAGAGGAGCTGCCCTGTGCGTGAAAGTGCGGTCATAATTAACATAACACAATGAGCATTACCCAGATAACGCCTTTCTTTCCTGCTCACATTATCCAGACAAGAAGAACCACTCAGCCATTCGACTATTTGCTGAAAATACAGCGCAGAGCTGCAGAGAGACAAACGCTCATTATGTTCCAATTAATGTCTCATTGTAATTCCCTACTCATGGGAGGTGTGTGATATTATTTGTAAATTTATTCTGAGTAAATCCTGAGCATTCATTTCATCCCTTGTGCTTTGACTGTTTTTAATTTGTGTGACAAAATTTATTGAGTCGCTCATTAATATCCCTATTAGAATACAAAATCTTACCGCAACAGATCGTGTCCCCTTGAGTCAATGGTCTTCGCTTAGATCAGTGCCGCTAATTTGGTTAAATGGAGGGAGAATTCACCTCTCTCCGCCTCCCACACTCTCTGCTTTCCCAGCATGTGGAGTACCGATGGATGCGGCCTGCAGCCGACTGAAATAGCCACCGACGTGATGACAAATAGACGGGGATTGGAGGGGGAGATTATGAAATTTGCTTAAGTGCGTTAATGGGCTGATTGTGGGAGCCTGCTGGATTTTGCTAGAAGTTGATTGATTAGAGCTGCGGGTTTTCTCCACGCCCGGAGAGCTCAGGGATTTGACGGGGTAAAGGCGCGCCAAGTCTGTTACACCGGAATTGATCTTAATTAGATCTGAAAGACCTGCCACAGCAGAATGGTCGCAGCGATTAAAATGAAAAACAGGAGAAATTACTGATCAAATTAATCATAATGTCGGGCTACAGCTGTAGGTCTGGTGTAATTTGCCACTCCAGTGAGTTACATCAGCCGAAGCAGGGAGAGGAGAGGCAGCACATACTGATCCGTGGCAGTGGGAAGCTTAGGCCAGCTTTTCAAATCTCTTTTTCCAGCGCATGTGCCTGGACCCTTCTGACCCTGCTGCGCCATCCAGCGGAGCCCCGGCGTCCCTCCATACCTCTCCTCTAATGAGTTACTTGTAATTTCCCTTTTTTTCTTCCACATTATGTCTTTCTCCATCGAGATTCTGCATCATGCAAAGCTCTGCTGTTCTTTTCACGGCTGTCTTGACACCAGCTAGATGTGTGGTCACTAATAGCCTCTGACCTTGGTCCAGTGTCTGGTTGGCTGGTTTTTTGGGGGCGCTTGGTGGAGGTGAAGGCATCCTGTCTGTCTTGTCTGTCAGACTCCTGCCGTCTGTCTCTCTTTCTCTCTCTCCTCTTTGCAGTCATCTCCTTGATCGCTGTCAGAGCCCCACACTGGGCCTGTCCACTCTCCATCCGCACACTCATAGGGGTAATTACAGCCTAGGAGCCTTCCTCCTACCCCTGTGCTCCACAATTTACCACCAAAGCTTCCAAAGACATCTCTCTTCTTCCCCACTGCACCCCGACATCACAGGACCGCAGGGCCTCGAGTCACAAGTGCTGCAATTACCTGAGTCTCTCCTCAATCCTTTTCTGTCTCTGTGCTTTCTTCTCAACTCCCCCCACACCCCCTCCACACTCTTCCCCGTGGCTTCCTCACTATTCCCTGGCAATCAGCCTTCATTAGAAGCCTCTGGTGAAAACCCATCGTCACCAAGGTCAGCCAGTGCCAACCACAACGGCCTTTCAGAGGCCTAGCTGTCTGCACGCTCCATCTTGCCTTACCTCCTTGCTATCGTTCTCCTCCTCCTCCTCCTCCTCCTCCTGCTCCTCCTCCTCCTCTTGTTTGCTCCACCATCCTCCTGAAATCTCAGGCCCATCTCTGGTGCTTTTGTCTCCAGCTGAGGCCCCTTCAGACACTCATGTCACTGTTTTCCGCTGCAGTGCACTTTTACTTATGTCAGCCACAGTTAGAATCAGCACTGTCCAATTTGCTCCAAATGTCTCTTTTTTTTTTTTTTTGTCTTTTTTTATGGGCAGCGGGTGTGTTTCTCCCGTTTTATTAACATGTGCAGTAAATGAGCCCTGCACATTGATTAATTGATTTTCCAGATCGGCTCCTTGTTCATTCAATTTAATATCCTGCCGTCATTCTGCGGGATATTAAATCAAAATTAAAATGACATGCTCAAATGTGGACGCAATGGCTCATAGTGGGGTTTGTCAATGAAAATGGCAACACTTAACTTAAGAGGGTAGAGTCCATTATCGGTTTCATGCCTCAAAATTTACTACACTGTGTGGTTTAAAGTAATCCTCAATTTTATTCATCTTCTAAGTTCTTTTCTTTCTTAGATATGTCTGCCAGATTGCATTCACATCTCTGTGATGACTTGAAATTGATAGCAAATGTAATTTATTAGGTGAATAGTGAAGAAAGTCAAATGAAACATATATATATATATATATATATATATATATATATATATATATATATATATATATATATATATATATATATATATATATATATATATATAGTTTTTAAGATTAATTTAAAAGTTGCAAAAAATTTCAATGCAGCACGTTAGAGCTTGGAGACGTTTTCACATCCCAGGTATTATACAAGATAACACCTGTTTCAAAACCACACATTTCTAATTTAACTTTAAAATATATGCATGTATATATATGTGTAGTGGCAGCTGTGTCTGAATGGCTGGTGTGGCTTTGTGGTGTAAAGCATGAGCAGGCCCTCAGCTCTCCAGCAGCTCAGCCTGGCCTCTTATTAATGCACAGGAGATCCGGCTCTTAAGAAGGCAGAAAATTGCCTTACATAACAAGCGCTCCACAATTTAGAAATACAAATGTGCACTGTTGACTGAAGCAGAAAATAAGACTGTTGCCCATCAACAGCACCACATTTCATATGAATAATTATAAAGCATGGGAGCTAGATGAGGAAAACAACCTGACCATGACAGCTCTACTACTTTTATTTACTTCAAATGAGGGATTAGGCGGTGAGAAAATCTACAGACTTAAGGACCCACGATGAGCCTTGAATTTCTAAATAAGGAGAAACCTAAATTCATCATATTTCCAAGGGATCATTTGGAAAACTGTGGAGGCACTGTCACTTTTAAATTTGGCCCTACATTCCACCTCATGCCTACTTTGTGGCTTTCAGCCATCACAGTGGTTTTTTTTGTTGTTTTTTTTCCTCCACTTTTTGAGGTCCTCAGTTCTTCTGAGCCTGATTCCTTTACTGTGGAAATGGGCAGAGGGCTTCCATCTCAGACACCCAGAAGAAAGACACGGCTCCCCCGATCAGCCCACATGCACACTGGGGCCAAACTCACATTAGACGCCCACATGGGAGCCTACAGACGGCGTGCTGAGCAAGGGCTCACCTAACAGTGGATAAGGAATAGGGTTTCTTTAATTATGAGGGAAGGCTGTGACATTGAGTCCCCCCCTCCCCCTTCTCCTGCAGCAGCCTCTCAGGCACCGTCTAAGTGCTCCGCTCCGATGAGGAGGCCAGTCCCCCCGCGGGGCGTGATTCCACTGCCTGTAATTTCTGATGCCCATTAGTGACCGCAAACAGAGCACCGGGCTCACACGAGGAATAGAACCGCGCGGCACTGCCGCACTGTAAAAAGACCCTTTTAATGCAATGTTATTGCATTATGCCCTCCTCATAGACCCGGTTAAAAAGTCCCATTCACGGTCCCTGCAGAATATTATCAGAAATTCTTCTCCACAGTGTTTTTTTAGTTGTGGTTGGCTGAGGACAAATGCGGTATATATTTTGCAATGTGTAGTGAATTGAAATGCTTCTAAACTGTTCTCTTTTTCCCGGCACTTTAAGAGAAGCATCTTCCATTACTTTCGTTCTTTCCCTTTTTTTTGTGTTCCTTTTTTTTCCACACAAACGTTGATTTTATGCCTTTTTTCATTATCGGCGAGAGTGTAAAGTGTGTACTGAGACTCGGCTAGAATACAAGAAGGGTTTGTTGTTTTTTTTTTTATTCTACCCTAAGTCAACTCTTTAAGTGGGGAAGCCTTTGAAGTCAAAGCTGAAGCAATCAATACGAACACGGCCATATATTTTATCAGTTCATACCTCCACTTATGCTGATTTAGTTTGTACCAACGAATGTGTGTATTTTTGGAGAAAAGTGAGGGAGACGGTGAAGCATGGAGGGACAGCGGGAGGGAAGGGGGGGTGGCGGATTTATCGATCAAGGGTGACCACATCTTAGCCACACAGCCCCTCTCTTGTGATTAATCTTGGAGCTTAGAGTTGGCCAATGACACATGACAGGCCTCCTCCTCAAACTCCTCCATTTCTCTTCATTACCGCCTGTATTTTTGGACACCACAGAGGGGAGTAATCATTTACCTTTATTGTGTTTATAAAGCTGCGGCATGGATGACCCTTCCTATATTGAATTGAGGACATCAAAAGATCACTGGACATTGATTAGGAGGATATTAAAGTCATTCAAATGCTATATTTATATGTCAAACAACAGCAGAGTGAAAAGAGATGCCTTTTCCACCGAAACGAAAAAGGAACGGGATGTAATCAGTCTGGGTGAAACAAGAAATATGCTTTATCATATATTGAATATTTGGTATAATGGTCCCCCAAAGACTAAGCGACAGTCTTTGTTAATACACCATAATCGTGATCCTTGTGTCTTCTCCATAATTTATTCTACTGACTCCACTGATTTTATTTCTCATTTTCTCACAGCAGCTAAAAACACAGCCAAGTGTCCGCTTTAAAATCATAGCTGGGGCAGAAGCAGATTTACTGTAACACTGGTTACTGCCATGATTTCCGACCCAGCGCCGGTATGGTACAGAAATAACTGCACCGAATGTGTCACCACAGGAGCTGGAATGGTCAGCACTTTCTTCCAGATACTTAATCACCAAGTACTTTGGAATTTAATACATCTAGAAACAGCTAAATATTATATATCATTCCTCGGGAAGAGAAATAGCGTAAGAGGATTGTAGTATAACTTATATTTTTACTTGCAGTGCTCCCTTTCCAGAGGAAATATACTGCTGCTGTGATTGATGACAAAGAACCCACTCTGAACCGCTGTTCCTCACAATTATCAACAAATGGGCTGGAGCAGATTTTATGTAATGATTAAAGCAGCTGTTAATTTCACATGAAGGTAATGAGTGAAGAGATTGACGGCCACTGTCCTGCACTCCATCATCTCTTTATAGTTAGTTTGAACGTTTTTGCAACTCTTTTCCCCCCTCATTTGCATTTCGCCTCATTAGATGTGGCCATTTCTGAGACTGTCCACGAAAGCCATTTCCTGGACTTAATGTGCTCTATTTGATCAGCCAAGCCTCCTCAGTTAACTAGCTGTCATCTCGGAGTTTCATATGACATCACTCCATTAGCACCCGCCATGCCACCTCAGTCACCTCCACCCCCATCCCTCCGATGCCTCGAGCAATTACAATGTCCAACTGTCACCAGATTCAGCGTTATTGTGTCTTCCCAGGTGTTATCTGCCCCAGTTGTTCTATCTGTCTTTCACTTCCCAATATTTTTCCCCAAGAATGGCTCTTCCTGGGTTTTATTTTTCACAACAACTGGACCTGAGGCCCACCGGTGAGCGATAGTCAGAGCTCGCGGGGGCTCAGAATGCATGACTGCAGTGTGAGGCCCTGCCAACCAAGGGACCATAGGTGTTTCGGAAGGCCTAATGGCATTTTGATGTTCATAAAACCAGCGGATGTTTGAAAGGGGGGAGACGGGGAGGTGGCGGGGAGGCTGTTTTACAGGAGGAGAGTCAGCAGAGAGCTAGCAGCGTCCTGACAGACAGACGGAGAACGTGTTTCCTCATGTCACGACCGATTACATTCACTTGAGAAAGGGAAAAGAGGCAAATTTGGAGGTTCGGGATGGTCATGGGAAACTTCCATGTCGTTACAGATAAAGGACGTTCCTCCTTTGCAGAAACAAGGGCGGTATGCACTATGAATTTACCTTGTCGGGTCCTTTTCACAGTTTTGTAGAGCAAAGCCTTCGCATACATTTTCGCAAATGTAAGGTTCTGTCAACATGTGCTTCTAACTGTAATTACGGTTATTTCCAGGCACTTCTGAGGTCATGGTGACTTGTAAATTTAATGTTCACTAATTCGTTGAATCGTTTTTTTTTTTTATTATTCTCTCTTAGATGAGATAAACCTTTGAGTCTTGACTCGTAGATGAATAGAAAATAAGTTTTACACACCACTGAAGCCTGAGCGTCAACTAATCTGCCCCCTCGCCGGCGTCTGCACCACTTGTCCATTTATCTTTGCTCTTTTTTTGTGTGTGTCTGTGTGTCCTGTGCAGGCACAGGGAAAAAAAAGCAATTAAGTTCAGAACAGCCACATGAAAAGAGCAAAACCCAAGAATAAACTCCAGTTAGCTTGTGTCAAACGATTTCAGTTTCCAGGGGTCTTTCCACGGCTTGCAGGGGACATTATTTTTCCCTCTATTCCTAAGATTACACGGGTTGCTGCACCAGGTGACCCTCATGGTCAAACAGGCGATGGAGAGCCTGTCAGAGTTTAGATTCCCTCCCCTTCATTATTTAACAATTCGCAGGCTTTTCTTACTCCCAAATACATTTATTTTAACGTCCACACGTAGCTCCTGTACTGTGTATTTGGTGACATAAAACTTGGAAAAAGGCGAGAGGTGTGGCTTTCCTGGAGCCTAATATCTGATAAAATCATGTCAACACAACATAACAGAGGTTTTGGTCAATACAAATCTATATTTGGCTTGAATTTAAACTCAATTCGACCCCCCCCCCCCCCAACAAGCACCCTGCCTTTAGTTTATTCTAGCATTTGTGTTAATGGTAAAATGGCTGACCGGAGTGATCTGAGCTGCCAAGAAACCTCTTGACGCCCTTTTCATGGTGACAGAAATGAAAGAAATGCAACAGTTAACATGCAAGCTCTGCAAACCCCAAAGATCACTGTTTATCTCCTCCAACACATGCAATCAGTACAAATACCAGGCCAGGTATGTCATTTTGTGCCACCAACAGAGGTGTTGAGAGGAGTCACCGTGGCGGAAAATCACCTGTTTAGGTGCTGAACACAGCTTTGCCTCTCCTGATTTCTGGCTCTCCTTCCAACTGCCATCCATATTACCCAGTGCCAGAGATGCAGCAATGCAGACTGATCTCTTTTCATCTAGATTTAGCAGAATAACATAGCATCTGGAAGGGCTATCATCGAATGAAACTCAATGATAATATTTCAAATAAATCTGAAGGCTTCTCCAACAACCCATCACTCACACAATGACACCAAGCGCAGCAGATTTTCAGGGAGACTCCGGCTGTGCTCGCCCGAGCAGATCGCATTATCTGCGTGTTGATCTGTGGCCTCTGTTTAACTCTGCTTAACTGACCCTGTTGCCTTTTCTTCCACTATCGCAAAACACCCGCAATAACAGTGTTTTCGCTAACATGGATTAAAGAACACTTAAGTCACTATTTTATATTCGCAGCCAGCCTGCCCTAAGAGAAGCTTTTGTTCCTCCTTCGGGCAGAAAAGGTTGGATATTATCTGCTGCGTTTCGGCTCTTGGCTGATATCAATATCCAGCTGTCGCTCAATATCAAGCGCCACTTCATAAATGACATCAACTCGAGCACATCTTTGTTCAGGATAAGTGGGTTAACTGTGTCGTTGTTGTGGATAAAGAGCATTATACTATTGCAATAAAAAAGGTCTCTTTATGATATGATTTCAACAAGCAACAAAACACCACCAGAGGCTGCATGAAAGGTGAAGAAGGGATGTTTACATTTTTTTCACAATAAAAGCATGTTCAACATCATAAATATTTTTTTGACTGTAAAAGCTAACGACAAGAGGCCTTGAGGTCACACCTCTTGCGCTATTCTCACTTCCAACTCGGGTTTAAGCATCTCGGTGTCCACGAGTTCACAAGTGAGAGGAAAATGGAGCAGGAGGTCGACAGGTGGATCGGCGTAGCAACTGCAGTAACGCAGAAATAATGCAGCAATACTGTTCGGTAGTGATGAAGAGGGAGCCGAGCCAAAAGGGAAGGCTCTCTGAGGTGTTTGGGGGTTGAAATTAGTTTCCTATAGAAGGTGGCTGGACTCTCCCGCCGAGACAGGAGGACAAGCTCTGCCATTCAGGAGGGACTTGGAGTTGAGTTACTGCTCCTCCACATCGAGGAGCCAGTTAAGGAGATCTGAGCATCTGATCAGGATGTGTGTTGGACGCCTCACTGGGGAGCTGCTTTGAGCATGTCCAACCTGGACGAGCCCCGAGTCCGACCCAGGACTCTGTGGAGAGATTGCATGTCTCTGCTTGCCTAAGAAAGTTTCAGTTTCCTCATGGAAGAACCGGACAGAGAGGAGGAGGATCCGGGCCTCTGCTCACGCTGTCACCCAAACAGACAAGCTGAAGTTCAGAGATTTAATGATGGATGGAAGTGAACCACTTCTACATTCATATCATGTATAGAGTAGTGTTTATGTCAGCTTAGTGTCTGTGTGTAAGTACACAAATATCATGCCTCGGTAACATATAACTCATGTTCATTGCTTTTTTTCTGCTATAAAAAGGTCAAACTCCTCCAGCCTGCAAGAAATTATCACAAATATAAATATTATGGGATCATAGTTCAATATTAATCTGTTAATCTCTAGCAAGTACTATATATAAATATAGTATAATAATAAAGTATTAATAGTATTATAGTATAAGAATTTTTTGAATACATTGGGTAATTTTTTTTCAGGCATTTAATTTTTATATATATATATATATATATATATATATATATATATATATATATATATATATATATATATATATACACACACAGTTTAAAACATCTTTATTTATTTATTTATTTATTTATTTATTATTTGGGTGGGTATCAGGAATTCATTATTACAGGGTTAAGTAATATTGCATGTCATGTGATTAAACGGATTAACGCGTCTTATCAGTTCTTTTCTCTTACATGTAAAATTATAAAGCCAAGTTGCTCGACTACATTTTCACTCCCATCTGTTCGGGTCTTATTCCTAGAACCTTCTTTGGAAATTATGTCCGGCGCCGTTTATTCCGTTAACGCGCCAAAATCCAACCTGTGGTGTTTTTCAGCAGTCGAGGTGCTCGCGGTTGCCAGAGGACGGCTGCTGAACGCATAAAAAGACAATCTTGCGATTATCGAGGAAAAAGTGGATGACTTTCAGACGAGCGCAGGCAATATCAATCACGGCCAATTTGAGGCCACCAACATGAAATATGATTTCATAAGACAAATGCAGTGTCATTCTTAATGTGCTTAACCTTTACTGTCAATGAAAAAGTATTGATCGCTCGGTGGCATTTTTTCATCATTTGATTTCAGAAAGTGTAATAATATATGGTGGTGAGATAAGATAAAAGATAAATGGTAACTGAATGATCTGAGATGAACAAAGCTGAATCCTCAGCAGAGCGCTGGCAGTGGGCAAAAGTTGATATTTCAGAGAAGAATTTCTGAAGCAGCACATTTTATTTTAAGTCTTGTATATAAACTTTTAATTTCAGCTGTATTGTTTGAGTTAAGTAGCCAGGCAGCATTAGCAGCAGGGAGCGGGCAGGCTGCGTTTTCTGTTATTTCTCCTTTCTGTTGAGTAATTGGAAGGTCTCCTATCTCTTTTTCATCTTTGATCTACTTACTCAAGCCAATAAGACTTTGCTCTGCTGCACTACAACCAAATCAGCAGTGCATTTTCAGCCCCCTAATAAGTGGTTAGCTTGATTTATAAGGGTAATCTCAGCAATGTGGGGAGCTCTACAATCTCTCTCCTCGATGCCCGGAGTCTGTTTTCACAAGCACAGTCCAGCCCAGATGAGTCCATTACAGCAGGGATAAAGATGGTTGTTTTGACCTTCCTCTGGCTCAACAGTATCAACTGTGTTACGACACAGGAGGGTTTCTTAGTCGAGGAGCATCGAAGGGACTGGCAACACATTGATGCAAAGCCTGGCTCTATTGTGAGAGCGGGCGGGCCATTGCCACGGGTGGAAAGACTAGACCCAGCCCGTGGGAGCCCCAAGGGCCAGAGAAAGCACTTAGAGTGGTAAAATGGCCACTTATTCACAACTATTCCCTACAGTTTTCAGTTCACCTCCCCACCCTCGAGCCCCCCACTGGGCTCAGGAGCACAAACCTCTGGGAAATGTATGATGGACTGCACCCCACTCACTGCTGGACTGCACAGACCTCGTGCAGTCAGTCTACTCACACCCTGGCAGCAAGACAAAAAGTCAAAAGTCTGCTTGCCGCCTGCTTCAGGAATGTGTGATCCTGTCTAAAAATCTCCACCGATGACAGGAGCCGATGGAGATGTGACGAATGCTTTCTTTGCCCTCTCCAGCTCAATCCTCTGGCCAGCCAGGCAGCCGTAGCAGCAGCAGCAGCCATGGGATCCATCGCTGGCTCTCAGGTGTTTGGCAACACCCTGTCAAACCTGCAAGGAGCCACTGGTCAGCTTGTCACCAATGCACAAGGACAGGTGAGTGCCGTGCACAGGATACTAATGGATGTACTTAGATGATACGCAGAGAAAACAGTCCATAACGCTGTTGCAGTAAAATCTATGATGCATGAATGTTCTCTTTCAAATTAACCATTTGTATCGTTTTTCCGAACTTTTCAGATATAATTCTAATGGTGTCTCTCGCTGTGTTGCCTTGAAGCCGTTTGTCTACAGTCCAGTAGCCGGCCGATTATATATTAGGCATTTTGGGAATAAACAAGCCTTTACCCCTCTTATCCGCATGCGCCTGTCGGACTAAAACGCTGACCTTGTCATATTTAAGGGTGGCTGCAGAATTTTTCCATCAGTAGCCAGAGGTTTGAATGATGAGGCTTGTCACTGCGGGACTCTATCTAATGAATCATCTTATCTGAGGTGCACATAGCACATATTAAAAGAAGATTGTTTGGACATTGTGCCTTTTTGTGTCATTTATATTGACCCCCTGGTTACATCTAGTAAGACTTGCACGGTTTTGTTCACTACATGCTGACCAGAGTTGCATTCGGTTCAACCATGCTTCGCAGTATGTTTAAAGAAAAAAAGAAAAACTCTTGTCCGGGACCAAACACTTGATCCTAAACGCTGCTAATGAGACAGTATGGGCATCACTGGCCGACAAGGTGCCTGGAGCGCTGGTAACAGATCACTGTGGATATGGACTTGACGGGATGCTCTGTGCTTTTGTAGTATCTTGGTGGCTGACACTCCCTGACATAATCAGGTCACAGAGACGGTCAAAGCCCTGGGCTACAGCCTTTACTCCCCACCTCATTATTCCACAGCATTATTCAGACAGAGCGCTCTGAAATATGCTCCACCCTATCAGAAGGTCCTGCCCCTCCCTTCTCCTGAATTCACAGGATATTTTACAGGCTAATACATACAACTCATATAAAGCTGGAGGGGTCCAATAAACACAAATATTTGGGTTTCTACTTCCTAGAGAGCTAATTTTATCAATTCAGAGCAGTCTTGGAGGGGGTGGGGGTGGGGGGCGAATCTTTATCATCCCTGCACTGCTCATGTAAACAGCTGCAAACACGGGATTCGATATTTGGCTTTATAATTTCATCCTCAGCTTGGTCAAAAGACACATTTTTAAGTGAGATCTCTGGGAACCTTGAAAAGTGTCAGTGGGCCTTTGGAGTTCAGTATGTTTTTAAACCTTAATTATACTTAGTTGAGCTTTTCATTCTCCAAGGAAAATCAATGAGGCTCTTTTATCCTCGCTGCCTCTACAATTGTGATTAAGGATGTGGATAAAAAACACAACTATTTAGTCACTCTCACTCCTATATATTCCCCTTTAGAAATCTGTGGCATTTTTATTTCTTTTCCGTTTAAATTCTCACTTTTCCTGCAGCCTTGTTATTGTACTTAATACCATATTGGGACACAGTAAAGAGGATGCACCTACGCTTACCCTCCATTGCCTGTTTAATACTGTTCTTGTTAAAATGTTATTTAATCACTTGAAATGCGCTCAGTTTTGTTCTCCCACACACTCCCAGCATGCTTAGCCTTTCGTGAGGTCTTAAGTCTGTAGAAACCGACGTGTGAAGAACGGCGTCAACCGCCGTCACCGTCAACCTGTGAAGCAGGTGAATTTAATCACAACACAGCCATGTCCTTCTGAATGGGAAATAAAACATCTTCAATAACCAAGAAAACGAAGTCGATTTACTTTGATTTAAGCCTTTCAGAAGGATCTGTGGTGAGAATGCCCGTGACCTGGACGGCTGAGAAGCTTCACCACCTTCACCCAGCCCTTAGATTAAAGTTCAACCACGGTGTTAACTGCTATTGACCTTGTAATAGCGGCATAGGGTTGTAAAAATTGATTATTTTCCTTATCATAAAGCATACATTTCATACAAGTTCCCCCTATAAGTTTCGTCTCAAGAGGAGTCAAAAATCCAAACCTTAAATTGAAAATGAATTAAAAAAGGGCAAAGTCTTACACTTACAATAATCTTAAAGCCATTAAGTCTTTTTATATTTCTCAAAAACAGTAAGGCTTGCGGTTGTTTTTTTTGCTTTTTTTAAAAGAAATGGAAAACGGTTGGAAACATGTAGCAACTTCTGTCCATCATATCAATGCGAAGCTGCCGTTTTACTTAAATTTTTGGACTTGTGTGTTGACACAAGTCCAGACTTCCCAAACAGATTTGTCCTCTTGGGTCTTTATTCAGCGCATGAACAGTGGAGGAGTGAAAATAGGCAGAGATATTGCCTGGTGACCATAGCTAAAGACACAGATTGCCCGGCTGGAGAGATGAGATGACATTTGTGCGGAAACAAGAGCAGCATAATCTTAATGAGTTCTGGTGAGTGGAGAGAGGCATGTTCCTGCCAGAATATGACCTGGTGCAGGAGGCAAACACCGAAAAAGCAAAATAATGCCCAGGAACTAAAAGTTGAAACAGGAGATGGACAGTGAGCGAGACTGGGTCCCGAAGGCTGTTTATGTGTTAAATAGTTGTTGGATGAAATTGCAGCTCCACCCTCCGACAGTCCAGTGTTTGGAGATGTAAATTATTTTACATCAAAATCATTCATTTCTTGCCATTTTCTAGTTTAAATGGACATTAAAAGACTTAGAGTTTGCAGATGATGACGACGACCAGCTTGCAGCAGAAGAGCTACTTTCAGGTGATTTTCTTTTCCAGTGACGACGACGACTCAACTGTTCGTTTAAACAAAAGTTTTTCATGCAACTATATGGAGCAAAGTATCTATACTAATTACCATTAAACAATTAACTCTTACACTGCTTACAGTTTAACACCCAACATTTACACTTGTTTACCGCCACTCTGTGGCTTAAATAAAAAAAAAAAAAAAAAAAAAAAAAAAAAAAAAAAGTAAAAAAAAAAAAACTCACTGACTTTAAAAACGAAGCCCTCCCTTCTTACCATAATCTCACTTCTCCAACATATCTACACTTAAACTACACTGGCTTAAGTAAGGGTGTGTGACACTGCCACGAAACATCTGCTGGGACGTTCAGCCGGAGAAGCAGGGAACGGCGGGATGCGAGCCGAGCTGTCACTTGCCTGCTCCTTTATTGTGCTTATAGAACAACCACTTAGTCCAATGATGATGAATAATTGAGCGGAACAAGTTCCCTGCCACTGTGGCATGCAAAGCGGGATCAGTGGGACTCAGGAGACGCAAGCATCAGGCAGGGCAATAAAATATGCTAAGTGGCAGGAGAGCATTACAGGGAATTTGTAAAGCCGGCGCTGAGAGAGAGATAAATTATCTCTTCCTTAATGCGATGCAACGTAAGCAAATGAGCCGTGGCAGGGATGAATTACAGATTGTCGGGCCACCTTTCTCTCACGGATCCCTCCCTATTATGTCAAAGAGACCGGGGAGGGAGGCGGGTGGGTGGAGGTGGGCCGCGCGCTGGAAACGCATTAACAGGCGAGGGAGCCAGAAAAGGCTGTCTGTAGTTCTGTGTCGCTTTGGGGTTGTGGCGTAGACGCGTGGACTGAAATACAAACATAAAAAGAATGAGTCCAAGATAGTGCAATTTTAGCAAAAACAGCCCTTTGCCCAGTTGCCAAATAACAGAACTCAGAATGATGGCGTCTCATCCATGTTGAGCTCTCTGGTGTAATGAGGCTTGGTTGAGGAGCGCTGTCAGCAGGGGGTCCAGGGCGACAGCTGCTCTGGAGCTACCCAGAGCCGGTCCCCAGATGACATTAACCTTCATCATGGTGAGGAGGCGCTAAGTTCCCCCTAAAGCGCCACTCTTGGCCACACTCTGGCAGCTCTGAGAGCTAAAACGTTGCAGTGACACTCTGCCGCCCCCTTTGATCTGCCCTTCCTGATTACAGCCCCATAGGAGAGAAAAGCAGGGGATGGAGGGGAGGGGTTGAAGCACTCCCAGGACCCTGAGAGTCGAATCAAAAAAACAGGGTCCTGTCTCTTTCTCTCTCTGATGCTCCTTCTCTCTCCCTCTTGTTGTCTCTTTTCTTTGCATGTTCGTTACACTTCTTCCTGTCTGCCTCTGTGTGCACGAGTGGCTAAAACAGGGGTCCGCGTCTCCCAGCGGCCTCACTCCTTCTCATCAGAGACAGACAAAGATGCTTAGGGACAAACACACTTGGACACACATCCACATGCATCCCGGTCTTGGCCTTGTGATGGATAATACAGTCAGTGGTGTGCACCATCACACACACACAGGTATTCAGCACTGACCTTTGCAGAGCGCTCCCAGCAGTCTGCTCTGGCTTCACTTGCTCCAGCCTGTAAAACCCCATCAGTGACAGATGATCAGTGGACACTTCGGCATGTTTTCACCGTCCAGACAGAGCGCACCGAGTCATAATCACCAAGTCATGATTAGTCTCACGGCATGCAGAAAGGATTTGCTTAATTTGCAATCACAATCAAACACCCACACTTTATATATATATATATATATATATATATATATATATATATATATATATATAAAAACACTCCCAGCAGCAGGTATCATTTTGTCTTGATACCTCCAGTAGCGTTCGCCCTCTCTACTCTTTCTTCTTTTTAAAACCACACAGTTGATTTTGTCTCCGTTCTGCTCCCTTTGTAGATAATTGGAACAATCCCACTGATGCCCAACTCTGCAGGGCCCTCCAGCCAATCAGGAGGTGGCAACCCAGCGCTGCAGGTGCAGCCAATTACACCTCAGCTTCTGACCAACGCTCAAGGCCAGATCATCGCAACGGTGATCGGCAATCAGATCCTGCCTGTCATCAACACCCAGGGAATCACGCTGTCACCAATCAAGCCTGGACAGCAGGTAACATATATGCTCATGTACAAACACACTCACGCACATTTAGAGGAAGATGGCTGTAGAGCAGGCTACTACAAAACTTGATCAAGAGCTGGTTTTAAAACTGCAGAATGAGCAGCACCTAGTGGAGTCAGACTACACCTCTGTTTATTCATGAAACAAGTTTCTTTTTTTTTTATACTAATCACATCCCATTTTTTTTCCCCCTTTTCAACATTCATATAACTCATTTCCATCATTCCACTTGAAAAAATTGAAGCCTTTGCTGAATTTAATCTGTGCGTGTGTGTGTGTGTTTGTGTGTGTGTATGGTTGGAAGATATTTGTCAACCACCTCTCATTCTCAGCAGGCCTAAATAAAAAAAAAAGGAAAAAAGAAAAGAAAACAACACTTTTCATCACCTCACTTAAAACTCAGACGCTCCTGCTTCTGTTTTCCACTCTTACATCTCACTCTCTCCTCGTCCTCCTCCTCCTCTTCTTCATCCCTCAGTCACACTCTGGAGCATTCTGATTTGTCCTCTCTGACCTGAACGAGAAGTATTTTGTTTTGATTTAAAGGACGACACGTAAAGCGCTTGAGGTGTTGTTTTTTTTGTGTTGTTGTTTTTTTTCCCTGTTTTGCACACCTGAATTGAGTTCAAACTGTAAGAAACAAGCACCTTCTCCTCTCAGTTTAGTGATCTATATGATGCCCAATTGCAGTGCCAGATGCATGCAAGCTGACACATGCACAATGAAAATGTTATTGACTCGATAATGATGGTGTCAGCGCAGAATTACAGGGTAAAGGTCCACATCGAAGGCCTGCAGTGCAGAATGGATGAACTCTGGCTTCAGATGGACACCTAATTGTGGCACTCAAAACGGCAGATCACACTCTCGAATGAATTAATGCATTTGTAATAATGTTTATGCTTTTGTCTACACTTCAAAGCCCGCATGTACACATTGTTCCGCAGAAATAATTTACGGTTGTCAGAGCCTGCAGTCTAAAATATTTCCAGTGAAGCTAGATAATTCTCCGAGCCTGTCAACAGTCCTGACAGTGTGTGCAGCGCTGTTGACACCTCCCAATCCAAACAAACACATGCCACAGAAAATATAATTAATAGCGCAGAAGGAGAAGAGAAGCCAGCCAAGTGTATGGCAAAGACAGCTTTTCACTTTTAAAAGTAAAGCTGCACCATCTTGATCTTGTAAAAGCAATCCAAATGTGCATAAAACATGAAAATACACCGTTTTTATGCCATCAGAGCACACAGCTGGCAGATCATGAATTATGTTTGATACGGGGGACTGCTGTGTCCACATGTTTTTGTTTTTTTTCAGTCTGCCGTTATTCATATGCCGACTGACAAGAAGGAAGACTCTAATTGTCATGAGCTCTTTCTTTTTGGACAAAGTTGATTTTTGGCGGAGAAGCTTTTTCTGAGCTTACAGACAGTACCGAGTACCTGAGCCGAACCGGCTCCCACTTTCTTATAAACCCTCACTGCAACAGTAAACTACTGCCGTAGTTTATCGGCTCCACGTTCTGCTCCGTCAGTCTAAATACTGCTGCCAGTAAGTGAATCATTATCAGGTAGAAGGTAAATCTCATTATATTCAGCGTCTAAGTGACCAATTTAGGAGTTGTTGATTAGATTTGATATTGTGGTTCAGGCACCATAGTGGCATGATTACTGTAAATTATAATTATTATGATGACATGTGGGAGGAGTAATGGATTTTTTTTTTTTCCCTCACCGCTTGCAGTCAATACATCATGTCAGCTCTGTGTTTTTGTGTCCAGCTGCCTCAGGCCCAGCAGGCTCAGACAGGCCCTGCATCGTCTCAACCCAGCCTGCTCCACATGCCCCACAGACAGAGTCCCCTCCACCAGGCGTCCTCCTCCTCCTCCACCTCCTCCTCCTCATCAGCTCTCAGCGTGGGGCAGCTGGTCAGCAGTAAGTATCCGACACAGGTTGCAAAGAAGGTACACGTCTACGGTTGCTTTTAAATATAATGGTACTCCGTCTGAACTTGTGCTGCTAGTCTCTTAATTTATCCCTCAGAACTTTAGTTCAGTGTCTGTGGCACCTCTTCAGCTAATTGGCTGAGCTTTAAAATGCCTAAAAGCAGCTGAGCATTGTAATTTTTATCGGATGACCTCACTTGTGTTCTCATGAGGACCTGAACTGTGCAATCGAGATTGATGAAGGAACAAACAGCATACGGTGTGTTGCGGAGGGCAGTAAGTCTATGAAATAAATAAACAAGTTCAGTGCTGGTTTCTGACTTTACATGGGATTACATTAGAAAAGAAGCTTCTCAGCATATGCATCCTTTAAAAAAAACTTTTAAAATACTTGCTGCTGATGCAAATCATTGCATATTTTCTGAAATAATTTGTTAATCTGTTTTACTGACTCACTCATTCCTCTCAGACACCAGCTGAAATATATATATTTTTTTTGTTTTAAAATTAAAAATTTTAAACTGTCAACAACTGATTTTTTTTTTTTTTTTTATTGCAGACATCAAATACGGACAAAAAGACTTCATTGTGAAACGTTTCATTGAAACACAGCGTCTTTGAAAAATACAAATACAGTTTTCTTGGAGAGATGTTACCCAAATACCTAATGATTGATGCATATTTTCAGTATTGACTTCCCTTGTAATATAAAAGAGGAATTTTGCAAAGAAAAACCAAAATAACCTGGTTATAACCACAAAGATTCATTTTATCTGGACCTTTGACATCACTGCAAGAGATTTAACACAGCAGATACTCAGTGTGGACACATGTTGAAAGTTTTATTTTTCCACGATTGTCATTTCTTTGGTTTATTTGACAATCCAACGTGGCGTATGTTATGTGTAATCAACAAAAGTTTTATTTTCCCCGTGCGGTGGCCTTTGGCAGGGCCTTATAAATCACTGGGCCACAGCCTGTCAGCATGCAGCGACTGCCTTTAAAAACTCTGTTTTATTCAGATAAATTTCATTTGTCAGAGTGAATTCTCCTAAACTCCATGTAAACTAATTTTAAAGGCAGCCATAGCGATCCTGAATTAAATTAAAAAGGGGGGAGAAAGAAGAAGTCTGCATTGATCAACTTGTTGTGGGCATTGTGTTCACTTTATATTTACGTGTTGCTTGGAAAATATCTTATAAACCATTTTTGAGTCTGCACAGAAATCGCTGCAGCTCGCGTCTGCCATAAATAGAATTAATGCTTTATGCTGAGTATGAGCCGTATCACTTCCTCTCAATATCACTTACAGCGAACATACGCGAAGCAAAAATCCCATAACTGTCAGCCTGAGAGAAAGTGAGGCGCTGTTGCATCCGCTGGCCACGAAAGGCCAGAAATAAATTGAAAAACTAAGAGCGTCGGGTAATAATCAGGTGGAGAAAAGTCAATCAGAAAGAGGAATGTCAGCATTATTGTGTGTTGTTTTACTGTTATTTATCCAGGGAGACTCAGTTGAGAATTTCTGCTGCTGTTCAGCAGAGTCAATTGTTTATTGGGTTTTTAAATGTCCCGTTTAGCACCAAACACCCTGCACGCCCCATTTACAGCTGGAATTAACATACTATATGTGTCCTGTTGACATAAGAAGAACTTAACTTAATAAATGTTCTTCTTTTTAATAAAAAAAACACACTGTAACCAGCTGGATTACATAGAGTTACTGTTTTGCAGAAAATATTTTCCGCAGCTTAACGGGAAGCTCGCTCATCATAAAGTGAGATCTGCAGGTTCGTGGCTGCAAGCAACATTTTTCTTTTTCTTTGAATATTCTGTAACATTATTATTTGGCTTTTATCCCTTCAACTCAAATATGTTTATTGCAGCTGCGTAAAGGAAAACATAAATTGACAGGCTGCTTCCATTTCCCTCCACAGAGACAGTGGTTTAGGAGTGAAACGAGGAATAAGTGTTACCAGCGCATGTGAAGGCTGACGGCCCGTAGATCGGGATTTATTTAGTTAAACGTCACGTGTCACAGCGGAGCTTTCAAACAGAATGAAAATAACTGAAAGACGGGCACAGACACAAACTCGACTGCGTTGTCTCATATTGTGTATTTGCACATAAAAGTCAAGCATGTAATTGATCATAATCCATTTTTTCTCCCTCATTTTCCCTTTTGAGTAAAGAAATTGAGAGTGTAATTTGTTATTGTGCAATTGTAATTATTAGGCTCACTGGTGTCTTATGTCTTTAAAAAAAAAAAAAAAAAAAGAAGAAGTAACTTTTGGATTCCCAGAATATTGTCTCCATTGTGCTTTTGCGTCCTAATAAACTGGCTTTAGAAACCTTTTACAGACTATTCCACTTGTTTGCAGAAGCTTTACTCCAACAGTCATTACCTGCAGCATAAATAAAACGGGCTGAGTCTTCGGTGGCGTATGAGTCATAACCTAATATCTAAAGAACAATATGGATACAGAGGCAGAGAAATTTCATTAGCCTTTCAAGCCACTAAGTAAACAGCCTCCGTTGGGAATGATGAAGAGATGCTCATCACCGTGGAGATGATGGGACCTGAAGCTGAGAGTGCTCAGAGTCTGCAGCCCCTCATCCTCCCGGCGTTCACACGTCTGCAGCGCGCTGCATATGCTACACGTCACTTATGAGGCACGACGAGATGGCAGCCTCATAGATTTTTGCTTAAATACGCTTGGAGAATTCCTTTTAATAATTCATTGATAATGACCAGGATGAATAATTCAGAGGCACAAACTTTGCTTTAGTAAGCAGGATGCCAAGGCACCTGACATTGATGTACAACGTGAAATCACTTTTTATTAGCACACAAATTCTTTTAAATGTTTCAGGGAAGTTTTTCAGATCTGCACTTTTGTGGAGATTCACAAACAGGCGAGCTGATGTTGTGAAAGGCTCGAACCACCGAGACTAAAGCTTGTATAAATGTAATAAAGTCTTTTACGTAGTCTTTAATGTTGCATTTTTGTCTGCATTCATGAAAACAACTACAGCTCTGCAAATTGTGTTTCTTGACTGTGCAACTATTGTATTTTTGACCACATACTTTAAGATTTTGTAAGAACAGTTTTACAGTTTTGAGTGAAAGCAGTGGCAGGCAGTATTCACGCATCAGATGGCTTTATTTAAATTCAGAAAGCTGTAGTTTAAAGCAAAGAGTAAGTGTGACCATAGATGGGTAGATATAAAATTTTAAGGTTGTTCAGAGACCATCAGGACCGCATGTTTGTGCCCTGTTCCCTCTGAAAAAACAATGAGATGTTTGCATTTTATTGCAGACCCGCAGACTGCCCCCAGCGAGGTGGACGGGGTCAACCTGGAGGAGATCCGCGAATTCGCCAAAGCATTCAAGATCCGCCGGCTGTCCCTGGGCCTGACGCAAACTCAGGTGGGCCAGGCGCTCAGCGCAGCCGAGGGGCCGGCCTACAGCCAGTCAGCCATCTGCAGGTAAGCGCAAATGAAAGACAAGATAAACAGTTAACGTCATCTTTAATTAATACGTACTGATTCTGTCAAACGATAGCAGATGAAGTAGCGTCGGTGGGCTGTCAGGCGCACCAGTCTTGATGTTCTACGCTTTAACAGACATTATTAAGACATTAAATACATAATTAACTGACATGGCTGTACTTACCCTTCCTCTTCTCCCTCCCTCTCACCCGCTGACATGACAGCTGCGTGTTACTTATGCAAAATACATACACAAGTATTACCAGAAGCACTTAAAGCATTTAATAATTACTAAGGCGCATCGCTGTTCTCGCTGCCTGAACATGAGAGAGCTTGACAGCGACAGTCTACTAATAAGATTGCCGTGTTTTACCGCTTCCACGTGGACAGTTTAGTCATAAATGGTGCATTATATATTCATGAGACAATCAGACAATCAGCGTTTCATTCGTCCTGTTTTTCCACTTGACTAACGTTTTGCATGAAGAAGCCAAATGAGCCACATTTGCCTTTCTGAGCCAGAATAATTGGGTCACTCGATGTCCAAATATGAGAATTTCAAGAGATCTAAAGAGAAACCATGTACGGATGTATGGATTATTTAAAACTATTCGAAAAATTAGTGGTATGAAATATATAAACATGTTTAAACTGTTTTGAATTAATTTGAGTTTTTGCCGTTGAAATGCTTTGCTGATGACCTGTACTGTTTAGGTGACGCACTGTCACGCACCTTTAAAAATTTCATCACATCAACATCAAACGGGCAATAAAATGTGAAGCAGTACAGGGGCAGAGGTTCTTATAAGGCCCGGACTAATGTTTAAAGTCGAAAAATCACACATTAAATATTTACAGCAAGACATAATTCAAATATTTATAACATACATTAAAAGCCATTAGTTTCAAAAATAAACACTCTGTGGGCTATTACTCATGCCGTAAAGATGATTTTTTTTTTTTTTTTTTTTTTCTGCATGACATTGGACATGACATCCTGATGTTTTAAGTAGCGGCGCAAACTTCACATGCTTTAGTTTAGTTAACATCAACATAGACATGAAGTTGGAGGAGACGGACGTCATCGTGGCTCTGGGGCTGCGGCTCTGAGCTCAGACGGTGAACAGACACTGACAGATGCTTCCATCTTGTCTGCTTTCATAGCTCACCGTGTTTCCAGGCTCTTTTATTGCTTTTCCTAAACCGGCACAGGCATGACATGAGGGTACCTTTTAAACTAGAGATGTTCCCAAGTATCCTCTTTTTGCTTAAATTTGATTTAGGTGGAAGGAAATCAAATCTAATAACAAAGAAGGAATCTGTTTCAGAGTAGTGCCGCATCTTGTATTAATTAAATGTTTAAAGAACATAATTTAATCCTCGTTTCAAACTGCTGAAGATTCAACGTACCATCATAAACTCCGTCCTTATAAAAAGACACGGGTCTGTAAAAACGCCATATATTATTTGACTGTATAATAAACAGCCTCCTTACAGAGACGTAAAGTGTTTATATTTCATCACTCAGCTGAAGTAGAGAAAATAAGTCATATATATATCGAAACAGGGTACCATTTTCAAAAATGTGAAAAAACTAATTCTACCAAACTTTTCTTTTTATCAAGCAGCATAACAGGAACAGAGGATGCTCTAAACCGAGCAGCATAGGCAGTAAAATATCTTTTAAAAGGCTGAGCAGACTCTAAATACATCATTTTGTCACTGGAGTTGAGAAATGTTTTGCAAAACAATGAACTCAGACATTGTGAATTAATATATTTTTAAGGAAATTAGTTTAGAAATTGATTCTGCATGAAATTTAAAAAGTGTAAATGCATGTTTTTTCTTTATTTTTAATTATTTCAACACTTTTTTAGTCAAGGAGAACAATATTTCTTCATTTTTGGTTTTGTAATTTTAAATTCCACAGTAGTCTGGTCCTTTGGCGACGTTCAACCCATCATGCACGCAGACCTTAGGTGAAGCAGAGCGTATTTTCTTTACTCGCTGCAAAAGCATCACAAATTCGACTAAGACAACCTATTTAATCTTTTAGAGGTGTCTATTATCATCATATTTCAAAAGGCAGTGTTAAATGTTAATAGCCATTGGTCTGTTCAATAAATAGATAATTTCCAGGTCAACATTTGTTCCGTCAGATGCGTGATGTAATAAAACACCCACTGCCTCATGCATGACGGCAGTGGTGGAAGCACATGCAAGTAGCTGAAACTGAGCAAAGCTTCATCTGCATTAAAGGAAAAGCTGATGCTGGACTCATTCCAGCCGGTTCTGACGTAACTGTTCACTTTGTGCCCTTCCCGTTCACCACCGTTTCCATCACAACAGGTTGGGGGGGCGGGCTTTATGTGATGACTCGAATAGGAACGTCTAAGAGCCACTTCTCAAAACAACCAAACTGGCTGCAGAATTGCTGACGCGAGCTTGGATTGAAGGTTTTTACTGCAAAACCGGCAGCAGTCATTTATTGGCGTTCCTACACTGCGGCACAGCGTCTTGGACGTCATTTGTTGATACTATTCTTGCCGTTTCTCCACCTCCAGCAGATGCCCCGTTTCTCCAACTGGTTATAAGTCTATCCAGTAGCATCCAGAAGCAGTTTTTATCTGCATCCATTGGTAGAAATCTTCATTTATGAACTGTTTACAAGTCAAGTAAACTGTATAACTGCTTGGAGAGAATTTGCTGTTAATAGCAAATCAATGGATATTCACTCCAAACACCTAAAAAATGTTTTTCCAAGTGTCATTCTGCTCCCAAGTCTGATCCAGCCACCTTCATTGTTAATCAGTCCAGTATTGAGCACATCTTAAAAACCGCCTCCGTCAATAGTCTGCATATATTGTGCTTTCAGTGCGGTCACAGAGCCGTAGATGTTGATCTGACTGCACTTATTGTTAAATATCCGACCACCACGTCACAGCTATGAACTGCTGGTTTGATTTAAGGCTTTTGAAGTCAAGTGTTGCGAAAACCTTTTATTAAAAAGACAAAAATCGGCATGTTCGCTAGTGTTTGTGTAATTTAACGTTTCAGAAACCGTAGCGCCATTGCTGTTAGGGCAAATTTCCCGGTGATTCTGATGTCATCTGTGAGGTAAGATGACGACACACATTTCAGGTCACATCATCCAGCCTCGATGTGTAAATGCGTTCTTCTAGGTCGTTGGTGTTTCATGACTGTAAGCCCTCAGGCGGCCTGTAACTCGGACCGAACATACAGCGGCATGAAGAACTAAGGTCCTTTTAAGAGGAGCCAGAGAGGCTTTCTCCCTCGTACTGATGCACTAGAGGAGAGAGCGTCTACCCCGGCTGAGCAGCTCTCAACTCATTTTAGTGTCTGCGGTTCCTGTTGATCCATGAAATGTCCTGTCTCTGGTGACTCTTCATATTTACTAATGTATTCCCCTCAGTATGGAGCCCTCCTCTTTCCACTGTTTAGGAAGAGAACAAAGTTATAAATAATACCGCCTGTCGACTAAAAGGAATGCACCAACGAGGTGTAGAAACAGAGGAAGTTCATGCACGCATGGGCATCTTGCTTTTAGCTCACATCCCCATTTTAAAAACTCCACCTTTTTATTTTGTTTGTTCAGCGTGGCGGTCTGCTCGCTTTATCACTTATTTTACTAAAAGCATTTAAACAAAATTTTTATATATATATATATATATATATATATATATATATATATATATATATATATATATATATATATATATATATATATATATATATATATATATATATATATATACATTTTCACATTTATTTCATAACATTTCAGGTCCTTAAAAGCAGCTGACATTCTTTTACCGGTTAAATTTACAGCAAGTCAGTTAATCCTAATTCATTGACGTCAAGAAAATGTTTGCTTAAAGACGCCTGTGAACGCATTACAGTGTTGTCTTAAAGGTCAAAGAACCTTGTAAAGACATACTTCATCAAATGATATTTAAAAAGGCATGACGGCCGTACAAAAAAACCCACCTGCTGCCTCATTCTCCACGAAATTTCGTTTGTGTGTGTGAAGTTTTAAATTACGTCTAAAGCAGCTGGAACTTTCACTATTTGAGGGTGTAAATGTATTCTTATTAAATATAAAATGAGAAGGTGTTTGAAAAATGTATTCAATGTACATTTTGGTTAATAATTTAGGCTTTTCTTTTTTGTAAATAACTGATGGTGGCATATTTAACTGCATGCAGTAGTGGATGTTTTTCATTCTTATCACCGGGGCAAAAGAAATGTAATGTTTTGGGTAAATCTTGATTTGTTTTTCTATTGATTTTATGTTGTTTGCTTTTAATTCTTATATATAGTTTTTATAATCATTTAGTAAGAGTTTTGGCATGTTTTAAGTTCAGCTGCACCTGATTGGCCATATCTCCTTGTTCCACTATTGCCAATTTGGGACAGAGAAACGCAGCCATGTCCAGAAAATTAACACTACTTAACGCTGCAGCCGAGGTGTTTTCAGGTGCAGGATACAGAGGAGTTTGTCTCAGATGAGCACCTGGATGTTAGTCTCAGTCCCTGTGGCATTCTGGTTGAGGAGACTAAAAGCCAGGCAGCTTATCCCTTGTTCTGGCAGGGCACCTAAGTAAGATTGTTTTTTCTCAATTCTCCCCAGACACACCATCCTGAGAAGCCACTTTTTCCTACCACAGGAAGCCCAAGAGAACACTATAGGTAACAGTCTGACAGGCAAACTGAACCCTGGCCTTTTATATCCTGCCAGGTTTGAGAAGTTGGACATCACCCCTAAAAGCGCCCAGAAGATTAAGCCTGTTCTGGAGCGCTGGATGGCCGAGGCTGAAGCCCGCCACCGATCCGGCATGCAGAACCTGACTGAGTTTATCGGCAGCGAGCCTTCAAAAAAACGCAAGCGGAGGACCTCTTTCACCCCGCAGGCTCTTGAGATCCTGAACAGCCACTTTGAGAAGAACACACACCCCTCTGGACAGGAAATGACGGAAATAGCAGAGAAACTGAACTATGACAGGGAGGTGGTGCGTGTCTGGTTCTGCAACAAGAGGCAAGCCCTGAAAAACACAATAAAGCGCTTAAAACAGCCTGACCTCGGCATGGCTGCACCAATGGACCCTCTCACTGATTCTCTAGAGGAGCTCCCGAAATGAAAGAGCTCTCTGACAAAACAGTGGAGCGGAAAAGTGGCAGCCGTTAAAAACAACAAAGGTGGATGAATTCCTCTTGAAATGAGAACTGATAAATGTTCCCAAGTCACCTGGATGGACAGACGTTACTTTTCAAACTGAAACTTTGTGTTCTCAGTGTGATTACCACAGTTATGTAAATGACTTTTGGCAAAAACCAAAAACATGAAAAAGAGATTCATATCTGAGAATTATGTAAAGGAAAAAAGAAAAAAAGAAAAAGATACAGTGTGCTGTTTCAAAGAGTTTTAGACTGTCGCCCAAATTTTGGTTCCACGAGGGGGGATTTAGTAAAGAGATCATACCAAATCAAAACACTATTTACCAAAGTCTGTTGCATCTGAGTACTAAGAATAATTTTGTAATTTAAATGTGCTCTAAATTTTTACATTTGTACTGACAAAATCTAAGCTATATGTGTGGGATTGAGTAAACATTTTATCTTTGTCTCAATTACTTTTTTCTTCATTGTTTGTTTGTTTGTTTGTTTGTTATGTATATATTTAAAAAAAAAAAAAGGAAAAAAAACTGCTGTCTTCAGATGGAATCACACTGATAAATTTCTTTTTTTGGATAAAATGATTAACCTTTGCTGTTAAACAATTGCATTATAATGTTGTTTGCCAATTTGTGTTTCATCTGCAAATATTTTCAGTCACAGTGTAACTTCGTACAACTTTTACAGGTATTTATTAATAATTTCATGAGATTGTTACAAAGGATGGACGAAAGGAGAGGAAACCAAGGACTGTCGCTTGACAAAGATGATCACGATGAGGAGTTTCGGCGTCAAACTCCTCTGCAGTTTTGTTTGGAGCTACTGTGTCAGTCTGTTGCCAAAGCCTGATAGCCAAAGAACACACAAACTTCAGCTCAAGGACTGGGGAAGATTTTAACTTTTTATTTCTTTGTTCTCCCCCTTTTTCAGAAGTTTTTTTTTTTTTTTTTTTAAGCTGTATTGAAGAAGAAAAAAAGCACGTCAAACACCTACAACAGTGTCATCTGTAATTTATTATTAATTCCTCATTTCCACATGCAATCTGTCAATGTTTATGAAATACGGAACAGGCCCCCTGGTGTTCGACCGATGGAAGTGCAGATCAGCTTGATGTAACGTTAAAACCAATTTGTTGCTGCCGTTGAAGAAAAACCTATTCTACATAGTCAGACATTGCTACTGAATTAGTTGTTTTTCTGTTGTTTTTTTTAAAGGGTGTTAGGTATTTGCAAAGCTACCACAGTATATGTGTTTCCAAAATTCAATGCATGAGTTGACATTTTTTCAATGCACTTAAAGCAAATAACTTTCACGTTATGCGATTACATCAGAGATGGTGGAGGTTACCATAGGAGCGAACGACTAATGTACGTGTCCCATGAGCGAACAGAAGCAAGTGTAAATGAGGTGTAAGACAGATGTGTAAATGTGGGCTCTCCACGCCTCGATTCAAACCACGTGAAGAGTTGGCTATGACGTTCTGAAGATTTTGTCTGACATTCCAAATCAGAGGTTTTACGACATGGCTTAAACTAACCCGTGATTTTTCATAAACCTTTTAAAAATGTCCTATAATTGAGTAGGTGTGTTTGGTTGAAGCATTTTTGTTTCAAATGAGCTCATTGTGGATTAGCTGGTTTTGTAACCTCACTGTCTCGCACCAAAAATAATTTTTTACGATTATAACTTCCATGATATTCTGCATTCCTTTCAGCAAAGTGAAAGTCAAAGATGTTTACTGGAATTTTGTTTGAGCTTTTAATTGTTTCTTACATTTTTTTTTTTTTTTTTTTACCTCAGAAATTTTTATTTTACATAACTATCCCCTTGGTGTTTTTTTTCTAATTGTGGTTATTCTTGCTATAATTTTCATTTCTGGAATTGGTTTTTAATTCAGCTGATATTTCAAGTTCTTTATTGTCCTTTTACCTTGGAATAGTGTTTCCGTGTCAGAAATGTCACTCTTCCAGGCAAATTCTCAGATCATCGCTCCAGATATTTGGCTCTTTCAAAAAGCCTCACAGGAAAGAAACAGAGGTGAAGGTTGAGAACAAGTGTCACATGTCAGAAAGAGTGAACGTAATTTGAAGTGAGGTGAAATTTCATGCAATTTATTCAGAATCAAGTGTCTGTTTGATACATGTCCTTCCATGTCACATTGCTTATCTCAGTTTTGCAGCCCTCTGTGCACTTCTGTGTTCTTTTTCATTGCTTAGAAATCATGTACTCACATTGTAAATGTGCTTTACATGTTTGTGTTTTACTAGAAGAAAAAAAAAAAACAGATAAGGCAACTGCAAGTATATAGTGAATTTGTGCTAAATTTTCATCTCTACATCTACATCCACAGCAGCTCCACCAGTATTTGTTTACTTTGATAATTGTCTGCATCTACAGATTGGAGCTTTTTTTTTTTTTTTTTTTTGCTTTAACAGGAATAACACAATTAATTTCAGGCAGAACTTTTCACAACATCCTACATGTCTACAAAAAAAATGATTAGAAAGCAACAGTGGGATCAGTTGATCAGTATGAGCTCTAACCAAACCAAAAAGATAAATAAATAATAATTACAAAAAACACCCAGAAAGAAGTTTATGGCTTTGCTCAACTTTTTCATGCTGGACCAAAGCTCTATAATTATGCACATTGTACAGAGAAATAGATTCAATATGTTGACAATCTTTTAAAAATCTGACAAGAAAAAGAATCAAAGAGTAGAAATACAGTAGTTCATCCAAGGTTTACCTCAGTGCTGTTCTTGTGAGAATCATACAAATGCCATACAAGCAGCTGCAGGTCAGAGGAAAAGCTGATTACGCTGCTCTGTGTCGATGTTCACTCTCAATGTGGAGGGAGATGCTTGTGTTTCGTTTTCATTTCTTTTTATTTGGTGACACGTGATTCTTTTATTTTTGTGGAGTGGTTTGTGGAGCCACGTGATTTATTTTTGTATTATTGTGGAATTATTTGTCATACTGTGAACTGTAATTTTCACCTCTTGGTTCTCGAAGCCCTGTAGACACACATAGAAGAAAAAGGAGATGACAGCAATGTTGCTCTTGACTCAGTTAGGGAGGAGTTATCCCTTTTAAGATAACATTTGTGAAATTTAACGCAGCCAACACAGAAAACCTGGTTTAAAGTTTTGTTAATTGCTGAAGAACTAGAAACCAAAGCTGAGGAGCCTGCGTAGGTTGTTCTTTCTTTTTTCTTTTTGTCTCCTTTTTTTATAGACTGAAAACTGTATTTAATCTTTAGAGCAATATCTGTTTGGTCGGTCAGCAGCACTTTGTGTATTTCTTAAAAAAAAAAAAAAAAAAAAGGAACGAAAAACATAAATAAAAAAAAAAAAGCTTCAAGTCTGTCACATTGATTTGTACCATAATTAGTAATAAACAATTGTTTGACATGAAAGTTGTGGAATTAGTCGTTATGATATATCCTTTATTTTAAAGTCATAACAAAAAATACATACTTTGGTCAAAATATTAGAAGTTTGTTTTTTTCCCAGATATCTCTTTTACCATTTAAACAAAAAACAAAAAAAGTAAATAGAAATAGAAATGCTGTTCAAAATTATGGCTTCTTTAAATGAGCTTCAGGAACAGCAGAGATGGTGTCTTCAAACACGGTTTTTAAGAATAAATGAGCTAATGGAAATGCTTCGCACGTATCAGATTAATGACCTCAGAGCTTGAACCTTTGCAATATCTGAGTTTTCATGGTCATCTACACAACTTCCCACACCAAAATCTAGAGCTAATGAAATCTGGTAATCCACAGCTACCGCAGCTTTTCCAAAATTTCTAATTTTGGAAATTCAGACATTTTTATTACCTAATTTATTAAGAATGAATTGCCCTTGTTTCCTCCGGGTACTCCGGCTTCCTCCCACAGTCCAAAAACATGCATGTAAGTTAATTGATCATTCTAAAATTCTCCCTAGGTGTGAATGTGAGTGTGATTTGTTGTTTGTCTTCTATGTGGCCCTGGATAAACTGGCGACCTGTCCAGGGTGTACCCCTGCCTTTCGCCTACTATGCGTCGGGATAGGCTCCGACAGACCCCTGTGACCCAGAAATGGATAAAGCGGGTATAGATAATGGATGGATGGATGAATTGCCCTTAATAAAAAGTGCTATTACCTAAAATAAATTTTTAGCAACTTAGCTAAACGCCTGTTGTTGCTAACTGAGCAGGTTAGCCTGATTAAGCTACATATTGAAGCTTTATTAAATGTTGCCACGAATAGAAGTTTGGTTATTCAGTGACACTAAATTCAGTTATTCAGTGGCATGCTTGCTAAACTCAAATATGTAAGTAATAAATCAAAAACAGATGAGAACAAAATAGTAAGAACGCTGACAGATAACTAGCCTCCTGCTAGCAGTCAATAGCTTGGCTGAATGGTAAACCCCATCCTACAGTGCTGGATGCATGCTTACTTAGCCATGAATTTCTGAGACTTTACCCACATAATCATACAAAAAGAGAAAAAAATCAACAGTCAAAATAAATCACATACATGTGTGTGTGTGTGTGTGTGTGTGTGTGTGTGTGTGTGTGTGTGTGTGTGTGTGTGTACAGAAATTGTATGTCAGGAACTGTCAAAGACAATTAGAAAAAAATCAATAGATAATAAACGTTTCACTTTAAAAAAAAAAGTTTTTTTTATGTGTATTATTTCATATGTCAGGCTTAAAGGGTTAACAGCAGCCTGAGCTTCTGAACTGATGGAGAACATGAAGGTACGTCATGTTGGGTTGCATGTTGAGACTGCTGTGTCATCCTTTTATCCTATTAATTGTACCTGCATTTGTTATTGTGTTTTTTGTTTATTTTGGCTAAAACGTTGGTTATATTTGGTAGAGAAAGAGAGAAACAGATACAGGAAAACTGACTCCAAATCATGCTGTCAAGGAACAAGATGAACAACATCCCTTTATACAGTGGAACGGATTGTTGACCTTAATTATTGGAAATCTCTGCAAAGTCAAATCTCCTTTCAAGCCCCGGTTAACAAAGTAAAACACTTTCAGGTGCACTCAACTTTGTGTGAATTTTTCTGAAACTGTAGTTAGTGGTATTAGTCACTATACTGTAAATAAAGATTTTGTTACATCTGTGGACTTGTCATAAACAATTTTTAACTTGTAGTTTTGTTATGCTGAGTTGACACCCCTATAGTTGATTTAAAACTAGTAATTTTAACAACATGCATATTTATGGACTTTGAGAGAAACTTGTTTGCTGTTTTTGTTATACTCTAATTATTATTCCTCCTAATTATATGAGGAAGCAGTTTATCTGGACATGATAGACAGAAATTTAAAAAATCTAGTTAACCTCTACTAAGAATATCTGATTATCTTTCCATCACTTACTCCACAAAACTGAGTCAACTAGTTAACAGAAGCTAAGGTAACTTGGGTACTTGGGTAGAAATAGCCAATCCAGCTTCTAATTGATCAAATTTCTTTTAAAATGAATTACCCAAAACAGACTTCTTAGGGTCATTCTAAGTCTTTTGTCCTTCAGTCAAAATCTTATATCTATTATCTAATAGTTAAGCACATTAAAGTCTAAATTAATCATTTATAAATATCTGAGCAATGCTTTGTTTTCATATTTTAAAACTACAATATGTTACCTAATCAGGTTGCCTGTCAATCCTAACCAGATAGTATTGCTTAACCAAAACCTTAATGATTTTGCAAGACTTCCAAATGAAAGTCAATCAACTTGCACCACCACTCCTCCAGCTTCCTAAAATAAACTTTTAGTGCTAAGTTTGGGGGTCATTTCAATGTGTTCACTCACTTGTTGTTCATTCACACACAATTGGTAGTCATCATTAAAGGTTGCTGCTAAATGAGCACCACTAATCAAAAGTTTACATGTCTCATTATACATAAATGTGCTGCTTTATATACATTTACCTGATGTGGTAAAAAGTATTATTTAATAAGTTAAAAAGTTCAGTGGTAAAATCTGAAATCACCTCCTCATGGATGTGAAATCAAACAATAGAAACCAAAAGAGTGTTCTTTTAACCAGGTTTTGTTTTTTTCTGCTATAAAGTTGGACATTTCAACATGGGAATTTGAAATCTTGCCACATGAAAAATGCTGGATGTGCTAAATATGCTCAACCCACCAGATTTGCTCGGCATACATAAACAGTAGTCTAAATATCAATGTTTAAGGATACTCTACCGTTTAAATTTGAAAAAAATGATCATGCACATGGCTATAATATTAGTGGCTCGAGTTTATTATAATAGACAGGTTACCATTGTCTATTGCTTTTTATGTCATATTGTTAATGTTAGTATGATAACAATTTATTTTCCTTCCTTTGATGTTCATCTGACATGCTTTAAATGACTTCATCTTCTTTTTTCTCTTCTCCTTGATTGAACAGTCACGCAATAGTAAAAGATGAGACAACACATTTTACTTTGCAGAATTTATTAAAGTTTTGTTAAACGTTTTTATATTTTACATTGAAACTGTTACTGACGCCAGTATTTCTTTGAATGTTCAGAAGAAACTCAGTTGCTTTCAAGCTTATTCATGATGCTAGATTTTATCCTGTTTAGCAAAATAACCGCACATTTTCAAAAATATTGGTTTTAGGGGGCAAAGAAAATAAAAAAACACGCAACACTTGTACAGGATGCTGCAGAGTTCAGATTTTACAGATACATTTTTCTTTTTATACATATATATGTTGTTTTTTTTTACATTGCTGATTTTCTTTTCATCTTTTCAAATTGTGCACACAAACTAGTTATTGAAACCTTCAAATGGAACCAAAATGCAGTCTTTCTCTTTTTATGAGGTCACAGTCAAGTGCATCTTAAATCCTCCTGTGAAACCTTCGTGCTGCAGTGTTTGGCTGTGTTTGACCCCTTGTTGGCAGAAAATATAGATGAATGACTTGACTTGCCTGTTTGAAGTGTTTTAATGAGACAATATGTCTTTTTTTTTTTAAAAAAGGGTCTTGGTCATTCATTCAGATTTCTGTCAGGTCAGGAGAAAAAGAATACATGTAAGGTTTGCTTCTCATGAAAGCTTCATGCATTTGCCTCAGTAAATAACAACAAGACAAGTGTAAAGAAGAAAAAATATATAAATAAACGAGGAGAAAGCCTTTTGAAACTAAACTCAAAAGTTTAATACAGCGTCCCTGTCCATGATGCCTTTGAAAAACAGCCAGGCCGCTGAAAAGAAAGTAGTAAATAAATAAATAATACTAATAAAAAGCGCAGACGACATAAATTATTAACATTAGACTGAAAACTGATGTTCAAGACGCTTTTTCGTCTTCCTTTCAGCTCTCTCTCCCCCTCTTCATTTCAAAACGCTGGTGAAATTTTTTTTGAGCAGTGATGGCAGAGGTATTCGCAGCTCCAGCAAGTTATTAGATATTCTTTTGTTTTCTATCCGCACTATTTTCATTGTATTTGCCATTAACAATGTGATTGTGCCGACGCAGCGCCTGACCCAAATCTGTGTTCTGAAACTGTTTGTGTTCTGCTGCTGATAAAAGTTTACTTTTCAACCTTTTTCAGCAGAGACTTCCAATGAGAGCGGCTCAGCTGAAAGCTGTTCTTGCGCAGGTATTACTGATTAAATTTAGGGCTTTCTGAGCTTTTTATCAGTCATTTGTGGATACGAATCTGAGGCGCTGAAAAGTTTTGTGTTTTTATTGTATTCTTGATTTACCCTTGCGGATGCTCTTCATACTTTCACTTGTTTAAACATGTCAAATTCAAACTATGTCAAGACATCCTTAACACTTGAAGTATTTTCATTAATTGATCAGATTTTGCACAAGGAATGTTATCAAACTAACAACGTATTTCAGAATCTGAAAGGATCGAGATCCACAGTGGCATATTTATTGATCATTGAATACTTGTGGAATGCAACTTTCAAACAATTAAGCGCAAAGGGAACCGAGTCAAAATGACAAAACTTTTGTTTGTTTGCTTGCTTTTATTTTTCATTACTGTCGCAAGGACAACACATAATTTTGGGATGAACAAGATATTTCAAAAATGTAAAAAACAGTAAGAACGCACAAGATGAAGAAATATAAGCCGTAAGACATAACATTGGTAAAACTGTCGATAATAAAGACAATGTCTTGTGGCAACTAAAAGTCAAAAGGTTTACTTTTTTTATTTTATTATTATTACATCTGTCAAATGTCAAATTTAAAGGAAAATAAAAACAGAAAATATAAACCATTCTCCTCAAAAGTTGGGACTCTGTTAAGTAAAGTGAATTGCAAATCGTCTGAATTTTACACGTAACTGAAAGTAAGTCAAAGACGACGTATCAAAAGCTGAAATTGACTTTTTTATTTTGCTCATTTCGATTTTGGTCTCAGCCGTTCCTTTCAAAAGAATTTGGGAAAAGGTCAACAAGCAAAAGCTGAAACTTTTAAGAGCTAAAAAGGTTAACAGAAAACTTGATTGGACATAAAATAAGCACCAAAAAGACAGAAGAGTCATTCAGTTGTAAACAGAAGTAGTGATTCACAAGTCTGTGAAAGGCAGCGAGCTCAAGAGTTTAAAAATAACATTTCTAAGGATAAAACTGCAAATAATTTGGGGGGTATTCCTCATCTAAGGAAGATAGTATTGTCAAAAGATTCTGAGAATTGGAGCAATCGCTTTATGCAAGGCACTAAAGGGACTGAAAACCCCCGCTAAATAATCAAGGCCTTCGTGTATGAAAAACAGACATGATTCTGTCTCTGGAATCACTGCTTAAGCTCAAATATATGTCTGAAAACCGCTGCGAGTCAGCACTGTTCATTACTGTCACTACAAGATGTTGGAAACCATAAAAAAATTAATTAAAAGCAATCACATTTTGTTTTCAGGACCTGCCTCTCTGTCAGGCAGCAGCTTTATGTCTACCTGTTCCCTGTCTTTGTCATATTTGCAAGTAGAAATAATGTTTTTCTTTCCTGGACTAAAAGTTGGACAAAAATTAGACAAAAATCCCTCTATCCTTCATTTTTCTTATTATTATTACTTGATAGCATATTTCCTGGCGTTATACTGTTTTTGGATGGTGGATGAGTAATTTACCAATATGCTGATTCTGATATCCATGATAGCATCCAATTGCATATTCAGTGGAAAAAGTGGAGATATTCAGACTGACTGAGGAAGCAGAGAAACCGACCAAATAAAGTGAGACTGGTAAATACAAAGTTTGACTTAAAATCTACACTCTTAGAAAACTGTTTCTTGGAAAACCTAAAAAATTTCTTCTTATTTTCTTTTCTCATCAGAGATCTAAGAGCAGTCTGCAGTAGTTTGAGCGTTACACCAAAGCCTTTGTGATGTGTGATGATAAAGACAGCGGAGTAGTAAAGACAAGTTTTTGATCTCTGAATGTTTCTGATTCATTGTTTTTTTGTTTTTTTCTGAACCATAAGAATCTAACAGCAACGGCTGAAGTCTTATACAGATTCAAAGGCTTTTTTTTGTTTGTGTGTTTATGTGTGTGTGTCCTTTTACTTCTTGTGTTTTCTGTGAAGACTCAGGGCGTCTGACTTGTTGAGAATAAAACATTCCTGTTCAACCTGCAACCACCTAAAATTGTCCTGGATGGAGAGCGGGAGGCCGAATGGAAATATAATGACATGTCGGCGCTCCAAATGGATTATGTTTCAATATCAGTCAGGACACAGAAACGGAAAGGTGGAGGGATCGAGGGCATGCGTTGGATGCAGATGGTTTTAAATTGCTGCCTTTGTTTTCCATCAGGCATGAAGCATTCAGTTTCCTTATCTTTCAGACAGTGGGCTGATGTTCTGGGTAAATGAACTGTCTGTATGTCCCTCACCTGCCTTGTTGTTTTCACTTCTTCCTCTGGGTTGAGATGTTGGTACACTGACTGTGAAGCCCGAGCTGCTCAGGCGTCTCCCACTTTGCTGCTCTGCACACCCAGATGCCTCTGGGGGTGCAATTACCAATCCTCACATGCGATCGAGGTTGCCCATGCATATGATCTCCTTTTTCTTACACTGTTGCATCTGGTTTTTTTTGTGCCTTTTTTTTTCCAGCGTTATTAGCAATGACACACTGTGAGATATTTGGAGGTAGAGGAGTTAATAGCCCAGGTCTTTACAGAGGCACCTGTCTGACTTGAGCAGCTGATTGCTTCGGCTCGTTGTCCATTTAACCTTGTAGCGGCCAGGTTTTTGAATGTACATCTTTAGGCTGTGATGTCTTTGTTTTCTTGCTTCCTGCACATAAATCGCTTTCTTTTTTTGGTTTTCCTCAAAGTATCACAACTAAACGGGTGAGAATCTACGTCTGCATACCTGCCAGTGCTGCTTTCTACCTGCCTCACACAAACACAGTCAATAAAGAAAATGATCAATAACACTTTATTTTAAAGTTCACATCCAGCGCTCTAAAACTGGCTTTTAACCGTACAAATACATTTCCTCTGAATGCAGTGAACATAGTCTTAGAAACACAAGGACATGACAAAAACACCTCCCATCAAAAAGCTTATTCATCTGGGTCAATTCACAGCTCTGACTGCGTAATTGTCAACACACAGTCTGTTTATTTCTCAGGTCAAAGCTTGTAGTTGCCTGTAAGAGAACATATTGTTCTTGTTTATGTTGACCTTGAGTATTATGAAGCATTATTAAGGAGTCTTCTAAAAATCGTTCTAATATGCCACTTAAAATACTACCAAATCATTTTGGGCTGAATCCAGTGTTTAGCATTCATCTATGTCCTAGATGTGCTTCATCCTATTCAGGGTCAAGGAAGGGCCGGACTCTATCCCAGCTGTCATCAGGTGAGAGGTGTGGTTCTCCCTGGACAGGCATGTCCATCAAAAGGTTCATGAAACATGAAATTCAGTGCATCTATTTAGGAAAGGCAAACTGCACAAAATTGTGTAAAAAAAAGTGAAGCATAAAATGTCCATTTGTTATCATAATTTTTAGCGTTGTCCCTTTTGCCACACTGCGTACTGCATTTTGGTCCAGTGGTTGATGTTGTTGTGTGTTACAGTAAAAGTGATTATGCTCCAGCTCAAACAGGAGACGTCATGTGGTCACTGCCGCCGGCTTATGCTGTACATTAGCACATTAGTGTCCTAAGTCCACAATTAAGATTATGTACTTAGGATGGATTAGGGTTAAGGTTAGGGTTAGGGTTAGGGTTAGGGTTAGTGATTAGGGTTAGGTTTAGTGGTTAGGGTTAGTGGTTAGGATTGGGGTTAGGCTTAGGGGTTAGGGTTATTGGTTAGGATTAGGATTAGGATTAGGATTGGGATTGGGATTAGGATTAGTGGTTAGTAATTAGTGGTTAGTGTTAGTGGTTAGGGTTAGGGTTAGGGTTGTTGTTAGTGGTTAGTAGTTAGTGGTTAGGCTTAGTGGTTAGCACTAAAGCTTCCCAGCAAGAAGATTCCTGGTTCGACTGCTAGGCCGGCTTCTGTGTGGAGTTTGCATGGTCTCCTTGTGCTTGTGTGAGTTTTTTCCGGGTACTCCGGTTTCCTCCCACAGTCCAAAAAAATGTATGTTCGGTTGATTGATGATTCTAAATTGCCTGTGGAGGTGAGCATGTATGGCTGATTGCATATATGTGACCCTGCAATAGACTGACGACCTGTCCAGGGTGTACCCCTGCTATTCACCTGTAATGAGCTGGGATAGACTCCGGTAGACCCCCTTGAACCTGTATTGGAATAACCAGGTATAGAAAATGGATGAATGAGATGTAACATGAGGAGGCAGACTTGTCAATTTCCTACTGGAAAATTTGTTGGAAGTACAGTACTATGAGGATATTTTTTCTTTTTTTTTTTTAAAGTTTTTTTTAATTTTTGTTTAATGCAGATTGTGGGATTTATTTGGATTGTAAATACTGTGTACTACATTTCTCTGTATCTGGTAAAACCTGTAGTTTGGGACACAGTTTTGAAAATGTGGTTTAAATTTTCTGTTAATCTAGGTTGTTTTTTTTTTTTTTTTCCTTTTTTCTTTTTTTTTTAAGCCTTTGTTGTTTTCCTTTTACTTGTGTTTTTGCTTGATCTGACCTTTCCTCCCCAGCTGTGTAAAGGTTTGATGAACAGCAGTGTTACATGGACTGTATGAAATATGTGTAAATACCAATCATTTAAGCAAATGTGGGCAGTCCAGCTTGGAGTCCCAACCTGTGACCCCCAACTGCTTCTCTGCACCCATCTCTGTCTGGATACCTTTAATAAAGCCCATGAGAGCCACAAAAACTAAAACCAAAACTGTCTTAACAGCGCTTTACAACTTTATATCAAGATCCTGCTAATGTAAAAATACTATGATATACTATTGTAGACTCTGTGTTTTCTTCGGTATGGTAATAATTCAGGGATAATTGTATAGTTAATTTGTTGAGGTTCATCTTCCAAACACAGACACGCACATACAAACAGACTTCCATGAAACCAAATACAATTTCATAATTAAATATTTGGTGCTTCAGTCTGTTTAATAAAATGAGATTAAAATATATTTATTGATTTATTAATTCAATATTGAGCATTTGATATCTCTTTATGTCCCCACCTTAATCAGTTTTGTACAATTACTTAAAGTGATAAACATTAATATGATTACCATAACTTTAATTTGACTATTCATAAAAAAATATCACTGAAAATAGTTAAACTTAAATAAAAGAGTTCTTGTCTCTGTGCTCTAGTAGCAAAATAAAATCAATTTCTATTTCTATTTATTCTAGTATATTATGATGACTTTTGTGCTGCGTTCAATAAAATAAAGTGCATCAACACAACAGACAATCTGGGAGAAAAAGACACGTGGGAAGGTTTATTTTAATGTGACTTGGGTTTCATTTTCTGTTTTCTATCTTCACATACATTGCAGAAATTCCCGATCTTAGAAGTGACAGAAACATCACAGCACATTTACTCTGAAATGGATGACTCCAAGTTAAAAGCTTCAGATAAAAACTGGAATAGTTTCTACCCTCTTAGGTAGTTTGCAAGCAGCACAGCAGAAAAACCTTTTGGCAAAGTGCAACTCTCCTGCACATGGGTCATCGCAGCTACAAGAGCCAGAGGAAAATAATCGGCCTTGCCCTCCATCATCCTCTCATCCTGACCTCTACGTAGGGTATTGTATACTTTCAGCACATACGTAAAGGAGGAGGGAGAGGAAGAAGGGGAGAAAAGAGAATGATTGCATATCTGAAGGCATCAAGAGAGCAGATATGGATGGGAGAGAAGTGACATGGTCGGACACATCTTTGCTTTCTTATTAGTGAGGGCCTGTTCAGACACTTTGTGCCCTTTTTATGGGCCCATGATGAAACCCCTCTTCGCGCATCTGTACAAAATGGCCAGGGGAAATCACGGATGAGAATCACTCAAAGACAGGGACATGTCAACAGGCCCATAATGATAGCTGATGGCCACAAAACACTCTTCCCTCTTCCCTTTCAGCCTCACCTGCCCAAGTTGCACTATCCTTGAAAACATAATTAAAGGTAAAACAGAGAGACTGAAGCTTTATCTGTGTTTTCTGTAAGCAATGCTCTTTGTTTTATACATCTGGGAGTCCCTTTTCCCCCCTTCCAAATCACTCTTTCGCTTCATGGAGAGAAGGAGGAGGAGGAGAACACCCTCTGTGAGACGCCAAGGTGCTCCCAGTCCATTGTGCTGCTGGCTGTCAGGTTAAATTAGGGAGTACAGGCTCCGTGAGTGTAAAAAAATCAATACTTGATGGAAGATTGCTCCCCGGAAAATCTGTTTTGATTCCAGGATTAATTCTTGACCAAAGGCTCCTGCAAAATGACATGCCATTAGCCTGAAAATGAACACATTCTGCAGTGGAAATTGGATGGAAATGTGTCAGGTGATTGCCCCGGCTGGTTGTTTTGACTCTTCGAGCGAGGGGACTGAAGGTTTAGCTGCTACGAATGAGGCCTCCGGGCCGACTGCATTTTCAGAAAAGAGACAACTCCATGGTGACCCGCGAGTATTCTCAAGGCCATTGTTGTCCAGCAGCTGCAAATGCACTCCACCAAGGTGAAATGCATTTACCGCTGTCCACTCTCTTGTGTTTTCCATAAAGCATGGCATGAAGAATGAAAGAATCTTAAAATAAAACAAGTGGGACACCCCACCCCACCCCTTCAGCCCAACAGTGAGAAAAAGAGTGCTGAGATGCATTATTTATTAGTGAATAATGTGTTTGTCATGACAGATGACATTTCCTGGATTGAAAACTTAAACAGAAACCTCTGAAGATGCACTGGACAGTGATTTGAACAGCCAGCTGAACATTTGTGCGGCTGTTTATTTATTTCACTGATTTCTGGCTCTCCGGCAGCATGTGTCTAATACAAACATATGCATAAAGTCTATTTATTTGTCATTCATTTGAATCATCTTGGAGCGCTTTTTGGATAAAACCATCATCACATATGGAACATTTTTACTTTTCCATTTTCTATTTCTCATTTATAACAAAATGAGTCTTAGTATCATCAAATGTCAATGCATAATTTTATATTTTGCTGTTTGTAAAATGTTATATATTTCTATTTACTCCAGCAGTATTTTTTTTTTTTTTGCATCAGGTGCTTAAATAATTGAGCTAAAATTGAGGCTAAAATTAATTTCAAATTTAATTTGAATTGTCTATATGACTTTTGAATACAAAAGCTACACATTGTTTGAGTTGTTTGAGTTACCGCTAGAACTTTGGTTGCATCTTCATGTAGTAATCTTCACAAAAACTCTTATTAAATGCATCATGAGAGTTCAGACTTATCATTTGTCTGTCTTAGTACATATACATATATTCCTCTGAATAAAACTTTAAATCTACTGTAAATGAACAAAAATCATTATTAAATATAATGTTGGGTTTTGGGGGGGTTAAGATGAGAACAGAATTGCAAACAGGTTTACAGGAAAATATTTAACAGAGCATGATGATGATGGTGGTTGCGATACATGCAGTTTTAAAATGAGGCTCCAGCGCCCCCTGCAGGTGTTAATCTGTCAGTACCTAGTTTACATTGCCACTAGATGGCAGTATGCGGCGCAATGTTTCACCACATTTGTCAACTACACAGAAAAAGCGAGTCATTTTAAGGCAAATTCCGCCCTAAACCGAGAAGCTCATTATCATTGTGGAAATGCGTTGAATTCCATTTTATCCGTGTTTTAGAGGGTTGCGTTGACTCTGTATATCTAAACATATTTATAATTAATACTGCTGTCCTAACTGTTCCCATAGATTTATGATGCGCAGTATCAATACATGACTTTGCAGGAAACCCTGACATAAAATTAGATTAAATCTGCAATTATATAAACATAAACAGTAATCAATGTGCATGGATGTTTGACTGTAACAAGTACATACTATTTGTTTTGAATTTCAGTTTTGACAGCTGATTCTTTGATTTTTGAAAGCTTTAACGGTGCACTTTGTAACTGTACCACCCAGCTGTAACTATAACTGGACTAACTATACCACCTGGTGTAAGACACAATAAAGTACCAGATTTACCGGACAATCCCCGCTCATTAGCACACTCTCATCAGAGATTCAGATCTGTTTGCTGCCGCAAAGTATCAACCTTCACCCCACCACCTCCATCCCCCATGTCTTCTGTGTGTCCTACAGCATGATAACTTAGTGTAAACATCTGCATATATTATTAACAATAGTTTAATTTAGTTACCAATTTAAAAGAGACTTTGTCAGTTCGGTGTCATATTTCTTTGTTAAGACTTCGGCCCCTCGGTACACCTGGGGCCAGCCTCTGGACCCTCGGCACACCTGGGGCCAGCCTCTGGACCCTCGGCACACCTGGGGCCAGACTCTGGACCCTCGGCACACCTGGGGCCCCCGGGACGCTCGTGACAAGTAACATCAAGTTGAATTTTTACGGCGAAACTTCTCCGTGACGTCACGGGAGGCTGATCCATTCATGTCTGTGTTCAGTTCATTTAGATGCGAGGTCTGCAAATCACAAAAATCAGACCTCAATCACAAATCGATTCAAAAACAGCGGACGCTGTGTACATTTAAGATACTTTTCTTGGGACTCGATATTTATTTTATTTTTTTAAGGTGGTGATATTGATCTTTTTTCCACGCCCGTTTGATGCGCCCTTAAAATTTGGCGAGTTTTTGATTATATCAAAGCTCTGAAAAAAAGCCAGTTTCGTTGTAGAAATAATAATAATTTTTTACCTTACATTTTTTGGGAGTCGCAGGTTGATGACGTGTGGTTGCTGAGCCAGCACAGTTACTAGCTGGTAGTTTCGCTGAAATGCTCTTAAAACGTCTGCGGTCGCGTTAGAAACCGTTACTGTTTCTGTTTAAAAGCTCGTCATGTCTTGGGTGAGAGCCGTCTCTTCCTCGAATGAAGATGTATTCGACGAGGACGCGGACGAACTCAACCTACAAAGTAAAGAATGGACCTCCAACATGAGGAAACGCGTCATGGTGAAGCCGCCGTCGCTGCCGTTTAATTCCTTTTACTTGTTCAAACTGGTTTTACTTGTGTGTGAAATGTGCTCGGTGTTTAAACGTTGGCCGTGTCGCCTGGCTCATGTGTGGGTGTCGTGGACAGGACGGGTACGTGGACGGAGTGGATGCCGGGGAGGAGGCGTCGCTGCAGGTCGGATTCAACCGAGGCTTCAGGGACGGAGCCGCCGCCACGGCGGCCGCGGGCCGCCTCAGGGGGATCGTCAGGTAGAACCACTCACCTGGGTCACAAGCCTATGAAGCTGGTGTCAGGGATGTCCTTTTCACGTCAATGCCACACTCGGGTTTCCAGTGTATGCGAATAATGTGACAAGTGTCCGCCAAATGTAAACCACGTAACAACCTTAAAGAACCACGTAACAACCTTAAAGAACCACGTAACAACCTTAAAAAACCACGTAACAACCTTAAACAACCACGTAACAACCTTAAACAACCACGTAACAACCTTAAAGAACCACGTAACAACCTTAAAGAACCACGTAACAACCTTAAAGAACCACGTAACAACCTTAAAAAACCACGTAACAACCTTAAACAACCACGTGACAACCTTAAACAACCACGTAACAACCTTAAACAACCACGTAACAACCTTAAACAACCACGTAACAACCTTAAACAACCACGTAACAACCCTAAACAAACACGTAACAACCCTAAACAAACACGTAACAACCCTAAACAAACACGTAACAACCCTAAACAACCACGTAACAACCCTAAACAAACACGTAACAACCCTAAACAACCACGTAACAACCCTAAACAAACACGTAACAACCCTAAACAAACACGTAACAACCCTAAACAAACACGTAACAACCCTAAACAAACACGTAACAACCCTAAACAAACACGTAACAACCCTAAACAAACACGTAACAACCCGAAACAACCACGTAACAACCCGAAACAACCACGTAACAACCCGAAACAGGCGCGTAACAACCATAAACAGCCGCGTAACAACCTTAAACAACCACGTAACAACCCTAAACAACCACGTAACAACCCTTAACAACCACGTAACAACCCTAAACAACCACGTAACAACCCTAAACAGCCACGTAACAACCGCGTAACAACCCTAAACAGCCACGTAACAACTCTTAACAGCCACGTAACAACCGCGTAACAACCCTAAACAACCACTTAACAACTCTTAACAGCCACGTAACAACCGCGTAACAACCCTAAACAACCACTTAACAACCACGTAACAACCCTAAACAACCACGTAACAACCCTAAACAGCCACGTAACAACTCTTAACAGCCACGTAACAACCGCGTAACAACCCTAAACAACCACGTAACAACCCTTAACAACCACGTAACAACCCTTAACAACCACGTAACAACCCTAAACAGCCACATAACAACTCTTAACAGCCACGTAACAACCCTAAACAACCGCGTAACAACCGCGTAACAACCCTTGACAGCCGCGTAACAACCCTTGACAGCCGCGTAACAACCCTTGACAACCACGTAACAACCCTTGACAACCACGTAACAACCCTAAACAACCACGTAACAACCCGAAACAGACACGTAACAACCCGAAACAGACACATAACAACCATAAACAGCCGCGTAACAACCTTAAACAACCACGTAACAACCCTAAACAACCACGTAACAACCCTAAACAGCCACGTAACAACCGCGTAACAACCCTAAACAACCACGTAACAACCCTTAACAACCACGTAACAACCCTAAACAACCACGTAACAACCCTAAACAGCCACGTAACAACTCTTAACAGCCACGTAACAACCGCGTAACAACCCTAAACAACCACGTAACAACCCTTGACAGCCGTGTAACAACCCTTGACAACCGCGTAACAACCCTTGACAACCACGTAACAACCCTAAACAACCACGTAACAACCCTAAACAGCCACGTAACAACCCTTAACAGCCACGTAACAACCCTAAACAACCGCGTAACAACCCTTGACAGCCGCGTAACAACCCTTGACAACCACGTAACAACCCTTGACAACCACGTAACAACCCTAAACAACCACGTAACAACCCGAAACAGACACGTAACAACCCGAAACAGACACATAACAACCATAAACAGCCGCGTAACAACCTTAAACAACCACGTAACAACCCTAAACAACCACGTAACAACCCTAAACAGCCACGTAACAACCGCGTAACAACCCTAAACAACCACGTAACAACCCTTAACAACCACGTAACAACCCTAAACAACCACGTAACAACCCTAAACAGCCACGTAACAACTCTTAACAGCCACGTAACAACCGCGTAACAACCCTAAACAGCCACGTAACAACTCTTAACAGCCACGTAACAACCGCGTAACAACCCTAAACAACCACGTAACAACCCTTGACAGCCGTGTAACAACCCTTGACAACCGCGTAACAACCCTTGACAACCACGTAACAACCCTAAACAACCACGTAACAACCCTAAACAGCCACGTAACAACCCTTAACAGCCACGTAACAACCCTAAACAACCGCGTAACAACCCTAAACAACCGCGTAACAACCCTTGACAGCCGCGTAACAACCCTTGACAGCCGCGTAACAACCCTTGACAGCCGCGTAACAACCTTTGACAGCCAAGTAACAACCTTAAACAACCGCGTAACAACCTTAAACAGCCACGTAACATCCTTGTCACTTTGTTTGAAACCCACGGGCCTTTTCGCACTGGACATGCAGTTATTAAAAAATGACACCTCCGCTGCTTTGATTGACATTACATTGAAAGCCCCTGATCTCACACCCTTCAGCTGGATCACATTCTGACAGGTGACTAAACCACGTTGCCGGGGTAACGGTAACCAGAACTTTCTTTGTAGGCAGACGGCTTTCTATGCTCAGATCAGGCTTCGAGCTTGAGAGAAGATGGAAAGTTTCTCACTTTTGGATGTAGCTGCTTACGTCATCGTCACTCCTCTGCCGCTCTGGGCTTGTTTTAAAGGTCTCCTTAAGCATGATGTTGAATAATCTTTGTTTGTACCTGCCAAAAATACCATATTGTTTGGCTACGTGCAGTAGATTTAGGCTACAGTAATTATATAATGTCACACTATCTGCTGCAGCTGCCATAATTATGTTTGTAAAGAGGCAGAAAAGGCAACAGTAGTAATCCTTCCATAATTATTACAAATTACAACAGGTCCCCAGACAATTTTAGGCCAATCGTAATAGGGCATTAGTCTAAAAATACATGATTCAGTGAGTGGTTGAGATTAGGAGGTATTTTGACATCACAGACTAGTATTATCCTGCTTCCTCCTCCTCCTGCTGTCTTCAGCTTCACCTCATGGTGCGTTTATGCCACTGACAATAATTAGTGCAACGCTGTAATGCAGATATCAGAAGGAGGACACTTTGTGGACGAGGCAGGTACAGTGGAGAGGAGCAGTTTACGACATGAAAACTGACTTCTATAAACAAGATTTCTAAAGACATAGCAAACAGCACTTTGACCCAATAGTTTCTGAAATTTAATGAACTTTTAAAAAATAAACATTGGAGAGGGGGACAGAATATGATTCCTTGCTTGGTTTAAGCATTTAGAAACTTCCCATAGGAGGAACTGAGATTGTTTCATCTGTTGACCTGAGACCTTCACATACTTTGGTCTTTATTTTATAAACCTGTAATTATATCATCATAGTTAAATATTTTGAGAGCTTTGTTTGATGTTTTAGGTTGTTTTTCTCATCTCTTTAGGGGTGTAAAATTCTGTAGTTAAAGCCTCTTTCTTGTTTGGAAACATCCTGAGTTTCTTTTGTTCTGGCAGTTATTGGAGTCCCTTTTCTGTCCAGCAGATGGCTGTCCCAGTCCCTTCTCTGTGCTATTGTATGTGACACTGTAACCTCTTTGTGTCTCCCGTCACAGTGCTATATGGTGCTGGTGCCAGATTCATCATCCAGAAAACCCTGTCCCATCCTGTGTGCCTGACCTTCTGCAGCGGGTTACACAACACGAAGACAGAATCGTGAATGACATCAGGAAAGTTTTGGAAAATCCTCCTCCGAGTGTAAGCGACGTCTCAGAGAGCTTGGAGGATCTGGAGGTGGAACATATGGATCCTGGTCACTGTGGAGAGGGGTGTTCAGAGCCATTCTGCTGCAGGAATGCAGAGAATATGGACTTGGATCTTCACCGGCCACAAAATCCTTGTTCAAGGTCCACTGACAGCTTCTCCGGCTCCGATGAAGGTCTAAAACTCCTGCTGCAGTGCTGTATGGACATAGTGTCAGAGATGGAACTGCCCCAGGAGTTGCTGGAGCACATACAGGAGCTCAGGAACTTGTAGTGATCAGGGACCAAGATTACAGTGGATGGGAACTACGATGATACCTAGACTTGCATAATATGGCACAAATGTCTTAGAGTGACTTTTTTTACATGAAGAAATTAGATATGATTTACATAATATCAGGTATTATTTTGTATTTTAAGTTGTTCAAATATATTTGAAAATATTTCCAAATAAATATGTATTTGATACAACATATTTAAATGTTGCCCTCTTAAATGAAAACAGTCATAACCTATAATTTTTCTCACAGGACATTTCAAATTGTTTAGTTCCTGTTGGACACAGTGTACAAGTTAGTAAATTGAATTAAAGGAATAGATATAATTATTGAAAATCTGTTTAAGATGAAAGAAAAGTTTGTCTTTTATTGTCAGTATGAAGTCAACAGATGCTGCTAAACCTTAAATTAACCAGTGTTCAGATAACTGAGTAAACTAGATTTATGGTATGACAGCAATTCCACAAAGTTGTAAATATAACCAATACAATGATTTGCACATCTCTTAAACCCATGCGTTATTCCCAACAAAACATAAGTAATATATCAGATGTTGAAACAGACATTTTATCATTTGATAAAAAAAAAAAAAAATCTCATTATGAATTTGATGGCAGCAACACATCTCAAAAACGTTGGGACAGGGTGACGTTTACCATCATGCGGCATCCCTGTTCCCTTTAACTGCCTGTAGTCATCTGGGACGTGAGGAGACCAGTTGCGGGAACTTTAGGAGAGGAATGTTGTCCCATTTCTGTCTGATGCTGGATTCTAGCTGCTCCACAGTCCTGAGCCTTTGTTACCGGAGTATCCGTTTCATGCTGCACCGAATGTTGTCTTCTGGTAAAAGGTCTGGACTGCAGGAAGACCAGGTCAGGCCCGTTTGCTTTGGTGATGGATGTAGAATGAGCTTTAGTCTTGTCTTGCAGAAATATGCAGACCTTCTGTGAAAGAGACATTTGCTGGATGGGAGCAGATGTTGCTCTAAAACCTCCACGTACTCTTCAGCGTTGACGGTGCCGTCCAGATGTGTGAGTTACCCAGGGCATAGACAGACGGTCTGCATGGATGTGCATTTTTACATCTGAGAGACTTGAGCTCGCTGAAATGTTCCTTTAATACCCAGTCGCGTTACTGACCCGTTGCCAGTTAACCTAATAAGATGTCAAATGCTCTTCTAGTTGTTTTTGAGTTGTGCAAATTGTGCTGCTGCCTTAAAAAAGAAATCCATAAAAAATGGCAAAGTGTCCATATGAATTGTTTTATGTTTTATTGGGAATAAAAGATGGGTTTATGAGACTTATAAATTATTGCATTTTGTTTTTATTCACATTTCAACGTTTTGGGATTCGGGGTTGTAATAGGGATTCAAATTCAAATTAAAAAGTACTTTATTAATCCCCAACAGGGAAATTAATTGTACTATACAATTCAATTTCAATTATATATCATCTATTACAATAGAAATTGTCTCTAAGTCTCTGTTGTTGCTTTTCAGTGACCCAGAGCATGAACGTAATATAACCTGTATATTATGGCCAGTATATTGTTTTTATAATTGGTATAAAATTTCAAATTAAAATTTTTATAAAAATATTGTCACACGTACATCTTAAAATTTACTTTCTTTGGCTATGATTGGGAACTTTCTCTAATATACTAATTTCTGTCTCTACTTTATAGATTAAATAAGATATATCGATAATCTTGATTTAAAATTTAAAAAAGTGACTTCTTTTGTGTTTTTTATCATCATTGTACATTAAAAAAAAATATTTTTATTTTACTTTTTCGTGCTATTTTGCCGTTTGCGTTTAAACTATTAAATTAGAAATAATTATCCAAATTGCTTCCTACTCGAATAATTTACAATGTCCGAAGAAGCCCGAGTTTCCGAGAAACACCTGAACGCTGCAGAAACCCTCGCTGCGCACGAGTGTGACGTCATCCGCGGACAGCACCGTGACCTGCTGGCTGGTGCAGCTGCCGAGCTAAAGATCCTTTCAAGCAGATGTTTCCCCGAAAATACTGCAAATACAAACGTTTTGTGAAGTGCTGCGTACCAAAGGACAACAGTGCAGTTTGAAGGAAAAACCAACGACGTGGCGGCAGCGTTACTTGGACGCGCGGCGGCCCTCTGAAGTTCACCGTGGCTAGCTGGCTAAGCAGCGACGAAGGCGCTAACAAAAGTAACCAAAGCCGGAGTATAAACGATTAAAAACCTTAATTTGAGGTAAGCCCAAACGCTGTCTGCGGGTTTATAACCGCCCCGGCTCCGTTTGACGTTGTCCCCGTTGCTGTAACTTCTCCTTTTTTTTTTCCTTCTTCTTTTTTTTTAACAACAAAGCTTTTGTTTCCGTTTTTAACGTTAAAATCACAACGTAAAAACAAAGAAAGTTAAATTACTTCTCAACCTGCGTCCGTTTGCTCATATATGACTTCCAGCCATAACGTCGCTGTTTGTTGTCACATACACGACCTCGTACTGGGTTTCGAGACGAACCGCGGTGTGTGTTTGACTTTGATCATAAAGTTACGGTTCTGAGTCACATTTCTGTCACAAGTAATGAATCCGTTAATACTCGGGAATGTGCCCTAACGGCTCGCATGAGTGATTTCTCCTTGCTGGTCTTGCAGTCGGACCTGCTTCTTCATGGACCCCTGACGTGTTACGGCTGCAGCGACTGGTCCGGACCGGGCCGGACCGGACCGGAGGCCGCCGTCCAGCTCGTCTGACCTCCCCAGATGGGGAACTGCTGCTGTCACAATAAAAGTCCCTGTGACAATGCGGATGAACGGAGCGGCTTGTTGGTGGATGATTCAAAGCCCACGTGCACCGGTGTATCAGCAGTGGATGGTACATGTGGTTTTGAGACAAGTGTCGATATGAGGTAAGATACTGCAATAAGGGGAAGATATCAGTCTGTGATCTTGAAGGTTACTGGACATCGCAGAGATCATGAATATTCAGTGTTCTGACATTAGAGCCAACACAAGTATTTAAAAACCTATCTTTGAGTGCAGGAAATAGTCATGAAGATGTGTCCAACTCATGGAGAATTACTTTAAATAAGTATGATCAGATTTCCCCCTGCGGCTTGTGTCGGATGTGACCGAATCACATTTTGACTCGCAATGTTTAAGGTCACAAATGAGACGGCGGGGACTTCCACAAGTCTTTAGTGATTTGTGGAGGAGGAACATTTTTGTTATTTCATGCTCTAATGGGTAATGCCAAAAGATAAAGGTCCCCCTTAAGCTTTTTACCGCTTTCTCTCCACCCACAGTACAGAGATAAACTCAATGTTTTTCTCGAAGTGTCTTTCGAATGTTGTATATAAACGGGTTGAGAGTTGCGCTTGCTGTGTTATGTGCCTCCACTCATGCAGCGTTATGTCACTCAGGAGAGCTGCTGATCAAGAGGCCGAGAATGGGCTGGTGAAGCGGAGTCCCGTGAATGGAGAGATGGAGCCCAGTAACGCTCAGGAAAATGGACCCTTGCAGAAGAAAGGCACTCAGGCAGCAACGCCTTCTCCGCGCAAAGAGTCTGAACTCAAAGAAAACTCCGCCAGAGCACAATGGGACGTCTTGACGGACACTCGTGACAGTTTACGAGCTGAAAATCAACAATGTACTTTAAACTGGAAGGATGAAGACTACTCCGCTGCTGATCGAGAGGATGTCGTAGCCTTAAATGCAGAACCGGAAGAAGAAGATTCACCTTCAGTGCAGGAGAAAGTCCCGGGTGGCGTGTCACTAACGACTGAGGTGGTCGGCCGAGAAAACCCTCTCCATTCACAAACTAACTCAACAACAGAGGACATTATAGCGAGCATTACTCATGATAATGATGAAGAAAAATGCTTAAAAGACGCCATCAACGCCGCTGCCAAACCATCTGCTGCAAACGCTCAGCTCACTGCAGCAGCAGGTCAGGAAGCGTCAGTTTCTGCGGCCGGTCAGGAGACAAACGCAGCTCCGAGCTGGTAAGTTACAGCGGCAGCGCAGTCGCCGATGTTGACCAACGACGGCATAAATCATCATCCAGCTCATTTTCCCAGATAGTATAAGTAATATATTAATAAACTGGGGCTTACTCTGTTACTTATTAGCCACACACATGTTGATTGAGTAAGCAGGCTAAAATAAAGATGATTGCTGATATTTAAAAAAATAAAATTTAAAAAAGGGAACCCAAACAAAAAAAACACAATATGCAATATGAACTTGTTTGCTGTCTCAAGTTCATCATCCCTTTTGTGGTTGTTTTAAGCAATCAAAGTTTATCATATTCAATTATGGCGATATTGTAATGAATTTAACAAACATTTGCCTATCTGTATGTCAGTTGACATTTTTATCTGTTGACTTTTATAACTCATTAGAAATGCCTTCAGTACAGCACTGCACGTTATTTAGAAGCGTTTTATCTTTCTGATCACTCTGTGCGCAGCGCTCTTACTCTGGATTTAGACAACGGTTCCTCTTTGGTGTGCAGAGAAGTCGTCTCTGAGGACAAACAAAGCCAAGATGTCCCTCAGTCCTCTTCTGGACCGGAACCAACGAGACTCGGCCACAGTGGGGAGAAGCAGGAATCTGCCAACTCAGTCAAGAAGCCAGAAGCCACATCTCCAGCGGCTGCCAAGGACAGGTCAGAGGGTTCAAAGCTCATGATATCAAAACAAGGCAGTTGTTTACATAAAGGCTGGGCTTTTTCTCAGCGTCTCTGTCGCCACTAGATGGGGAAGTTGCTGCTGATGAACTTGTCCCTGCAAAATCTCATGCTCCTGTACAAACTTTGCACCTTTGCTGTATTAACTTTTATGATGTTAGTTTTAGGTATGAATAGTAAACTTGTATAAACAAGCAAAGTTGTATTATCTTTGCAGCTTAAAGCCCGATCAGGATGTGAAACCAGATCCTGAGTTTTTAACTACTGCAAGCTTGAACGAGAAATTCAAACAAGATGCCGCGGAGGAAGCCATGCTGCAAGTGCAGGACAAAGATGTTCCCAAAACAAGGGAGGGTGATGGGACTAAGAAGGTGGAGGAAGAGAAAGAGGGAGCTCCAGCAGAGACGGAGAGTCCTCAGGCTGTGAGAGATGCTGAGAATCAGAAGGTGACGGGAAAAGAGGAGCAGCTGACAGGAGGAGAACACGTGAAACTCATCGCTGGACCTGCTGAGGAGAAGAAAGGCGGTCTGGGAGACAGGTCTGTGAGGAGGATTTCTGGTTGTTTTTCAGAGTGCCTTGTAGCTTGTGTTGTATCTGCTGATGGACTCAGGCGAGGTAGTCGTGCTTCTGTGTCCATGAAACATGTGAAACACAAGACAGGAAGGAAGGAAGCGCTCGAAAGTGTGTGGCAAAGTTTTTAATAGCCACAGCTGTTTAGTCTGCACAGGGAGTAAAGTTTGTTGAACCAAAATAATCGTATTGAGTGAAAAGAGAAATCCTATCGTCTTTTAAGGATACAGTGTCTCTTATTGTTCATATTTTCGTCACTGCTTGTCTTGACTTTTATTGAATTTAAGTTAGTTGTTTCTTGTTTTTGTATTTACAACATTGTTTTACAGGCATAGAATAAGTGGTTTATTGGTGGGTGTTTTTAGCTTTAATCGATTCATATTTGTGTGCGGGAGAGCATGACGTCTGCGACTGCCACAAACTAATAACATAGAGGTCTCCAACACCGATGTGCACAGTGAGAAATGTGTTGTTTTAAAAGGATTTGTCGACAGAATATTAAAAAAAGAGGATAAATTTTAAAGCGATATTTGTGTTCTGTTTCGTCTTAGTGAAGAAGACCTGTACAGAGGAGCTGAAGAGCTGTCTGCATCACCAGGTGATCACCAGGAACCCCGTCTGACCTTGAAACTAAACCTTTGTACATCCTTTGCTTTTATTTGTTTATATTTCAACACAGCTCTCGTGCTTCAGTTTGTCAATAAAACGTGGACACTGTTATTTTTATTTTGTCTGACACATCTACTTTTATCTCCTCTCAGTTTTGAAGGCGGAGGATAGATGCAGTTTGTCTCCGGCCGTGGATATTTTGTCTTACAGTGAGAGAGAATGGAAAGGAAATACTGCCAAAAGCGCTCTCATTAGAAAGGTGAGTGCCTGTGGCTCGGTGGCAGAAGTGTTTCGGATGAAAACCAGTTTTGTGTGTTGCTTTAATGGCTGAGGGGCTTCCTGCTGCGTTACTGTGTGCTGCTGCAGGGTTATAAAGAGATGTCCCAGAGGTTCAGCAGCGTGAGGAGAGTGAGGGGGGACAACTACTGCGCCCTCAGAGCCACGTTGTTCCAGGTGTTGTCCCAAAGCACCCAGCTCCCCGTGTGGTTGCAGGAAGATGACGTTGTTATGGTGAGCGGTCTTTCAGACACTAAACACACTAAAACCTCGTGGACCGGCTCGTATTTCAGAGTTGACTAGAACAGCGGTGCATGCAGATGCGTGGCCTGAATACTTGAAAAGCGAGTCCTTGATTTCAGAAAGAGGCGTCTCGTGTCTCATCCGTGGTTAATGAAGTGGGCGTCAAAAAGGAGAAAGGCAGTTTAATGTCAAGTGTCAAAAAGACCCATCTGGTCTCTTTTAGACCAGCCAGGAAGCCATGTAATCATTCCTTTCTGCTAAGTTTATGTAATTGTCCGGACACGTTTTTATTTCTCATTTCTCATAGTGGTTGGTGGTGATGCTACATTTGTGTGTTCATCCACTGGACTTTGGTGTTATCTGGATTGTTTCCACCAACAGTTAAAGCAGCACAAAGGGACTTTTTTATGTTAAAATAACAGTTTAACATAAACTAACAGTTCCCTTTGACGGAATATTTTCCTACCTTTTAGGATGCATCATCTTGTACTTGCTGCTTCCCGTTTACAACCAGACAAACTTTAGTCCACCGTCCTGGTAGTGTCTTTATGGTACTTTATGGTACTTTGTCACACGTCAGCGTTGACGAAACGAGCCCACAGAGCTGCAGAGGAAACCAAGAGACTCGAGACCTGGAAGAGAAAACGAGAGACTTAAAGAGACCAAAGAAGACTAACATGTTGTCACAGACTTGATCACTTTTTACCTGAACTGGCTTATTTACTCAATAATCTGATGTCATCTTTATAGTAGAATGAGTGAATAGTTAAAAAGGTTTAAAAAAAAAAAAATAAAAAGGAGACTATTTTTTTAGCAATTTAGCAGACCCAAAATACGTATTTCATAAACATCACACACAACTGTGCGCAAAAAAAAAAAAAAAAGGAACTGAAACTCAGTCCCAGACCTGACTAGATTGCTGTCTTCAGTAGTTCAGACTTTGTTGACTAAGCTCATCTTTCAACGTATTTTGTTTACAGTTGCCGACACAACTGGAGGCCCAGGAAGGACTGATAAGCCAGTGGAGATTTCCTGGAGAGTGTGTGCAGGGAGATGTCGCAGGAGACGCCCCTCAGCAGCTCACAGGATACGTAGAGCTTCTCCGACAAACGGTACCGTCTGCAGATCTGCTTAAAAACACAGTGAGAAAATATTTTAAAGACAGCATGAGTAAACCGCAGGGCTATTTTTAAGCCATCCGTGGACGCAGACGGCACCGATGTTCATCCACGTAGCCTTCGGACGTGATTGCTACCATGTGTTAAAGGAAGTAGTTTCCCCGAGCCTGCACAGCTCGTGTCTTCTGTGTGTCATTAACGCAGTCTGGTAATTCTCTGGGGATTTAAATGATAGATGGACTTTCAAAGAACTGTTTGAGCTGATAAAAGCACAGTGCTTCTTTTCCGTAACAGAGTTTACAGTCGGTAGTTTACTGCACAACCGTTTTTCTTTTCTTTAAAAGTCAGAACGTGGTTTTATTAGCTGGATCTGTGAGTCCAGTTTTCCCTGTCTTTGTAGACTGCAGTGATGTTTATATGTAGTCTGTGTGCAGGAAAGACACCCTTTTATATATCCGTGAATGAAAGCGTGTCCACTGAAGCAGAAGTTTGCATTGTTACAGGAGAAAATATCTCATGATTGCTTAATATCTTTACCAGATATGTCCCCAAGGACTGAAATCTGGGATCAAATTAACAAAGAACTGCTTAGTGTGACTTGACAAAAATGACAGTGTTGTGGAGGAGATGCGGAGACAGGAGAGACTGTCAGCCATGCGTAAATATGCTCCAGCTGAGGGCTGCGTTCTTTTTAGGTGTATTGTTATCAAATCTGGTGTGTATATTTGTGGTACTGGCAGAATGAAGCCGCGACGCCGCCCGCGGCCCCGCTGATTGTAGTGGAATTCACATTCGAGGACAAAGATTCTTCTCATTATCTTTGTTCTTGTAGATTAATGTCTTGATCAAGCAGCAAAGCAGGAAGAAACCCAGCAGGCTACTGATGGCAGTGACGTGTTTACTGCTCAAAGCTGCTTTCTGCAATGTTTGATAATGTTTGTCAACGGCCGGGCCGCCGTACCAGCGGCGGCAGAAGGAGCTGCCTCTGGAAGACGTCGGACAGACTCCGACCAGCCAGAGAAACGAAGCATGTGAACTAGGCAGAGCGCCAACAAACAAAACATCAACAGTGGCGCAAGCCGTTGGTTTTGCGGTAAAACATGTTGTTGTCATTTCTGCAGCCTTCTTGGTGGTTTGTTTCTGACTGCTGGTTGGGTTGTTTTTTTGTTTGTTTGTTTGTTTTTGCTCGAGTTTACTTGAGACGTTACAAACTTTATTCCCCTTAGATGTGCACTCAGGCCGGCTGTTGGCTCAGGGTGTGAAATCGCAGCGTAGAGGTTTTCAGTGCCCACTTTGGCTACAAATTGATGATAAATCGGGTACATTAGGTAGTTTGTTCCAACTATTCCCACAGTTAATCTGATTCCCGTAGAGCTAAAACCTTCAGAGTGTTTGTCTCGTACGTTTCCAGTGGCAGGAAGCGGCGGACTGTGCCTGCGCCGCAGAGCGGCGGCAGCTGTGCGAGCGAGTGTTTCGGGGGGGAGAAGAGGAGCTGGGGCTGCTGGAAGCACTCAAGCTGCTGATGCTGGGCAGAGCGGTGGAGCTGCACAGCTCCATGCAGGCAGGTGGAGACGTCCCGCTCTTCTGCTTGCTTCTGTTCGCTCGGGACTCGTCGGACTGTCCACGCTCCTTCCTCTGCAACCACCTCAGGAACGTGGGCCTCGGTGCCGGGCTGGAGCAGGTACGACCATCCCAGCGTTCCCACAGTTTCCCAGCAACAAACTGCTGGAGTTTTGTCTTTTGGATCAAACATGGTCTTGAATGAACTGAGATCACACTTGGAAAAACAAAAAGACATGTAACTCCTATTATGAAATGCCGTAAGATGGGTGTGTAACATTTTTAGTACCTGAGATCTGAACGGCAGAACAAGCCAATGCTTGTGCCGGTTGAGTTGTTGCACTTCATGATCAACCCTGGGGGTGAGGAGGTTTCAGGAAGCTTCAGGTGAGCTTCTGAGTGTTTTGATTGCTATTTTAGGTTTACAAATCAAAGCATATCCTTGCACGGCTTCAATAAAGATACCCACCCATGAATATTTACATGATGTATAAACACCTGGTTGAACACTGCATTGTTTGTGCTCTGAAACCATGCAATTTTCGCACTGCTTTGTGTCTTCTCCATGCAGGTGGAGATGTTCCTGCTGGGCTACGCCCTGCAGTGCACCATTCAGGTTTACAGACTGTACAAGGCGGACACGGAGGAGTTTGTCACCTACTACCCAGACGACCATAAAGACGACTGGCAGTCCGTGTGCCTCGTCACAGAGGACGATCGGCACTACAACGTGCCGCTTGTGGAAGCTGCAGAACCACACGAGGAGGTCACCCCCCTCTGACTGCCAGTGCAGGGAGATCTGCTGCCGTACTCCCACTTCTCAGGTCGATCGAGATCATAGATTTCTGCCAATTGAAGGAACAGCTTTTGGGATATATGCTTGATGACCTGTTCCCTAAGAGTAACATCCCCATGATTTAACAGTTCAGAGGAAATTGAAGCAGCGCTTGAAAACTGGGAATAAAAACTGGGAACAAAGGGGAACAAGTAGCCTGGCTTTGTCCTCAAACAATCCAACTATTACCACTAAAGATTGCAGGGTAATTTGTTACATCTTGGTTAATAACAGTATTAAATAACACAGTGGTTTTCTTTTATTTTTCAGGTGGGGTGTAGTCCAAATTAAAAAAAAAAAAAAAAAACAAAAAGACACAGGAAAGCTGAGAAAGTGAAGTGTCGGACGCTTCGTCTACGTTCGCGCTGCTCACCTCACCTGACCTGTGTCAGATATTTATTCGATTGAGTGACCCGAACCGCGTTTGTTTTTTCCACGGCTTTCTGGATTGCAAATATATGACCCCTTACAGGAAAGCCAAAAGATGAACCGTTATCCTGGACTTTTATAGTACTGCTACTCGTCTCATCCTTTATTATTTGATCAGTTTCTGATTTTTCTATCGTCTCTGCTCCTGGTCGATCTAATCTGCCGTCTCACTGCCTTAACTAAGCTACCACTTCACACTTCTAGATAAAACCACATTTCTGAATCACATTTCAGTTACGTTCCCTTTTTTTTGTGTGTGTGGGGTGTAGATTTGTTTTTGATTGCAAACCTTTTGTTTAATTCACATAAAATAGACCAGTTTTACCCTCATTTCATATTAAATTAGTTCCATGATTCTTAATCTAAGCAGAAAATTAACATTTATTTTCAGCAGATGCAACAGCTTTAGGCTGAGACTATATGGATTTTGTCACATTTTGACCAGCCAGGCAGCTTTTTTCCACCCTGTTTCGAGTCTTTATTCCAACAGTATTCGGATATCGATTCTAGTGAGCGAGTTCCAAGCATATATCCCAACATGCCAATGTATTCCTTTAACAATATGCTGTTTTGAGACCTTGTACAAGATGTTTTGTGCGCTCTTGTACACACTGTACTGTATAGTTTGTTTTCTTTCTACTGGGATGTGTACATATCTGATAATCTTGGATTATCTCAGATCCAGATTAGTTTCCTGGGTGTCAATTTGAGGTTTTTGGAAAAAAAATAAATAAAAAGAAGCCCATATTTCCTCAACAAGCTTCTATGTTTTACATTTCTCTGATCAGAAGGCAGTGGAGCTGCAAAAAAGAAAAGAAAAAAAAAAAGGCATTTTTGCACTGGAATTTTGGCACTTTTGTGTATTAATTTGCTTTTGACTTTGAAATGTATTTTAAATTAAGTAGGTGTGAAAATGGTGATTTAACTGGCTGAATTAGTCGAAGGGTTCGATGATTGAAGACGTGGAAGATTAATTGCAGCCTCTGTAGGGGGCATGGTTAGTAGCGGCGTGTTGTGTGTCAAACTCGTCCAGTAACGTGTTGCCTTTAACCAAGCTGTTTTGAAGGGAAGAAACGTGCCAACGCTGCTGCAGAAACTGGTCGAGCTTCAGCTGCCAGCCTCAGGCGGCTCGCTTGGTCCTCCATGTTGCCTTAGAAACAATGCACAATATGAATGAATGTTGGTTCTTCGTCCTAATACCAGACCAGGTTCACATGCCATTTGCAAGAATGTTCTTGCACTTCAATATCTGGCTGGCAATGAAATAAAATGGAATTTCTTGGAAAGTTTGCACTTTTTTCTGTGTTTTTATTATTTTGTGTGATAGTGTTGTAACTGCCCCCCCCTCCCCCCAAAAAAACAACAAAAAAAAACAGTGATTACAAGCAAGCAAATGGTTAATAATAATAAAGCAGTTTATTTGCCAAATAAGAATGGCTATACAGTATATACAGTACATAAGACAGTCTGAAAACTACCAGGAAAATGTTCGGCAAAACAAAAGTAGATCAGACTACCAGACTGCATGGAAAGTGAACAATCATAACTGTATTCTTTAACACGCAGTGATATAATGAGGGATTCCTGACCCCTCAGAGAAATTAAATATACACAATGCATTACCTTCTGTATATAAAACAGTTTGTACACCGCGGTATGTAAAATACGATTGCACAACCCAACAATTCCCACAATGTCTTTATTTGAACCAAAGCAAGGCCTTTGTTTAATCTTGATAACGAAACATAAAATGAGCTCTGCATTTTGGCAACTCCACCACCACTCGACAGACGTGTGGGTTTTGCCGCTGAGGAGGAAGAGTTCTCCTGTGTCGATTTCCCTTGTTTACCAGTATACACGAGAAAACGGTTAGTACACCTGCTGATGAAATGATGCAACAACTAAGAGAAATGTTGAAAAAAGGTCGGAAGACGTGACAATATTTACACTGATGGATGAACACTTGGAGGTGCATGGCTTTCTTTACGGTGTGCGTTAAAGTAGTGTAGGTCGATGAGATGAAGACCTCAGTTCTGTCCAGAAAACCTCTGAAACCACACGATACTCAGGTCCCCCTCTCCTGTCACCAGGACATCTGGTGGCCTCCTCTTCAGCAAAGCACCACGCTGAGGTCAGCTTCCTCTGCTGTCACAGCTCACTGCTGCTCCTCCTCCTCCTCCTCTTCTTCCTCTTGGAGCTCCTCAATCGCATCCATCTGAGTCCTGGAGCACACCTCGCTCATTGGAGCAGAGTCCTCGCCCTCCACCACCAGCTCATTGGACATCTCGCTGTTTCTCTGACGGATGAGAAAGAAAACATGGTTTTTTTTCAACGTTAGAGGAAAAAGATAAGCAATTGAAAAAGCAGGAACAAAAAATAAAACGGTAATCCAGGCCCGAATGATGACTCAAAGCTCCTGAACTCTAAATCAGAATGCTGTTTGAGTCATTACCGTCAAAACGATCATTTTAAAAATACACAGCGACTTTTACAGTGAAAAGTCTGGAAGAATTGCAATCATTTCCTATTCCAGTCTCTGAAAACATCTCAGAAATTCCACATCTTGTGTTTTCTATCTACGGAGCCATGACAGATGTTTCTCATTTTCAGCCTTTATGGCAAGTTACACTAAAAGGTTGCAGCCTAAACTTTTATGGTGTCAAATATGATATTGAAGTCTTTTTTATCTGTACTACACATACAGCAGTATCTGACCCAGCAATGGGAGGACAGGGAAGAGAAGCAAAAAGAAGAAGGTAATTCAGTAGACATCCTTTGTGTTGCGTCCACTCATCCTGCATTCAGGGAGTAAAGTGAACATTTTACATCCACTGAAATGTTGGGCAAATGTCAAAATTGAGCTGAGTAGTGGATGAGTCCAACTCGGGCCGAACGAGCCGGCCAATCAACACAATTGTAGCTTCCATCTATTGCGCTTTAAAGCATGAACTATTAAATGTGGTACTGGTAAAGCAAAAACATTTGCTGGCCTAGTCAAACTGGTAAGTAGTCCTTTAAAAATGTGTCATTTTGGGTCTGATTTGAATACCGCATTCATGTGAAGACCCGTGGACCAATTCAAGTCCACTTGGCCCAAAACATTACAGTGTAGTTCGTGCACCGACAACACTACACGTCCCAGAATGCACTGGAACGGCCAATGCTTCGTCCTGTCAATCAATATCTGCTAGTGCCGGCGCTCCCTGCGTTTCGGTTGCTGCGCTCCGGCAGTCTGCCTTCATCAGATGTAAAAAATAAAAAATAAATAAATAAAAAACACCTTTTAACTTCCAAATGGATTTGATCAAATGCAGAAGCAGTGACAAACTGTCTGTTTTCAAAGCTGAATGCTATCCAACTATTACCTACCGATTTTCTCTGTGATGAAGATAAACAAAATATGACAGCAATTAAAAATGATGATAGAGAAGAAGACACAACAGGGGTGACATACTTTCCCTATCAGTACGTACTGTTTAATATAACCTTGAAAAAAAAAAAAAAAAAAGTCATTAGACTGTTTTGTCTGAAAAGGGCTGTCCTTTAAATAGATCTTTTGCTTTTCTGAGAGCAATTATACAGCTGCTAATGTATATATTCATCATTGTCATCACTTAAATACTGATGTCTGTAATTAAGTGGCGAGACCAAAAACAGAAATTACCCCAACAGTCAAAGACATGTGTTCAATAAAAGGTTTGTGTTCTTGCTATTTTAATGGATGATCTATAGTCGGCCACATCCTCATTGAACTAAAAAGGACCATGATAATTAGTAATGAAACACCTGGCTCCACAGAACTGGAAAGAGCGCAAAATAAAAAAGGTCTGTTTTTCTCGTGATGGGAATGATCTCAACCCAGGTGTTCTCACCTGTTGTCGATAAACATAGCAGGCTGCTATGGCAACCATTGTTGACTCCCCGATGAAGCCGGCCAAGAGGGATCCAACACCAAGTGTGGCCCCGTGAACCCTGAAATAAATGACATGAGCTTGACTTAATGTTTTTACAAAGGCAGCTCTGGAAGTGTGAAAGTGAAGCGTTCAGGAAGCAGCGACCGCATGTTAAACAACGGCGGTCCTGAGTCACAGTCAGCGCCGACCTGCGTGAGGCTCAGTGCACCCAGGCTTTCACTTACCCCAAATAAGGCAGCACAACTAGACTGGTGATGAGGACACCGATGCGGAGAACCGAGCTGGGGGCAAGCACAAAGGTCTTTTTGAGGGTCATGAGCCATCCGGTCAAATGAGCCCGAACAGTCACTGCAAACACACACAATGTGGAAGCATCACCCCACCGGTCAGAGCTATGGCCCAGTTAAAGCTACAGCGGGAGGTAAAACCCAGCTGATAAAGAAAACTGTGTACATGATGCATCTCACCTGGCAGAGGAAAAAAGGAGAAAATCCTGAGTGGGACCACACACAGCTCAGCAAAAGCATAGTCCACTCCAATGACATCAACCAGGATCTTCTCTGACACATGAGGAGTCCAGAACAGCACAAAACAAAGCTGGATGAGAACACGGAGAGAGAAAAGGAAAGAAATTAAAGCAAATTAAAATTCTGCGTTCACCGCACGCCCAACAGAGTTGTCCTGTATGCCTCATTAGATTTCCATCATTCATAAGGGGTTTCAGGCCTTTAAAGCTCAGATAAAACAAGCGAGAGAGTGAATACATGACACTGTTGTTGTTTCCAGAAGCAATTGTAGCACGTGCTGCATCGCCATCGCATTTCAAAGCCAATACCGGTTGGTCTGAATATTAGAGGAGGCTGAACTGAAAGGTAGAAACTGTCAGATCTCAGGATGAATAATAATTTTATTTATTTCAAACTGCCAAATGAAATGCCCAGCTGTCCATTTTTCTGAACTCCGAGCTTGGATTGATGACTATTGTGCCGGGAGATTCACAACAGATGTTTTTCTGACTCACCACAATGACCAAGTGCTGTTTGTATCAGCCACCAGGTCATTATTTTACAAAAACTAAGGCAAAATGAAGAAATGGAAAAACTAAATATACCCTTACTGCTTCCATAGCAATTAAAAAAAAAGATAAGTAGCATTCAGGTGCTTCTTATGAAACGCCCTTAATTAAACAGACCAGCAAATAAGACACCTGCTTTAAAAAAAAAAAAAAAATTAACATACCATTAACACACCGCAAAGAAGGAAAGACATCAGCAATAATTTCAGAAGAGTACAAGTTGCTGCCCATCAATCCGGGAAAAGTCATAAGTATTTCCAAACAATTTGGCATCCATCATTTTACAGTGTGAAGTAAAAATACATCTAAGACAGCTAGAAAAACATCTCCTAAATTATCATGTTAAAGACTGAAGTTCATGACCGTATAATTAGATTTTACAAGTATGGTATCATACTGCACAAAATGTGTGTTTGTCATGAAGAATTACCTGGAGAAAAACCATTTCTCTAAAAATAACGTGGCAGCACAGCCAGGTGTGCAAAGCGACATCTGAACAAAACCACAGAATGACACAACGTTCTGGACAGCTGGGACCAAAGTGAAGACGTCTGGATATAAACGCGCACTGAAACAATACCGACAGTCAAACACGGTGGTGAATGGGTAATGACGTGAAGATTGTTTTTGTTGCCACAGGACCTGTGTACCTCGCGGTTGTTGAGTCTACCGTCAGCTAAAGTATACCAAAATATTTTAGAAGCAAACACGAGGCCCTCTGTCCAAACTATCACATCTGGGAGGAACAGGCTGTCCCAACTTTGGTTTGACGGTCAGGGCTGTGTATGGAGTTTGAGTACTGGAGATGGACACATAGCAGATGGTGAGGAGATATATTCCCCAATTGTGATAAACGTAGTGAGTTTGATATCACGCCTACTAACAGCATCTGTCGCTTCGCCATGACTCCATCTCTCTGGTTCAACAGGTCAAACGTCTCTTCTAAAGATACACATTTAGCAACATTTTCCACTTGCAGTACGATGGTTACAAACATTAATAAACATGGGTAACTTTACACATTTTCATGACAGAAATGCACCTGCTTTCAGTTGGTTCGTGCTACTGCTTAACGTCCCATTTTGACATTCTGTCCCCGGCTGAAACATGTCATTGCAAGCCCTGCTTTCCACACCCATCATGCTCCCCTGCATAATACTGGGTGAGGATGTCAGGTGAAGCTTTATAATTTGCATTTTCCAACAAAGGGGAATTAATCTAATCACCCTCTCTGTGCTCCAAAGCAACAAACAAACAGTCAGTTCCTCAGTTCCCCACAGTTTCAGCAGGTCTCAGATTGTCTATGTTGGACAGGCCACTCCTAATACTTTGCTTTTACAACTCATGAGTTAACGTGGAACTCTCATCCGGGGCTCTTGTTTCAAGCATGACTAGTCTCGGGGCAGGCCGTGCCAGTGAAAATGTGAAAACCCTAATCATCATCTCTGAAATGATCACCCGTTTGTCACATTCAAGTTAAAAACGCCTACACGCCCAGAACCCGCCTGCGTGTGCGGCGGGTTTCTGACCCTCTCACGCTACATGATGTACAAACCCTACAGTCACTCTGATGCAGGAAGTTGAAACTTGTTCTGTCTGGTCGCTGGGAGTTGAAACTCAGATGAGTTGCTTTTTAGCTCCCCACCTCCAGCGACTGTAATTATACCTCTCAGCAGAAAAAAGGTAATTTGTCATGCAACTATGCATTACTTGAGTGTTGTGGCATTTCCTCCCTTTGATCAGCCGTTCAAACTGAACAGGAGAGTCTACCAAACTTTACGACACAGTTCACTGAAATATAACAATTATAACCTATTATAAAAGGCACAAACTCTGAAATATTTTCAGTGTCACTCATGAGATGATGAGCTGTCCAAAAGCTTTTCATGGTTGACATGGTGGTTAGTAATTTCTGATCCCCTGATCCAAAACATGGGTAAAGTTATCCTTTAAAGGATAAGGTTGATCTACTTTGTCATCACTTTACCAGCTATCATTACTTCAGTAAGACAGAGGTATATAAGAATATTTTTCAAAGCTGGAAGGGAAAAAAAAAAAACAAAAAAAAAAAAAACACCGTCTCCCCTGACTCAGCTGCATGAGACAGCCACCCTCGCCATCATGACATCTTCAACAAAGTCTGTTTTTATAGGATGGAATTACTTGTTACACGTTATTCAATTTCCATCTCGCATACTCTTCAGCTGCTGTTCAACTCTGGTCGAGGTTTTCCCTCGGCTCCCTTGTTTGTGTATAAAGTAATAAGGACAAGTCCCAACATGAGTGGTTGTTTTCAGCGACACAACAGACCATGCCTACCTACGATATCTGCCTGTTGTGCTGTACCCAGCCTACACCCTCACATACTTGTTTACAGCTCTGGGATTCCACATCTGGCATACCATCCTCCTCCTCCTCCTCCTAAAAAGACCCAACCTTTACCACAAATTTCCTGTTTTTCTTATTCGAACTGTTGAGACGGCTGAGGGGGCTGCTTGCAGAATGCATCATAAGTAAACAAGGGCGATCAAATGCGATCAAAAAGACTGGGTCACAGAGTGTTCTCGTCATAAAATACAGACAGGAACACTCCGCAGCAGGGTCTGCGGTGTTACTGCAGCACTCATTGCTCAGCAGAAAAGTGGATCTACAAGAGGCTTTTGGAACACATTAACGGATGTGTTTTATGTGAATGTCCACTTTATCAAGCTTGGAAGTGCGTGTGGGAGTGCTGTGGGATACAAAAGCCCCTTCACAAGTCTCCCGCTCACCTAAAACCAAGACAGGGACGGAAAAGTACATCCATCCGTCTGCATTTAAGCTGCAACGCCCCATCACTCTGAACTTCAGTGCACAGCTGAAAGTGTACACCGAAGCATTTGGAATCTTTGTTTATTTTTCCCGTACAACAACTTGCCCTTATTTTTCAGAAAAGCATACGGTTAGATGAGATTATGTTTGGGACATTTGACAGCACCTGACAAGAGGCATGTCAAGCATGTTCCTGCACAATACTGGTTGAGCCGGTCTCGGAACTGTATCCTATCTGACAAATCTAGTCTGGGATGCAGCACAACAAGAAAACAAAAATATGAACACGACATGTGACAGCCAAAGTCGTTCAAAACAATTCTAAATGTTTGTCTTGGATATTCTGGAATCTAATGCGTTCCCTACAAAGAAGAATAACTCCCACAAATAAACCCAACAAAACATCCTTTGCTCATCAAATTAAAAGGTTTGTGCAAAGACACTTGGCTGGTGCAGCACATTTCTGAAAGGTTTTGCGGGGCACGAGAGTTGAACAAAAGACCAAATGAAGGAAGTATCAAGCTCTGCAGAACGCCATATTTTAAAGTTTTACATTTAGCCCTCTAAATGTTACGGTTAAATCAAAAGGGGTTCCTAAAGCGAGAGTATAACAGGCTCAAGGCTGTCAAAAAAAAAAAAAAAAGTGCAACTTTTAAGTAGGTTTTGATTGCATACAGTTAGAGTGCAGAGGAAGAAAGTGTTTTGAAGCCACTGGATACCACTGGATGCTGCCTGATTGAGTGCGTGTTGGCTCTTTGAAAAACTGACCAGAACAAGGACCAGGAATTGTTGGGCCGAATATCCAGGTACTTACTGCCCACAACAGCAGCCAAAAAGAAAAAAATAAAGTCATCAAATGACAGCTGTTTGGCTGCCAGGTCAATATCTTGGTTTAACTGTCGAAAACGGTTAATACTCTGTAGACCATAATCCTATACTTCAGCACCTTCTGGAAAGAGGGTACTAATTAAAATTAATGTAAAAAAAAAAAAAAAAAAAAAAACCTTCCACACTCCAGCGATATTTCTGTGAGTTTCTTTGTCCACACTTGATCAGGTGCATCAGACACCTAATCCGCACATAAATATTTCAGCAGAAACGGAGCCGGTGTGCCGGAGCTCTGCTCTAAACTTTACCCACAAGTTCTGGAGCATTTCAACAGCAAATCCAATCCAGGGAGAATGACTACATGATATGCTTGAGAACTAAGAAAAGGAAGGCCGGCTCTCATCTTACCGTGAGTGACAGCACCAGACAGAAGAATGTAAACTTTTTAATGTGCGACTTGGTGACGGGGCTGCTGGCATTCAGCTTGTTGCTGGGATTGTTCTGTGGGAAGGAAGACTTGTTAGGGGTGTTGGCACAAACAATCTGTTATCAGAACAGCAAAGAGTGCGGCAGGTGGAGTCTGGTTTACCTTGTCAAAGGCTGGGTACACTGCTCTCATTTCAGTTAACCAGCCGTAGGGCATGTGACCTACAGGGTATGTAGCTGTGAGCACAGCCACCGCCTGGAATGACAAAGACACGACAGCTACAGGTCATCACCGTGCTGCCAATTTAACTGGAAATGCCTCCCGCAGCAGACGCGGCTAAATTAATAACAGCAGTCTAATAATAGCCGGCACAAAGGCAACATGTGTCACTCTCGCTTCTCACTTTCACTGTATTTTTCACATGTTTATCACTGGATAACAGCCACAAGCTTGCTATTGTGTCCCCAACAACAATAAGCAGTGCCAGGAACAGTAGGGCCACGTAGGAATGTTTTCACTCAGTGTAATCATGCCCTGAGTTTCACATGTACGTGGTGAATCACCCAAACCACTGGCAGCCGGTGTTGTCAATGATTTCCAGTTCATTCTGGTAAACAGCTTTGTATTGTCTAATAGTTAGAGGTCTCTGAAAGCCAGAACGCTCCAGAGGGAGTCTGTTAGCATCTGGCATTTCATCCGCAATAACTTGAAGGGAAAATCAGCCCATCGGGTTTACGTGACTGTTAAGTCTTTCAGATCCTGTACACCTATGATGCAACTAGTAATGGGTAAATTAACTACGAGCGAAAATAAAACCTCACTTCTTCCCAGTCAAACCTGAAGGAAGAGATGGCAACTTGCTGATTTGACTGGTGGAACTACATTTCTGATGCACCCACCTCTGTGGCATCAGTGGTCCCCTTGAGGTCACGAGACACAAAGAGGTTGACGATGGGTCGACTGATGCGCTGAGTGGCCAGAATGAGGGCCAGAGGCCACCAGAAGCTCAGCATCTTCTTGATGGTGGCATCGCCCTGCACAGACAAATCATTTTGCCTTTAGAAAGGATGTGCTCAAGGCAAAAAAACATTAAAAACCTCACATTTCTCTTTTATTTTCTACACTGATGTGAAGAGAGAGGCGGTACGTACCCCCACGTCAAGTCCGCTGGAGTCTGGGATGTTGTCGTGAATGTTGCAGTAGTAACCCAGACCAACGACACTGAACCGAACCAAGGCACCCATATACAAAGAAAGGATTGGGATGAGCAGAGGCTCCACGCATTCCAGATTACTGTGCAGGAGAATGGCCACAAACACAATCTGCAAGACAAAACAGCGATAATAAATGAGGAAAAGGACGGGAGACTACAAAAACACGGCTCGAATGTAAAAAGATTTTCAGTGCTGAATCACAAATGTCATTACTTGGGCCACGACATCAGAAATAGAGGCTGTGCCTACTATTACGCTGTACTTGTGCTTGAGAAGTATCCCTGCATGAATCCACGCCTGGAAGCAGAACAATGGACAAAGCGGTTATTTAGACACGCAGCTTGATGTGCAAACAAAAGCTCCATTTTGGCCTTTTTCCCAAATGGCAGTTAAAAGGCCATAAAATTTGGATGAGATATAATTCAAAGCAGCATGATCAAATTGTTTAAAAAACAAAAAATAATAAATCACCAATTTATAGGTTTAGGTGTGCTCAAATCCATGCCTTAATCCTGTCATGCTTTAAACTCACCATTGCATCCAGCAAAGGGAATGCAGCCAGGTATAAGAACGCCTTTCTAGTCTTCTGCCCCACAGAATCATCCACATGGTGGAGCTTATTAATAATGTAGTATCCTAACTCTGTGTAAGCTATAAGGAAAAAAAAAAAAAAAAAGAGAGACGGAGAACCACAAGTAAATAGAGGTTACTTGGATAGCATCTTCCCTGTTTTGAAATTCAGGATTCCAAATTTCTCCAGAGAGAAAGCTGTCACAACTACAAGAGCTAAAAAGGTTCACCACAAATACCAAATTACATTTACAGGATGTGGTTTAAGCGCATCGTATCATCATGCATGCACAAACAGCCCTTAAACACACACCTATCAAGATGTGCAGAACAAATGCGATGACCCCGGCCACCGCCATGCAGAACACAGCCTTCCTCCGGTCCGTCTTGCTGTTGACAAACACCAAGCCCACGCTCTTGAAGTCGCTCATGGGACCGGTGAAGAACTTCATCAGGGAGTAAGCCAGGCCATAGCTGGCCAGCATTTCCACCGCATCCTCTTTGACTGTGGCTATGCCCCTGTTGAGGGCCTGGAGCAGAGCAGAGGCAGCACCGAAGAAGACGAGAGAAGTTCAGGATGGCAGCATGACTTGGCCTAATGTCATCTTCCCCCAGCCCACCACACTCTTATGAGCTGCACATGCTTTGCAGTCAAAATGTTAAGAATCAGACATTAAAAACGTTCAAAACAGTAAAAGTGCCATCATGACGGGAAGCACCGACAACACTTTACGTCCATTTACTTTTACCTTCAAATGCTGCACTACAGCTGGCTTTCCTACTTTGCAGGTCTGTGTTCTATTTATACCAGCAAACAGAACCATTACATAAGCTTAATCCTGACATCTCCCGGCCTTTATGCTGTGTGTCTTTTTTTTTTTTTTTTAACTATTATTATAAATATACACTCACTTATCTTATCCGAGTCCCTCGGCTGAGAGCAGATACCAGATAAGTCGTGCAGGATCATGCGATAATTACGCTTAATCTGCGCGGCTTGATTCAGGTTAACCGACAAGTGAAAAGGACTCTGTGTACTTTACGGCAAGAATGAATAACGTCGGGTTTGAAACGGCAGAATAAACACGGGCCCGGCTCCGAGCGGAGGTCCAGACGCCTCTCCTCCTCCAGGAGACAGAAAACCTCCGACGGGAGCGCGTTTACCAGCGAGGCTAACCGAAAACGACTGGTGTCCGTTTGGAAGGACGGCGCCTGCGTTTTCTGGACCTAAATTAAGAATAAATAAATAAATAAATACATAAAAACGATGCTCGACGGCGTCGCAGACAAACGTACTTCTCCCTTTCGAGGTGGAAAAAAAAAAACAAAAAAAAACGGGTTAGAGCCGTTAGCGGACGCTAGCACACGCCAAGCTGCCGTTAATCTTTTTTTTTTTTTTTAATGACCTGAAGGTGAATTAAAAGCAAAAGCGGCGACGTTACCTGTTCCCCGAGGTCGATGGCAACATTGGTGATCGCCAAAGGCACCAGGAAGCGGATGAGAGGCCAGTAAGGGCTGAGAGATGGAAACTCCACCATAGTACAAGCCGGGATGACAGAGCGAGGGGCATCTGCCTCGGTCTTGATTGATTGGAAGGAAAATCGAAGATTGGCGACGGGAAGGAGCACAAGCACCTGTGTTTATAGGCAAATCTGAAGGAGGGGGGTTGGTGTTAAATGGGGCAGCGGCGGGAGCCAAACCGCTCCCGGGGCGGCAACGCGTCACAAAGCCTCGGTGCTGCTGAGAAGACCCGAATGTCGACGGTGATTTCAGACCGGCGCATCTTCCTCGTCGCAAGTCATCTTCTAGGGGCACGTGGGCGGGGACGTAAGGTGCATGAAGGAGGGGGCGAAGAGGAGGGCGCGTTTCGGGGTGTCGCCGGGAGAGACTTGGATGATACGAGGCTGGTTAGATAGGTCCTCTGGCTCCACATTTGACTGCGCCTGTGCTCGACCCTCCCAGAGGCTGGAACCAGCCGCTGCCCGCACGTGGGCCTGGCATCACGACCGTGACGTCACCGGCCAGTCTAAACCACCTGGTTTCTATTATTGCTGCACGCGACACACACACACACACACATACACACAAACACACACACACACGCACATAAGAGCACGTGTTTACATCACAACAGGAAACGCAGAAACAGCGCTGCTCACACCGAGTAAACACACACATTTTTTTCTGGAATTTTGCTTTTTTTTGTGTGTACAATTCATTAAAAAAGTAGAGAAAATGTAACAGTACCCACGGTTTTTCCGAGTAGAAATCACATGGCAAGTACGATACGTTGTTACGTTGTATACTCCACAGTAACGTGGTGTCATTAAGGTCAATAAAATATATACTTTACTTGTATTCTCAGCTCAATAGTTTACAAACTGGCGAGCTGTGATAAATTATAAATAGTAATATACTGACACCTAGTGGATACATGAGGTAATGCTTTTTACGCAGGAAGATGCATTACATTACAAATTATTATAAAAATCAGTTTGCCACTATGATGAGCCCGACTAGAAAATAGAGGATTGAATGCTATTGAATTTGAGTTTTGCCTTTTTGTTTTTATTTGGACTATCATCTCTCCGTACAATGTGTACCCTGCCTTTCATAAACAGTTGGAATAGGCTACAGCTTATTCCTGAATAGGAATATGAGTGATGGAAGGATGGATAGATCATTGTCAAATATAGGTAAAATGACTCAAATACAGTTTGTTGCTACCTTAATTACAATCCAATTTCTCATTCTTCCACTACTAATAAAACCATCATGATGCACACAGTTTTTCCAGTTTATCCCCATTTTATTATTGTCATGTTTTAAAGAACCCCATTTATGCACATCATGCACTTAAAGAAGATTTTAGTGAACCAAATGTTAGTGATAGACATTGATAGAACCCAGCTGAGTACATGACTGTGAAGAACTTGCCTCTAATTTGGAAAGTTTCCTAGCTGAAACGTTTGTACACTATGAATAAAATGTCCCAGCGCATGGAAGTAAATATATTTTGTGAACCATTGCATCTAATAATATAAGAATATAATATAAATGTTTGACAAAATAATTTCTATAGGCTTAGAGAGATCACATGACTGTATATAATGAACATCTCTTTATTTGGCCTACAATTTGTGCTGAAATCAACAGCATAAAGACAAATTAACACATTTATAATACATAATACTTATCTCACAAATAAGCAGTCTGTCTTGAAGCATAAAAGTTAATTTTCAAGACCAGCTTGCCGTTTCTTCTCCTGATGTTTTTAAGTCACGCACTGTTAGTTCCCTACAGCCGAGTTTAATTGTTTTGTTTGTTTTGGCTTTTATGTAATTCCTGAATTCATTTGCTGGCTTTGCGTAACCACCAATGCCAGTAAGATCAGGGTGTAAAACCTTCATGAGCAATCTTCAGTCAAAACATAAACTTGTTTTGCCTTTGCCTGGTGCCTGGGGGAGGATCTGCGGTGATTTTAATGGGTGACATAGCCTTTTACAAACTGACATGCCTTCACTCTGCAGCTTTAACTGAAATCAGACGGTTGATAAGTTGCTGATATCTGCAAATGCCCTAAAGCTACAGGTTGATTCTTTTACGATCTCAAGATTGCCTCATGGCCTCTTCTGCAGGGATTTTTCATGATAATTAAGAATATTGTCTTTCTCTTGTAAACAATAAAGAAGATGGGCATGTGTAAATTTGTCATAAAGTGTGTGGGATTTAAAATAACACCAAATAGTCAACAGGTTAAATGCAGAGACAGTTCTGAGGTAAATGTACTGATTTAGTATTGATTGTTTTGGTGGGTGTTGGGTTTGGCAGCTTTTGATGCAAGCTCTTTCGTTTTGTTGTTTATTTCAAATGACATTGAAAACAGTTTACTCAAGTTTCCCAGACTGTCAAGGCTCCTGCGGCATTTATTCCTTTTGTGATTTTTATACTTCACTTCTCAGTGGGAAACGCTCTACTTTAGGTTTTGCATAACCTTTTCACAGCTATTTAAATACAGATTTGCTTTCAGGATTCAATGTTATTATGCTCTTGTGATTTTGCATTGAAATGAATTCTGTGGGTACATTTGACTGCTAATCATAAAGATGGCATTTAAAACCATGTCAGCTATGTGAAAAGCAGAGGAGGAGGACTTAAAAATATTTATAAAAGTTATGATAAAACGACAGAAATATTTAAAATCACTCTCAAATTGATAAATAAAAGCTGTAAATGAAATTACGTAAATGCCAAGTGAATATAAATTAGAAATACTTTTGTAAGTCAAAGATAAATTTAAAGTTTCTACAGACATTTTTAGGTGATAAACGTCGCCCTCTAGTGGTGATACTGAGCACATACAGCAAATAGCTCACTTCTTAGTTTACTGATACGTTGTATTAAATTTAATAATGTATCAATAATAAAAGATAAATATCCACATGTCCTTTCTGAGGGGCACTTTGCAACTCGTATTTTCTGGTCCATTTGTTTAGTTTACTTTTTTCTATTGTTTGGTATTTTATGATCTCTTCTTTGTTTTCCTGATTTTATTTAATTGAATTTACACATGTAATGCCCCTTGTAACTGATTTGTAAAATAAAAAAAAAGTTTAAAATATAAAGGTAGTATATTAAAGTACTAATAGACTAATCGAATTTTTTTTAAATTAATGGGTTGTTTTTATTAATTTTTATATAGGTAAGACCAAAATCTTTTTTTTTTAAATTATTATTATTATTTTTAAACCTTCCTGAAGGTCACTCAATGGTCCAAAGCCACTTCTGATGACATGAGAACAGTATTTACAATAAAGTGTATGTGTCGGTCTCTACTGTAAGATACGACAATGTGCACCTCTAGTGGAACACAATTGTATTACAACCAAGCTCCAACCTCCAGGTCGAGGCTCATGCGGAACCAAGATGGGTTGCAGTTCCTCGACTGACCGATTGTGTCTGACTACAAAAGCGAGTCAAGTGAGGGAGCAGATCTTCCTCACTGAACACACTCAAGCTTAAATGAGTTTATGCTGGATTGTTGTCAGTGAAGAATTCCAACTGGATGTTGAAAACTGTCAAAACATTTAAAAACAGTCATGAAGTTTTATAATCAGCTATGAAGGCAAGATGTTACAGCAGACGGTTTGGCCCCAACAACAGTCCTAATGATCAGTGTTGATTTACGTGGAGAAGCAGAAGAACTGTGGCAAGTTCTTAAGAGATGCCTCAAACAATCTGAAAACAATGGATCATATAAAGTTAGTGTCACAGCAATTCCCCAAAACTGTCCACAAGTCTCTGTCTGCACAAACAGTGTGAAAAATATAGCTTTTAAGAGCAGGATAAGATCACATGTGGCACACATGTGCATTTTTCTCGTGACCACATTTGGCCATGAATGACTCATAACTCAGCGAGAGTAAGCAGCGTGAGATCAGCCTCGTAGCCACCAGACACGGTCCAATTCGGAATATTCTTTCAGCTTTCAGTCCACCTCTTGCTTCAACAACACTCACAGTCTTCTCACTGTTATACAGGCCAGTGACATCTGGACCACATCTGGTCAGTACAACATGCGCAGCAGCCTTTGTTGGATCCACCTCGTGACCACTGGGACCCATACACCAGGTGTTAGTATCAGCACCCAGCTGCAAGAAACCAAAATTAAGCCCGAACGGGTCTGCCTATGAGGATTTCATTGCATATTGATTTATTTTACCCTGCTATTTCCTGTAACCTTTGGGTTATCATACGTCTCATCACACCGAGCGCACACAAAACGTTCAAAGTTGACTTCTGCAGTACCACATCATAAACTGGACTTGTCTATACATCACAGCTGATGACTTTTACCTCTGTTATTGCAGGCTACTGCAGGTGTAATGAAACGTACCTGGGATTCTGTCGGTGTTCTCTGCAGGGCCCAGATTGATTCAGCTGCTGAGGTATTACTTTTACTCTAAACAACTCAGCGTTTAGAGGGCTCAGGTTGCTCACCATTGTTTACACTTGTGGCAAACGTGAGAGCTCATTGCGAGGCACCAGAATCAAAATCATCTTCCCTCTTACTTCAGGCCGATCTTTCATATCAAAATCATTAAAAACTACATTACCAACGACGCAGCCCACCTGCAGCAGCAGGTCTACAGGGTTGCCTCTCGCCTGTAATAACATGAGCTTTTTTTGTTGTTGTTGTTTTAAAATATGCAGAATTCTGCACCAATACTTACAAAAAAGGTATAAAGGTATTTAAAGAAATAAAGTTAATTCCCACCTGTAAAAACGTCGTTCTTCTATGACATTCACATCATTTCTGGTGGAGTGTACAACTGCAACAACTTTTTGACAGTCTATGAGAGTGAATTGTATTGATACTGCAATCAATGAGATGTGATATTTAATGAAAGATAAATAGAAAAATATTTAGTCTGACTTAATGACTTTACTTTTACTACATACCTGTGAAGGCTCCTTTCATTATTGATGTTAGAGTTAAACTGCAAAAACTAATTTCTAAGAAAGTAAATAATCAGAAGACTATTCTAGACCCATTTGCAATTATATTTTGCTTAAAATAAGACAATTTTGACTAGATTTATGGAATGTTGGGCTTATTTTTGGAAGGCCTTTTTTTTAGCAGAGTATGGAGAAATCACGAAAGAAAAGAAAAGAAAATACACATTAACGTGTTTTACCTTTAAAACAACTAGCAGAACAATGAATGACAACTTGGAATAACTGGAAATATGTAAGTAATATAATCAGGTATAAAGGATCTCAGAGAAGCTGAGTGAGTGGACGCAATGAAAAGGAACATTTCACCACTCATTGAGTCATCATGTGTGGTTCTTAATATCAATAAAAGAGAATCCAGAAGAATATCTGTGCACAAGGGCTGAAGCGGAAGACGAGAGGTGAACACCCGTCACCACCTGACCCTGGATCACAACCACACACAAGTCCGTGTCCGTGGTGGAAATTGCTGTCAGTGGACACACTTTTCTCACAGCCCTCACAAATGCAAGTTTAAAATGCATGCATCCATCTTCACCCTATATAACATAAAATGACATTTATTTTTTAAGTTTTGCAAATAAGAGACTCCTGCTTGAAATGAAGCAATTATATTTACTAATTCAAGCAGTCGTGAAATTGATATGACCGTTTCATGTAACTGATGGTCAGTGATTTTAGGCAGATCATAAAGTACTAAGCATCATCAGCTTCGGGATTTTGATGGGTTTCCTCACACTAAAGTGTTCACTTCAGCTCTTTTTACACTTGTTTGGTTACTTGAACCAGTTTCCTAAGAGAGGTATCTGACTTTTTTTTTTTTTTTTAAGTTTCATTGCCATAAATCAGAATCTATTGTTCTGTTAATATGTTTGTGGTCTGTTGTAAAATGGGCCAAAATAACGACACTTCTACCACCACGCTTTACAGAAATTAAGATTTTTATGATAGAATGCTGGTTGTTTTTTGTTGTTTTAGTTTTTTTTTTCCAAAGAGCTCATCATTTGAACAAGAAAGTTCACTTTTTTTGGCCTCATTAGTTCAACAATCTTGTGACTTTGTCCACATTATGTTTAACAAGCTGCAGACAGACAATAATGTTAAGTTTGAAGCGCAGGCCTGCCGTTGTTCCGAGCTCTATTGATGATTGACTCGCAAACTTCCTCGTTAATCTGATTAAAGACTGCAAATCCTTTACTCGGGGTTTAATTCTTACAAAGCAGTATATAACACACTTTGGGAGAGCTTTGTTGGATCTAAAGGGTTGATACTTGATTGTTAAAGTCGCAACTGAAGACAGGTGACTGTGATTTCACCTTCAGTTCAGTCAGTTATTCCAGTGGACTGCACACGGTGGGGATGAAATGAAGCAGGAATGGAGACACGCTGAACAACCACATTAAACGACATATGCTGTATGTTGCTCTGTGCTGTTAACTAAGTGTGGGTGCATGATGCAGTAAAAATAATGAAAGCTTTGGTTTATAAAGATGAATATCCTTTAGGGTTGACAAGTAAAGTCAGTACTTGCGCTCTGCAGTGATCCCCTTGTATTTTCACTTTCACACACAAGCAAATGAAACCTGAAGAAGGACACAGAAAATTGTCCCTGTTACTATGAACACACTCGCTTAGCTGTTCCCGGCTGTCAATAACCGTCTTTTGTTGCTGTCAATAATTAATGACACAATTAGCTCTCGTGCAGCCTGATTGATCTGCCGTGGTCTCACTTGTGACTGCTTGCTTGGCAGCCTCCTCCCACTGGCTAAAACCTATTGATTTTCTACCTCATCCCCAAAGCATCTTGCTGAATCGCGTCCCGGTTGTATGAGAGGGAGCGCACCCTTGATTTATCAACATGCGTCTGCTGATGTGTCCGCTTTCCTCCATATCAGAGCGCGCACCAGCCCGTCTCTTCATTAACGGCTTTAAGTGCAACGTGTTTGCGTGTTTGTCCAACTCCGATCGCACTCTATCAGCTTTTCTTTGACTGGGATGAGCCCCTAGATGCTGGTTAAGAAACTGTTCTCAAATCATGTTACGTAAAAATGCCTTACTGTAGAAAAATGCTATTTAAGCAGCATTTTACTATTGCTTCTAGTTGTAACTAATAAACATAGATTTTCCTCATGCTATTTATTACTTACTCGATTGTAATTACCTTCAATCAATTTCTTGATTGAGGGCATCAACCAACAAAGTGATGCAGTCATAATAACCTTTTTATTTAACCGAGGGTTTAAACTCTTAATGGAAAGCTACAACTGTCACAATATAGGTTTAAACAAGCATGAAATACTGCAATTTTATAAAATGTGCTTCCACTTGTTTAGGCATTTCACAACATGTTTTAGAATAGTATTTCTATCTTAGATGCAAAATCTTAGAACTGAAGCTGTCAAATGACTAAAAAGCATAAGATTTGCCTGAAGCGTTGAGTAGAACTAAATCTAAATGTGTAAAATCATGAGTACGGTGCGTCCTTAGATTTCCTGACGGGTATAACCCGCAAGCATGTGTCAGCATGAACTCCTGCTGAGTGTGCTGATTGTTTATGCAGCCAGACGGCAGAGATCGTTGGATTCGTGGTCAGAAATGAGGGAAGTTGAGACACGCAGCATCTGCGTCAAAAGGAAGGACACGGTTGATGGTCACAGTGTACTGATTTATCTCATGACTGTATGGTAAACTGTTTAGAGTGCTGATGGAAATCCAGAACATATCCTTGCTTGTCCAAAACCCACTTTAATATAAAATACTACATGTGCACAGTCAAAAGGACTTTTCTGGGTCGTTCAAATTCAAGTGTTTCTTTTCCTGTTTTGTCTTTTTTTTGCACTCCCCTTTGAATTTGACTACTTCTACATATAGGTGGGTTTTTTTTTGCTTAATTTGATCAAGATTGTGTTGCTATTTTTTTTAAATTTCTGCCCTATAATATTGTATATACTCACAGGTTTGATATACTCGTCCTTTATTGTCATTTCATTCTTTTATCCTCATAGAAACAGTGTTGTCCAGCAGCATACGGGCTGCAGACGGCTCTTTGTCTCATTCTTTGTATTGTCCGGTTAACTGACTGTACAATTTACTGAAATCCAATATAGCAGCTTGGCTGTAAAACCACTCAGAGACGTTTTAATGTTGGGATGTGATTAATGCTACTTTTACTTAGAACCCAGCATGTCGATTATTTTGACTTCATAATTAGTCCAACACAACAGAGAGCACATTTCAATGAACACTTAATAAGGATGTTGTTCTTTTTAATATTGTCAAGCATTTAAATAAAAAAACTGAACTGAGTACATAGTCTGGGCCCTGTGGATGAACACCCATGGATGGGTGGATGGATGGATGGATGGATGGAAGGATGGAAGGGATTGCTCTATATTTTCAAAACAATTTCAAACCGAAGCAAGGTTTTAACACCAGTCAGTGGAGTCCTGAAAAGGCTTCAGCCACCAGTCACATACAGTGGATATTTTCTATTATGTACATTATTATTTTTCATTCTCAAGTCAAAATTTGAATGTCAAATGAATGTATTTGTCAGTTATGATGAAAATTAAATCACCTTCGTAGATTGTACAAATATCCTCTTACAGTCCCCTTTGCATAAGTACAGACTCACAAATATGTACTTTAATTTTTCTGTCAATATTATGATTGGATGTATTCTAATTTTAGAAGATGACCTGTTCATGAAAAATAAATAAATAAAACAGAGTGGCTTGTAAAATCCTTATAAATGCTGAAATGTCCAAACTTAGAAGCAGTTTCGAATCTTGTTGCAGACCAAGAAGTCGTTTTAAAATGAATGAATGAATGAATGAATGAATGAATGAATGGATGGATGAATGAATGAATGAGTGGATGAATGAATGAATGAATGAATGAATGAATGAATGAATGAATGAATGAATGAATGAATGAATGGCAGACATCCTTTACAGGGAACCTCCACAACAGAAATGTCAATAAATTCATCGGGTGTCTGAGTCCGTGTCATGTAGGTTCATCTTTCTGAATTGTTTATGGTTTTGCAGCACAAAATGTTTACATGGAATAAATAAAGAAACCTTGTAAAAGAATCATTTGAAATAGAGAGACAGGTCTCTGCAGCCTGAGTGCAAAGCTTAATTGCTCATTAATGAACATCCATAGTTCTTTTACCGACTCGTGATTTACCAGCTATACAGGTAATCAAATTGTTCCTCTCATTCTTGTCTCTTTATGTGCAATTTGCTTTTTTAAATTTTGTCTTCATGATATGATTTTTATTGAAATGTGCAGTTAGGATATATTTCTTTTAATTTGTTAAGACTCATCTCTATGTCTTTGGTAAAAGAATTGATTTATTTTCTTTCCTCCCTTTATCTTTTTCCATTTGTCGGCGTCACATTGTGGTCCACGTATTGATTTAACACAGGTTTCATATGGGATGGCTCCTCTGACACAACCCTCCTCGGGATCAGCTCTACGAGTGTCCGGGGGTGGGTTTTCGATGCCCACAAAAGGTTTGGTATGTGTGTGCAGGAGTCTGGCAGCGTCTTGTGAATACCCTTTTAAGTATCCTTGACTATACCATTTTCCACAGTTGTTGATGCGCTGCTACTGCAGGGTTTGTTGTAGTATTGTAGAGTTACAAAATAATGGCAATAATTCTGCAATAAAGTAATAATGGTGTATACAAGACAAACTTAAACAAAAGCAGTGGTGCATTTTTTTTTTTTTTTTACAACACAATGGCCTATTTGCCCTCACTCAGACCATTTGCGGAGACCAATCAATCCCAAGTCTGCAGCTATCAGAGGAAATAGTGGCAGCTGCCCTGAAAGCCTCCCTCTATGTCCCCAGACGCTCGGAAACACAGTAACACAGGAAACATCCGGAGCCGATCAGCACCGTGACCACAACACTGAATCTGGTGGTTGTGATCAATATCACCCTCACAGCTTCCCACAGCGAGGAAAGGAGAAAACATCGGAGTATCGAAGAAAGAAGAGATGCTGCAACTTCAGTTTGGGGATTTCCTCTTCAACATCTTCTTTTTCTCTCTTTTATGTCTTTTGCAATAATCCACAACTTATTTTAAAACTTTAATTAGATCCACAAATGCAACGGGTCCTTTAGAGTCTTTAACAGTACATAATCAGGGGCACTAATCAATTTTAACTTAGCAACTAGTCTGTTTGATGGATACAGGTCATTTAAAGGCTTGTAAAAAGTGTCAGAGTAATTGCAGGTATATGAAGTATACTCATCGGTATTGCACTTACCCATTTCTAAATCTTGTCTAATGTGCACATAAAAGCGCTGCAGTTTAAATTGTAAATTGACTGCACTTATATAGTTCTTTTCTAGTCTTTGTTGACCACTCAAAGCGGTTTCATACGACAGGTTGCAATTGTAAAGAACTCTCTGTCTGTGCAGATGTAGGGGTTTTTTTCTGTCCATATTGACTCTAAGCAGTGCTTTTTCCATCGTACACACAATTACAAACCGGGATAGCACCAAGGGGTTCACTATCTTGGCCGAGGAGAAGTTACCATGTGAACTGTGAGGCCAGGAATCGTCAGCTGACTGCTTTACCTCAGAGTCACAGTCTCCCGCCCCTCAGACGATGCGTTGTACTTCATAGATACTGTATGAGTACGTGTCACATTCGTGTGTCACATTTCTCTGACTAGTACTCCATGTCTTTATTGAATCGGTTGGTTAGTTGGTTGGTTAGGTTTAGGGCACGAGGGATGATGATCAGTCTTCAAGTTGACAATGTTGTTTGGAGTTTTAAACTGATTGAAAAGCATAAACCAACACTGGGGCTGTATCAATGATATGGTCATTGTTCCCGGCGTGCCGTGCCTCCTCAGTCGTGGTGTTGAAGTACTTCAAATGGATCTCCTCTGCTGTTCAAAGGCAAACAAAACTTAAACTTAAATACTTAAATTAAAATGCAACAAAGCACAACATTCTATGGAAATATTATACAAAAATGCATTATTATAACTACAGGGGGATTCAAGAAACAGTTTGCAAGAGACTTCTGACCTGCAGAATTAAAAGGTGACCAAACAAAATGACCATTTTCAAGTATAAGTGGTTCATATAAAATAGTATTATTATTTTGTTTCACCCTTTAGGCTGTTGGTGAGTTCTACAAAAACTACACCTCACTGGCAGCTAATGTTAATTTGATGGTAACTCACCCACTTAAAACTAAGCAGCAGAAATTAAGTTCACGCCACTAATCCCCACTGAACTGAACTACATTTATTTTTTTAACCCAATAACGGAGCATGTAACATACTTGATACAAACAAACAAATTTAGGGATGTTTTTCAATTTAATTATATAGAATAAACACTTCTAATTTTAAAAAATATAAAAATATAAAAATAATATTATTTAATATCGTCTTCTACTTTTCCTTTCGCTGCTCCCTTTAGGGAGTCACACCGAATCGTCTGTCTCCATCTACCCCTATCCTCTTTACACTCTTACACCAACTAACTTTATGTCAACTTCACTACATCCATAAATCTCCTCTTTGGTCTTCCACTTGGTCTCTCTCCTGGTAGTTGTTACCTCATCATCCTTCTATGGATATATTCACTACCATCTCAGTCTGGCCTCTCTGACCTGCTCTCCAAAACATCTGACATCCGCCATTGAATGCCATTTGAAACAGATGTGTTTTGAGTCTGGATTTGAACTGGTTCCTCTGTAGCTGCCATAACCGTGCACGTCTCCTCACTTCTCCATTCCTCAAGCATCCTCTCCCTCACAAAGATTTTGTTGAATGTCCTAGTCGAAAACCTCCCACCTTCCCTTGACACTCCATAACTCAACAGGTATGTCATCAGGACCACCTGACTTTCCACTCTTCATCCTCTTCAACGCCCTCCTCACTTCAGCCTTGTTAATCTTTGCTACCTCCTGGTCCACAATGGTCACTGCTTCTACTCATTTTCCTCATTCATCATCCGTACAAGCTCCTCCTAAAAGATAATTCCCACTTGATTTCTCTTCCCATTCACGCCACGATAAAACATCTTGAACCACGCTTCTAAGCTTCTAGCCTTGCTGCCTTTCCACCTGGTCTCCTGATCACACCTTCCTCCTCGGCATCATGCATTCCGATTCTAGCTTTTCCTGTCCTTTCTCAGCTCTAGTCTCTTGCTTTTCCTCTTTTCTCTCTGCTACCTATAGATTTACCTTCCTCCTCTCCTATGTCAGGCTTTAAACAGTTAACCTTTATTTAACCAGATAGAAAATCTCCTGAGAGTACAATTCTTTTTAAGACCAAGAACAAGAACACGAGTCACAAAACACATAACGACAATATATACACACATTACAATGTCATCCTAGACCCTTCAAGATTAAGGTCCATAAACACCACATACTTGAGACTTTTCCAGTTATAAGTCCATATAAGAAACCGAGGGATGATCAATCATATGTTTAAGATCATGTAATGAGACTAGATCCTTGAGATTATTGTGACTGTTTAAACCACCGGGTCTTTGTCATACTGAAAATTAAAACCTTTAGAAAATGCATCTTATCTTTACCATATTCACATTCAACAGCAACATTCTTTTTCCCCAGAATGTTTAAAGTCGGTGTTGAAGAGGACCACTTATCTACAGACATTGATGATTTTCTATCCGAACCTTCTGCAGTCCTGAAATCAATCGTTCCTATTTTCTTTCGTATCATATCACGCGTGATGTGAGGAGTTTGTTTTCACCCCACAGCTGTGACCCTGCACCCACCTGGCTGCTGTCCAGTCCTGACGCACTTTAGACAGCAGAGGGCGCTCCAAGTCCATTCAACATCAGTACAGCGGCTCTCCTCCATCCAACTGCGGTACCCATCTGATTCCTTTAATTGCTTCCTTCCTGTCGGTAATTGGTGTCAGTCTGTTCAGCTCGAACACGGCCTTCATCATTCAGACAGCAGGAAATGTTCAATATTTCTTCCCCTTCTTGTGTGTGTATGCATTAACAATATACCAATAACTGCTGTTACTTAATGTTGGTGAAATCACCTGTTTTAGCCGGTTCAGAGCTGTTAGAGGCTGCAGACACCTCGAGGTAAGCTTCTGCACCTGTGAGTGAACTGCAGTCAATCATATTTATTACTATTGTAAAATCGCTGCACAAACTGTGCAAACCAGACAATGTGTATTATGCATAGCATATATTGACAATTGACTATTATTTTACATTTCTTTTTTTAAGTAAAGGAATGCTGCAGCCTTATGAAACAGTTAAATTAATGCATTTCCAGGCTGCAAACTTCTAGATTAATTGATAAGTCAGCAGCGACTAGTTAATGTATTTTTGATAGGTTGTTGTTTTACTCATAACCCATCAGTCACTACTACTTACATTAGTATTTTGCAGGCTGCCAATACCCTATGACCCCTCCCACTTCTTGTTTTTTTTTTTCTTTTCTTGATAGTCCCAGTGTAAATCGAAAAAAAAATAAACGATAACAAAATGTATCCTTATACGTACGTGTTAGGGGTGTAACTTGGTCTTAACAGAATGTAAAGGTTATTTTGGATGGGGGGGGAAAAAAGTAAAAAAAAATAAATAAATAAATAAACGGCTGTGTTACATAGTCAACGCTGTAGACCGTTTCGCGGGAAAATGTGGGCGGAAGGACACGCCTACAGGGAGTGGTGCGGCAGCTTTTAGTGTGGCGGGCGGAGGACTCAGCTGTGAGTCTCACGCCGCTGATGACAGAGTGTGGGTAGTCTCCGCCAGTCACGGCTGCAGCTCTTCAGCTCTGCACGCATGCTATACACAACCCGACTGGACTCCGACGCTGCAACCCACGTGAAAAGGATTTTATGTCATTATCGCAAAGGAATTATTCGACTGCGTTTTAGTACTCCGCTTTCTGTGTCGTGCTTTTCCTTCTACTTCGGTTAAAAATATCAAAAGGTAAGAGAGGGGAGTAGGTTTCTGCAGGTTCCCACGGTAATTTAGTACAAGCGTCTTAGTTTTAACGTCACTAGCTTAGTAGTAAAGGCGGGATTTTCCCCTATTTACATCTATTTGTTGTTTATAGTTTCTGTGAGCACCTGCTGCAGCAGCGTTGGTGCATGCATGCATCCATGCAGTGATGGGGTCGATGTTTTGGAGTGAACGTGTGATCTTGCTTATACTTGCAGGGAGGATCAGTGCCAAGTCCACTGTGAACCCTCTCAGCATCTAGGGGAAAAAAAACTTATCTTTTTCCTCCCCCTCTTTTAATCAGCATCTCCATAAGGAGAGAATCACCAAAGACACCATGCCGCTGAATTCAAGTTTGGCGAGTAAAAATTATGACTACGACTACGACTCTCTTCAGCCTTACTTCTACTATGACAACGAGGAGGAGGATTTTTACCCCCAGCAGCTTCAGCCTCCGGCGCCGAGCGAAGACATCTGGAAGAAATTTGAACTGCTGCCGACCCCTCCGCTCTCCCCGAGCCGACGGCCGTCCCTGTCCAGCCTCTTCCCCTCCACGGCGGACCAGCTGGAGATGGTGAGCGAGTTCTTGGGCGACGACGTGGTCAACCAGAGCTTCATCTGCGACGCAGACTACTCCCAGACCTTCCTCAAGTCAATCATCATACAGGACTGCATGTGGAGCGGCTTCTCTGCCGCCGCCAAGCTGAAGAAGGTGGTCTCGGAGCGGCTGGCCTCCCTGCAGGCTGCGCGTAAAGAGACGGGGGCTGGTGACAGCGCGGACCCCGCTGCTGGCGCGGCAGCTGCTCCGTGGAAGCTCAACAGCAGCTACCTGCAGGACCTGCACACGTCCGCCTCGGAGTGCATTGACCCATCAGTGGTTTTCCCGTATCCGGTTGCGGAGACACCCAAGCAGACGCAGGGACCGCTTTCCAGTAAGGATTTGGGGCTGGACACGCCACCCAACAGTGGCAGCAGTAGCAGCTGTAGTGACTCAGGTAAGCTGAGCATGCATTCATCACGCAGACACACCCCTCTGTGTAAGTCATTGGTCCTTTTTTTTGTAATGCACCATTATCAGATTTGCAGGATGGAGGTAGAAAGCATGTTGTCCTGTTGAGCAGTCAACTCATGTGGAAGAAGAGCTGCAGAGCTTGAAAAAGGCTCATGCTATGCAACCCTGATAGTTTTGCAATTTTCTTTTCTTTTTCAATAGAAGATGAAGATGGAGGAGAAGAAGAAGAAGAAGATGATGATGATGATGATGACGATGATGATGAAGATGAGGACCCGGAGGAAGAGGAGATTGATGTGGTGACAGTGGAGAAGAGGCAGGCAGTGAAACGGTGTGACCCCAGCCCACTGGAAAACAGGCATCCCAGCCCACTCGTGCTGAAGAGGTGCCACGTCTCCACCCACCAGCATAATTACGCCGCCCATCCATCCATGAGGCACGAGCAGCCGGCTGTCAAGAGGCTAAAGCTGGAGAGCAGCAGCAGCAGCGGTGGTGGCAGCAGCGGAGGCAGCCACAGCAGGGTCCTCAAACAGATCAGCAGCAACCGCAAGTGTTTGAGCCCCCGGACATCCGACACGGAGGACTATGACAAGAGAAGGACTCATAATGTATTGGAGCGCCAGAGGAGGAATGAGCTCAAAATGAGCTTCTTCGCCCTACGAGATGAGATCCCAGAGGTGGCCAACAACGAGAAGGCAGCCAAAGTGGTCATCCTGAAGAAGGCTACAGAGTGCATTTACAGCATGCAGTCAGACGAACACAGACTTCTCTCAATCAAAGAGCAGCTGAGGAGGAAAAGCGAACTTTTAAAGCAAAGACTGGCACAGCTGCAGGGCTCTCGTGCTTAATGGTTGATTCAGAGACACTTTTTTGGCTTTTTTTTTTTTTTTTTTTTTTTTAAATGCGAGTTCATGACTTGATGTACAGTTGTTCATGTTGCATGCAAATGCAAAATGGGTTGAGTTGTTTGGAATCTTGTTTGATTTCAATGTTGAAACTGCCTCAGCTGAAGTTATGGGTGGATTAAATATTTAAAAGTTTATTTTTATTAATAAAATGTTAAAAATGGGGCTCACCTGTTTTTTGGGACAGGCTCCAGCTAAAAATATAAAATTTTATGTTTTGTACATAATTAATATTTCCTAAGAAAATGTATTTTTTGATCTCAATTGTCTGGATGTTCAGACCCACAGTTTTGGTTTTTGCATTATGTTCCTAGATTCATTTTTTTGAAATATAAAATGTTTCCTTGAAGTTGTGTCCTTGTTCTTGCAATGAAAAGTTGCTTCTCAAACATTTCATCACAGTTCTGCTATAATCAACACTCACGTAAGGGGACACACGAAGGTGCGGTATATGAATAAAGTAGTGGGGATTAAGGTGTGGTGATGCTCAGAGGGGGAGCTTGGTGTTTTTGTTTTTTTTTAAATGAGCATGTAGTTTGTAAGTAAACGTCTGTAAGGAAGGTAAATGGTAAAGTTTAAAAGCATTTCATGAAAAACGATTTTCCCCAATAAAACTTGGCAGTAAAGACATCACAATTCAGTATTTCTACAATGTTTTTTGCACAAAAAGATGGGATTTAGCAGTGTCTTACACCAGTTTACACACAATTTTCTACCTGAATATTGATCTAGAGCGTTCTGCTGATTTACGATAAGCTTTAACAACACTGACACCCAGACAAGTTCTAAACATGTCAGGGTAAAAATACAAGTGCATGCAGACAAATCAGCCTCCATGTGTTGTGTTATCAGATCCATTAAAGTTTTAAAATAATTTACCCAGTCAAAATGTGTGTTGTTAGACCTTTTCTGTGATAAATTGGGGAGGCAGGTGTAACTGTATGCTCTTGGAGGCACTAACAGAAAATGAACAATAAAAGCGAATAACTCAAACTGTCAGCGGGTCCCGAGGCAGAGTTGGGTCTCTAAATGACGCCGAAAACATACCTGCAGCACAAGTGATGCAGCAGAAGCGTTTCTGACTGGCTTTCCAGCCTCGCCGTGACGTCACCCCACACCCCCACACCCCCACCGAGCGCGTGGTCCTGGTCGCGAGCACATGGAAGTGAGGACGAGATTTGTGTCCGTGAGCCGCACTGATCAGCACCAAAAAACAAAACAACAAAACCCCGGAATATCAACACAAAGAAGCCTCGTCAGAAACAGCCACAGCAACCTGGTAAGACCTCTCTGAGAGCTGCACTTCTCTTTTTATTCCACTGAAAAACAATTATTTAGATGCACACAAACACGTGGCTGGTTAAACAAACAGGTAAATCTGCTTTATGTGTCGGGGTTTACCATAAAAACTTCATAGGGAGGAGGGATGGCAGCTGTGGAGCTCATAGCGACTCTGCGGAGATTTAAGTTGCTGTGAATGTAAACAACCTGTGTGAAACTATTGTTCTTAGGAAAAGTCTGATTTCCCTTTCTTTTGTCTGACCTTTCATTAGTTTTATTCCAAGTGATCACACTGATCAGAACCTTTCTGAATCGTGCGTGTTTGGATCTTGAATATAAATCCCCTTTTTTGGGAGGAAGTCAGAAAAAACACCTTCTTCTGCTGCTGGTATTGTCTGTAACCTGCAGGTCAAACCATAACAAAGAGCATCCTTGATATGCAGTAATGCAGATTGGTCCTGAATTTATTGGCTATTGTATGATTTCAACAAAGCTTGCGTGCTGCACCCACAGATGCTTCTGAACCCTGTTCCTCTGTCTTTGTCTGTGAACGCTGCTTTATGAAGCTGTTAACAACGAGTCGGTGGGGCAACGTGTCTGAAAGATGAGGTGCAGCCTCACTGAGACGAGGAGGACCACATCCATGCGGGTCCGTTGTGCAGACTCTCTGAGTGGGCAGGGCTGTGACCAGTGAGCTGGGGCAGTGTTGTGACTGGTTTCACGGTCACCTGCATCCATCCTGCGGATGCGTTTTACACTAAAATGTCAAGTCTTTGCTGGGGTTTCCTGAGTTTTATGATGAAAGGAAATACTCCTTCAGAGATCATTGCTAAGTAACACAGTTAAGATGTTTGCATTAAAATAGGATACTTTTTTTTGTGTGACTCGAAGAGAGCTGGGATAGGCTCCTGCAGACCCCTGTGACCCTAAATAAGATTAAGTTGGTATAGATAATGGATGGATGGAAGTTCCAGAAGGAAATATTAGTATTAGTATAAAAATTTCATGAAGGGGGATAATGATTATGAACACAGCGTTCCTCAGACACAATTATCACTGATATCTGCCAACGTTTTGGCTTCTGGATGTCTCATCCAACTAGAAGCTGCATCTGTCTCTTGAGAGCTTCCATGTGTCTTTCATTGTTGTGTATCCAAGTTTTCTCAAAGTGTCCAGGAGTATTTTTTTGCGTGTATAGACTCGTTTTCAAGCGGACTTTACTCAGGACTTATTGCTGGCAACTTTAAAATGGTCAATCTTCTTTTTCAGTCATTCTTTTGCCTCGTCGGTTGTTTGTCTTTGGTCATCAACCAGCACAGAAAATAATGACCTTCAACGCAAAACACGTTTTCTCAGACCAGGTGAATCGTTTTGCTTAAATGCCTGCAAAAGTCTGGACCTTCTGGATTGACTGTTCTTTTAACACAGTGTGCAGTACCGCCACGAGGAGAGTCAGCAAAGCAGCCGCAAAACATGATAGACCCTCTACCGTATTTTACTGTGGATAGTGTTTTTTTTTTAATGTTTTTTATATGGGCGTCATTTAATTACTTATTTAATTTTTTGCAGTATGTTGCCAAAGAGCCGCATTGCTGTTTTCCCAGTTATTAAGGCATTTAGATCAATTCAATTCAATTCAATTTTATTTATATAGCGTCTATTACAACACAAGTTGTCTCTAGGCGCTTTCCAGAGACCCAGAACATGACCCCCGAGCAATTATTACATAAACAGCGGCAGGTAAAAACTCCCCTAGTGGAAGAAAAACCTTAAGCCAAACAGTGAGATCAGGGTGTGCAGTGGTGACAGCTAAAATCATGTGATCATGAGATGTGAATGCATCTTAAAGGTAGGGTAAGTGATTTCCGGGTTATCTCGGGTATGTTGATATTTGAACACTACATTAACAAAACGCAAGCCTTTTGTTTTTCAATGCCTGTAGCAATGCCTGTCATGATTTGGGGGTGGGGGTGGGGGGTGGGGGGGTGCTTTCTTTCTGTTTGTTTATAGTTAACATAGCCAAGACTGTGTATCATCACAAGATGAACAGCTGGATGATGAGGAGATATTCAATGGATGTGACTAAAAGTATTCTGGGTTAGAAATTACATAGAACCACTTACCCTACCTTTAACATGTTTTATTAGAGTAGGTTGTCATGTTATCATTGTACACTTTTGAAACAGGGATTTCGATATCTTATGCTTGTTATTTTTAGCAATAATAACTCATAAAAACACTGTACATGTTATTTAGCACATACATTGTACGTTCATCGATGAAAATGATAAAAAGCAAACTGTACTATGTTTTTGTCTGACTTGACATAATTAAAATAAGAGACAGCTGTTATAAACAGTAAACTTAAATTACGTTGATGGGAGTAGCAGCTATGTTGGATTCCGATGTCGGGCGAGGTTTCTCCCATTTTCCGGTTTGGAGTTCCGATTTCATGGGGTGTTCCAGTTTGAACTTTCAACTTGGAACTTGGAAATTCCAACTCTGGAGAACTAATAAAATGTATTATCATAATGGTTACCCATCTGCCTCTAACGGTTGGGGAGTTATGGGACTCGGAAACCAAATTATCCTTCAAATAAGTATCGTCCCTTAATAGGGTCAAATTCCGTAGTATTTCAACTCGATGGCATTTATAAATAACTTTGGAAGTTTCAGAACACTCGCAGCGTTTGTAGGTTTTGTTTAAAACTTAACAGCAGTGCCAATTTCCATCCCTTAAGTATCAGGGGTAAGTAGCTGTTGTTTAGATGGTAAAATTGGATAAGTAATTGGTCTGAACTTCTATTTCATAAGTTGCAGCTGTTCAGGTTTGGGAAACAATTGGTACATCCGAAATGGATTAAAAGCCCTGTTGCAGTCTATTGTGCTGCAGACTCTGTAGTTCGCCATCCAGATGGCCTTGAAAGTGTTATTTAATGACTCTTTGGATTTTTCAAACGGTGCTACTTTTCAATAATACACAAGACAGAAGGAGGCTTAGCTGCACTGCTCTGAACACGAGAACAACAATAAGGACAGCTCAAATTAAATGCTGTTTTATCTGTTGATTGGAATTTACCCAGAGAAAAGTTATGGCATCTTTTCTTTTCAAGTTAGAGTAACAACAAAAATAATTTTTTCACTCACTACAGCAATGTGTTTTAGTTAAATGAATGAAACTATTCAGCATTTAAGTATTCTGTTAATGTTATTATTTTTCTTTTGCAAAATGTGCATAAAAGCAAGAGTCTAAAACGCATAACCTCGCTGCTGAACGTGTCCTGGAAGATAGACTTTACTATTGCTGGACTCCCAGCCTCCCTGTCTCCATGGAGTATCGTGGTTGTCAGATCCAAAGCTATTTTCTGTTCCTCGAGTACAGAAAGGAATTTTTATTTTCTGCAAGATTATATCAGTTCGCAGTCTGTCTTCTACAGGGAGACCTTGTGCTTCTGGGTGGAACAGTCTTCAGCTAATGTTTAGAGTGTAACTTGGAGACCTGTGTGATTTCCAGACAGACTCTCACTGAGCCAAAGTCCCTGCCACAACGACTGCACACATAGAGGCCCATAAATACACGGAGGTTTGCTCTTATGTAATCTTTTTCCAACTTGGAGGCTGGAATGAATTAAAGCATCTAATATGCCTGAAGACCCGAGTTGTCTGCCAGTCTCTAAGCAGCATTTTTACCAAATGATATCACACTCCTGTTTGGGATTGCGCTGCCTCATGTGTGTTCTGTTTCTGTGCTGCCAGTGGGATTTTGAGAGGTGAAGAACCTGTGTTCGACTGCCAGATTAATGTCTGCAGTGTTCAGTGTGAGGCACGGAAAGACTGTGCAGGAATATGCTGCTGAGTTGACGCATGCTGCAGACACAGCGCCCCACTCACCTAATATCCCATAATACTGAAGCCATTGTGCACATTTTTCCTTACTTAGTTGCAATAAATAAACACAGATAAAATACAAAAATTAGATTTAGCAGGAAAAGATTTGTTTGAAATCCCCTGTGACTGGGATGAATGTATGGGGATGTTGAGTTTGTTTCCTAGCAGAAACGGCGGTGATGACATCATTTTTAGCGTTGGTTCTTCACTAAAACAGGTAAACGTTCTTGGTAGACAACATGGGCAATGTACCAACAGTAAACTGCTCGGTGTCTGCTGTGCAGAGACACTTTCACATTACCAACAGACTGAGGAGAAGCTGCTTCTGGACGTCGCTGGATACAACCAATGACGGAAACAACGCCTGTGGTGGAGGCAGAGCCGCCACCAGACTAGTGCCCCTTTTCCATGATACAGTTTTCAGTTCGACTCCACTCGCCTTGGTCTCGGTCGTTTTCCATTACAACTCAGTACCACCTCTGTGTGGGTGGGACCTCGTTGTTGTTCCACGTTGCCCCATGTAGCGCCCTCTGGACGCGGTCGTCGGCCACGAGGCGCAGAAACGCGTGGGTACCAGTGTAAAAGCCCCGTAATATTAACTAAAGGCATCCAAAATAGCGTGCAGGGGAGTAGGAGCACTGGTGAACAAGTGTTGGGTTTGGGAGGCAGGAATAATAATGATTATTATAATAAGTATAACAATAAAGAAGTGAAGAGTAAATGGACTTGCAGGAAAAGTACGAAAGGCAGAGCAATACATAGACACACAAAGACGAGGGTCAACGAGGAGCAGGCGGGGATACGTGAGAACAACAGGATTCCACACTCAAAGCACAACACTTTCAAAGCATTGTCTGAACAAGAAGAACCGGAATAACCCCCTGTAATGGCACTCGGGTTTTCTGAAAAGTGCTTTTGCGTGTTTCAGCCTGGGAAGCCCGCTCGGACACGCCCACCTTGGTAAGAAACAGGCAGCTGTTTTAGCTTCTGCTGACCCATGATGTCAATTATGGGTTTACAGTCTAATCTGGCCAAACGTGTAACTTTCAGATGTTTCTACCAAAAAAATCATCTGAAACAAGTGCTACCAAAGCTGAAATGAGAAACGGCAGAGGGGGCCAGCTTTTAAAGTCGGCCCCCAGTGGTCAGTCAAGGAACTACAGCTTTTTTTAAAAATTTTTTTATTTTACCTACTGTAGATTTAAACTGGAATTTGGAATGATGGTAGGAGCTGGAAAAATAAGTTAAAAACAAACAAAAAAAAAACAGGCTTCACCAGAGAAATCAATCATCATTAAACTTAGAAACATCCAGAAGATACAACAAAATATAACCTCTGAAACAGTAAAAAAAACAAAAGAAAAGAACACAGAATAAAACAAAACCTAGATCATAACAGCTTGATCAGTCAAGACAAGATGGCCAATATTCAAACTGTTTAAAACGTATTTATGTCTAATAAAGCTATAAAATGCTCCCTGAGTTTTATGGAAAGAGCACTGGGAATAAATGATCAAAAACCATGACACAATATATGAAATTAATTAAGGAACTTAACACTCTGTTCCTTGGTTATCACTTATTAACTAGGCAAAATTGTTAACTTCACAAACCTTTTCACATCAGCTAAGCATAAACCTCTTTCTTCTTTTTTTTCTTTTGTTTCTCAAATGTTTTTTATGATGTAATTGAAAATAGGGGTTGATGGAGATGCATTCTAGCAGCTCCTGCATTTTCAAAGCAAGTACGTCAAGTATTTTGCAGATCTCTCCACTTCTCAGATGTAGATAAGTAAGTTGGCTTATGGATCCTCAGAAAGAGCCCTTGTGGAGAAGTGTTTTGGGGCGCTTAAAGCAATGTGGTTGTTACATAATGGTGCTGCTCCCTCTGGTGAGTGATGTAATTGGTGAGGCTCATAAAATATGCATTCCAGTCAAGAAAAGAAATTCAACAAAAGCAAGTTGATAAAAGTTATACACATTGCAAATTCTCGTTTCACAAAAAAAAAAAAAAAACACCTCTCTTTGTCCCCGTGCAGCTTTTAAGGCTATCGCTTGACCTGCATTCATATGGAAAACAAGCCGGTCAACCCGTATTCAGATGGAAAACAAGCCGCTGAATACTGTAGCCCGTCAGCCTTTTTTATATGAAGAGGACGGGAATGCGTACTGTAGCAGAGTGCAGAGCGTTTTGTCATAGACCACTTTGTAACGACGATCCTCATCAAAGCAGGGTGGACCGGCTGGATTGGAGCTGGAGCTGGATGAGCACGAGTCTGCAGAGGAGGCCAAGACGAGGGGAAATTAAAAGCAAAGTTGTGGTAGAGGAATGTAAAATAATTATGTAATGACAATTTTAATTTGTATCATATAAACTATTTCCACATAAAACAATTAATAGGACATGTAGGGCTTGAAGCACATATGTTTTCTAAAACTCAAATAAACATATCAAATTTTAAATAGTGCAATGCAGCACTGAATATATAATACTGTTTCGTATTAATTTTGAATTCCTGACAAGGTGAAGTGAGTCCAAGGACTCACCAATCAGTGTTCATTCACATTAATATCCCTTTTATAGAAATCACAGAGCCCGTGTTGTCTGTCTCACTGATGAGTAGTTTCATCAACGATGAGTAAAACCCATGTTCTCTGACCTTCTCCGGCATCACTCTGAAGTCACCGAGTGTTCCCGTCGTTTTAAAACGTAGTACACACAGACACGGCGTCTCCTTAATCTTTGAACTCATACGATATATGCTGTGCAGTACTTTTCAAGTTTCAAGTCAGAACGTTTTTAACCATTCAGTTGGATCAGTTATTCAACAAGATCTTGTTTTGATGATGGTCTCATCCATCCATCCATCCATCCATCCATCCATCCATCCATCCATCCATCCATCCATCCATCCATCCATCCATCATCTATACCCACTTCTTCCAAACCAGAACCATGTGGGTCCGCTGGAGCTTATCCCAGCTGTCTTCTGAGCAATAGACACAGTCTTTTCCTTCACATCCCAAAATTCTCAATGGAGTTAAGGTCTGAAATCTGTTTGGCCAATCCATGCGTGAAAGGATTTTCTCATGCTCCCTGAACCATTCTTGTACAATGAGCGTGAAAAATCCTAGGACTGTCATCTTAGAATACGTCTGTGCCGTCAGGGAAGAAAAAATAAATCTGTCGCTGGAGAAGACACTCTGAAGTCCACGTGGAGACATGTTGGAGCCCATAATATGCTCCTGCAGTCATGCCTTAGTGACTCATATAAAGTGATTCCCGATATTTCCACTCTGGCTTCATCAGTACTCCAAGCTCTCCTTTTTCTTTGACAGTGACCTCTCTTTCCCCTAAGGGAAGAAATAGTTTAAATGTGTTTGCTCTTGTCCAGGGTGTACTCCTGGACGGGTCACCAGGGAAGCCAGGAAAGAGAAGCCAGGGAGAAACGGGGATAGATAACGGATGAACAGATTCTCGCTCACTGGATTGCTGCACTAGTAACAGATCAGCTACCTCAGAATACACCTGTGAAATCAAAGAAGAAAGAAATCTATCGATGGCAAAACCCTGCTCTTTTGGAATAATCAGGTGGTCAGTTGTCATCACTTCTTGGGGGTGCTGAACCTAGACATTCCAGATCATAATACTGCCGCCACATGCTTGTGCATTAGGCTCCGTGACAAGTGTGTCACTTCATATGCTGCTCTTTTGCCCTGATGTGCCCCTCGCTATGGCAACGGGTAAATTTGGACTTTCAGCACATGACCTTTTCCCCCAGCAAATTAAAGCGTTTTTTTTCTGATTAGCCTCACTCATAAGTGGTCTTATTAATGTTACACAGCTGTTTGGACCGAATACCTTGATTTCTCTTTAGATGCCTTCAACTAAAAGGAAAAAAAAAAAAAAAAAGTTCTCACTTTCACAATTAAACATTTGTCATGTTTTCCAGTGAGACGCGCTCAACTAAACTCAGAGCTTTTCTTTTGGTCGGGCGCCGAATGTAAAAGTGTCTAATTTTGTTGCTTTTTAAGCTCAAATTGGCACATTGTCTCAATTTAATTAGTCCATATCATGTATAAATATCAAAAACTATATATATATATATATATATATATATATATATATATATATATATATATATATATGTATGTGTGTGTGTGTGTGGTGCACAGTTTATTTTATTACTCTGGGAATCCCCCCTTACTTGTTAAGTTAAGTACTTCAGAGTGAGAGAAAATAATTTTTCCACACACTGGATAATATTGTCCTTATACTTAAATGCGCGCCACACAAATCCAATGATGACAGACTTTCACAGCTGCTATATCAAATGGAAAACTCAACACTGTGTTTAATGCGTTCACTGAATGGATTTCATCCCATGACACTGCTCTCGTTTCTCGAGTAGCTTGACACAGTTCAAGCCTCTGAATGAAACGCAGCTATAAACACACACAGGAGGTCTGTGTTAGCCTTCTGTCGTAGTAAGGAGGAAACCTGATCGTCAGCCGCTCTCAAACAGTCGGACAGTGACGCTGCGGTTCTGCTTGGCAGGTAGGTTTTTGAAAAAAAAAAAACAAAAAACAAACTGTGGCCGCGGTTGCATCGAGCATTCATACACAAACAGCAGGGAGATAACATTCAAGCATGCGAGGCAGATCCTTGTTCCACTTCTCAGGTTGTCCATGTGAGATGAGTCACACTCGCCAAGCAATCTGTTTGATTCTGCTGTCCGTTTAGTTCAGGCGTGGAGGGGGAGAACAGACACAAACTGTTTAACTGACCTACATTCTCTGTTTATGTGTCCTGCCACTGTGCGAGTGAAAGGACTCGTGTTTGAAAGGAAACATGCCCACATGTTTAATAAGCCGGTTTCAAAATTCCATTGTTGAGCTGACAGAGCGGAGGAGGAGCGCGAGATGGGCAGACACCTTTTGTTTGCCCACAACAGCGAAAGGTGAGGCCCACATGTTTTGCAGTGCTGGCAAACACGATGAGTAATCCGAGTGCGGCGCTGGTGGCTTTCATTCAAAGCCAACTTTTTCAGTGACCTTCACTAAGTGTATTCTGGTCGTCTTAAACTGCCTCAAATGAAAAAATATTAAAAAAAGCATCAGAAGATCATTTTTTTCCAGACTTCTCTCAAATGTCTGACTCTTTTTCATGGCAGCTTTATAGCACCTGGTGTGCAAGAGGGAGTGGTGGCTTTGTCAGAGAACAAAGAAAACAATGTTGTGACGGAAGAACTGCCGTCCGACAGCAAGACTTGTTTTGTTTTGGGTTTGAGGGTGTTTACTTCTGTTACAACTTCTGTTTGCCGGTAGCTCACCTGGTTGAGGAGGCGTGGTGCCCTCGTGCCGCCAGCCCAGGCTCGAACCCCAGCCTGGAGTACGGGTGTAGAAACACCGAGGCGTGTTGAGGTTTAATCCCTCGAGCTACATATGCAGGCGTCTGGCCCACAAATAACCACATTCTTTTAGCAGCGTAAACACGACGTGTCCTCCTGTGCCACCGTGAAGGACAGCTTTACTCATCCACGCAGAAACGGTGTCATATTATAACGTGAAACAACAAGCAGGAGTCATGACAATTCAACAACACACAGCCACGGCGTCATGGTCTCGCCTGCGTCGTTTTGATTTGCTTGCCTTAGTGCATCTTCCTTTTTTCCTTTTCCAACGTTTCCCATTCCGGTGTCAATTCTCTGAACCCTTTTGATATCTTTTGGTTTTGGATGTTTTTTGTCTTCGCCATTATTGTTGCGTACATGTTCATCTGTTAGATAAAGAGAGGGTATTCTTTTCTTTTTTTTTTTTTCCTGCAAAATTTCCGGTGGCATTCTTGCGTCCCGCAGTGCGTTTGGTCTTTGCTGGTAGAAATCATGTACTTTTTTATTTTTGCTTAAAGGGCAGGGCAGTGATACCCAACCACCCGAGACGTTTGATGGGTGTTTGCCCCTGGGAAAACGATCTTTGCAACAATGGATGTGATTTCTGAGGCTGCGACTGGTATTTGTCACTTTTTGTTGCACTTGCAGAATGTTGCAGAAAGAAATTGCAGGATTTAGTTGGACTTTGACAGGAACGCCGCTCTTGAAATTTTAATGCTGGTTGTTCTGGACAACAAGACAACAGTCTGACGGCACATCTCACTTGATCTTGGTTTTTTACCATAATGACGTGTGTGTGGCGTCGTAGCAATAGTTTACAAATGCAATTGCGACTTGTAGTCAACTCCAAACCTTTTTCCTGCTTAAATGAGTGAATCTGCCCACGAAATAGCTCTTGAATCAATTGTCTAGTTAAATTTGGGCACTTCAGAAAAAAAGGTTTTTAATTTTTTTATTTTCGTCCAATTTAGTTGTGAATACGCTCAGATTAAAGCTGAGAGTCTGGCCTAAAAGTCCACATTCAGTAAAAAACAGGAACTTCAAAGCTGTGTCTTTGTGTCTAGATGTATATGGATCCACCTTTTCAGAGATAATAGATTAATATTATTTCTTTGCATAATTGTGATGTAAACTTTATGTTTTTTGAGTGAAAAATTAATTTGACTTTTACCTTTTTAAAATGACACATTTGTGCTTTTTATGTCCGTTATGCATCTAAATCCTATTTGTACATCTTTAATAAAAAAAATACATATTTTTTTCCTTTTATTTCATTAAACAAATGATTAAAATCTTTACAGACTCATTCAATCTTAGAATTCCACTAGATGGTCGTAATCATACTTTGTGTTTTACTAAAGATGCTTTATTTACTTTACAAATAATAATGTGGTCAGACGAAAACGCCTCCACCCCATCCCCCTTGCACACTATTGACATTTCCGATCATCTGTATTTATTATGCATGGAGACAGGAGAACAACACGGGATGACATGTAGCCAACAGTGCAGTGTAATAATCATTACAGGACTCTTAGTGAAATATTAATACTGTGTTCTTTGTCAGAGGCAGCATCAGCTGCTCGTCGAGGGCTGGAGATCAACTCCCGTCTTTCTGCCAGCGTTCATTAGACTGATTAAAAGTACCTGCACAAACTTGATGAAGATGCACTCGGCGTACGACTCTGACCTACAGGTGCTGCTGTGACCGCGTTTGCCAAAGTACGGAATTGACATCATTGTCAAGTCATTTCAGCTTTCCCAACTTTCCTCTGCCGTCCCCTGCTGCTCTTATTGGAAGTGGCAGGTGAGCGAGTGTAGAAGCTGCCAGCCTCCTAAGCAAACCTCCGGAGGCACATCTGTGGCTGTCGCGCTGTGTGTTAAAGTGTCGCAGGATGTCCTCTGACACCTGGCCTGCACCGAGTACAGCCACGTACAGACGCCGTTGGGCGTTACTCGGGATCTTCGGCTGTCCGTCTGGATGAACTGTTGCAGGCAGTCGATTAAAGTGTCTTCCAGTGATGAGGAAAGATGTTTAACGTGATATTTAAAGGTTATACTTGCGTAATAATGAAACATTTGGCTTGATTTTTGACTCTGTGGCATTTCCGTGTACTTTTCCTTCACACTTTACAGTCTCGGTTGTCTTTTACTTGAGTCTGATGGGCAGCCTCGGGCACACTGGGTTGGCTCCCTTTGATGTGCTGACTGTTTGTCTCTGGGGTGGTTTTGATTGCCTCTTTACTCCCCTCCCATGTAAGTCAATAGGAGCCAGCCTGCCATCTGCGGGAATTGATACCTTTGCTGAATCATACTATTAGAACGCTTCTGCATCTTTCCACTATCTCTGCCTGCACTCTTTCACCCCTCACACCCTTCTCTACCCCCTCTTTCTCTGAAGCGGTGTTGCGGGGGGGGGGGGCAGATCATGTCTTATCTTACTTCTGGGGATGCAAGAAACCTGTCTGCCAACTGGAGCTAAGGCCATGTTGAGACTGAAAATAGCAGAGTGTTACGAAAGTGTGAGCATCGCTGGTTCTGTACAAACAGTTCCAGTTCAATGAACATTCATTGTTTAGTCAGATGGCAGAGCACGGGGCAGTGTTTTATAATGAGACAGGAAGGTACCGGTAAGTAGGGCTGAACGATGTCTTCATTTAAATTTTTCTGGCAAATATTCCTATTCCGTCTGTGATTAAGACGCTCCAAATCAGTCGGCACCCTGCATTTGATTTCTAACATGTGGGACACGAGGACAAAGGTAGTTCTCTTTCTGGATGCGACTTTAACACAAGAAGGACATTATGACTCGATAAAACCAGTGAGCAGCCGCGTTTAAGCCTTTGTCACACATATTGCACATTGTTTAATACACTTGCAGCCTTTGTGACTTCCTAACTGCATTATTTGAAATTGCAATTTCAGTTTTAAGTCATAATAAATTGCGCCCTTCCATTCCACTGGGGTTTTGCAGTCAATCAAATCTTTGTAATGAGCAAAAAGACATTTATTTTGTAGCAGCTGTGCCAAGATTTGTTATGTATGTATATGGACTCCTCGTTTTTATGGTAGAGGAGAAATCTGGAGTTACGACAGCCCTGGATCTATTTTTAAGGTGGCCATGAGTGTAAACGCTCTTTACAGACCAAAACAATGTTCAGTTCAGTTTGGAGTTGGAAAGCAATACATTTTTGCAGCAATTGTCCCTTAATGTTAGATCCAGAAGGCACTTTATCTAAGTTAAGTTGCTAGTTTTAGACTCTGACAAGACTTCAAAAATGTCATTCCACTTAAGTGATACGGTGGATAGCAACCTTATTGACAAACCAAAGCAATTTTAACTTTAACTCACCCTGAACCCTCTTTTACGTCTGTTGTCAGGACTTTGTGTGGCATCGGCAGTCAACTTGAACAGAGTTATGCAACAGACAGACAGACATTCTTGTATAAACAGTCCTTTTTATTCTCTTTAGTAAAGCCTGTAGTTAGTGCAAGCTTTAGTGTGTTAGGGCCAGTAGTCAGAGCTGCAGCTGCAGGACCAGACTAGAGCAGCTGGTCTTCAACACAGCTTCATCCTAGATCTGCTGCTGTAGACCTGCTGCAGGGGGACCCCAACATGATCCCCTGACTGGTGCCCCTCACCTCCTCTGGTTCTCCTTACCTCCAGCAGCTCAATCCTCAGTTATTAATTAGAAGTATCTCATAAGCATAATTACACTCCATTGTTCTTGTAGTTTGTTATGCTGGTCTGTCTCCTCTTTTTCTCTTCCATACGTGTTTGGAGGCGAGAGCTTCTAGAGCTGCTTGCTGACCTGCAGTCCCACCCTCTGACCATCCCAGTGTTCACCTCCACCTGTCTTAAGTGGAATGACATTTCTGACAGATGCTGCTTTGGTTCATGTGATTTTGGTCCCTACACTGGAGCAGCTTTCTGTACCACGATTTTCCTAGAAAACTATGAGAGCCAGATCAAGTGCCTTCTCTTTCACCTTTTTTTTTTTTTTTTTTTTACTGCAGTGCGTCGCTGCCAACACGGTGGTCTAAGTGAAAATAACGAGGAAGAAAACATGGCAGAACTACAAACTTGTAGCCTAAGGACATTTTTCACCTGGACATGCACCCACTGTAGATGTCTTTTTCCTCAAGTCCGTGTTTATTTCTTGCTTGATACATCCACATTTAAAGTGCAGTTTGTCTCATCATTATTCTGCAAAGGAGCAGATACAGTTAGAAAAACCTCAGGTGCTAAAACAACTAATTAATCCTGCAACAGCAGTTTGTGTTTTATTGCCTCCTGTTGCAAGAAATTACTTTAGTAATGCCAGGGGGTTGTAAGGTGATTAAATGTGGAAAAAAGAGCAGCAAAATAAAGTTTTATAGGGAAAGAAATACCTATTTTAAGGCTCTTAGACAGCTGTGATCCCCAGTCACATCCTAATTGTCTTTTTAAGACATTAGACACTAAAACATTGCAAACTAATGTAAGGTAGAACCATTTCATGCAACATTTTTCTTTTTCAAAGCTGCAAAACAGGGTGTCTATTTTCAGATTGCATGGCTTATCAAGTGCTTTAACTTAAACACTAATGTGTGCAGTCCTGTACAACAACTGCTAAATATTCCAAATGAACCACAGAGAGCTTTTTTTTTCAGTTGAAGGTTTTTATTTTATTTAATTTTCAGAAGGTTGTGACATGCTGGTGTCCTTTGGTGTCTCTAAAACAAATGTTTATTTATTGGTGGAATAAATGGTAGCCTGTAAGTCATCCCACCCCTCCTCGTGCTGCTTTTTTCAGGTTTTTTTTCTGCAACAGTTGTGAAAACAGTGATAGTGACAAGAAGAGTGGCACCCAGCTGACACCTCAGACCTCTAATGGAGAGGCAGCGTGAAGAGGAGGAGGAGCATGAGGAGAATTTGTGGCCCTGCTGACTTGTCACTGAGAGCTCAGCAGGCTCATCCTCATGCTGATTAATGTTGCTGTCTGCAAGACCTCGCAAGGAGGAAGAGCTGCAACTGTTTTCCCATTGACCAACAACCCCAATTATTCGCAAATAACCCCCGCCCCTCCTCCTCCTCAGGGTCTCTGCTTCAGCTGCACTTTTCCTCCCTTATGTGCATTGCATCCTTCATCTTAATCTGCAAGCAGGTTACTGGACACAGCAACCTGACCTACAACTGCCCGCTGCGACCTGTCCTCCTCCACAAAGCCATCATATACTCTAAAAACAACAGCTCATTACTCTGGTATCCTCAGGTCCAGACTGTGGCAGGTTTTTACCCCTTTTCCTTCCTGTCTTGACTCAGCTGGAGAAAGCTGCTTGACAGTAGTTAGTTATTCAAACTGTAACTGCATTTTTGGAGCTGCTGTCGGATTTCTCTTTCTGCTGCCGTAACAAAAAGGGGCGCAGACTGGACATGACAGAATGATGGAGAAGTTAGTTGAAGTGCAAGAGCTTAGGAGGATTAGGATTATTCATGGTATAACGTACTGTATGCATCGCATCCACCATCAACGTATGGGGTGAAGGGGGGATGGGGGATGGGGGGGTGCTGAGCCTAATCCAGGTCAATGGTTGACACATAGGGTACCCCCAGGAGAGGTTGAGAGCCCATCATCTTTCAGGATTAATCACCCAATAAATAGAGCACATTTATTAAAACAAGTAGGGAACTTTTTCCTTCTTCCAGCCCTCCAGCCCACATAGCGTTCACTACATTCAGTGTGTGTGTGTGTTTTTTTTTAAGTGCCAGATTGTGAATCTAATCACAAGGTTCTGCCAAATGAGACAAATGCAACACCAGACTGACAAATGCCTTGTCTCAGAAGCGCCGTGCCACGCATCGGAAGCTTTTCATCCAAACAGCAGATTGTCTTTGCTTCAAGAAAAAAAAAAAATTCTAACATCTCGGTACAAGAAGACAATTTTGAATGTCCATGTTAATTTTTACACATGTACAAATCTTTTGTTCAGCCCAAGGATTTTTGAGTGTTTAACATTTCTTATCCTACTGTCTCTGCTGTAGTGACATTGGACATTGTTTCCTCTTCCTGCTGATGACTGTTGTTCTTTTCACTATCAGGGAGAAGCAGGACGGGAGTTTTTCAGTTGCTGCTGATTTACCATTGATTAGATTTGTGTCCTTAAGTGTGAGATTGCTTGGCTACACTGCGACTTTACATAACCCATTTATACTAAAAATTCAAGCCTGGTTTGACTGCAGACTGCAAAGAACGGGCTCTTTGATGCTTTATAGCTGGTCTATACATCAATATGATATATGTGAAGCATTTGTGACATAGTTTCTGAAGCATTTGGCCCTTGATCACACTTGTTTGTTTTTTTTCTTGCAACTTGCTTCTGTTCTCTCAGTATTTTCCTTCAAGGTTCAACTTCAGGTCCTTTCTGACTGACCCAGGCGTTTTTTTGTCTTTGTGGTGGGTGAAACAGATGCTTCATTTATGGAGAATTAGCACGATGTGTCTGCTGAATGTAAACAGATTAAGGATTTAGTATATGAGAGGGGAATACATTCTGCTTTCACAGCTCTTTCCCTTCATAATTTAGCTGCCTCTATCCAATTTCAACCATTTTCCTTAGACTTCTTAATTACCGATGTCAGAAGCAGTTTTAGTTGCATCCAACTTGGCAAAAGCGTGACATTCAAGAGATTCTCAAACTTTTCTTACTGCCATGTTACAAACAGTTACTACAGGTGGCATTAAGTGTACCTTATTTAAGCCTGATTTATGTTACCCACGTCGCCCATTTACAGCTACTGACAACATTTTTGCCATTTTGCCTGTATTTACACCACCAAACCGTAGGTTTTTCTGCAGCTAAACACATCGTTCGTGTTTTCATTTACCCTTCCCCTGTTGTGCCTCCACCTTTCGTCATCGTGACATATTGTGACGTCATCATAATGTCATCGTGACCCTTAAAGGGCCTATAGCGCCAACGGACCAACGTTCGTCAGGGCATGGCATGGCTTTTTATGCCGGGTTCCCTGTTATGGCATAGTTATGCCATCATAAATTATCTTTCTGGTTCCTATGCCTAGGATCTCAAATATAGGACTTCTTGGATGACCCCGTCACAGGTAGACTGCTCTCAGTGTTCCAGTTCACACATGACATTAGACACCAAGAGTCCAGTTTTTGCAAACCTGCACTTGAAAGATAGACGTCGATACATGAACTAAACTAACCAATCCTTAGTCTGCCATTAACCAGAACTGACGATGACCAGAAAGGGGAGCGATTCCACCACCCGACTGCGCTCCATCCTCCTCTTCTTCAAGGGGTGTCTCTTTTTAAACTAGCGTCACAGCTTTGGTCTAACCATTCTGTAAGTGCAGCATATGCAGCTTGAAACTGGTAGGAAACACATGTCCAGGCTAGATAAAGCTACTTTGATCTGGCTTGGTGATGTCATGGAACTCTGTAAATCTAAACTGCTCACATATTTCCAGACTTTGATGGGTCCAGACCAAGGGAGAGTTGGTAGTCACTTAAGACACTGTGTATGTATGTGTGTGTGTGTATATATATATATATCATACACACAGACATCAAGTATGTAATGGGGAGTGTGTGGATTTGAAACATGGGTAGACAAAAGCAACTTTTCTCCTCCACCAAGACTCTGAGCTCTTTTTGCTGAACGCAACAAGACTTGCTGGCAGATTTAACTGAAACCATGTCACAAAGAACCTGAGATAAAAATTTGATGGCTACACAAATTGAAATAAAAGAGTTGCCCTTCTATTCCTCAGTACACATTTGTGACAAATTTGGTACATTTTGTAAAAATCGCTGACTTTTTTTCAAAATGTTTGAGCAAACACTTGATAAGCACTTAACACTTGAAACATTCTGCAGGTGAAAGTGACGCATTTAAGCATCAACAATTCATTTATTCAGCAAAATATCAATAGAAATATTTATGAGGAAAGGAAGTATATTTCAGTCTCTCTTTAGCAGAAATAACTTCTGAATTTCACCTTAAAACTTTTAACCATTTCTCATCTCAAAAATAATGTTTTTCAGTAAACTTCAGAACCCCACAACCATGAACAACACCTTAACATCTGTAACATTAATATTTAGACCCATCTTTTACGCTACCAATTTTGTGACTTAAGCTTTTCTTTTATTAATGTTATCTGTTAGAGTGCAAAGTAATGATTTATGACCTTGCAAATAACCATTGGTCTATAAAGAAGAACTGCATAGTAAAGTGCATTTGTTGCATCAGTCATATGAATCAAAGTTGTTTTCGGGCAAAATTCAAGCAAATAAATAAAGATTTTCCATCATATCTAGATGTTTATGCGCTTGCAGAGTTTGGCTCACATGGGATATGTCCACATTAATACATTTTCATTTTGAAATGTAAAACTTTTGTTAGAGTTAAGCCTGGCATCAAGTCTGACCATTGAGAATTGAAAGACTTTGTGCTGTTGCAGACCCCATTTCAGGGCTTTAATGCAACTGTTGTGGACTTTGACTTGGAAGTACCGGAAGTAGCCGATGCAATCCACCTTTCACAGATGTTGCACTATGCCTGCACTGGCTGAACCAAAGGTTTATCTCTCGTTTTTGGGGTGAGACGTGATAGGTCAACCAAGAAGGCCAATGCAGGCAAGCTGAAGACGGGAGACTGATGCCTCGTATTCTGACGGACTTTGACATACTTTAGTCGCCAAGTTGAATCCCTTTTTGTTCGTGCATATTGGTACAAAGAAAAGTGTCAAAGAAAGCTGCTGACTGCACAGTTAGTCTCCATTCAGTTGCACTGGAACCTCCTACTAGTGTGGGAGGAACGCCTTTCTACAAACAATCTGCAACAAAAGTTATTTCCAATGGAGTCTCCAACCTGCTTTTACTTGTGCACACATACGTGATCACAGATGGCCGTATGACATACATGTGAATGTATGATGGGTGTCTGTTTTAACACTAGTGTGAAAGCTCTGCTAAGAAGCTTCATTTCTGAAACAGCATTTTGGAACGAAGGTGGTGTGGATGTAGCCAGAGCAAGTGAACTAGGTGTCTTCAACCGAGTACTATTACCTCTTGGGAGTTATTACCACTATTCCCAGTGGGTCAGATTCTTAGATTGCAATTCATAGAATTTATTTTATTCTATATAACAAAAGCTCAGTTTTATCCAATTGTTTGTGTATGCGTGCATTTTTAGCGGGAAAACAATTGGGTCAGTGTGCATCACATGACAGGCCCTGAAGGTGGTGTAAAGCCCCCTTCCCCGAGCTAACTGCACAGCCTAGGTCCTTTCCCGAGGGCCTCGAAGCAATCTGGGAATCCATCAGCTGCGGGTTGATGACTTGAGACCCTGGGGGCAACTGGCATTGTTTCAGAGCTTTAAATTTAGTCATTGGATATCTTGATAACTGATATGCAAGCCAAGACTTTTAGATCTGTGGAGGTCATTGTGTGAAAGCCTGAAAGCTGTTTTTTTTTTTTTTTTAAAAAAGGAAGAAAATGATGTTAGCCACTGGTTTTGACTTTGTATTCTTTGGTCTGTGCTCTTTTTAAGTGGCGTTGTGGAAAAAACGTATGTTGAACATGTGTTTCTTCTCGCCTAAGCCCATTTCTATGACGCTTCTCAGCACGCCGGATTTTGAATCTTGAATTTTTTTTTTTCAGAAAATATGGCAAAACAGAGCTAATTTCATCACAACGGCACACCATGTCAGGGATAAGACACACTATTTAAAAAAAAGAAGTGTTTTGGGCAACAGTGTTTTTGAAATTTTGCGTTTTTACCACCAGAAACTTTATTCTTCGAAAAAAAAAAAAATGAATTGCTGAGAAATGTGTACGGTAGTTTATTCAACTGTCGCTTGTTAAGAAAAAAACCCAACACATCTGACACCTAAATGTATTAAAACATTTCTGAATTAGTCTACAGTTGATAAGCCCAGAATGACTATTAGATGTTATGGGGAGGGGTTTGGACAACGGCCCTTTAAGGCCTTTGCGCACCTCATTGTTTTGTGATGATGGATGCGCTCTCAGCTGATCAGATGGCTTGCCGTCTTTGTCCGTAATGGCCTCACATGGTGATCCGGCCCACCTCGGTTTAATCTCTTTGGGATTGAGCCAACTGTAAATGCACAGATTGCCTCTTTTCACAGAGACAGCAGTGTCAGCAGGGCTTTGCTTCTCCGCTGAGCCCCCGAGCAGACCTCTGGGTCCCTGTCTCCCATGTCCTGAAAAGGAGATTGAACCTTTGGGACCAGCGTTGTAACGTGGCCTGGTACTCATCAGCCACTTGAGGTGTTTTTGTCTAAAACTTCTTTTTTTTTTCTTCACTCATTTACTCCGCCGTGTGAAAGTACCTTTAAAATTAAACAAGCAAAGGCTGACATGTAAATATTTGGCCTTGCACGTTTGAGAGAGTTCAAAGGCTGCTGAAGAAATGACAGCGGGTGGGGGGGTCCAGATAAAAGAGGCTGAATTTCAAATGTGCAAGAAGAAGTTTTACAACTAAAGCAATTTATCATAAAACGGAGTGGAATAGAGGCCTCGACGCTTATTGTTTTGACACATAACCTGAGTTATTGATTAATATGGTGCCTCATGTTCTTACTCCATCATTCTGTGAAGCGACTATCATAATTTTTTATGATCTTCTAAGCCAAAGGTGTGAATACAGGAACATTTATTAGCGTTCACTGTCTTGGCAGCCCTGTCAGAGAAGTCATAACCCTTGAAAAGCATTGAATCTTACTACAAGGAGCTGCTATAGTTGTGGATTTAGACTGCTTTATCACATTAAAATCCAGCATTAGATGGCACGAGAAGATTAATTAATTAATTTTCTTTTTTGTTTTTTCCATAGTATGTTTAATAGTGATCCAGTGCTGCTGTTATATCTTGTTATCCATCATACATCACCCTTCCTACACTTATACTGGTTCCTGTTCAGGATTGCAAGAAGTCTATCCCAGTGATATTCTGTGGTTATCAGTATGTTAATAATAAGACCGTTTATCTTCTGTACGGTCCTTTCACAGGTATAACTTTGGTTCCCTTGACTCATTTGGTTACATTGCTGTTTCCTCCTTAATGTGCAGAGCTTCAGCTGCTGTCATCCAGGCACATAAACTACACAAAATTCCTCGTGACATTTGAATAAATCCGATATCCTGTATATTTATTATCTGTAGCATCATTACAGTTAATGGTTGGGCCACCCAGGTGACCTGACACCCCGGAAATGTCAGACCTATCACTGAAACAGAAATTACCATGAAAAGCAATATTCTTTCATAAAAATACCTCCTTAAGTGCGATGTCTTTATTTCTAAATTTGTATTTCTCTTCATTTTAAACTGAGTTTTAAATCGTCTCTATTAACAAATTAGGCTCGGGAAGAAGTGGAAATACCCAACTGAAATTGTTATCCTGATTTTTCATAATAATGGCATCATTCTTACAACAGGAAATAAGCACTCTTCTCATCTAAATGCTAATGTGAGGGCTTATTGTTCCTTTATTGGATTTGGGTGGGATGTCTCTTAACGACTGGATGTGGAGATGAAACGAGCGTAAACTGCGTGGAATTCTGTGAATGCAACTGAAAACAGTTGATCTTGTGTCACAATGAGCAAACATGACCGAGTACATAGCGATCATATGTCTTTTACAACTTTTCTTGAACGTGTCATTCAAAAATTTCACACAAATGAGCTAATTTCCAGAGGAAGTCGGTGAAATAATGCACATTGTGAACAATTCCTGTGGTTTATCGTGCTGCATCAGGGGTGGAGCTAATTTGCAAGTGACCCAGATCGCACTATTTACTTTTAAAAGTTTTTTTTTTCCTTTGTTAAAAAGTACTTTTTTTTCATCAGCCAACATTTGTAGTTGCACTAAAGTGTTAAAGTACTGCAAGTTCCTTCTGTCCTGAGAGTAAAAGCCCAATGAAACCTTGATCTGTATCAGAAATTCAGATTGATCCCTTAATACTCCGTCTCTTCTTGAAGTCAGATTAACATTATCTTGCAACAACGCCAGAGAAGCCGTCCTTACCATCAACTCACACAGGAGCACTGCAGCCATGCTTGACAGCTGGTATCTCTGATAGGCCTTCTTCATGCCAGTAAACGTGGGGCATTTTGAGATTAGACCCTGTTACTTTCCCTGGATGAAGAACTCTTGTTTATTGAAACGCTGGGCAATGAAAAATGAAAGGCGTGTTATTGCCTCCCCGGTGCCCGGAGCCAAGTCGAGGGGAGTAAAGACGACGCCGTGGCGTGATACTACGTGACGTGACGGCTTGATGCAGCTCTGAGGGTGAGGAGCTCATGGACATCCTCGTCTTGTCATCGATAAATCTCAACCACAACCTACCACCCCGTGTCAGTTCTGGTCACATTAGGCCTGACCTGACCTCTGAGGCGAGTTGTTGGCGGGGCCAACTCGACAAACCGCCCCGTGTCAGTTAAAATAAAAAAAAAAAAACGATGGGCGACACAGTAGATTTGGGTGTTATCTGCCAATGTAGAAGTGACTAACCACTCAAACTGAGAGCATGAGGAAGTAGGAGACCAAACAAGTCATCTTGAACAGAGCTGTAAAAGTAACCTAACTTCCGCTCTTATACGACGGCCCAACAGTGACACCTTGGAAAACACGCCCATGGACAGTTAGTCAGCAGGGTTCAGGGGGTTTAGGCTACTGTACTCTTGTGGGTGAACTTTTTTTTTTTTTATTTCTTGCTCTGAATATTCACGATCATGTCAATGAAATGTGTGTAAAATGTCAGGTCTTATCATCTTCTAAAAGACGTAACTTTATTAGTAAAAATGCCTTATCGTGGCTACAAAGACAAAAGATACCCTGCTTTTGTGTTTGGAAAGCTTGGAGTATACTGATAAGATAAGATAGGACTTTATTGATCCCACAAGGGGAAATTTGTGCGTTGATCCCACGGCAGGAGTAGGTGTGCTGATTGTTGTTGCTGCTCAAACGGGAAAAGCTGTAACTGAAGTAAATGAAAGCTGACCGCAGCGGACTGCTGTGAAGTCCCGTCTCAGGTAGTGTAGATCAATTTAGTCCGGGGTGTCGCCTTCAGAGCAATATTTACTGTTTACTCACGTCTTTATCACTTTGAAGTTGTTTCCAAACAGCAGAACAAACTAATATCTCATATTGTGCATACTGATTTTGAGTAACGGTTAAGCTGTCAAGTTTCAAGTAAATTTAATGTAGATAACTAAGCAGATTTATGTTTGAATCTCCCGAACAGCAAAGTATACCTTCATACATTATTCATACCTTGTAGTCTGCATGGAAATATACAACCATGGTCACTTTTATTAGATGCAGCTCATGTGTCAGATCTTTCATTATGAGGAAGATGAGAAGGAATTTCATGTGGTTTAAATCCCTCAGCTATAGTTTCACTTAAGACTCTTAATGGCTGCTGCGTGTGCATAAAGGTGTCTTATTAATATTCAAGTATTCAAAAAAAAAAAAAATCTAAGGCTCAAAATTGAGTCAAGACAAGTTTGTGAGTCTGGTTTCATGAAGGCATATTGTTGTTTTAATGAAAGCTGTTTGAGCATCACGGTTTTCCTGAGTCTGAATGCTCCTGTTTCACCCTTCCTTGTCCTTGCCGAGGGAGGGAAAAAAAAAAAAAAAAAAAAAAGGGGCGACTATTCATTCTGGATCTGCACCTGTTGAGTTGAGTGTAAGTCTTTCCCGTTTTACGTCTTAAATTTACGACCCTCAGCTGGAGGGACGACCTTTCACTCGGCCTCTTTGGCAGAGCGGCAGCAGCTGTGGCGACTTCGCTGGTTCCCCGTGTAAAAAAGATGACGAGGGGGGCGCTATGGTTCTCCCTGCACCTTGAACCTGATAGTAGCCCGATTCGACGCGGCGGCTCCATCAGCTGCTGATTTCTGTCTGATTAAACAGATTTTCAAAGAAACAAAATGCCACTTTTATTTCTTCATGTGTCTTCAGCTGTAGCTTTTCATTTGATTCAAAAAGAGGCAGGAAGAGACCACAGATGTGTCCCCGGTTTTTCATATGTGTGGTCCTTGGCAATGGAAAATGGGCTTTTTATGAGGCTAGCAGCTGTGTGAAGAGAAACATTAGCAATGCTGAATCATTGCAGGGACTATCTGAGCCAGTTTATTTGGTTTTGGCAGGGAACGAATCGTGCAGCACACGTCTATGGGATAACAGCATCTCAGTGTGAGTAGAATCCTCTGCTTTGTGGAGGACTGAGTTTAGGAGGCGCCCCTTCATTGGGTTGCTCTGTTCGCCGGATGGCTTTCCTCTGGAGTAGCTGTCGGTTCGTGCTGGTAAATCTCCGCGATACAGACTGTGAATGAAGTTGGAGCTTTTCGGGAAGAACCTGGCCCTGAACTCAACATCACACTATGATAAGTGGCGAGGATCCCCTGTTGAAAGTTTTCCAATGTAAACTCATCTTGCAGCTCAAGCCGTCCAACTTTTTGCAAGCTTGCTTACAATAATTTCTGACGTTCAGAAGCCTTGAGGTCTCACCGCGGTGGTGGTTGAGCCTGGGGTGGTCCCTCAAATCTGGAACCATCCAGATTAGACCTTCAACCTTCTTCCAGGATGGTTTCCGCTGACAGGTGTGTGTGTGTGTGTGTGTCCCCCACACACACACACACACCTCTGTGCTTCTCAGCTCGGCTCAAGAGGTTTTTCAGTAATGAGCTTGTTGTCGATGAAAGATGGGTCGCAGATCATGCCAGCGTCAGCAGTGTTGTGCATTCCTGCTGGTTCACGTTACAGCGGAGATATGAAGCAGCTGGAGTTGTTTGGCTTTAGTGACTTAAATGCGATGCTGTTTCATTGAGCGAGTTAGAAGCAGATCCAGCCGATCCTTCATGACCCATTAACCCATTGAAATGGATTTATCAGGGTAAAGGAGAGTTTACTGAATAGCTGTTGAGTCTTAAGCCAATTAAACACGTAGGCTTGTCTTTTTCCCTCTGTTTTAGGACTGTTTTTAGGGGGAAAAAAGGTGCGTCCGACGTCATTGTCAGAGCATTTGCACTGTTGCTTGATCTGATAGTTTTGTTTTTCACATGCAGTCGTTTGACAAAATTGTCAGCCAGGTGAGTTAAAGACCACCTCATATGTGCAGTGATACCTGGCCAAGCCAGAAACTGTACAGTCTGGTTTGAAGCCACCAGCGGCAGGCCGAGCGACGGGGCTCTGCTCGCTCTCCTACCAGCTCTGGCAGCACCTGTTGCGGATGTTGTTTTGGTAGAGACGCATAAAAAGAGAACGTTCGGACAGATTTTATCATAGTGAATATTTATCAGCATCATAGGTCATCCCAGCTGGTTTCCAGCTTGTTTGTTTAGTCCATTTGCAACAAAGCGCCACGTACAGTAGTAAAAGGAAACATAAGCTTCAAAAGCAGAAAACCTCTGGGTGACGTCGCGGGGGGTTCATCCAGTTCTTCTTCTACTGCTTCTCAGTAATCCACCACATGCACTACTAGAACCTTTATTTCTTGCCTCTCATTTGTTTAATTATTTTTAACTTATGTCTTTTTACAGTTTTGTTTGTCATTACAGTGGATTTTTGGCTTTCTTTGAGGAATTTGTTCCGTCGTTGTTTTCTGTTTATTTTCTTGGCCTCATCTCCTGATTGTTTATACCTTTGTCTCATCAGCACTGTGAATATATCTGTTCTCGTCTTTCCGTTCTTCCCGGCTGGTCTGTCTGTTTTGAACTTTTCTCTTTTACTCCTACAGATACCCCAAGTTGGAAAATGCAATTTTTTTTTAATTTCCTGCCTGAGCAGTGTTTTTGCTTAATAAAGGACATTTTTTGTTTACAACTTCTGCCTCCTGGAGATGTCCTGCATTTAGGTCCTCACCAAAACACCACCACATGACAATTGTAGTTTTCCTGTTGGGATTTTCCCACCTAAAATGATGCCGTATTGCCAACATAACTTGTTTCCCACTTCCTCCACCTGAAGACTCAAAACTGGATGTTGCAAGATTTTACTGTTGGACATCCTGTGCTTGGTTTTAGGGCCAGAAATGAGAATTGTGATGCTGTTCATAAAAATGATCTGGTATCAGATGGTGCGTAGAAGTAAATAATCACCAATCCCGACACCCGATACGGTGGGCATTTTCAGTACTGGAACTGGTATTGGTACTGGAACTAGAACTAGAACTAGAACTGGAACTGGTACTGGAACTGATATTGGTACTGGTACTGGTACTGGTACTGGTACTGGAACTGGTATTGGTACTGGAACTAGAACTGGAACTGGTACTGGAACTGATATTGGTACTGGTACTGGTACTGGAACTGGTATTGCTATTGGTATTGGTATTGCTATTGGTATTGCTATTGGTACTGGAACTAGAACTAGAACTGAAACTGGTACTGGAACTGATATTGGTACTGGAACTTGAACTGGTACTGGTACTGGAACTGGTACTGGAACTAGAACTGGAACTGGTACTGGAACTGATATTGGTACTGGAACTGGTACTGGAACTAGAACTAGAACTGGAACTGGTACTGGAACTGATATTGGTACTGGTACTGGAACTTGAAGTTGAACTGGTACTGGAACTGGTACTGGAACTAGAACTGGTATTGGCACTGGAACTAGAACTGCAACTGGTACTGGTACTGGTACTGGTACTGGTACTGGAACTGGAACTGAAACTAGAACTGCAACTGGTACTGGAACTGGTATTGGTACTGGTACTGGTACTGGAACTGGAACTAGAACTGGAACTGGTACTGGAACTGATATTGGTACTGGTACTGGTACTGGAACTGGTACTGGTACTGGTACTGGTACTGGAACTGGTACTGGAACTAGAACTGGTACTGGAACTGATATTGGTACTGGAACTTGAAGTTGAACTGGTACTGGTACTGGAACTAGAACTGGAACTAGAACTGCAACTGGTACTGGTACTGGCATTGGTACTGGTACTGGAACTGGAACTAGAACTGCAACTGGTACTGGAACTGGTATTGGTATTGGTACTGGTACTGGTACTGGAACTAGAACTGGAACTGGAACTAGAACTGCAACTGGTACTGGTACTGGCATTGGTACTGGAACTAGAACTGGAACTAGAACTGCAACTGGTACTGGTACTGGCATTGGTACTGGTACTGGAACTGGAACTAGAACTGCAACTGGAACTGGTATTGGTATTGGTACTGGTACTGGAACTGGAACTAGAACTGCAACTGGTACTGGAACTGGTATTGGTACTGGTACTGGTACTGGTACTGGAACTAGAACTGCAACTGGTACTGGAACTGGTATTGGTACTGGTACTGGTACTGGAATTAGAACTGGAACTGGAACAACACTAATACTGAGAACTCATGTTGGTAACAGCTCCTTGCATGAGCAGTTGTAGAAGAAACTCCGCCTTCGAGCAGCATTCTTGTCACGCGACCGACCCGGTTTGTTCAACAGAAGACGAAACGGGATTTCCCAGAGTGCATCAGAATCACAGAGCGAAATGTCATCCAAGCTGTCCTGCATGGCTCAGTGTGCTAGCAGTGGTTAGTTGGTTTCTGCTCATTATGTATAAATAGCAGCTGTGCACAGATAAAAGTGCGGTTTCAAATATAAGAGTGCAGTGCCAGCCCATCCACGAGAGCGGCTACATTTAGCTGAATTGCTCTCAGATATCAGACCTCCACAAATAGAGTGAGATCACAAGAGAGGAGGCAGCAGGGCGCGTTGCCAGTTGGGTCGAGTTAGCTGCAACCTCGCCCACATTCTTCTTGATACTCTGTCACCTCCCTGGAAATACACCTTCACCAGCACGTGGTGTCCCTGCTTCTACAGCCTTTCTGCTTCCCAAGAAGTCGACCACCGTGTGAACGCCTGACTGATGGGAATCGTCTTATACTGGGTTTCAACAGAGCATTTTTATTTTTCAGCTTATATATCAGATATATATATATATATATATTAAAGCAATGTTTTTTCACAGTCTTTTTTTAAATCATTTTTATATATTTATGCGATTCTAAATACTTTCGTTACAACCTGGAGTCAGAGCTTCTGTGCTTACATCACCCTCTCGAATGTCTGATAACCATCAGATATTAGATGAGGTTAGATTCAGTGTTGAAGCATGAATCAGTTGCAGCATCAAAAATATCCTTTTTTCCTCTACATGCATATAATTAAATTCATTATCAGTTTTTCCACTCCCAAACAAACAAGGTAATGTCCCTAAATGTTATTGAAGTCAAGAGCAACCCACTCAAACATGAATCAACCCAACACCTCCATTCCCAAGTGATTTTCCACCTTAGGTACGCCAGAGAAACTTTCCTGCGTGGCGTTTGAACCCGGCAAACCTCAATAGAGACTGTGTCCAACCACAAACATCATTATTTTTCCTGGAGTTTTGAAATCTTGAACGTTTCAGAGACATTTGAATGTTCAAGAAATGTGTTTTTAAATATAGCAAATGACATTTCAAATGTGTCCCCGTCATGAAGTCATGCAGATTTATAGTATTTAAACTAATTAGTCTCATAGAGGAGTCCTACCTCAGTGACAGACAACCTCTTAAATGTCACGCAGTTGAATCAACATCACTATAAGAAAAGTGAGAATTGCAGTTAATGAAGGTACTTTAAGATCTACACACACCTGGCAAAAAGTAATGTAATTAAACATATCAGCCACCTTCTGCTGTGCTGAGCAGAGTGAGCGGGGACGCTGTTCCTCTGGATTCAGTGCAGGCTGGTTGTTCTGTCCCCTGGATGTCCAGAACCCTAGACTGAAGGACTCACAAATATGTTCAGTGATGTGGATGTGTGAATGAATAAATATGGCTCGGGCTTCGGGAACCGAAAATGGAGCCATCCACCCCATCACTGCCAGTAGTTACCGCCTCGCCAGACTGAAGTTGACACAGCCAATGTCAGTCGGGTAGCTTTGCTGGCTGCCTCACCCAGGTTCGTGAATGGTCTGCGTAAAGAGTAAAAAAAGAGGTATATAAATGCAATATAGGTCCAGTTTAAACCACTCACCCCCCATGCACAATCTAACCCAATCAACCCATCCCCCCAGAAACTCCTCAGAAAGCCCCTCAGTAAACAGTCTGAGGTGTTAATTTAACTCCCCAGATGCCACTCTGATGGGGCCTGCAATCCCAATCCCTACAGACCTACACCGTTTATTGCTAACATCCCGGTACCAGACACGCCACGACACCCTCAGATGTTCTTTGTCCACATCCTAGCTGGTCAGAGGTCTTTTGGGAGCACTATAGCAACCTGCTCAATATTAAACGAGGAGTCATAACGTTATAGCTGATTGGTGTCGCTTTATATGGCTTAAATAATGAGCTTCAACAGACTGGGATGAACTGCACACACACACACACACACACACACACACACACACACACACACACACACACACACACACACACACACATGTCGTTGGGTGTACGAGACTGTGGGCAGTTCTTTCAATATTTATAAGTTTAATTTAGAAGCAGTAAAAGACAAGTATATTCTATTTTATCTCCCTAATTTGGTTCATTACGACAGTCATTTATTGAGGTTGTTCGCTGATTTGTCCACTCTGCGTGTGCTTGTGAGAGTTACAACCTTAATGAAGCGGGTGTTGCAGCACCGACGTGTTCGACTGTAGCGTTGTCTTGAATCTGATCATGTCCATTTGATTGGATTTTTATTTTACTTTTTTTTTTTATCCAAGCTGAATTAAATCAAGTTCAGTGGAGAGTTGGATGATGGTTAAAGAATGGTGCAGAAAATGAGGATTTTTATTTAAAATGCAAAATACAGCTTTGACCGTGATTGACAGCCCACCCTTTCAAATGGACCAACTACTTTCCAGTCGAGGTAGCAACTCAACATCAAGTTCACTGCAAATGGTGCTCAACTCATAACAAAAGAAGATGCTTTTTTGCACTGGGGTTTTCTTCTCAACTTGCATTATGAATCAATGTTCATCTAGGTTTTGCATGCTTTCTCCCATCTGTGTGTTTGCAGGCTGCTGCTGGCGTTGCAGACCCCTCGTGCAGGCGGACTCTTGCCACAGTTGCCGCACGTCGGCGACTGAAGAACCTGGCTACATAGGAAGGATGCAAAGGTGGTAGCAGCCAGTTCAGGATTCGATTTCACTGCATTTTAAAGGAACAGATACACTCTGTCAGTCACACAAACGCACAGATGCATGCATTGGTTTTCAGCAGTATCTACTTCCCCCTTTCTCTGACAGGACACAGATACGCCCTGCACTGCCCCTCTGGTGGTCTACGTTGTGGTTGGGAAGTACCTAGTATTACAACTGTCATGGCTATCGGTTTAAAGGGGCAGTAGGGCTTTTCAGTCACCTTAACAGGGGATCATCGTGTTGGGATGTGTGAGCTGCATTCAACTTGTACAACTGTAACTCGTGTGTTTAATATTGTTTAAAATGTCTGGTGCTACTAAGATTTTGGACTCAAATGCATTGCAAAGATGTGATGTATTGTAAATGAAATCCAACCCTGCTGAGGTGTAAAATGGCAGGGATTTGCTTTGCAGTCATTTCTAAACTCGCATGCATTTTTATTTGCATATTTCGTGTATTTTAAATACTTTCAGGCACTTTAAGCTGTTGAATGTGTGAAACAAAAAAACCTACAGACTTGTCTGAATAAATTTCTCACTCTGGCAGCATGTTTACTGAGCCTGTGTTTTTTTGGGGTTTTTTTTTTTTTCCAAAGCATCCACTAAGTGAGTAAAGTGTTCCTATCTCTGAAGCCAGTCCTGGGTGTTGTGCATCAGTTAACTCTGTGCACGGCTGCAGAGGTCAAAAACATTTACTCTACAGTTACTTCCAGATGGGTTTGGACTGTGACTGAGTTTTAATGGGCTTGCCTTCATAATGGATTTGAAAATAAATGATATGCTATAAAAGTGTTGACTTTGAGCTTTAATTTAATGGGTTTCACAAGAAATATGACTTCTCTTGTTTTACCATTAAGTGATTACAGCTATTTTAAGCAACTACCTCCAATTTAAGAGGTTCAAAAGTATTTGGATAAAGTGACCTAATTGTAAGTATCATTGCAATGTTTAGATGAAAATCCTTTGCAGTCACTGAGTCGGGAGAAATTCTTTGTGTCCTCCCTGGAGATATCTTGTCAGGTCCACTCTGTAGCCAAATTCAGCTTTTTTCTTACTTTAGTGCACGCTCTATTGGGCTGAGATCAGGTCATTGAAGATTACTCAATTTATTTGCCTTCAAAAAGTGTCATTATCTATATATCTATCTGCCTGAACACTTGAAATAACACATGCCACCAACACAACCTCCACCACGTTTTATTATGAGCTTGTCCTTTCCTTCATCATACTTTCATACTTCCACTATTTATACACAAGTTTAACTTTCTTTCATCCATCCAAAGAAACATGCAGCTTTTTGGTCCTGTCTTCCAGGCCTTTTGATGTTGTTAAACTCAACAATGGTCTCTTTCTTTTATATAATGTACCAAACTGTTGATTTGGCCACACCTACGGATTTTATCTCTCTACAGATTTGTCATTCTTTCAGTCCAGTAACGACATCTTTCACTTGCATTGATCTGCTTGGACTTTATCTGGTCAAACAGCTGCTGAATGTCAACTTGATGCCTGATATCAACTACAGACATTTCATCTGCTTCAATTGTCTTGAACTAATGACGTGAATGGACCACATCTGTCCGTTTAACATCTCCCTAACCCTAACATCTCCAAACACTTTCAAGCCCCAGAAAATCTTTTGCTTGAAATGGATGTAATGCTTTCATGGTAATATTTTTGTAAAACCTCTTAAATTTAACACACATTTTGATTGTTTTGTTGTATTTCAACACCATCGTTGGAGTGTATAAAAGCAAAATAAAAAATTATAATATGTCATTCTCCAAATTTTGTACATTGCAACGTTCTACATAGATTAGATTTAGATTAGATTAGATTAGGTTTAGATTAGATTAGGTTTAGATTTCTGGATGTTGCTTTGAAATGTGATTTGCAGCCAATTTAAATCAGATACATTCATCAGAGTCATTCCAGGTACTCGGACCGGTACTAAAGAATACGTCTGGGACTATAGCGGCACTGGTGAATAGATGGTCTAAGAAGCTGAATCTAATTTGCACCAACCAACATCCTAATTCAAGATTCAGGATAACAGAACAATCATACCGGAAGTTTCACGGTGATAAAAATCAAGCACCAAAGAAGTAGGTTAAAACAGTCACAACAGTCGTCGCTTTTGCAACGAGACTATTTTCCTTCCATTAGTTTTGTTCTTGGTTACAAAAGAAAAAGACATTTTTAAAAATTGTGTTTTCACCCAGATTTTAATGAAAGTGTGGTTTTCTGCTTCGTCGGCTAACAAATGGATGATTTGCTTCTTATGTAACTCGACTTTTGCTTTAACTTGCGTAAGAGGGAAGCGTTTCAAAGTGAAAGTGAATGTGAAAGGTTGACAATTTGTAGTTACATGCACCTGCTCTACCATACTTAACATACCTATGTAATGTTCGCGCATATCATTTGATTATTACAAATATAACAGAAGGTCTCACTTTCAGTTTCGGCCGACGATAAAACTATCCCATTAAATGTTGTTTAATGCAGTCAGAACTAAGGAAGTCTTTTGTGTACCAAGAGAAGAGGTGCTGTTATTTCTAACAATCTACACCAGCACAGAAACAAACTTCCACTAATAAAACTGGCAAAAATCTACCTGTTATTGACCAGATGAAAAAAACCAAACTACTATGGTTAAGTATGTTTAAGTGGTTTTAGTGGGTGAAATAACTTTTTAGTCTCCTTAGCACCATCTCAGTCGAGAGGATTCCCCCAACTTCCAGGTGTCATGCAAACCTAAGTTAACTATGCCCAGGCTGCAGTTTCATATTTGGTGTACATGTGACATGTTTTCGGTTGGTTTGCATCGCATCTGAATCTCAGAATGAAAGCACGCCCCCTATGTTTCCGATAAAAAAACTCCAAGCTGTCTCTTTTCTCGCTATTCCTTTAATACTTAATCGTCATTTGACTGTGCAGCACTTCCAGTTCATTTTCCAGGTCTGAAAACAGACTTGTCACTGATTTCCTAACTTTTTCCGTTGGGCTGCGTGGTTAGTCATGCTCACTAGACTGGATATCCCTTTGCCAGCATCACTTTTCATCTCTCATTCAGACCACTTCTTGTACATTAAACCCCTTTTTTTCCAGCTTTCACTTAAAAAACACTCACCCTGAGCCATTTTTGTGTTGTTCTAAGAAAACTGTTACAAGGGACAACCATAAACCGTGCCAGGTCAAACTGCCTGATTTCATGTGAAGCCAGGTTTGGATCTGGAAAACCAGAAACGAGGTTAAACAAACACAAAGCTCATTAAAGTAAACCTCTGTCAACTCCCACTCCCTTTTTCTGCAGTACAGGAATGTGCTGTCATGCTTCACATCCCCGGGACTTCAGGTAATGAAAGAACTGGGGATGCCCACCCAAGCAAATAGAAAACAGACGACTGGCGAAAGGTGACTGAGTTTCCCACAACTGTCACCACTGCATTTTCTTAATTTTAAAACACATATGTGTTTAGCATTTATTGAACCTCAAGGGTCTAGTGTTGGTGTCTGGGTCTTTTTTTAATGACTTTTTTAAATGGTATCACTCAGCAGTTGTGTCATATTGGATGAAAAAACAAAACATCCTCGTTAATCTAATGTTCCTATTTGGCTTATGTCTAGGCCTACTTCAACATATGGAAAACATGTGTTATTTGAGACCTTTAATACGAAATAATAATGTCCTTGTTGTGCAACAAAGTGACTTTTATGACGAGTAGCTGTGATGCCATGTCTTATATTTGCAAAGTGCTCCACTGTTTTACAGCCCAGTAAACCTGTTCAAATGTTAGTTAACCTGCTTGACATGTCTTTTTTTTTTTTTTTTTTTTTTACTAAAGTAGGTCACAGAGGGGATTAAGGTGAGGTGAAAGACAAATACAGTGTACTGCGCATACAAAGAAAAAAAGAATCCCACTTGATGTCAAATGCCTTAGAGAGGCTTCAGGATTCAACTGACCAGTTAGAAACTATGAAAAAACAATACAGCAATGGTTCTTTTTTTGCCCTGCAATAACTTTATTCATTTCCCATTGTGATCCAGGCTGTGTTTCACTTCAGGGAAAACTTCTGATAGTCTGACCTCATCGTTAACGTGCCTTTTGATGTGACTGCTCTGTTTGTTCACCAGCGCCGGCAGTCTGCTCTCCCCTATTCAACTATCTGCCCATTTGCTAAATCCCCTCACTGTGGCTGGGCATTGTTTGTGTTTTACACCAGGAGGTGAGAAGCATGCAATCTCATTCACACCTCATGAGCTGCGGTCACTGGTTGCAGAGCTCAGATCAGAGGTGACTTCTCACCTGCATTCTAATTCAGCTTATTTCTACTCATCCGTGTCACATGGACACACATAAACACTGGGCGTTTTCGGCACAGTTCTGTTCATACCTTTCCAATTCAGTTCAGTTCAGATCATTTATACGGTGCCAGCTGACAGCAGCACTCTGCGGCCAGTTCTGCATCTACTCGAGCAGTTTGAGGACGAGAGAACAGAACAGGGACGCCAAAAAAAAAAAAAAAAAAGGCACTTTACCAAGGATACCTGCTTTGGGAAAGGAAGAAGAAAAAAAGAAATATTCAAAAAGAAGACGACAGCAATAACGATTTGTATACATGGGAAATAAGTAAGTAGAATAATCAAGTTACCCAAGCCAGGTCCAACTGTGAGCTTTGTCGGAAAAAAGAAAGTTAGTTGGTAAAAAGAAAGTTAAGTCCAATCATTAAACTAGAGGAGTTACGAGTAAGCCTGCAGTCTGAGAGCAAAGTACTCCATGGGCACGATTAGGTCTGAATAGTGTCTGCATCTTGGTTTTAAAGTGCTTTATATTTGAGGCAGAGAATTTAGGATTTTAAAGGAATCAGTGACGAGAAGCTAGAATTGGAAAAATATGAATTCATCTACTAATTCTCAGCATTCTCACTTGGTCAAAGCAGCATTTTGAATTGCCTGAAGGCCTTCCAGACGAATGTTTAGGCAGTCTACAAAGAGCAATCGTAGTAGTGCAGCCTGGAAGTAAGTAAGTAGGTAAGTAAGTTTTCTGCATACTCTGAAAGATGACAGTCCAACAAACATGTCCTATAAAAATACCTTTATGTGTAATTATGTGGTTAGATAGTTTATTTCTGATGGGATTATTCAATTTTTCCAGAATTTAGAGGAAAAAAAGTAGACGTCATCAACACCTTTCTTCCAACTCCTTATGACATAATAGCAGACTCACAAATGCCTTATTTTTTATCAGGATCAATGTATAGGTAAAATATCTTCTTCTTATTGATGAAATGTATACCATGCTGCTAATTAACATAATCTAAATACGCTTATATATAATAAAAACTACCAGTGGAAGCACAGAACCCTGTGGAACACCGTAACTAACTGGTGTGTGTGAGGAAAAATTCATCTTTTTGTACGTCTATAAATAGGAATGTATGCCTTAAATCAGTCACTACTTCTAAAGAGAGGATCATATCATATTTCTATAATTACAGTTCACACATGGATTTTACAACTGGAGATTCAGTCTCATGGCTGAATATGCAACAGAGGGACGTGAGTTGAGCATCCATCACATCTTATTCCTATTCAGGTGAAACGCTGTTGGAAGACTGGTGACTCTGAACAGTTGGAGATCAACGGGTGTCACTAGTTTTTCAATCTTTAGTCTCCCAAGCAGGCAATCAAACTGCTTCCAACCCAGCTTGTTAATCTGTATGCGTAACAAAAATGAAATGGTGAGTTGACGTTGATGTTCAAAAAAATATCTCAATTTATGTATCAGGTTGTCAGGAGCGTGAAGGGTTTCATTTGAGGTACATTCATATATTAGTCCATCAAAACTAATATATAAATGACAAAAATAGTCAGTTTTTTTAAACTTTCCACTTATTTCATTTATTTTAATAAAGCAACATATCTACAGATTGGCAATCCAGTCTGCCCAGGGCACCTTGTTTGTGAGGTGTAGGAGGTTTTTCTTCTGCTACTTCTGTTACTTATCCCCATGTAGGCAATTAGGATAGTGCTCATGTAGCTGCAGGTTTAGTTGTTTTTTTGTTTCTGAAAACAGTTTGAATCTATAAAATTAGGGATTCGACATTAAAAGTCCAGCTTTTAGGATAACCAGGTCATGGGGGGCGTCCCCATCTCACTTTCCTTTACCAACTATGTGTAGAAGAAACCAAGCTACTAAAGAGTGGAAAGCGCCTACTGCAGCCAATGTTTGGTTTGTCTGCTCTGGTCTACAGCAAAAACATGGCGGTACAGCGTGGTGTATGAGAAGCCCTCTGTAGTGTAGAGGTATGAGCTGCGTCTGAGAAAGGTGACGTCACTAGATTGAGGCTACTGAGCGCCGCTGTCGCAGAGTGGCCAGTCCAGAGTGGGTAGAGTTGGTTTCCCTCCAACCAGCGAGTCCCCGGATCAATCCCCAGCACTGTAGAGGGCTGAGGTTTTTCCACACCGCTGGGCCGAAACGTCGATAAATAGGAGGCCTGTGCCGCGAACTGCATCCATCACATTGTGACATTCTGGCTCGTGAACTGGATCTGGTACCCCTCCCATTCACAGCCATTTCTAACGGTACAGAATATACCAGAGCAACCACACAGGGTCAGGCTTTGTGCAACCACTAATGCAGCAGCATCCAAGAGCCATTTACTCAAAACAACCTACATGGCTGCAGAACTGCTAATACCATCATGCCCAGCAGACAGCAGACAGCTGCTGTTGTGGATATCCTTCTTGTTGTTGCTCTTCGGACACCACTGGAAAAGCATACAACCAAAGCAACATGATGTAGGCAGGCACTTTCTTCTCTGTCCACTGATACTGCCCCTTAGACTATATAAAAAGAAGGTCACTGCCGGCTGGGAAGCAATGTCGTCTCCTGTGGAAGCAGACTAACTCTTTGTATTTGGAAAAGAGCTGGAATGGTTGCTCAGGCTACATCTTATGTGAAGCACATACCAAATCTGCTGCAGCAGTCTCTAAAGCCAAAAGAAGTTGCTTTTACAGCACAATGGATAAGGGAAGGTGCTGCTTGTAGATATAAATGACTTCTTCTTAAATCCATTTAAAGGGAGATTATTAATGAAGGTCTTCACAGATGAAAACATATTTGTAACATTGCAGTTGGGAGAGTAAATTCATTCGAACATAATGACTTTTGGAGTTTAAAAAATGTTTTTTTTTTTTTCTTTTAAAACTTAAAGATAACTCAAGATTCTCTTTGTTCTTGCTTGTTTTGTACGATGGTAAAGGAATGAGCATCAAAGAGTCTCATTTGCTGGCTGATGGCTTTTACACTTTTACTTTCAGAAAATGATTTACAAGCGGATATGCTGGCCGCATCTCTGCCGTCTCTTTGCCATCCTCTTTGTTGGTTAGACAAACTGAAGAAATTGGTTTTCTTTTCCTTTCGGAACTGCATAACATGCACAGACTATTCTTTTCTAAAGTTTTGTCTTCCATTTACTGTATTGCAAAAGGGAAAGTCACCGTTTGACTGAGCTGATAACAAATGCGACAGTTTCAAATGTCAAACAGAGAGAAGTGCAAATCATGACTGAAACCTTGAATAACCCACTAAATCTACATGTACACCTAGGTTTAAAATTACTCAGGAAATAGTGAACAACGGTCTGAATGACAGGGAGGTGAGTAATGATAACATCCTACTGAAGTGTGGAGAGTTAACAAATACACTTTCAAAATTTCCAGAGTCCCTCCTAATGCTAAGAAAGAAAAAAAAAGAAAGAAAATAATAATAAACAAAAGATCTGAGTTACTCACAGAGAAATGGGAGCTAAGAATAGTCAGGACAGTTTACAGGAACATGTGTCATGCGGTACCGGTTTGTCTAAAAGGTCTAAAATCTACACAGGAACAAATATTTTTTTGTATTTACACAACTCAACAGAGTATCTTGAATCAACAAGCTGCTGCATCATGAGTTAGAACAGCACTCTGCAGTTTTACAATTCATTGACAAGGAGACATAACAGCTGAAACTAACAAGAGGAAACTCTGGTCTCAAGTTGCCTTCCTCTTATCCTAACAACTTTCACAGCACCATAAAAAGAAGGAACTTCATTCACAAATTTGTACTGTGAATGCACACCAGCCCCTCTGATGAAAAACGCTCTGATGAAAGCAGAGTGCTGCGTGTGTTTCGCATATCCTCTTGCAGGATTAAATGTGAGGCATTGTTTTCCATGCATAAGAAAAGTGTTTTCTTGGATCGTTGATTTTTATGTTCATTTTTTTTTCTTTTTTTGTCTAACCGCATAAAAACAAATGTAACTCAACTGCTGTCTTTGGGCTTGTGATGTGGTGCAGTAAACCAAATCGCAGTATGCACCTCAGTTCTCCTTTAAATGTATCTCCAGAGATTAGATTTTAGAGTTTATCTTTAAGAGTATCAGGAATAGAACTCGGTGTGACGTTATAGTCGAACATTTTTGCAGCGAGAGGTCTGTGAGGGTGCGGTGAGATAAAAATAGAAATGTCCATTAAGCTTTAGTATGTCTTCATCAGCAAATCTTCAATTAAAATAGCTGCTCAGATCACCGGTCATTTAATCCCTTTCTGTAAAGGCTCTGGTACCCCACGCCCATGTGCTCACGGGTGTGTACATGTACACACGCCACTTGTTTTTGTATGTGACTGCATCTTGTTATCCCTCCATCAAATAGATAGATGAGGTAAATAAAGAAGTTTATTTGTTTTTCCCTAACTTTGTAGTGATCTTCGAGGTGTGACGCTTCCCACGACTCCCTGAAAGAATCTGTTGACAAAAAAAGTGTCCAGACTTGCTGCAGGTGAGCGGTTACTTCTGCATACAAAGGTCAACTGTTAAAAAAAAAAGGGAAATAGTTGCACATTTTTGGGAGGTCTGCAACTTGACAGGAGTGTCTTTGAAAGTATGCACTTTGATCACCAGTGCAGGCTACTACTTGCTCGTGTCCAACTCATTTTCCTCTGCACACATGGAAAAGCACCTTTCTAGAGTTACGCTGCGTCATGTTCTAGACCAAACCAGACACTTCTATTTCATTTGAGCTTTGTTTGGGTTAAAGAGATGTCCTGACATAACCGTGTCTCTTGTAATGCACAGTAAATGGATATGACGTTCCAACTTACATTTAAATAGAGATCTCTTGATAAAAAGCTTGGCCCTGAGTCACAAATAATGACCATACATGAAACCGATCTTAATCCTTCTCGCTTGTATCATACTGTTCAACATCCCACGGCATACGGCACTGTCACCTTTGAATACACTCCAGAAGCGCTGTGTGAAAAGGCTCAGTTGTTCCACCCCGCTCGTTAATGGGAATAGAAGTATAAACTGTCACAACCACAACTGATGGGTCTTTCACTTAATTTACATTTTATCGTACAGGTATAAGTAGTTGTAGTTGGAATTGATCCCCTGCTGATATCTGTGTTGCAATTTGAGTCATTTTTTAATGTGAGTCACTCTCTTCTTTCATCAGTATGTTTCAAAAGATAAGGAGATTTCTTCTCGGATTAAGGCTCAGACTTTAGGTCCACGATGATTCTGTTGGGTGTAATGCACAGTGTGATCTTGAGATGATCAAAATCTGATTTGAAAGAACTGACAGGGCCACTTGTATCCGATGTTGTTCATTTGTAACGGGATTTGAGCCGTTATTTAATCAAGATTAAAATGCATCTTTTGCTCTATGGGGAATTCAAGCTGCTGCTGAAGGTCGTCACTTTCGCTTTCCCCTGCTTTAAAAATCATTCCCTCCTCACATTGCGCTTGACTGTCATTTCTCCAAGCCAATCAGCAAAAAGTACCTGCTCTTTAAATATCATCGTAATTCTGTCACTCTTCCTTTTAGACCTTTTTTTTTTTTTTTAACCCTCCTTCTCTCGGTTTCCTTCTCTGGGTATTCCAGACCATGGCAGCCCTCTCTTAACCTCACAAGGGTCAGATCTCCAGCGGTGGGAAGGTCAGGGATCTGCGTGCTCTTGTTATCTTTAACTCGTTGCACATCTGAGGTCGTTGGTCATCAGGAATGAAAAGCTCCAGTGTTTTTTAAGGGAGAATTGTTCTCATCTAGTCTGCTTTGCCAAGACTTGTGCTCACTGTCCGTCTGTACTGTGAAGTGCCGTCCAATCGGTTTTGTTGCCTTTGGCTGAGTCTGGGCAGGCAGCACAAGAGTGCACACTTCAGAAATCACCCAGCTGTTACTGTCTTCTGCCACATCATCATAACACACCGGTGGCCCAGTGCCAGTGGAAGCCAAGTGCGCCCATGTTTTCATTGTCCCTGCAGGTGTCTGTTCAGGTGATGCTCAAGTCTGATTAGGCTGATCTCAGTCTCATCTGCCCACTGATTGCTGTTTGACAAATTCTAACCTGCTATTGCTATTATGGAGGCGATGGCAGGCTTTGATAATGATATAGTGACCTCCTGGAAAGTGTTCCTTCTTTGATGCTGTGAGAGAGCTGTCATCATTCTTATGTTATCAAGCGCCCCACTCTCTCTGAGAGTACCAACTTGTTGATCTGGCCGCTCTTTGCATCCCCGCCGTCTCCCTGACGGAGGAAGGAGTCACGTGCTGGTTCCCACGCTCCCAGCTTCTTTGTCTTTTTGCACCAACCTGAATACGTCTGGTGGAAAGATGGAGCACAAGAAGAACCCAGTAAATGTTGGGGCTGATAAGGATCACTGTCATTTAATCTCCAAAATACTATTTTGCTCCTAGAGGATGTGATCTCTGGGTGTTTGGACTGCATGTTGAGGGTTTGCGTTCATGCAACAACTTCCAAATACGATCGATACACATGTTGTCATCTCCACAGCGTTCCTCTTCATCTGCTGCGGTGGAGTTTGTGGCTGATATACTTTTTTTAAGCCCTTCCAAACCGTATTTTATAGGATGTATTTGTTCAGTTTTTTTTGTTCATCCGCAGCCACATGATGTTTCAAGAATTTCTGTCTGCATGAAACACATTCACATACGAGTATAAATAAAGTAACTTCACACTATCACAATGCCTGACGCATACAAGCCAACAAGTTTTTTTTTTTTTATTGTTTTTATTCCAGAGAAAGTACTGTCGTTAATGACTGTGGAAAATAAACAGCCATTTAGGTATTGAAAAAGTCCGTTTTGCTCAATCTATTTTGTTCAGCATCTTCACTCTGAGTCATGGTTAGGGGAAGTGGCCTCTCTTTATGCATATGTTCTGGTTGTGAAAGGCAGTGCTGCTTTACAAGACACCATTTAGAAATCATGCTGTCTGCGTTGGGGCCCCCCCTGGTCAGCGTGGTAGTCAGTTCTGCTGAAACGTGTGTATCATTTCACTGTAACACATCATTAAACTCAGTGAACTTGTGGGTGGCTCTTAGGGGGAAAATAGTCACATCTCTCATGACTGCTCTTTTAAATTATGCAGTAGTTTGTGTACTATAAATGAAACAACGCAAAATGTTCACATAAGACAGGAGACAATTTTTCTTCTAGCAATAAGCAACATCAGAGGCTGTGGCAGCTGATCTGAGAAGATGTTTGCACTGAGAGTGGTTGTCTGATCTTCTGCTCTTTCCACACTCACAGCAGGGAGCTGACAAGTGAATTACCTTCACGTTTACACAGATGCTGACATTTAGACAGGGCCATGAGAAAGGGGAAAGCCGGAGTGATCAGATTGCGGCCAGTGAATAATTTTGCTCTCCCGAAAATTCTCTGTTTGGACTGGAGCTTGTTTTGAAGGGATAGTCTAACATGCCACTTGTCTGTTTATCTGCTGTGGTTGTGTAAGTGGGTGTCAGTGTTGCTCTTTGCTGCCCCCTCCCCACCTGACCGCCTGGGTTTCTCCTTGGGAATGGGTCAGTCGGTAAGGGTGTGTGAATGCCGGGTTAAGCAAACTAACATCTGTGCCGTTTTCTGACACCAGCTTTTAACATCTGATGGAATGTGAAAGCTGAACGACAACACAACCTCATTCAGCTATCTTGCAGTTAAAACTATTCAGAAGCTTCTGGCACCAAAACCTCTCCAACTGCAGTTTACCTGTGTTGTCAGAAGTCATATAAAAAGACATTCGTTTTAAATTGCACAAGTCTAAAGGAAATTGCATCAGAGTTTTTAGAAGAAAGTGAGCCTGCTCATGCTTCTTTTTTCTTTTTCCTTTTTTTATAAGTGGTAAACCACTTTACTCTGCAACTTTAAATATCATGCCTTGAAAGAAGCCCTTGTTGTGTATGTGTCTATGACTTTAACCCCATCCCCAACCCCATGACACTTCTAGGAATAGGTCTTATCTTCACAGAATGTAGAAGAACGTCTTTGCAGTGTAGAACTAAAATTAAAACAGTAGTTTCCGCCAGTCTGAGATTTACATGGTAGATAGTTTAGCTCGAGCTCTTGTATTTCCAACATAAGCAAATTAACACTGTCACACTAAGTCAGAGGTTAATATAGAGGATTATCTCAAATGAAGTAAATGCATGAAATATGCATCAATAAAACACACAGCCCAATTTATGCACGAATAATTTAGCGAGTGTTTGTGGGGATCTTTCATAAACCCCCTTGTGGTTGCAGTGCCCCATGGAGGTTGTCAGCGCTTTCCCAAACTCCCTAATGCCATCTTTCTATTTTTTTAGTTCCTGTTGTAGCCAGCAGTTCGAGCATCTGCCAGCAGAATTGCAAATATGAACTTACTAAATGAGAATATTTAATGAGAGAGCCTTTTGAAGCCTACTTGGGGAGGATTCCCTTCACAGAAGAGTACTAAAGTGTTTAACTTTGTGCACTTCTCTTGCAAATTTGGGCTGGAACTAGCTCAATTCAAACCTCTTATCTGGTATTTAAGGGAGTAAACAGTCTGGAAGGGACACAACTGCAGTGCAGATAAAATACCATCCATATCACCATACAATATAATGCTTTTAGTCCTTGGGGGTGGAGCCTGTCATTCATGATATTCAAATAGTAATGCCGTTTTTCATTTATCTCACTGATAACATGCTGGCTTGTCTTTATCTGATCAGGTTATTGCTGATGCAAACCAAACATTTCTCGTAAACCATATTCCATTGGTGCCACATGAAGTGGCTCTTCCTGGGAATCAAACACAAAGAACAAAGTTTGGGAAGAAAATCTCCTTTTTTATAAAAAAAAAAAAAGTATAAAGTATATAAAAAGTAAATGTGACTTTAAAGGCACGCTATGTAACCACAGCACTACGGACCAGTTTATAAAGTTCATGTGTCAGCCCCTCATCTAAAACACAATGAAACTACAGCATTAACTACACAGTCTAAACACTTATTCTGAGATGCTTACATTAATACGGTTCATCTTTTAATATTTTAATAGTGGTAAGAGTCTCTCAACAACTTTCCCGCGTCTTTGACCAGTGTCGGAGACAATGAAGCCATTAATGTTGCATATCTCTCTGCTGTAGAGTCCCAGCATCGTAAATCGCTGGACCCAGACGTTCAAGTCTCTGGATTCTTTTAAATCTCTTCTTAAAACTTTTCTCTTAGGTTATGTTTTATAGCCTGTATGTTTTTATTTTATTTATATTTCCATCTCATTGTATTTGCTGTTTCCTTCTCAGTTTATTGTTTTTATTGCTCCTGCCCACGTCCTTTGGATTTATTTTCATTTTACTAGCCTTGTCTGGTTTTATTTCTTTATGTAAAGCAATTGTGACATTGTAACTCTGCAGTTGCTCTTGTTTGTGCCGCTCACGCTGTGTTTGTGTTGTTTGGCTTTATTCTCATTCTGCCTGCCTGTGGGATTTCATTCCTCTTTGTGCAGCAATTTTAGCTTTATTAAAAGCCACATAAATAAAGTTTTGCTATTATGGTACATACTGACTTAAATATTGTATTATTTGGATGTTTATAAATAATAACAAAACAGATATGAACACTTTGTTTTCATGTTTTTTTCTACATTAACAGTAGATAATAAAGTCATTACAGCTACCAAGAGGATTTATCAAAAAAAAAGGTTTGCCAACAATTTGGACTTTATGAATTTCAGCACTAATTTGCTATTACATGTAATTTGATCATTATATACTTAACAATAGAAAACGACTCATTGTATTTTTTTTTTTTAAACCAGCAGCTACCTCTGCAGTGTTGCCAGGGATGTCTTCAGGTCTTCACGTTACTTGGGGGTTCTTCTTTCATTATTGAGGGTTCTGCGTTGTGCCTTTGGTGTGGTCTTGGCTGGGTGCCCACAGCTAGGAAAAGTAGCCACAAAAACAGACATTCAATAATTTTCCATACCCACTTAATCAGGATCACAGGGGTCTGCTGGAGCCAATCCCAGCTCATTACTGGTGGAAGCCAGGGATACATCCTGGACAGGCCACCAGTCCATTGCAGGGCCACACATAGACAAACAACCACCCATGCTCAAACTCACGGGCAATTAAGCGTAATCAATCAACCTAACATACATGTTTTTGGACTGTGGGAAGAAGCCGTAGTTCCCGGGGAAAAGGCACGCAGGTACAAGGAGAACTCCACACAGAAAGACTCCTTGCTGTGATGCAACCCTGCTGACCACCAAACGCTCACTCATGCTCGAAGCAGATGATGGATACGCAGACGGACGGACCCTTTCGTCTGTCTCCTCCATCTTTCACGCGTGTAATTTGTTCTGTTTTCAGGGCCCTTGTGGATCCGTCGCTTGACGCAGCTAACAGAGCAATACCACCGGAAACCATTGGGGCAGTGTTGAGCAGTAAAGATAACCTGCAACCAACAAAAGGAACAAGCCAGAGATAGAGAGAGAAGAAGACGATGACGACTGTAAAGCTTTTAAAGAGAGGCTTTGTGAGTGCGTCCGCAACTACAGCCACATCTACGTCGCCTGGGCACAGGGACAAGCAGCCTTTAACTGAGTTCAAACATGGTGAAAGACACATGAAGGTGTGTCTGGGACAAATTTGTACGTTGTGACACATGACAGAGTTGTGAAAAAAGACATTTTTGCTTTTGTTTTTGTGTTTATGAGGTGGGCGACTCAGAGAGGATGCAAAAATGCATAGTGAAAGCGTGTTTAGAAATGACATAGACTCGCATACCCTACCTTTAAAGGGTGTGTTCCATAACAATAATAATTATAACATGAGAAGTTGTACTTTTTTGTGTTTTATCACATTTTTGTCTCTTACTGTGACTTCAATGAAGCTCAAATCACATTCTATGGACAATTAATGGAGAAAACCAGTTAATCCAAGGGGGTTGTAAAATCGCTGTACATTGCCTTACACTCAAACCTCTCTAAAAAAACAAACAGTCTTTTCAATATTTATTCAATGGTTACGCATCCTGAGTGTGAAGTTAGGATAACACTTTAACTGCTATTATAGCAAATACACTTTGTGGTTATGTCCTGCTTATGAATGGAAAAATAAAAATTCCCCTATATTTGAAGTCTTGCTCTTATGGTTAAATCAAATCAAATCTCTGTATCACAGTTTAGGGGAAACTTAAGCATCAAACATCTTTCCCGGGGCATGAGGCCATGTGGGGTTTCCAGGTCACACATTTCATGTCTGGTAATTCATTGATGGCTCACTTCTTGTCTGCGTGGGTTGCCCTGCTTTACACCGCATGAAATTGAGAAAGATGTTGTGGATAAACAAATGAGAGAGTCACAGATTTCTGCAACTCAAACATGACATCACAGGACTTCCTGATCTAATAATGCATGTAACGGCATTAATATATCTAACTAAACAAGGAATGTTCACAGGACTTGTGGGGTTTTGGAGGAGACAATGAGAGCACAGAGAGGAAGCTGCCATCCACGCACTGTGCTGACTGGTAATGAGACCCTCTGACGTCACTGTCTCTGTTTCACACACACACACACACGTAAACGGATCAAAACTTTTTAATTTTCAGCCCGCTGGCGTTGACGCGTCTCCCATCTCATGCAGCTTGTGTTGTTTGGGGGGGGGGGGGTAAAGTTATGGAGAAGCAGCAAAGAATCATGTGCAACCACAAGTGACAGCTCAGGCTCAGAAGACACAAAGTTCAGAGAAGGCAACCACACAACGCATGAAATTAATTCACTGCTCCTCCCTTACTATCAAGTGATCAGATGCAGCAGCAGGAAAAGGTCAATGGGGAGCGAACATTGGATAATTCAACACCAAGTCCACAAAGATGACTCCGGGGGAATAACGCCCTCAACCTCATGAAGAAGCTTTTATTATTCAAACTGAATAAATCAGTTATCATCTTTGTGCACAGTCACAGCCGCGAGACAAAATGTCTTTTTTATACGCCACCACGTTCAAAATACGCTGATTAGGACGGCTGTGGGTGTGAGGATCATGTGCTGCTGTGTGACGGACAGTGAATGGCTGGCTGTGTTGGCTCACAGAGGAGGAGACTCAGGGATGAAGTGTACATGAAGGGCTCTCTGTATCTCTGCCGTGCGCACAAGTATGCATTTCATTACTAACTTTGGGCAAAAATAGCTCCAGGCCTCAGGATTTTAGGCTCAAGGCCACCTCAGCTGAGCCCTGACCTGCAACGTCCACAGGCTTGACCCTAAAACTTAATTGGCAGAACGATTTCCTGGGATTACAAGACTCTTCTCCAAAGCTTTTGTATGAGTGCTGGAACTTCAGGGAAAAACATGAATAAATACAATTTAAACAACTACTCAGACCCATAACAACAACAACAACAAAGACTCAATAAAGATAAAAGTTGCAACATGACTATATAAATAATAACCAGCATCCAGCAACTATAAAAATCAGTGGAAAGCTCACAAATACTAAGAAAGGATGCAAAACTAAACTGAAAAGATACAGAAATTGAATACAGACTCACAAAACAAACAGAAAAAAGACAATTATGAGAGAAAAATAATTAAAAACAGTACATCACTTTTAATACCAAGATTGGAAATGCCAGTCGATTCTATTCAAAAATAAGGACATTGTCCTGATGTCATGTCATTTCTATAAACAGAAACCAAATTCCTCGTTGTTGCTGTGAAAGCAATCACAAGAATTTATGCAATACTGTGTTGCAACTTATTGTTTTTAGTCAGCAGGTAGAGAAGCATGCAACATACTGGCCTGAGCGAACTAAATAGGACAAGGGTTATGTGGTTTCCACAGGTGGTGTAAATGTTGGAAATTATGAGAAGAGCTAGTTTATCAAGCCTGGAAGCAGCCAATACCTGAAAGAGCAGGATGAGCTTATTCAGCCAAAAGAAGAAGACAGTCAAACTGCAGCAGCAAACTGGAAATGACAGAGAATTACTGTCACATTTTATTGTTTTTTATTCTTAAAAAAATAAAAAAAAAGCCAGATTGCAACAGCAACAACAGACAAAACTGTAGAATTTACTGTCAGGACAATGAATTCAGATTTGCGTTGAGCAGAGTACAATAAAAAATTCATTGAGGTGTTTTGATGAAAGAGGGACTTTTTTTTTACAGAAATCCTTTTCCAACTGGGAAGCAGGGTGGCGATAGTATCATGTGACTGGGCTTCACTGCTGCAAAAGGGACTGGTGCAATTTCCAAAATAAGCAGCATCATAAGGACGGGCAATGACACGGACTTCCATCTAGAGATTTAGGAAGATGAGTCTTCCAAATGGACACTGACCCCTAGCATTCCTTAAAAGTTTTGACAAAGGGGCTCAAAGACAACAAAGTTAGGACGTTGGAGTGGCCGGAGCAAACCTCTGACCTAAGTTCAAGCATGGCGGACATGCGGATTGGTCCACACCCAAGCTTCCGGCTCCTCATTGCATTCTGCTTTAACATATCATTTGCTGGGTCATAAATCTGTCTGAAACCCAGCAGGAAGCTGGTTGAACCTCTTACCAGAGAGGGCCTCTCCGCCCTGTTTTACGTCCCAGTCTTGTCCTGTGACAGAAGCCCACAGCTGCTGCACGGATGTCCCCATTCCTCACTGTCAAACTGTGGCACCAACCCAAATCGTGTTCTGAAGTACAGGACAGCCTGACGGTACTGCTGCAGGACAGATACTACATGAGCCACAGTGGTTTGACACTCATTTGTGTGTGTTTCTTTTATTTATCATGGGTCAGCTGGTGTCCGCTTTCCCTTTCTTTTAACTTTTCCTCATGTAGCCTAAAAAGAAAGCGAATTCTCCCAGCCTGAATTGAATTAGTTTATTTTACTAATCAAGTTTGGATGACTGCTTTTAACAGTCTTCAGTAGACTGGGAAGAACAGAGGCATCTGAGTGCAAAGACCACTTATTTATGATCTCTAATCTAGTCTGTTTATCTTTAGGTCCACTCATTTGCAGGCAGCTCTGACAGCTCCTTGATATGAGAGGCACCTGGTTGGGTTTATTCAAAGTGTCCGACAAAGACAAACCTCTGCAGGCTTTGAATACGGCAGGTGTTAGACTGCTGTCGAAAGCTCATCTTAAGAACGGTTGTCACCTCAGGTTAGGTAAGACCTGGCAGCTCTTGCAAAACACGTTACAAAACAGAGAAGTTCTTGCAGGACTATCCCTCTTGGAATTTCAAATGATCGTGCTGACTTTATAACACAATGTCACAAGGGGCTCTTTGTGTGTGTTTGTCTTTTTCGCACTGTATATAAGTGTGAGTGGATGATTCAGGTTGGCAGGACACTGAGTCTAGAGAAGGAGGCCTACCCACAGCTTCACGTGTAACTGCTCCGTGTTATGTACCTGCTATTGACGCTCAGCATTCGCAGGGCTCCTGCAGGATGCTTGAACTTCAAGGGCAGTGCCTGGGAGCAGCACTGGAGGGCTGAAGAGTTCAGCTCTGTTAATGTTCAACCCTTTTGATCTCTGCAGAGAAGTCACATTCCCCGAATTCCTCACCAGAATTTCCAGCGGTAGAGAGACTATGAATGGCTCTACAGAAGGTAGTTAACGCTGGTGTACCCTTTCTCTCTCTCTCTCTCTTTTTTTTTCCTTTTCTGTCTCACTTTGAAGAGCAGGAAAAAGCACAGCTTGAAGACAGCAACTGTCTGCTTTGAGACGAATTTAATTGACATCATAAATATATATATAAATATAATATTATAAATCAAATGCTCCTGAAATTGGATCAACATAAAAGAAATGATTAGGTGCCTCCTCTGACAAAAGTAAACAAATGATCAGGTAAACTTTCATAATAAACATGTCAAGAAATCAGTGAAACTTCATTAATCATTGCCAAATACAATGATCTTGTAGTTAAATGTTTTTGATGTGGTCAGAGTGGCCTACTGCTTCCTACGTTGGGTAAACTAAGCAATAGGTCAAGCACAGGTGAGTGATAGAGGGCTGTTATCTGGAAAGAACAGAAACTCTTATCCAGGACTACGCAACCGTGTTCCCTCCGCGTTTGGACGTTTACCACTTGCTGAGTGTTATCACTGGAAACATCAAAGCAGCAAGAGCTTTTAAGTGACAATAAAGTAAGAATACTTGCAGGGGGAAATGTGTTTAGCAATTTACCTAAAACGCGTGCTGTGTAGACGGCAGATTTCATTCCAAGAGATAAAATTCAGCAGCTGTCACAGCAGAGACAACCAATTTATGGGTCATGTGAATAACATGATGCTCAGCGCAGTGATCTCTCTGAGTACTGCTGTAAAATGCTGATTGATTGTGAGGGATGTTTTCCATTGTTTGAGCTGCTGGCTTAGAAGGTTTAGTGTGAGGGTGATTAACTAATGGAGTCGCATAATCCCAGGTACTGTCAGAGTCGGAGGCTGGCACCCAAACACAATGGGCAGCCTTCACTGTGCACCGCAGGCAACAGACGTCTGACTGGCATACATCGTTTCTGAGATTCATTCGACTTCACAGCAGTGACCTGGAATCAAAATCAATCCTGATCCGATCACAAGTGGACCTTAAGTACAGCTGTAACGCACCTTGGATGCAGGAGATCTGATCACCCAAACCACATTCACAGATGGTGTGTGTGAACACACTGCACCCCGGGCCACCTTAGCTGCCCCCCCCCCCCCACTGTTAAACTAAACCGGGTTGAGACTTAAATGCTCCAGTAGCCCCCTGGCCTCGTTTTTCCTGCAGAAATCCTTTCTGTTCCCACTGTGGGGCTGACAGCCCCAGTGTGCTGCCCCTCTGAACTGTATCTTTTCTTTTTTTGGTCTGTGCTTTAACACAAGTGTTAGAGTGGTGCACAAACATCGTGCACCACTCATTTCTTACCTTGCACACACAAAATAGCGTACCCGAGCGTACCGGCCCGGACCAAACCGCTTAATCCAGATGAGCTGAAGAAGAAGTGTTTATGAGCAAAATTGAGAGAGAGAAAGAAAGAAAGAGCTGAATCACCTTTTCCCTCGATCATCACCGAAAACGAAAGGTTTGGCTTCCAGACTTCCTCAAGATTGACCTTAACTTTAACCGCTGACATGCAGACATGTTTTAGGACCATCCTGCAGCATCAGTGGACACACAAATGAAATTTAAAGAGGTTTCAGATTTGACTTTCAAGCCCCAAGCAACAGCATGAACCAGCTTACACCTAAGCAGGCAGACAGTGTAAGTGAGTAACATTCTGTCTTTGTGACAGTAGCACTAAGATGCACTGGCAGGTTTTTTTGTTTTTTTTTGTCTCTTTGAGTCTATCAGTATGTAATTAGGGCTTAATTGCTCTTTAAAATAACACTGAAATTAACGGGTGTCTGAGTCAGCGGATGTTGATTGTAAGCTTGCCATTCAGCTTGTATGCAGTGAACCGTTTTTGTTTTTTATGGCTTCGTTTTCTCTGTCTGTCACCAGATACAAATCACGTTCAACAACATACCTCACTGACAACCTACTTAATATAAAAGTTGACTTTTGGAGTGTGTAATGGGAGGCTTGCTTAGTTAGATCTGTGAAGAAGGCGTTTATATATATATGTATATATATGTATTTTTTTTTTTAAACAAATATGTTTTGTCCACCAGTTACACTAACTTTGCAAGGAATTGGTCATCGCACTTTGGTCTCAGCGCTGTTCATATTGAGTGTTACTCATTTAAGGTAAGCTGATTACAATATTAGATTTTCATATCATTAACATGGCCAAATGGATTCACTATAATAGAGACAATAATAACAATAACTCAAAAAATATGTAAATAAGCAAATGTTCAGCAAGGGCAACCCATTCTCACATGTCCTTTCTGTCTTTTTCTCTTTTCCAAACGCAGGACATTCTTTGTTTAACAGTCCTGCAATTTGCAATATCATTTTTTACTTTAAAGAGTCTTTCTGAACAGAAATGCGTTTTGCTCTGGCAAATGAACGAAATACAAGTAGAGGGAGATGCAGACAGAATGTGCAACCAACCAGTTCTCACTGCAGAATGTCTTACAAGGACATTTCTGCAGATATGTGACTGCATACTTGGTGCATGACAATGTACACAACTGACACTGTTTATTTTTACGGTTCCAATAAAGAGGGGTGTGGGTCGGCTTTTCCAGTCAAACCTCCATGCCAGAGACCACGGGATTGAAACCACTCTCACGTTACATGTAATGTCTAATTTGCTGCCATTTCTCTATATTTTGTCTGTTGTAAATGTAACATTTCAAATTGAAGTCTTGAATTAAACAAGGTAGTCTAGTATTGGAAGTAGATGAGATCATGGTAATATTGCACTGTTATGATGCACAAAGCATTAGTACATACATTGGTTTTCTGAAGAGTGGTTTTGAAGCCTCCTTTTCCTCATAGACTGTAAAATACAAAAAATATAAACAATATATACTTTTTCCTCGTATGGCATGCTCCCGTGTTGCTGTGGAAGCTGACGGGCATAAATCAGTCAAAGTTAGCTCTGGATACCAGCTTTTTCAGCCGACGCATGTCAAAGCAGACGGCAGACGTTTACGTCAGAATATCCCACTTCACATGTCGTGTTGGCGGCGAAATCAGAAGTTACCGCTGCGTTTGGCCAATGCTGGATTAGTTTAAACTGCTGGTTACGAAGGGATGATGGGTAGCCATTGGCTGAGCTGACTGTCAATCAACACCTCATATTATAAATTTCTCTATATGAACTCATCTGATGTGGTTAAAAAGAATTAACCACTCTCAGACTTGTCATGGATGTGAAATTAAACAATTCAAACCAAAACACTTGTTTGAACCAGGCCATTATTGTCTTTATGAAAAACTGCTTACAAACAGGGGATGTTTAATTTGACATTATTTTCACTTTCAGTGCATGTTTTAACATATAAGCAATACAACAATAAAAACGCAAGGATAATTGTCTGCTATTGTATTGTTGCAATTTGAAAATAAAAAAAAATATATTTGTGGGATTTCCTAAGTTAACTATGCAATCTTTTGATTAATAGTAATTAAAATATGCAATCAATCGACAGACCCAGTTTAAAATCGTACTTATGGGATTGGCCAATCTCAAGGACAAACTGCACACTTAGCAGTTAATTCAGAGAAAGAGAGTATATGGTCAGGTTTAGATGTAACAAACGACATTGTTAAAGTTAACAAATGAGACATGGTTAGGGGTTTCACATTTTACTCCATGTGTCACAGTTCCTGTTATGTCACATGCCTGCTGCCCTACATAAAACAACAGCCTGAGGAGATGCACTCATCTCAAATGTGTAACCAGATTGTAATACTACGAGATATAAACATTTCCGGTCTGAGCCGGGACCTCTCAAGGGGAACTGTGCATTCTCCCTTCTCATTGTTTTCTCTGTCCTGTTAATCATCTCATGACCTCTTTCACTCTTCATGTGACTCTCTTGGGGGAATCATAGCAGACTGAGAGGATTGTTGCCTCTTATAGGGGAGTAACTGAGTATTCTAAATCATTTTATAGATAAACATGTTGGGAAACCAGAGTTCCCTTTCGCAGAAGGAAAAGCCCAAACCAGAGCACTGCTGTCAAAGAAGAAGGATGTTGACTGCTTTGCTTTTCGTTTAAATGTATTGGTTGTCTTCTCATTCATAAAGGCACCTGAGCATGTGCAGAGGAAGCTACCCTCATCACTGCCCTGAGGAGAAAACTTCTTCAACCTGTGGGATACCTGATCGGGATGCGCATCACCGCTCAGGCTCACAGGAAAAGGGTGTAGGGAAGTTGGAGAGGAGTTCATGGTGAGCTAAGACCCCTGGGGCTTTACAGTGACATCAGGTGATTGGTGATATAATCTTCCTACTGTACACATTGCATGGTGTAATGGTTTGTGTGAACTTTGGACAGACCTCTCTGGTTTCAGCTTGCCTGCAGAGACTCAGCAGAGACGATAGAATCAGCAGCTTTGAATTTTCCCATCACACCACCCGAGGCTATGTTCTCAGATTTTTTTTTTCCTTCAACGGCCGGTAGCAGGTGGGCACGTTACAATCTTACTTATAGGGTGGACAAATATCAGTGTAAAGCTACGCTCAATAACATTCAGCTCATAATAGACCATAATAATCATAAATGCATGTATATTCTTAGACATGCAGCTTTGCAGCCACATCATCCTCTGATTGACAAAGAGGCTGTAATTTTCTTTCTAAGTGTTTATCTGATAACTGGTGTTTTATGACTGCATGTTATAGTTTTATGAACACCTGTCTCCCTGAGTTACATGTCAGTGCAACCTGTGGCGCTCGCTCCTGCGTTTGATACTCCTTTCAACAATTATGTAGATGTATGCATCACTTTTCTTTATTTCTCTGAGGACTTTGTGACTTTAAATGATGTAACGGGCTTTGCTTCTGCTAAAAGCATTTTTAAAGTGATTAAGAGGGACAAAAATGTTTGGAATTCTTTCAAAACTGGATGAAAGTGTTGTGAGCGGCAGCCAGTAATGTCCACAGAGCAAGCTCAGGAGCAGTTGTCCATGTTGCAGCAGAACTGCTTGTTTTTGTGGTTTTACCTGGTAAACAAAATAACTTCAGTCAGTGTAACATTACTCCGTCTGCAGCAGGCACGTCTGCTTCTGGAGCAACTTTTCCGAGGAACAATTTACCCTCCTTTTTTGACTGGCAGATGTCATATGGTGTTTTTAGATTAGACCCCACTATTATCTCTGGATGAAGAATGGGTGTTTGTTTAACTGGCGCTGGTCAGTGTAAAGGCAAGGCATGTTATTGCCTCCCTGGTGCCTGAAGCCGAGTTGAGGGGCAGGAGGACGACTCGGGAGCCATGTACCATGACGGCCCACTGTTAGTCTGGTTGGCCTGGCTGGCTTCATCAACATCAGAAGAGCTGGTGGTATGCAGGAGGTGGAGCAGGTGGTGGATGCATGCTGAATAACAATGGGATTTGGGTTGCGACTTCCCCCAAGTCACGTTGCACGAATATGACCAGCAGTCTCCCTCTGCTGCTCCTGCTGTTGCATTCGTTGACCGTAAACAACTTCTTTCTGAGACTCGCTAGATTAAGGTGTTAAAACGCAGGGTATCCACCAATGTAAAAGGGGCTACAGAGTCTGAATACGGTTAACTGTAACGACCGGACTGTTCACGTCCATTTAGACGCACCATCATTTCCTCCGGGCTCCCAGAGGATTTCTGTGTAAGCGTACTCAACCTGCAGGGCAGGAATCGTTGGGTCAACTTGGAACCATGAACCACGCTTAAATGGGATATATTTTCCAAAGAACTCGCCTTTTTTCTGTGCTTGGGTGTGATAATATCGAGACTGCTGGTTTTAATGCAACCTTTTTATGTTGTTTGAGGCCACTAAAATCCGAAAATATCCAACTTCCCCTTGTCGACATCTAGTCAGCTTTTCATTTGCTGTACCTCAGAAGTAGATGTTTCAGAAAATGTTTGTTAAACCAGTTTTGCAGAAAAGGAGGTTGGTTTGACGTGGAGCATCGACTCTCCCCCCTAAAACTGGTTACGTTGAACAGGGCCATAAAGACATGTCTGAAAATGGGAAATTGGGAATGGGACTTGAACTACAGTAGGTTTGATTTAGATATATATGTTTGCAGCAACATGGCGTATAACTTTATAGAAAGTGTATAAAAAGGTGTGTTTGTAGAGGAATCTCTCTCTCTTTCTCTCTCTCTCCCTGTCTCCTTTTGCTGCTACGTTTACATAAGTCTGCACAAGTCAACTAGTGATTAGTGGAAACTACTGTCAACAGATGCAAAAGGAGGAGACTTATTAGCCTCTTCTTCCATTGATCAGTCAGTACTTTTACAGACACTACTTTTTCAGCGCATGTATACTCGGATTTCTCAGAAACTCCAGTTAAATCCTGAGCTCGATTACGGCAAACAGCTGGATTTAGATGTGCATGTATCCGTACTATGTGTAACCAGGCAAATCTTTTTTCACAGAGTTCGAGCGAATCTGTCAACTTGTACAGACTTTTGACAACATAGCAGAAAAGGACAGAATATCCTGTAAAAACTGTCGTTTGTCGTTCATGGAAATTTGGACTTACAGAAAAACAGCGTTTTAACTTGCATTTCAAAAGCAGGATTTTGGCTTGGCAGCTCATCATTCAACACAGAAACTGCATATAAAACATCATCATCAGATCATTGCACACGTCAATCTAAACTCTGCAGATATGATCTGTGATAGAACGTAAAATATGGCTCATGAGTAAGATTTGCTGTCATTAAAGGGTAAAAAACAAGGCAAATATTTACGGATTTCTGCAGGCTGGAGGGCTGAAGATAAGAGTCCTGAAGTCTTGCTGTTTAGTCTTGTCCTTGTGTACGGAGAATTCCCAGGACTTTGGGATTCTTTTAATGATATTTCTATTTTTTTTAACTATTTTCCTCACAGTCCTTCACAGATGATGGACTCCTCCTCATCTGTACCTCTGATGAGGTCTCTTGTAAGTGCTCTTTTTATGCTTGCAACTTTTACAGACGTTTATTGTTCCTGTGTTTCATTCATGTGATGCGCTCTTTGGTTTTAAATTATCTGCAAATCACTTGGCCCTGCTTTTGTTTACATTCCATACAGCCTTTAAAACATTTTTTTTTAAAAATAGGGTTACATGAGCTAAACTTAATGCCCTTTCTGAAGCTGCTATAATTCAATAAAAGTAAATTTAATTTAGTTTGTGGGGCTCACTTCCCAAGAAAATGACATCTAAAGACTGTGTTATCTTCCCAGAAACAGTCGTGCAGTAACTTGGAATAATCAGGTCCTCGTTGAGTCTACTTTGCAAGGAGGAAAAAGTTCCAGATTTAAGCTGTCCATATTATTTCTTGTCTTTATAGCTCAGCAAAACTGGAAAGTTTCAAAAGCGGTAAGAAGTGCAACAGAAAACGGTCCCCAGCCGGGTGCTGAATGTTTGTGGTCCATGGCTCGCCACCACAAGTGTACCTCGGTGCTCCTGATTAGTCAGAATTTGAATTTGCTCAAACTGAGTGGTGGCAGGGATCTAAGTAGTAAACATCTTTAAACCTCTTCTGGTGAAAACAAAATCATCTCCATGGCTGTGATGCCGCATGATGCCACTTTGACTACAGGAGAGTGTGCAGAAAGCTTTTTTGTGATTTGGCCAATCCAGCACTTAAACACACGTCAGAGGATTAGAGGCGCACACTCACAGCCTTCAAACTGTCAGATATTTTAGCACTTCCCCACAAAGACTCAAATATTTGTAGGTTTCATTTCACAAAAGCCCAAACCATTGCATTCACACCCCCCAAAACCGCTTTCCTGCAATTATGCTTTGGAGAAACATGGGAGTGGTGATGGTGGTGTGGGTGGCGTAAGGGGGGTGGAGGGGTGGATTGTGCCTGCTCGAGCACTCTCAGCGCTGCTGCTGCAGCTGCTGAATTTCTCACAGTAGCAATTTCAAGGACGCCAAAATGAATTACACATAGGGAGTACGCGTTTGGTAAAATCTCTCTACCTAATCCGCACAATCCCATCCTCCTCAGCTAATTCCATATCTGCAGCAATTTAAAAAAAAAAAAGAAGAGAATAGAAAGTACTGCACACCCATGCATGCACAGACACACTCCTGCATTCCCTCATCCTCTCACACCCTCTTTCTCTTTTGCAAAATATCCAGTGAGTCCCGATCTGTGATTTGCATGAACACTAATTAGGAGGCGTAAGGATTAAAAGGCACTACAGTAAGCTTGACATAGAAGGCGCACGGTGGGAGGTGTTATTTAATCGACAAGTGCCATTCAGATAATAAAGCGAGGAATAACAATTGCTCCCCTATCCGTTTTCCTGACACCTCAGTGAGGCTATTTTACGAGCTGTTAGAGGTAGGAAACACACGACACAAAGGGAAACAAGACTATCAGAAGCCATCCGGGAGTTGGCCGGTGGTGCAGCTGGGCCTGTGATGTGTGTGTGAGGACACTGATACCAGAGCAGGAGTGTAACATGTGTGTGAACCAGCAGCTTGTCTGTGTTTGCTCCATCCTTCACCCCGCTCCTATCCCACAAGGCCTCAGCGCTTTTCTCCTCTGCTGCCGTCTTATCAGGGGACAGCTCGTCAGGGACACACGTGCCATCGTTCTGACACTGACCGTGGGTCATTGAAATGCAAACAGAGGACGCACTAAACCAAATGGGGTCGAAGAGCAGCAAATATTTGGCCAGGACTTTTTTCTTTTTTTTTTTTTCACTGATGGAGCCAGCCTGTTTATGGTCGATGAAACAAGGTTAGAGCAGATGGCCATTCGGTGCAAGGCGCATTCATTTGAACCCTCCTCCCCAAATCAAATAAAGCCAATACCATTCAACCTCCTCTTATTAAAAATTGAACGAGAAGAAGGTTGCTGGGCAAAAGAGATTTATCTTAAAGCCAACAAAGTTTGAAAGTAATGAGCTTAAAAGAATGGAAAAGTATGGAATTTGTTTCTAGCATTTTCCAAGTCACAATAAATACCAGAATAAAGTGAATGTATTATTATCTGAATGAGCTGTAATCTATAAATATCTGAATTTACAATTCAATTTTTTTCAATTCAATTCAATTTTATTTATAAAGCGTCTATTACAACACAAGTTGTCTTCTAGGTGTTTTCCAGAGACAGAACATGACCCCCGAGCAATTATTACATAAACAATGGCTGGTAAAAACTCCCCTAGTGGGAGAAAACCCTTAAGCCAAACAGTGTAAAAAAAAAAAAAAAAACTCCCCTTAAGAGGGAAGAAACCTTAATCAGGACCTGAATCATAAGGGGGGGGAACCTCCTGCTGAAGACCAACTGGGTAGAGCAGGAAAAGGGAGATCAGAAAGAGAGAATGAAGAACAGAGAGAGGAGAGACAAACACACCGTCGAAGGTACAAAAGACAGGATACATTATGTACAGAAGAGAAAAAGTGGAGGCCACAAAGAAGGACAGTGTGGACTGGTTATTCTGGTACCCTTCGTCATTTGGTGAGGTATAGGTAGGATCCAAATGCAGGGCGCCTGCAGGTGGGAGTAACATATCAGGTCCTTTATTTTTTAATTGTCTACTCTCTTTAACATATCAGGTGTTAACAAATTTAGATTAGTTTACCTTTGTTGTTCTTCTCTTCCCCTGCTGGCCAGTGAAGAGAATGCAGCACAAAGGCATTTTCACATTGGCTTCACTTTTCAGATGTGACTGTAATATTCATCATTTACAGACAAATTGTGTGTTGTTTTTTTGTTTGTTTTGTTTTTGTTTGTTTTGTTTTTGTTTGTTTTATAGTGATTGAAGAAAGCACTTTTTGTGGCACAAGCTTGATGTTATTCAAAGTTGTACATTTGCATCCAGTGTGGGTTAAATTATCCTTTGAATGGTCCCTGATAGTTTCCAGAGGCGGTTGTCCTGGTACAGCAGCCCAGGTTCGAATCCCAACTGCTTTTTTATTCATATTTATAAAAGAGACTAAAATGATATTGCTTCGCCTTGTTTTCACTGTTTTAGCCTGCAGGTTTGAATAAAATATGTATTGTTTTAGCAGCTGTTGATTTGTATTAGCTGCAGCTAAAATCTTCTGGGTAATATTTGCATATTGAAGCAATAAAAGTCATACGTTTTATGAATTTGCAAGTAGATTTTAAAACATTTCTCCAAACATCTGTAGGTTTGAAAAAAGACAGCGTTTGGAAAATGTGCAGGAGCCCTGACAGCTGCATATCACTCAATAAAGCTCAGTGATGAGTGAAAACTGTGTGACCGGGACACAACAGGACCCTCAGAGGCTGTTCTGAAATCATCACCACAAACGGTCACACTTGCAGTCGCTCAATCAGTGAAGTTAACAGGAGAGTAGCTCCCTCTATCTACCAAAGCCAACAGAGAAGCAGCAGGCCTGAGTGGTTTCCTCTGGTAGACACAGTCATTGTTTTTGTTGGGATATTCTCCATTTGGCAGCAGCAGGCAGCCAGAGTCATTATTCATTTTCTTGTAAAAGGAATAAAAAAAAAGAGCTTCCTAACACTCACCCCAAGTCAGGCTAAAATAAGGTGAATAAAAACAAATTTAAAACATACATATCTATACATGAGCAAATGTTACTAACACTGTACCCTGAGAATCAAATAAAGGTAACAATTTCACATAAAATAATAGATTCTGACTTTTGTTTTTGAGAGTTTAATCAAATTTTTCATGGTTTAAAAGGGAAAGAGCGAGGCTCCAACTTTAAATGCTTTGAGGATGGAGAGCAGATGGATCAGAATGAAATGGTTTTGGTGTCAAGTTGTTTTCTTAGTTTTAGTTTTCAAGTCGAGCACTTTCCTTCCGTAACCGAGACAGCACTTTCTGTTTGAAGCTCTTCAGACTGTTAAGAAACAGAAATTTCAAACACTCAAAAAGAAACGAAAGGGGGAAAACCATACAACACAACAAGATAAACGCTTTTTCCAGTTTGTTCAAGTTGAACATCAAAAACCCTCTGAATTAGTAAATTGTTCGGGTTTTAAAGGCTTCAAACGTGTGACGGCTCACGGTACGATTCAATTTCCAAGAAAAATCACTCAATAGAGCGCTATGGAGTTTTTCTTTTTCATTTATTTATTTTTAAGATCGACAAACATCAACCTCCCACTGATTCATGCTTTCACATTTTCAAGAAAGGCGAATGTCAACACGTATTGCATCATTTAACGTACAGATTTCTCATTTCTTGACAAACACATGGTAGCATCCGTTTTTGTTTTTTTTAAATCAATAAGGATCAAATGTTTTTTATATATCCCATTTTTGTTCATAGATCAGAACGTACTTTACAGACACTGCAAGGAAAAGTTTTGCAAACGTCTTTCCTGCCTTTAAATCTGCCATGGCTTTTACCCACAATGCAATTTCAGCATCAGCACTTGCAAATGTGCTCCGTTATACCTTTAATCCAACTGGACAAATAGTTGAAGACTGTGTGATGTGAATTCGATTCGGTTTGATTATCTATTGCTAAACTGCAGCAAAAGTAATGGCAGGGGAGTTATTAGAGGAAGTAAACAAGTTAAATCCATTTTAATTAAATTCAGTCCTATTCAATACTAACCCTATTCCAATTAAATGGATGTGAAATTACCTCACAGATAAACCCTTAACTTTAAATCTCACCTCCTGAATAATTATATTTGAAAACTGTTTAATTTTGAATGACACTGTCTCAAATGAAAACATTTTTTTTTTTTTTTCCAAGTATGGAAACCGATGTTGAGCTCATCCAGCTGTAAGATATTCTCCGTCATAACATCCCGCCCGGAGATCTCTGTTGTAATTGGACCGCCTCTGTCCCTGGGAAATGATGCCTCTGACATTTATAGCTGCTGCACATCCGTCCCTGACGCACTTGCTGTTTGCTCTTTGTTTTATTGAGCGTGATGAGTCAGTCCTTCCCCGCTACTGTCCGGCTTGGCCGACCCTGTTACCACAGCGATCTGTTCTCCAGACAGCCTCCGAGGCATGACTGATCAAATGGTTGATCTCACCTGATAGTGGCAAAAAGCATGGCACGGACTGAAAATGTTTATTGTACAGATTTAGATGAGAAGCTTTTCAGTATGATTAAATTTGGTGTATTACTCAACTAAACAGACATCTCCACCAGAGTTCAAAAACCGAACAGCAAAAACAAACCGACACCTATAATCCTCCCTTTAACTGTCGTTTTAACTGTCAGACAAACCTAAGCTCAAACTTTCCACATCTGTGTTTTAAGCTGAAAAAAAGCTCCGAAGACTCTTTTTTTTTTTACAGAATTCAGACAAGAAATCCATTAGGTGATATGTTCATATTGTGAAATCAGAACTGCACCAAAACTTTACTGATCCTTTAAGGGGTGAAATCAAATGTATGTATTTTACAATTTAAAATTGAAAGGTATAG